>CM075675.1:75422500-76080000 GCA_037962975.1 Clitoria ternatea
GGTTAGGGTGCATGGTTTAGGGTTTAGGATTTAGCATTTAGGGTTTAGGGTTTAGTGTATAGGGTTTAGGGTTTAGGGTTTGGGGTTTGGGGTTTATGGTTTAGGGTTTAGTGTTTAGGGTTTAGGGTTGGGGTTTAGTGTTTAGGGTTTAGTGTTTAGCGTTTAGGGTTTAGTGTTTAAAGTTCTGGGTTTGGTGTTTATGGTTTAGGGTTTAGGGTTTGGGGTTTAGGGTTTAGTGGTCAGGGTTTGGGGTTGGTGGTTTAGGGTTTAAGGTTTAGGGTTAAAGGTGTAGGGTTTAGGGTTTACTGTTTAGGGTTTGGGTTTCAGAGTTTAGGGTTTAGGGTTTTTAGCGGTTAGGGTTTAGGGTTTAGGGTTTATGCTTTAGGGTTTAGGATTTAGGTTTAAAGGTTTAGAGTTTATTGTTTGGGGGTTAGGGTTTAAAGGTTTAGGGTTTAGTGTTTATGGTTTAGTGTTTAGGGTTTAGGGATTAGGGTTTGGGGTTTAGGGTTTAGTGTTTAGGGTTTGGGGTTGGTGGTTTAGGGTTAAAGGTTTAGGGTTAAAGGTTTAGGGTTTAGGGTTTAGGGTTAGGGTTTACTGTTTAGGGTTTGGGTTTCAGGTTTTAGGGTTTAGGGTTTTTAGTGGTTAGGGTTTATGGTTTAGGGTTAGTGGTTTAGGGTTTAGGATTTAGGATTTAGGGTTTAGGGTTTAGTGTTTAGGGTTTAGGGTTTAGGGTTTAGGGTTTGGGGTTTGGGGTTTATGGTTTAGGGTTTAGGGTTTAGGGTTTAGGGTTGGGGTTTTTGATCTAGGGTTTATGGGTTAAGGTTTATGGTTTAGGGTTTAGGTTTAAAGGTTTAGGGTTTAGGGTTTAGGGGTTAGTTTCTAGGGTGTAGGGTTTAGGGTGTAGCGTTGAAGGTTTAAGGTTTTAGGGGTTAGGGGTTATGTGTTAGGATTTAGGGTTACGGTTTAGGGTTTAGTGTTTATGGTTTAGTGTTTAGGGTTTATGGTTTGGGGTTTGGGGTTTGGGGTTTAGTGTTTAGGGTTTAGGGTTTGGGGTTTGTGGTTTAAGGTTTAAGGTTTAGGGTTAAAGGTTTAGGTTTGGGATTTAGGGTTTAGGGTTTACTGTTTAGGGTTTGGGTTTCAGGTTTTAGGGTTTAGGGTTTTAGTGGTTATAGTTTAGGGTTTAGGGTTTATGCTTTAGGGTTTAGGATTTAGGATTTAAGGTTTAGGGTTTAATGTTTAGGGTTTAGTGTTTAGGGTTTAGGGTTTGGGGTTTAGGGTTTATGGTTTATGTTTAGGGTGTTAGCCAAGGCCTCGATACTCAAGAGGGGGGGTGAATTGAGTATTTCAAATTTTCGCGCGGAATCCCTTTCAAAACGGTTAGTAGTACACAAATGATGCAAGATAAAAGATATGATAATTATGAAGCACATTTCATACTAAAACATATTAAGTTGAATGGATTATATTCAAGAATTGATTTGATGAACAAAGCAAGTTATTGGCTTAGACAATTCTTGAAGTTCTTAGTATGCTATAATTAATTTCAATATAAGTATAACTTCAACAACTCAAATTAATTAAGCATGATAGTTTACTAATTTGTTGACACCAATATTCTTCTTCCTCAATAATCAAATCCAATAATGTTTAAGTCAATTGATTCAAGGATTCAATTTTACCAAACCATCAAATATTCTAGGCATGCAAATCAAGTCCACAATAATAATAAAGAGTTTAAGGGAAGAGAGAATTTGCAAACCGATATAACGAGTTCCACCACACCGGTGTACGTCTCGCCTTCAAGCAACCCACTTGAAGGATTTCCACTATTGAGAATTTGAGATTACAAGCTTTGAGCAATTGTCTCCTAGTGTCCCACACTCAAGAACCCAATCCTCACAAGCAAAGGGCAACCCACCCAATCTCACAATCTCTCAATATCCAAGGTTGAACCCCAACCTTAATCTCTAGGAATTTTGGTGTTTGATGGTTACAATGATAACTCTCCAATAGAGTGGATACACAACTTAAAGCTCATACAAAAATAACTCTCAAAGAGAGGATATACAAATTTAGCTCACACAAATATTTTCTCTCTAACTCTTAAATAACTTACTAAGAGAATATACCAATGTAGAATAAGAGAGAATGAGTAGAAGAGCAAGAGAATGGAGGAGGAAGAAACCAAAGGAATTGCTTCAATGGTTTGGGACATCTTGCAAGTGCAATTCCTTCTCCTATTTATAGGACTTCAAGAGCATGACAAATTCAAATTTGAATTCCTCCATCACATGGCCTTGCATTATTTAATTCCTTGGAGCTTGAACTTGGAACATGCTTGTCTCAATTCAAAATGGCATTGCAATTCCAATGAAGCTTTTAATGTCTCCAAGAAGAACATGGCATGTGCATGTTTGATTTAATTCAAGTTAATTCCATTTCCAATAAAACACATGCATGTGGAGAGGAACAAAGTAATAAACCTTGCCTTGGGTCTTCCATTTTGTTTCAACCGAAGAGCACAATGTCTCCCTTTCAATTTTCAATGTTTCCAGCGTGCATTTTGGTTTCTGCCAGGCGTATGAATCGATTCCATCAAGGAGTGAATCGATTCAAGCAATTAAATTTAGAATTACTGGGCAAAACAAAACGTGTGAATCGATTCTTCTTTGTTGTGAATCGATTCAGCCCTGTTAAAATCACATTTTTGGGCCTTGCAAAACGTGTGAATCGATTCTTCTTTGTTGTGAATCGATTCATGCTTGATTTTTCAATTTCCTGGACCCTGTACCCGTGTGAATCGATTCTTCTTAGTGTTCTTTGTGCCATGAATCGATTCAACCCATTGAAGAGTGATCCTGGGCCACTTTAAACGCATGAATCGATTCATGCTTCTTGCTGAATCGATTCATTAAGCTGATCCTCCATTTTCCATGTGCTTTTTGTTCCTTTGATAAATAAATGTGTATGGCTTTATTCTTTTGGGTCCGTAGGCACTTTGATGATCATTTTCCACTTGATTTAAGCCACTTAAAATGCCTTGAAACATTTCTTTATAATTCATTAATTTTCCATCATCAAACATAATTAATTCATCCATAAATATATATGTTTGATCTTGATCCTTCATTTGTTGCGTCATTATCAAAACCTACATCAACATAAAAATACATTCTCCCCCTTTTTGATGATGACAACAAATGCTTGTCTCTTGGGGTGTTAGTATCATAACAATTCATTGCAATAAAGACTCCTCCTATCATATATAATTTGATACCACATGTTGATGAAATCATAGACACAAGAAATCAAGTGAGTATTTAAGAATCAAAGTCTCTACCCCTTAATAAGGTCTCTCCCCCTTAATATATGTTCTCTTAATCATCTCCCCTTTAATTATACAATAGATACCAATCATATAATAGATACCACAAAATAGTTCATCTAATTTAGAGCATAGTGGTAGTGTATATCTTCTCCCCGTTTCTTATATATATTTCTCTCTTTATATCTCTCCCCCTTTGTAAAAGACTTTATTCCATTTAGGGTATATATATAACTTCCTATAATCTTCTCCCCCTTTGGCATCATCAAAAACTTTCCTTATGATAAAACATTAGTCATAGTAATTCTCCTCTTTTTGGCATAAATAATATTTTACTAATCCTTTCACTAATCTCTCCCCCTTTGGCATCATCAAAAAGATTATCATCTTAATTATATTCTATGCCATCAACATATAAACTCATGTATTTAGAGAGATTTAGAGCAAGTATTTCATGAAAAGGATTTCAAATCAAAGCTCATATCATGATCAAGGATATATACCAATTTGATGCATTTAGAGTCACTAATCAATCACATAGTTCATTCATCAAGTAAGCATATAATTGATTGCTAACTCATTTTCAAACATGTAATTGATATCACAAGTATGGTAAGCGTCACATGATTCTTTCCAAATAAGCAAACATATCATTTCAAATAAGCACATAATCTTCTCCTTTTTGGCATTATCAAACACACAAGGATTTTTCCAAGTAGGCATATAGGAGAATAAAATTGTAAGCATAAATGCCATAAACATAATCATAGAGAGGTAAATTGATGGATATTCCTTCATGTGTATGCTCCCCTTTACTATTGTAATTGATGTCACTTATAAGAACATATACCACTTATTAACATGTGAAATCAATTTGATGAAGTTTGATATCAATTGTTGAATACATGTCATGCATTTAATAGATACTAATTGTTTGAAAGATATACCAATTGTTAAAAGATCATAATGTATCATGCAAGATATATCTCCTCCTTAGTCATTTAATAGATACCAATTGATATTTTATCCCTCTTTCACAAATACTTTGATACCAATTGTTATAAGTAATAACTCTAAATGATGCCAATTGTTATGAACCCAATTACACTATTTTGATCAAGTCTAATACCAATTGTTATTAACACATGTAATTTAATATCAATTGAAATTGAATACCAATTGTTATTAACTTCAATCAAGTTAAGCACCAAACACATATAATTGAATACCAATTGTTAAGCTAATTGATGTAATTCTTAAGCTAATTGATACCAATTGTTCATGTTGGCCTATTTAGCAAGTTTGATACCATTTGTTTATTTCTTAAGCACTTCATCACCTTTTAATAGATACCACTTATGCAAAGAATAGAAGTCATAATATGAATAGATACCACTCAAGAGTTAGATACCAAATGTATATAAAATTCACTAATCAATCATCAATCAAAGTGGTAATCATAGAAGAATTTTCAACAATATGCACTCAAATGTAGGTATCATAGCAACGGTAGAATGATTAATATAACTTGTTGGCTTACTCATGCATTTGTATTGTAACTCATGCCAATATATCTATATGATTTTTCTCATGACCCTTTTTGTGTCAAACATTCTTTTCTTGATCAATCACCATTTATTTCTAATTCATTGTCCATACCACTTGTTACTAGTATCTAGGCATGATATCACTTAAAGATTTGCCAATTTAAGCTCTTGATATCAATTATAAACATTTAAGCATATTATCACAAATTGTTGACATTTCAAGCATACATCATTCTTCAAAATATTTGTTCAAAAACTCTTTTCAATTTCAACGATGCATATATTCAAATTTCTTTTCATATTCAAGATCAAGCATCATCAAACATATATGTCACTCAAGATAGATGCCAATTTGCTCAAGCATGGTGTATCAAGGAAGGTCATGTCATGTATTATAATGCATTTTCTCTTAATATACCATGTATTGTCACATATCATGCATTGTCATTTACATGTCATCAAAATCATGCATTGTCATATTACTAGTCATGAAATTAAAGTCTAGGCATAGAGCATACATACTTTCTCCTTAGGCATTATCAAAACCAACATATAATTGCATAGAAAAATTTTGCCTAAGATTGTCAACTTTGTAAAACATGTAAGCACAACATAGTTCTAACTCAAAGCAACTTTAAAGTTTGTCATAATCAACTTGTCATAACATATGTATTTATCATCAAAGCATATTGACAAGTATATAATCAAGAATATGTCCCCATGATATCTTCCCCTTACTAATTCAATTGAAACCATTGTTAAAGGAAGATGTTTGTTGTTTAGATACCACTTAGTTACCAACATTTCTCTTGTTCAATAAGTGATGCATCATCAAGTATTCATGTTCAATTCATGTCATAAAGAATTCATACATTATCAAGGATTCATAATGCATACATCATCCAAATTTATTCATCAAGAGTTCATGCATCATTTTGAATCTAAGCATCACAATTTAACATTTCAACACTTTGATGTTTCAATCCTTTCTAACATACATGGATAAAAGTTTTTCATAGAATCAAACATATTATCCAAGCAATCATTCATCAAACTTTATACCAATCACTTAAATCAAAGTCATACATACACATTATTGATCCTAAGATTTCAATTATTCATTTATCCATTTCAAAACTCCTTTCATGTTCAAACTCAACCATATCAAATCAAGGTTTGATTTTCACACATCAAAATTCATTATGAACAAGTATGGAATTTGGATTTACAAAATTATTTAGACATTTCTAAAAATTCTCAATAAATTATCAACCAAGTTCATAGATTGTTCAACATAATTAAGCATACATAACACATAGTCAACATGATATTTAATCCACTAAAGTAAGGATCCGATCGTACCTTGTAGTTGTGTAAAGCCTTACGTTCTTATCCTTTTCATCCCTTGTTCTTTTAGGTGAAGATTGTGAATCTTGATTCCTTGGTAATTCGTCAATGAGAAATTGCCGATTGAAAGTGTTCCTACAAATTGTCAAGTTTTATGGTACCCTTTAAAAGTTGGGTCCTTTCTTGTTAGTTTAGGATTTCAAATTTGTTTTTGGAATCCATACCTTTCTTGTACACTTTTGACGGGATTTCTTTATAACGCAATTAGAAGATATATGACCATAATTTCCACAATAAAAGCAAGTTGCATTCAAAGTGTAAGTCATTTTAGAATTATAATGGTTCATACAACAATTAGACAATGAGTTCTCTTTTCTTTCATGGTTTGTGCATCTAAGAGAGGATTTGGATTTTTCTTTGTAGGATGCACAAGGGTTCTTGTAATGAACTATTTTTCTTCTATCAAGTGTATGCTTTTGATCTTTAATAGGTGCACTTAGATTCTTTTGACTACTTGTAAGCTTACTAAGTGCTTCTTTTAGTTCTTTATTCTCTTTTTCAAGAAGCATACATTTGTCAATTAGCATACAATCTTTATTTCCATTACAAGTCCTAGGAGATGCATTTGAAGCTACTAATTTATCATTTTGAGCTCTAAGATATTCTTTTTCTATGTGAACATCATGCAATTCTTTTTCAAGCATCAAAATGGTTTGTTTAGAGCATGCATATTTCTTTGATAACAAGACAAATTTTTCATGCAATTCTTCAAATGCTTCTAATAATTCATCCTTATCAATTTCATCATCATTATCATCACTAAAAGCATTTAAAGAGCATACCTCATCATCTTGAGAGTGCTTTGTCATTAGGCATGCAATTTCTTCTTCCTTCTCGTTGGTCTCTTTTTCAATGCTTCTTTCGAATTCTTCATCTTGACTAGAAAGAGTACTAATTCTTGCATCTTTATCATCATTAGTATTTCCATAAATTGTTTCAAGAGTTTCCCACATTTCTTTAGCATTGTTACAAGTAATAACTCTAGAAACATCATTAGGTTCTAATGCTAATGTGATAAGAATTTTAGCTCTTAAATTAAATTGTACCTTTCTTTCTTCTTCTTTAGTCCATAAGTTCATGGGCTTCATACATTCTATATTATCAACAATGTATTTGGGAATGAAAGGACCAAATTGAATAGCATTCCATACCTTGATGTCATAGGCTTGGATAAAGATTTTCAACCTTTCTTTCCAAATAACATAGTCTTTACCATTGAAGATTGGTGGTCTATTTAGTGTACCATTTTCCGGAAATGCATCATAGGATGTAGAGGCCATCTTGATCTCTTGAAGCGGTTAAGCTTGATCTTCCAAGAGTCAAGCTCTGATACCAATTGTTAGCCAAGGCCTCGATACTCAAGAGGGGGGGTGAATTGAGTATTTCAAATTTTCGCGCGGAATCCCTTTCAAAACGGTTAGTAGTACACAAATGATGCAAGATAAAAGATATGATAATTATGAAGCACATTTCATACTAAAACATATTAAGTTGAATGGATTATATTCAAGAATTGATTTGATGAACAAAGCAAGTTATTGGCTTAGACAATTCTTGAAGTTCTTAGTATGCTATAATTAATTTCAATATAAGTATAACTTCAACAACTCAAATTAATTAAGCATGATAGTTTACTAATTTGTTGACACCAATATTCTTCTTCCTCAATAATCAAATCCAATAATGTTTAAGTCAATTGATTCAAGGATTCAATTTTACCAAACCATCAAATATTCTAGGCATGCAAATCAAGTCCACAATAATAATAAAGAGTTTAAGGGAAGAGAGAATTTGCAAACCGATATAACGAGTTCCACCACACCGGTGTACGTCTCGCCTTCAAGCAACCCACTTGAAGGATTTCCACTATTGAGAATTTGAGATTACAAGCTTTGAGCAATTGTCTCCTAGTGTCCCACACTCAAGAACCCAATCCTCACAAGCAAAGGGCAACCCACCCAATCTCACAATCTCTCAATATCCAAGGTTGAACCCCAACCTTAATCTCTAGGAATTTTGGTGTTTGATGGTTACAATGATAACTCTCCAATAGAGTGGATACACAACTTAAAGCTCATACAAAAATAACTCTCAAAGAGAGGATATACAAATTTAGCTCACACAAATATTTTCTCTCTAACTCTTAAATAACTTACTAAGAGAATATACCAATGTAGAATAAGAGAGAATGAGTAGAAGAGCAAGAGAATGGAGGAGGAAGAAACCAAAGGAATTGCTTCAATGGTTTGGGACATCTTGCAAGTGCAATTCCTTCTCCTATTTATAGGACTTCAAGAGCATGACAAATTCAAATTTGAATTCCTCCATCACATGGCCTTGCATTATTTAATTCCTTGGAGCTTGAACTTGGAACATGCTTGTCTCAATTCAAAATGGCATTGCAATTCCAATGAAGCTTTTAATGTCTCCAAGAAGAACATGGCATGTGCATGTTTGATTTAATTCAAGTTAATTCCATTTCCAATAAAACACATGCATGTGGAGAGGAACAAAGTAATAAACCTTGCCTTGGGTCTTCCATTTTGTTTCAACCGAAGAGCACAATGTCTCCCTTTCAATTTTCAATGTTTCCAGCGTGCATTTTGGTTTCTGCCAGGCGTATGAATCGATTCCATCAAGGAGTGAATCGATTCAAGCAATTAAATTTAGAATTACTGGGCAAAACAAAACGTGTGAATCGATTCTTCTTTGTTGTGAATCGATTCAGCCCTGTTAAAATCACATTTTTGGGCCTTGCAAAACGTGTGAATCGATTCTTCTTTGTTGTGAATCGATTCATGCTTGATTTTTCAATTTCCTGGACCCTGTACCCGTGTGAATCGATTCTTCTTAGTGTTCTTTGTGCCATGAATCGATTCAACCCATTGAAGAGTGATCCTGGGCCACTTTAAACGCATGAATCGATTCATGCTTCTTGCTGAATCGATTCATTAAGCTGATCCTCCATTTTCCATGTGCTTTTTGTTCCTTTGATAAATAAATGTGTATGGCTTTATTCTTTTGGGTCCGTAGGCACTTTGATGATCATTTTCCACTTGATTTAAGCCACTTAAAATGCCTTGAAACATTTCTTTATAATTCATTAATTTTCCATCATCAAACATAATTAATTCATCCATAAATATATATGTTTGATCTTGATCCTTCATTTGTTGCGTCATTATCAAAACCTACATCAACATAAAAATACATTCTCCCCCTTTTTGATGATGACAACAAATGCTTGTCTCTTGGGGTGTTAGTATCATAACAATTCATTGCAATAAAGACTCCTCCTATCATATATAATTTGATACCACATGTTGATGAAATCATAGACACAAGAAATCAAGTGAGTATTTAAGAATCAAAGTCTCTACCCCTTAATAAGGTCTCTCCCCCTTAATATATGTTCTCTTAATCATCTCCCCTTTAATTATACAATAGATACCAATCATATAATAGATACCACAAAATAGTTCATCTAATTTAGAGCATAGTGGTAGTGTATATCTTCTCCCCGTTTCTTATATATATTTCTCTCTTTATATCTCTCCCCCTTTGTAAAAGACTTTATTCCATTTAGGGTATATATATAACTTCCTATAATCTTCTCCCCCTTTGGCATCATCAAAAACTTTCCTTATGATAAAACATTAGTCATAGTAATTCTCCTCTTTTTGGCATAAATAATATTTTACTAATCCTTTCACTAATCTCTCCCCCTTTGGCATCATCAAAAAGATTATCATCTTAATTATATTCTATGCCATCAACATATAAACTCATGTATTTAGAGAGATTTAGAGCAAGTATTTCATGAAAAGGATTTCAAATCAAAGCTCATATCATGATCAAGGATATATACCAATTTGATGCATTTAGAGTCACTAATCAATCACATAGTTCATTCATCAAGTAAGCATATAATTGATTGCTAACTCATTTTCAAACATGTAATTGATATCACAAGTATGGTAAGCGTCACATGATTCTTTCCAAATAAGCAAACATATCATTTCAAATAAGCACATAATCTTCTCCTTTTTGGCATTATCAAACACACAAGGATTTTTCCAAGTAGGCATATAGGAGAATAAAATTGTAAGCATAAATGCCATAAACATAATCATAGAGAGGTAAATTGATGGATATTCCTTCATGTGTATGCTCCCCCTTACTATTGTAATTGATGTCACTTATAAGAACATATACCACTTATTAACATGTGAAATCAATTTGATGAAGTTTGATATCAATTGTTGAATACATGTCATGCATTTAATAGATACTAATTGTTTGAAAGATATACCAATTGTTAAAAGATCATAATGTATCATGCAAGATATATCTCCTCCTTAGTCATTTAATAGATACCAATTGATATTTTATCCCTCTTTCACAAATACTTTGATACCAATTGTTATAAGTAATAACTCTAAATGATGCCAATTGTTATGAACCCAATTACACTATTTTGATCAAGTCTAATACCAATTGTTATTAACACATGTAATTTAATATCAATTGAAATTGAATACCAATTGTTATTAACTTCAATCAAGTTAAGCACCAAACACATATAATTGAATACCAATTGTTAAGCTAATTGATGTAATTCTTAAGCTAATTGATACCAATTGTTCATGTTGGCCTATTTAGCAAGTTTGATACCATTTGTTTATTTCTTAAGCACTTCATCACCTTTTAATAGATACCACTTATGCAAAGAATAGAAGTCATAATATGAATAGATACCACTCAAGAGTTAGATACCAAATGTATATAAAATTCACTAATCAATCATCAATCAAAGTGGTAATCATAGAAGAATTTTCAACAATATGCACTCAAATGTAGGTATCATAGCAACGGTAGAATGATTAATATAACTTGTTGGCTTACTCATGCATTTGTATTGTAACTCATGCCAATATATCTATATGATTTTTCTCATGACCCTTTTTGTGTCAAACATTCTTTTCTTGATCAATCACCATTTATTTCTAATTCATTGTCCATACCACTTGTTGCTAGTATCTAGGCATGATATCACTTAAAGATTTGCCAATTTAAGCTCTTGATATCAATTATAAACATTTAAGCATATTATCACAAATTGTTGACATTTCAAGCATACATCATTCTTCAAAATATTTGTTCAAAAACTCTTTTCAATTTCAACGATGCATATATTCAAATTTCTTTTCATATTCAAGATCAAGCATCATCAAACATATATGTCACTCAAGATAGATGCCAATTTGCTCAAGCATGGTGTATCAAGGAAGGTCATGTCATGTATTATAATGCATTTTCTCTTAATATACCATGTATTGTCACATATCATGCATTGTCATTTACATGTCATCAAAATCATGCATTGTCATATTACTAGTCATGAAATTAAAGTCTAGGCATAGAGCATACATACTTTCTCCTTAGGCATTATCAAAACCAACATATAATTGCATAGAAAAATTTTGCCTAAGATTGTCAACTTTGTAAAACATGTAAGCACAACATAGTTCTAACTCAAAGCAACTTTAAAGTTTGTCATAATCAACTTGTCATAACATATGTATTTATCATCAAAGCATATTGACAAGTATATAATCAAGAATATGTCCCCATGATATCTTCCCCTTACTAATTCAATTGAAACCATTGTTAAAGGAAGATGTTTGTTGTTTAGATACCACTTAGTTACCAACATTTCTCTTGTTCAATAAGTGATGCATCATCAAGTATTCATGTTCAATTCATGTCATAAAGAATTCATACATTATCAAGGATTCATAATGCATACATCATCCAAATTTATTCATCAAGAGTTCATGCATCATTTTGAATCTAAGCATCACAATTTAACATTTCAACACTTTGATGTTTCAATCCTTTCTAACATACATGGATAAAAGTTTTTCATAGAATCAAACATATTATCCAAGCAATCATTCATCAAACTTTATACCAATCACTTAAATCAAAGTCATACATACACATTATTGATCCTAAGATTTCAATTATTCATTTATCCATTTCAAAACTCCTTTCATGTTCAAACTCAACCATATCAAATCAAGGTTTGATTTTCACACATCAAAATTCATTATGAACAAGTATGGAATTTGGATTTACAAAATTATTTAGACATTTCTAAAAATTCTCAATAAATTATCAACCAAGTTCATAGATTGTTCAACATAATTAAGCATACATAACACATAGTCAACATGATATTTAATCCACTAAAGTAAGGATCCGATCGTACCTTGTAGTTGTGTAAAGCCTTACGTTCTTATCCTTTTCATCCCTTGTTCTTTTAGGTGAAGATTGTGAATCTTGATTCCTTGGTAATTCGTCAATGAGAAATTGCCGATTGAAAGTGTTCCTACAAATTGTCAAGTTTTATGGTACCCTTTAAAAGTTGGGTCCTTTCTTGTTAGTTTAGGATTTCAAATTTGTTTTTGGAATCCATACCTTTCTTGTACACTTTTGACGGGATTTCTTTATAACGCAATTAGAAGATATATGACCATAATTTCCACAATAAAAGCAAGTTGCATTCAAAGTGTAAGTCATTTTAGAATTATAATGGTTCATACAACAATTAGACAATGAGTTCTCTTTTCTTTCATGGTTTGTGCATCTAAGAGAGGATTTGGATTTTTCTTTGTAGGATGCACAAGGGTTCTTGTAATGAACTATTTTTCTTCTATCAAGTGTATGCTTTTGATCTTTAATAGGTGCACTTAGATTCTTTTGACTACTTGTAAGCTTACTAAGTGCTTCTTTTAGTTCTTTATTCTCTTTTTCAAGAAGCATACATTTGTCAATTAGCATACAATCTTTATTTCCATTACAAGTCCTAGGAGATGCATTTGAAGCTACTAATTTATCATTTTGAGCTCTAAGATATTCTTTTTCTATGTGAACATCATGCAATTCTTTTTCAAGCGTCAAAATGGTTTGTTTAGAGCATGCATATTTCTTTGATAACAAGACAAATTTTTCATGCAATTCTTCAAATGCTTCTAATAATTCATCCTTATCAATTTCATCATCATTATCATCACTAAAAGCATTTAAAGAGCATACCTCATCATCTTGAGAGTGCTTTGTCATTAGGCATGCAATTTCTTCTTCCTTCTCGTTGGTCTCTTTTTCAATGCTTCTTTCGAATTCTTCATCTTGACTAGAAAGAGTACTAATTCTTGCATCTTTATCATCATTAGTATTTCCATAAATTGTTTCAAGAGTTTCCCACATTTCTTTAGCATTGTTACAAGTAATAACTCTAGAAACATCATTAGGTTCTAATGCTAATGTGATAAGAATTTTAGCTCTTAAATTAAATTGTACCTTTCTTTCTTCTTCTTTAGTCCATAAGTTCATGGGCTTCATACATTCTATATTATCAACAATGTATTTGGGAATGAAAGGACCAAATTGAATAGCATTCCATACCTTGATGTCATAGGCTTGGATAAAGATTTTCAACCTTTCTTTCCAAATAACATAGTCTTTACCATTGAAGATTGGTGGTCTATTTAGTGTACCATTTTCCGGAAATGCATCATAGGATGTAGAGGCCATCTTGATCTCTTGAAGCGGTTAAGCTTGATCTTCCAAGAGTCAAGCTCTGAAAAGCCTATGGACATTTGGTCTAGTGAAGAAGAAAAGAAAGTGCAATATGGTTATAAGGCAAAAAATCTTATTACTTCGGCCTTAGGTCCCGATGAATTCTTTAGAGTAATAACATGTGAAACGGCTAAAGAGATGTGGGATACTTTACAAGTAACCCATGAAGGTACAAATGATGTTAAAGACTCTAAGATTAGTACATTAACTAGTCAATATGAGTGCTTTAGGCTAAATACCAATGAATCTATTGTTGATATGCAAAAACGTTTTACACTCATTATAAATCAACTCATTACACTTGGAAAGACTTATACTAATAAAGAGCTTATTCACAAAGTCTTGAAAAGTCTTAATAGGGAATGGCAACCATTAGTCACGGCCATCAAACAATCACCTACTATCAATGAAATGTCTCTTGCTACACTATTTGGTAAGTTGCAAGAACAAGAACAAGAGCTAAAAGAATTAAAGATGGCGGAAGAAGAAGAGAAAGTCTCCAAAAAGAAAGGACTAGCTCTCAAAGCTACTTCAATTGTTGAAGATGAAACCGAGAGTGATCTTGACGAAGATGAAGAGTTAAGCCTATTTGTAAAAAGGTTTGGAAAGCTCATGAAGAACAAACGCTTTCAAAGGAACTTCAAATCACAAGGTAAGAAATCTATACCTAAAGAAAATTCTACTTCACCAACTTGTTTTGAATGTGGAAAGGAAGGACATTTCAAAGTGGATTGTCCAAATCTAAAAAAGAAGAACAAAGAAAGAAAGGAAAGAAGAAGAGCATACATAGCATGGGATGAAAATGAGGTGAGTAGTTCTGATGAATCCGAAAATGAAGAAGCAAATCTTTGCCTCATGGCCAATCACCAAGATGAAGAAAATGAGGTAAACTTTCATGACTTAGGAAAGGATGAATTACTTGATATTCTTGATGATTTGTATGATAACTTCACCAAAGTCTCTAATAAGCTTAAGTTATCAAGAAAAACTAGTAATACTCTAGAAATGCATCTCATGGAAGTGTGCAAAGAAAATGAATCCTTAAAAGAAGAGTTAGCAAATGTTCAAACATGTTCTAGGACCAAACCTTGTGAGTTTTCAAAGAAATGTGATATGCTAGAAACTAAGGTTTTGGACTTGAATAAAACTATTGAAAAACTTACAAATGATAGAAACAATCAAGCATGCTCTAAGGTTAAACCATGTGATTTTGCAAGAAGATGCATTATATTAGAAACCAAGGTTGTAGACCTAAATAGGGCACTAGAAAAGTTCACTAATGGAAGAGATAATTTGAATATCCTACTTGGGCAACAAAAATGCATGTTTAGTAAAACCGGCTTGGGATATGATCAAGAACATAGCAATCACAAAATGGAAAAACACTACAAAAATTTCTTTGTACCTTCAAGCAAATTCTCCTCACCTTTTATAAAATGTAATCATTGTGGTCTTAAAGGTCATAACTCTTATAATTGTAAAGTTAGAAGATTAGGACCAAAAGTGGTGAGAAAAGTATGGGTTCCTAAAGGAACTTTTTCACAAACTAACCTACAAGGACCCAACATAAAATGGGTACCAAGCTCTCTAACTTAAATTGTTTTGTAGGTATGCTTTAAGGCAAGTAACACCCATTGGTACTTGGATAGTGGGTGTTCCAAACATATGACGGGAGATAAGAGTAAGTTTATATCACTTACTCCACGAAATAAAGGATTTGTTACTTATGGAGATAACACAAAGGGAAGAATACTCGGAATCGGAAATGTTGGTAAAAATTCTTCCACCTCCATAAATGATGTGTTATATGTTGAAGGTCTAAAACACAACTTGCTTAGTATTAGTCAATTATGTGATAAGGGCTACAAAATTGTTTTTGAATCAAATGGTTGCATAATTGAAAATAAACTAAACAAGGAGATAAAGTTTGTTGGTCAAAGAGTAGATAACATTTACATGATTAATCTAGATTGCCTTGCTTCAAATGATGTACAATGTTTCATAACTAAAGAGGATGAATCATGGCTATGGCATAGAAGAATCGCTCACATTCATGTAGACCATTTAAATAAACTTGTTTCAAAAGATTTAGTTATTGGTTTACCAAAATTAAAATTTGAAAATAAATTTTGTGACGCTTGTCAAAAAGGAAAACAAGTAAAGGCTTCTTTTCAAGCAAAAAATATTGTTTCAACAACAAGGCCTTTACAACTTTTACATATGGATTTATTTGGACCTTCGAAAATCAAAAGTTTTGGTGGAAACCATTATGGTCTTGTGATTGTGGATGATTACTCTAGATATACATGGACATTGTTTCTTACTCATAAACATGAAGCATATCAAGCATTTAAGAAACTTGCCAAGGTCATCCAAAATGAACAAAATTTAAAAATAGCATCCATTCGAACGGATCATGGGGGAGAATTTGAAAACCAATCTTTTGAAAAATTTTGTGAAAAGTTTGGCATTGAACATAATTTTTCGGCTCCAAGAACTCCACAACAAAATGGAGTAGTTGAAAGGAAAAATCGATCTTTAGCGGAGCTTGCAAGAACTATGTTGAATGAAGCAAATATTTCAAAACATTTTTGGGCCGATGCGGTGAACACCGCTTGTCATGTTATGAATCGTTGCTTAATAAGGCCTATACTAAAGAAAACCCCCTATGAACTTTACAAAGGACGTAAACCAAATATTTCTTACTTTCACATTTTTGGATGCAAATGCTTTGTCTTAAACAATGGAAAGGAAAATCTTGGCAAATTTGATGCAAAATCTGATGAAGCAATTTTTCTAGGTTATTCATCTACTAGTAAAGCATATAGACTCTTTAACAAACGAACCTTTACAATTGAAGAGTCCATACATGTTAAATTTGATGAACTTAACCAAAATCCTCCGAGAAAGGAAGTTGATGATCTTGTAGGTACCTTCCAAGAAATGAACTTGGAAGACAAAGAAGAAGCCAATAATGAAGAAACACAACTTGACAAACAACAAGATTGGGTAACCCTAAAAGACCATCCCTTGGACAAAATTATTGGAGAAATCACCAAAGGGGTAAGCACTCGAAATGCTATTAGGAATGCATGCAATCACTTAGCCTTTGTATCTCAAATTGAACCCAAAAATATTGATGAAGCCATTATTGATGAACATTGGATGTTGGCCATGCAAGAAGAATTAAACCAATTTGAAAGAAATGAAGTTTGGGAACTTGTGCCAAGACCCAATGACCATCAAATAATAGGCACCAAATGGGTTTTTAGGAACAAACTAGATGAAAATGGAATAATAACCAGAAACAAAGCTAGGCTAGTTGCTAAGGGGTATAATCAAGAAGAAGGAATAGACTATGAAGAAACGTATGCTCCCGTAGCTAGGTTAGAAGCCATTAGATTATTATTAGCTTTTGCTTGTTGTATGGATTTTAAACTTTATCAAATGGATGTCAAAAGCGCTTTTTTAAATGGCTATATTCAAGAAGAAGTTTATGTAGATCAACCTCCCGGTTTTGAAAATCATAAATTTCCAAATCATGTTTTTAAATTGAGAAAAGCCTTATACGGTTTGAAACAAGCTCCAAGAGCTTGGTATGAAAGACTTAGCAAATTTCTTTTAGAAAATAATTTCGAAAGAGGAAAGGTTGACACTACACTATTTATAAGGCGTAAAAATAATGACATTCTTTTGGTACAAGTTTATGTTGATGACATAATTTTTGGTGCTACAAATGAAAGTCTTTGTCAAGAGTTTGCTAAATTCATGCAAAAAGAATTTGAAATGTCCATGATGGGAGAACTTACCTTTTTCTTAGGATTACAAATCAAACAAACAAATGAAGGAACTTTTATTAGTCAAACAAAATATTGTAAAGAATTACTTAAACGTTTTGAAATGGATAAGGCAAATGAAATAGCAACACCAATGAGCACATCTTGCTATCTAGATAAAGATGAAAAGGGTAAGGACGTTGAAATAACTAAGTATCGAGGAATGATAGGATCCTTACTTTATTTAACTTCTAGTAGACCCGATATTATGTTTGCCGTATGCATGTGTGCTAGATATCAAGCTTGTCCTAAAGAATCACATCTCACCGCTGTAAAAAGAATTTTGAAATATCTTGTGGGTACTCAAAATGTTGGTTTATGGTATCCCAAAGGCGTTGAATGTAATCTTTTAGGATATTCCGATTCCGACTTTGCGGGTTGCAAGCTTGATAGAAAAAGTACTAGTGGCACATGTCATTTACTTGGTAGTTCCCTTGTTTCTTGGCATAGCAAGAAACAAGCAAGTGTTGCATTGTCAACGGCTGAGGCAGAATATGTAGCAGCCGGTAGTTGTTGTGCTCAAATTCTTTGGATGAGACAACAACTTCTTGATTTTGGTATTTCCTTGGATAAAGTCCCCATTAAATGTGATAACACTAGTGCAATAAATATATCTAAGAATCCAGTCATGCATTCAAGGACCAAACACATTGAAATAAGACATCACTTCATAAGAGACCATGTTTTGAAAGGAGATTGTGTACTTGAATATGTTGAAACTTCAAAACAATTGGCGGACATTTTTACAAAACCCCTTCCAAAAGACCAATTTATAAATATTAGAAGGGAGTTAGGAATCTTGGAAATTTCCTAATTAATTTATTTTATCACACTTTCTTACTCTTGAACAAAATTTTGCAAATCTTTAACTTGAAGATTTCCAACTCATCTTTTTTTTTTTTTTTTTTTTTTCATAAAATTTTCATTTCCTTGAAACATAATACCTTACTTTGTGATATACATACAAATTTGTAAAGAAAATTTATCCTCACATTTCCAATAATCAACTTAATGCTCTACAAATTTCTTGTGTTATTTAAAGATCCCGTGGAGTCCCCATATATTTTAAACATATTTTGACACAAAGATAATCTCCTATATACAACATGGTTCTCAAAAATAAATGGCAAATGACCTTTGATTTTCTTGACTCTCTTGTGCAAACAAAATCATTGGCAACTTGCAAAATCTAAATCCTTGTATAAATCCCTCATAAAACACTCATCTAGTAACATGATTCTTCAAAATCGCGTAAAAATAGCTAGATGAATCGATTCCCATGAGACATTATGTGCCTATATGCCTTGAATGATTTCGTGATGTATATTGCATTGTTATCTTACTTCAAAATGTATGCATCTACCTTTAAGAAGTATATGTTAAGGAAATCTTTTTGATAATGCCAAAGGGGGAGAGAAATACATACATTTAAAGGGGGAGAGATGTATATACAAGAAAGGGGGAGAAGATATACACTTTCTAATTGACATAAAAATATCTTGTAAAAGGTGAGAAATACTTAAAGTATTGTATGATTAAAGGGAGATAACTAAGAAGGAGAGAACATATATTAAGGGGGAGAAACCATATTTTAAGGGGGAGAGACCTTTGTTTCTTAAATACTTTCTTGATTTCTTGTGTCTATGATTTCATCAACATGTGGTATCAAATTGTATATGATAGGGGGAGTCTTTATTGCAATATATATGAATTGTTATAATACTAACACCCCAAGAGACAAACATTTGTTGTCATCATCAAAAAGGGGGAGAATGTATTTGAATGTTGATGTAGGTTTTGATAATGACACAACAAATGAAGAAGTATCAAAGATGTTATCAAGCAATTAATTATGTTTAATGTGGAATCTAAATTGGTTGATGTTTAAATTTGATGAATAATTAAGGACATATGTTAAAGGCATTTAAAGAAGCTCAAAACAAGTGAGAATTGATCATCAAAATGCCTAAGAATCAAAGGAACCAAGGTATATGCAAAAGGGTTCCAAAAAGGGGTGAAAAATGCACCAAAATTCAAGGATCAGGTGCATGAATCGATTCAAGGTAAGTATGAATCGATTCATACGTTTTCCAGTGGCCAAAATATGATTTTATCAGGGTTGAATCGATTCAACCCATGTGTGAATCGATTCACACGGCTGCAGGGGTCCAAATTGTGCAAATCAAAGTGCATGAATCGATTCTTTCCTTGCCTGAATCGATTCAACATGCTGTCAGGAACAAAAATCATGCGCAGACTCTTAATTCCCTTCGGTTGGATCAAATTGGAAGACCCTAGGCAATGTTCCATGACTTGTCCCTCTCCACATGCATGTGTTACATTGAAAATGCAATTAATTTGAATATTAGACAAACATGCTTCTTGATGCACATGCAATATTCTCTTGGAGACACTAAAAGGTTTATTGGAATTGGAATGCCAAGTTGAATGGAGACACACATGCCTAACATTTCAAGCTCCAAGGAATTAAATATTACACATGTCATGCCTCATGGAGCCTATAAATAGAGAAGGAGTTGAAGGCAAAACTTGCACCAAGCATTTGAAGCATTTCCATTTGCTTTCTTCCTCCTCCATTCTCTTGCTCTTCTACTTACTCTCTTTATTCTTGATTGGCATATTTCTTGAGATTATTTTTGAGAGTTAATTTGTGGGAAGATTATATTTGTGTACTTAACTTGCATATCCTCTCTTTGAGAGTTATTATCTTGTGTAAGCTTTAAACTTGTATATCCACTCTAGTGAGAGAGTTTCCTTGTACACTTAAACACTAAACTTCATAGAAGCTTTGGGTTGGGTTTCAACCTTGTAATTGTGAGATTGAGAGATTGGGTGGGGTGCCCTTGTACTTGTGAGGATTGATTTCTTGAGTGTGGGACACTAGGAAGTTGCAATTGCTCAAAGTGTATCTCTAATCTACAATAGTGGAAATCCTCTAAGTGGGTTGCTTAGAGGCGAGACGTACACCGGCGTGGTGGAACTCGTATACATCGGTTTGCAAATCTTTCTTCCCTTAACTCATTTAATTTGTGCACTTAATTTGTTTGCTTAAATTCCTTGCTTTATTAATTTGACTAAGTGCATGATACATTAAGTTGAAACCTTTTTTTTAATAACTTTGTTAAACTTGGACTTAAGCATTTCTTTTGAATCAATCTTTCTAAAGTCCCATAAATTGCTTTGTAACTTAATTGATTCATTGTTCAAACTCTTTAAAGTTGTTATTAGTTTGTCTTGTGTATAACTTGTTGCTTCTTGTTATCTAATTTATTATCTTAAGTATACATAGTGACAAAAGAATCAATTTCAAGAGCATTCCAAAGAAAATTTTTAATACTCAATTCACCCCCCCTCTTGAGTAATTGAGGCCACTTGGTTAACAGTTAGGGGTTATGTGTTAGGATTTAGGGTTACGGTTTAGGGTTTAGTGTTTATGGTTTAGTGTTTAGGGTTTAGGGTTTAGGGTTTAGGGTTTGGGGTTTAGGGTTTAGTGTTTAGGGTTTATGGTTTGGGGTTTGTGGTTTAAGGTTTAAGGTTTAGGGTTAAAGGTTTAGGTTTGGGGTTTAGGGTTTAGGGTTTACTGTTTAGGGTTTGGGTTTTAGGTTTTAGGGTTTAGGGTTTTAGCGGTTAGAGTTTAGGGTTTAGGGTTTATGCTTTAGGGTTTAGGATTTAGGATTTAAGGTTTAGGGTTTAATGTTTAGAGTTTAGTGTTTAGGGTTTAGGGTTTGGGGTTTAGGGTTTATGGTTTATGTTTAGGGGTTTAAGGTTTAGGGTTTAGGGTTGGGGTTTAGTGTTAATGGTTTAAAGTTTAGCATTTAGGGTTAGGGGTGTAGGGGTCAGGGTTTAGGGTTTAGGGTTTAGGGTTTAGGGTTTATGGGTTAGGGTTTAGGGTTTAGGGTTTGTGTTTTATGGTTACGGCTAGGGTTTAGTGTTTAGGGGGTAGGGTTTATAGTTTAGGGTTTAGGGTTTAGGGTTTAGGCTTTAGGGTTTAGGTTTTGGGATTTAAGGTCTAGGCTTTATGGTTTAGGGTTTAGGGTTTAGGGTGTAGGGTTTAGGGTGTAGGGTGTAGGGTTTAGGGATTAGGGTTTAGGGTTTAGGATTTAGGGTTTAGTGTTTAGGGTTTAGGGCTAAGGGTTTAAGGTTTAGTGTTTATGGTTTAAGGTTTAGGGTTTGGGGTTTAGGGTTTGAGGTTTAGGGTTTAGGGTTTACCATTTAGGGTTTATGGATTGGGATATATGGTTTACGGTTTAGGGTTAGGGTTTAGGTTTTAGAGTTTAGCGTTTAGGGTTTGGGGTTTAGGGTTTAGGGTTTTGGGTTTAGGGTTTAGGGTTAACTGGTTAGGGTTGAGGGTTTAGGGTTTAGGGTTTAGGCTGTAAGGTTTAATGTTTATAGTTTGGGGTTCAGGGTAAAGGGTTTACTGGTTAGGGTTTAGTGGTTAGGGTTTAGGGTTTAGGCTTTGGGATTTAGGGTTTAAGGTGTAGGGATTAGGGCTAGCGTTTAGGGTTTAGGGGTTACGGTTTCTGGTTTAGGGCTTAGGGTTTAGGGTTTAGGATTTAGGGTTTAGGGTTTGTCGTTTAGCGTTTAGCGTTTAGGGTTTGGAGTTTGGGTTTTAGGGTATTAGGGGTCTGGGTTTAGGGCTTAGGGTATATGGTTTTGGGTTTAGGGTTTATGGTTTATGGTTTAGGGTTTATGGTTTACGGTTTAGTGTTTAGGGTTTAAGGTTTTGGGTTTGGGGTTAGGGTTTAGGGTTTATGGTTTAGGAATTAGGGTTTATGGCTAGGGTTTAGGGTTAAGGTTTCTGGTTTAGGGTTTAGGGGTTAGGGTTTCTGGTTTAGGGTTTAGGTTTAAAGGTTTAGGGTTTAGGGTTTGGGGGTTAGGGTTTAGGGTGTAGCGTTGAAGGTTTAAGGTTTTAGAGGTTAGGGGTTATGTGTTAGGATTTAGGGTTATGGTTTAGGGTTTAGTGTTTAGGGTTTAGGGATTAGGGTTTGGGGTTTAGGGTTTAGTTTTTAGGGTTTGGGGTTGGTGGTTTAGGGTTTAAGGTTTAGGGTTTATGGTTTAGGGTTTAGGGTTTAGGGTTCACTATTTAGGGTTTGGGTTTCAGGGTTTAGGGTTTTTAGCGGTTAGGGTTTAGGGTTTAGGGTTTAGGGTTTATGGTTTAGGGTTTAGGATTTAGGATATAGGATTTATGGTTTAGGGTTTAGGGTTTAGGGTTTAGGGTTTAGGGTTTAGGTTTTGGGGTTTAGGGTTTATAGGTTAGGGTTTAGGGTTTAGGGTTTAGGGTTGGGGTTTAGGGTTTAGGGTTTAGGGGTTTAGGGTTTAGGGTTTAGGGTTTAGGGTTTAGGTTTAAAGGTTTAGAGTTTAGGGTTTGGGGGTTAGGGTTTAAAGGTTTAGGGTTTAGTGTTTATGATTTAGTGTTTAGGGTTTAGGGATTAGGGTTTGGGGTTTAGGGTTTAGTGTTTAGGGTTTGGGGTTGGTGGTTTAGGGTTAAAGGTTTAGGGTTTAGGGTTTTGGGTTTACTGTTTAGGGTTTGGGTTTCAGGTTTTAGGGTTTAGGGTTTTAGTGGTTAGGGTTTATGGTTTAGGGTTTGTGGTTTATGGTTTAGGATTTAGGTTTAGGGTTTAGGGTTTAGTGTTTAGGGTTTAGGGTTTAGGGTTTGGGGTTTGGGGTTTATGATTTAGGGTTTAGGGTTTAGGGTTGGGGTTTAGTGTTTAGCGTTTAGGGTTTAGTGTTTAAAGTTCTGGGTTTGGTGTTTATGGTTTAGGGTTTAGGGTTAGGGGTTTAGGGTTTAGGGTTTAGGGTTTGGGGTTTAGGGTTTAGGGTTTGGGGTTTAAGGCTAGGGTTTAATATTTAGGGGTTAGGGTTTGTTGTTTAGGGTTTAGGGTTTAAAGTTTACAGTTTAGGGTTTAGGGGTAAGGGTTTCTGGTTTAGGGCTTAGTGTTTAGGGTTTAGGGTTTAGGGTTTGTGGTTTAGCGTTTAGCGTTTAGAGTTTGGGGTTTAGGGTTTAGGGTATTAGGGGTCAGGGTTTAGGGCTTAGGGTATAGGGTTTGGGGTTTGGGGTTTATGGTTTATGGGTAAGGGTTAAGGGTTTAGGGTTTATGGTTTAGGGTTTGGGTTTAGGGTTTAAGGTTTAGGGTTTAGGGTTTAGGGTTTAGGAATTAGATTTTAGGGTTAGGGTTTAGGGTTAGGGTTTCTGATCTAGGGTTTAGGGGTTAAGGTTTATGGTTTAGGGTTTAGGTTTAAAGGTTTAGGGTTTAGGGTTTGGGGGTTAGTTTCTAGGGTGTAGGGTTTAGGGTGTAGCGTTGAAGGTTGAAGTTTTTAGGGGTTAGGGTTTATTTGTTAGGATTTAGGGTTATGATTCAGGGTTTAGTGTTTATGGTTTAGTGTTTAGTGTTTTGGGTTTAGGGTTTAGGGTTTAGGGTTTAGGGTTTAGGGTTTAGTGTTTTGGGTGTAGGGGTTAGGGTTTTAGATTTAAGGTTTAGGGTTTAGGGTATAGGGGTTTGTGTTTAGGGTTTAGGGTTTAGGGTTTGGGGTTTGGGGTTTATGGTTTAGAGTTTAGGGTTTAGGGTTTATGTTTAGGGTTTATGGTTTAGGGTTTAGCATTTAAGGTTTAGGGTTTTGGGTTTATGGTTTAGGGTTTAGGGTTTAGTTTTTAGGGTTTAGGGTTTAGCATTTTAGGTTTAGGGTTAGGGGTTTATGGTTTAGGGTTAGGGTTTGGGGTTTAGGGTTTGGGGTTTAGGGTTTGGGGTTTAGGGTTTAAGGTTTAGGGTTAAAGGTTTAGGGTTTAGGGTTTACTATTTAGGGTTTGGGTTTCAGGTTTTAGGGTTTAGGGTTTTTAGTGGTTAGGGTTTAGGGTTTAGGGTTTGTGGTTTAGGGTTTAGGGTTTAGGATTTAGGGTTTAGGGTTTAGTGTTTAGGGTTTAGGGTTTAGGGTTTGGGGTTTAGGGTTTAGGGTTTAGGGTTTAGGGTTTAGGGTTGGGGTTTCTGATCTAGGATTAGGGGTTAAGGTTTATGGTTTAGGGTTTAGGGTTTAGGGTTGAGGGTGTGGGTGTGGGTTTAGAGTTTAGGAATTAGGGTTTAGGGTTTAGGGTTTATTGGTTAGGGTTTAATGTTTAGGGTTTAGGGTTTAACGTTTAATGTTTATAGTTTGGGGTTCAGGGTAAAGGGTTTATGGTTTAGGGTTTAGGGTTTAGTGGTTAGGGTTTAGGGTTTAGGGTTTAGGGGTTAAAGTTTTGGATTTAAGGTTTAGGGTTTAGGGTATGGGGGTTTGTGTTTCGGGTTTAGGGTTTAGGGTTTGGGGTTTGGGGTTTATGGTTTAGGGTTTTGTGTTTAGGGTTTAGGGTTTAGGGTTTAGCATTTAAGGTTTAGGGTTTTGGGTTTATGGTTTAGGGTTGAGGGTTTAGGTTTTAGGGTTTAGGGTTTAGCATTTTAGGTTTAGGGTTAGGGGTTTATGGTTTAGGGTTAGGGTTTGGGGTTTAGGGTTTGTGGTTTAGGGTTTGGGGTTTGGGGTTGGTGGTTTAGGGTTTAAGGTTTAGGGTTAAAGGTTTAGGGTTTAGGGTTTACTGTTTAGGGTTTGGGTTTCAGGTTTTAGGGTTTAGGGTTTTTAGTGGTTAGGGTTTAGGGTTTGTGGTTTAGGGTTTAGGGTTTAGGATTTAGGGTTTAGGGTTTAGTGTTTAGGGTTTAGGGTTTAGTGTTTAGGGTTTAGGGTTTAGGGTTTAGGGTTTAGGGTTGGGGTTTCTGATCTAGGGTTAGGGGTTAAGGTTTATGGTTTAGGGTTTAGGGTTTAGGGTTGAGGGTTGAGGGTGTGGGTGTGGGTTTAGAGTTTAGGAATTAGGGTTTAGGGTTTAGGGTTTATTGGTTAGGGTTTAATGTTTAGGGTTTAGGGTTTAACGTTTAATGTTTATAGTTTGGGGTTCAGGGTAAAGGGTTTATGGTTTAAGGTTTAGGGTTTAGTGGTTAGGGTTTAGGGTTTAGGGTTTAGGGTTTAGGCTTTGGGATTTAGGGTTTAAGATTTAGGGATTAAGGTTAGGGTTTAGGGTTTAGGGTTTAAGGGTAAGGGTTTCTGGTTTAGGGCTTAATGTTTAGGGTTTTGGGTTTAGGGTTTAGGGTTTGTGGTTTAGTGTTTAGCGTTTAGCGTTTAGGGTTTGGGGTTTGGGGTTTAAGGTATTAGGGGTCAGGGTTTAGGGCTTAGTGTATAGGGTTTGGGGTTTGGGGTTTATGGTTTATGGTTTAGGGTTTAGTGTTTAGGGTTTGTGGTTTAGGGTTTAGGGTTAGGGTTTAGGGTTTAGGGTTTAGGGTTTAGGAATTAGATTTTAGGGTTAGGGTTTAGGGTTAGGGTTTCTGATCTAGGGTTAGGGGTTAAGGTTTATGGTTTAGGGTTTAGGTTTAAAGGTTTAGGGTTTAGGGTTTGGGGGTTAGTTTCTAGGGTGTAGGGTTTAGGGTGTAGCGTTGAAGGTTTAAGGTTTTAGGGGTTAGGGGTTATGTTTTAGGATTTAGGGTTACGGTTCAGGGTTTAGTGTTTATGGTTTAGTGTTTAGGGTTTAGCATTTAGGGTTTGGGGTTTAGGGTTTAGTGTTTAGGGTTTAGGGTTTGGGGTTTAGGGTTTATGGTTTAGGGTTAAAGGTTTAGTTTTAGGGTTTAGGGTTTAGGGTTTACTGTATAGGGTTTGGGTTTTAGGTTTTAGGGTTTAGGTTTTTAGTGGTTAGGGTTTAGGGTTTAGGGTTTGTGGTTTAGGGTTTAGGGTTTATTGTTCAGGGTTTAGGGTTTAGGGTTTGGGGTTTAAGGTTTATGGTTTAGGGTTTAGGGTTTAGGGTTTAGGGTTGGGGTTTAGTGTTTAGGGTTTAGTGTTTAGTGTTTAGGGTTTAGTGTTTAGGGTTAGGGGTTTAGGGGTCAGGGTTTAGGGTTTAGGGTTTAGAGTTTATGGGTTTGAGTTTAGTGCTTAGGGTTTAAGGTTTAGGGTTTGTGGTTTATGGTTTAGGGTTTAGAGTTCTGGGTTTGGTGTTTAGGGTTTATGGTTTAGGGTTTGGGGTTTAGGGTTTATGGTTTAGGGTTTAGGGTTTTGGGTTTGGGGTTTAGGGTTTAGGGTTTGGGGTTTAAGGCTAGTGTTTAATATTTAGGGGTTAGGGTTTGTTGTTTAGGGTTTATAGTTTAGGGTTTGGGGTTTAGGGTCTAGGGTATTAGGGGTTAGGGTTTAGGGTTAGGGTATCGGGTTTAGGGTTTAGGGTTTTAGGTTCAGGGTTTAGTGTTTAGTGTTTGTGGTTTAGGATTTAGGGTGTGGGTGTAGGGTGGGATTTAGGGTTTAGGATTTAGGGTTTAATGTTTAACATTGAGGGTTTGGGGTTTAGGGTTTAGGGTTTAGGGTTTACGGTTTAGGGTTTAGGGTTTAGGGTGTGGGTGTGGGTTTAGGGTTTAGGAATTAGGGTTTAGGGTTTATTGGTTAGGGTTTAGTGTTTAGGGTTTAAGGTTTAACGTTTAATGTTTATAGTTTGGGGTTCAGGGTAAAGGGTTTACGGTTTAGGGTTTAGGGTTTAGTGGTTAGGGTTTAGGGTTTAGGCTCTGGGATTTAGGGTTTAAGATTTAGGGATTAAGGTTAGGGTTTAGGGTTTAGGGATAAGGGTTTCTGGTTTAGGGCTTAGTGTTTAGGTTTAGGGTTTAGGGTTTAGGGTTTGTGGTTTAGCGTTTAGCGTTTAGGGTTTAGGGTTTAGGGTTTAGGGTATTAGGGGTCAGGGTTTAGGGCTTAGGGTATAGGGTTTGGGGTTTGGGGTTTATGGTTTATGGTTTAAGGTTTAGGGTTTAGTGTTTAGGGTTTGTGGTTTAGGGTTTGGGTTTGGGGTTTAGGGTTTAGGGTTTAGGGTTTAGGAATTAGATTTTAGGGTTAGGAATTAGATTTTAGGGTTAGGGTTTAGGGTTAGGGTTTCTGATCTAGGGTTTATGGGTTAAGGTTTATGGTTTAAGGTTTAGGTTTAAAGGTTTAGGGTTTAGGGTTTGGGGGTTAGTTTCTAGGGTGTAGGGTTTAGGGTGTAGCGTTGAGGTTTAAGGTTTTAGGGGTTAGGGGTTATGTGTTAGGATTTAGGTTACGGTTCACGGTTTAGTGTTTATGGTTTAGGGTTTAGGGTTTAGGGTTTAGGGTTTGGGGTTTAGGGTTTAGTGTTTAGGGTTTTGGGTTTTGGGTTGGTGGTTTAAGGTTTAAGGTTTAGGGTTAAAGGTTTAGGTTTGGGGTTTAGGGTTTAGGGTTTACTGTTTAGGGTTTAGGTTTCAGGTTTTAGGGTTTAGGGTTTTAGCGGTTAGGGTTTAGGGTTTAGGGTTTATGCTTTAGGGTTTAGGATTTAGGATTTAAGGTTTAGGGATTAGTGTTTAGGGTTTAGGGTTTCGGGTTTAGGGTTTATGGTTTATGGTTTAGGGTTTAAGGTTTAGGGTTTAGGGTTAGGGTTTAGTGTTTACGGTTTAGAGTTTAGCATTTAGGGTTAGGGGTTCAGGGGTCAAGGTTTAGGTTTTAGTGTTTAGGGTTAGTGTTTAGTGTTAGGGTTTATGGTTTATGGTTTATGGTTAGGGCTAGGGTTTAGTGTGTAAGGGTTAGGGTTTAGGATTTAGGGTCAAGGTTTAGGGTTTAGGGTTTAGGTTTTGGGATTTAAGGTCTAGGCTTTAGGGTTTAGAGTTTAGGGTTTAGGGTTTAGCATTTAGGGTTTAGGGCTAAGGGTTTAGGGTTTAGTGTTTGTGGTTTAAGGTTTAGGGTTTGGGGTTTAGGGTTTGAGGTTTAGGGGTTAAGGTTTACAATTTAGGGTTTATGGATTGGGGTTTATGGTTTAGGGTTTAGGGTTAGGGTTTAGGTTTTATAGTTTAGCATTTAGGGTTTAGGGATTAGGGTTTTGGGTTTTGGGTTTAGGGTTTAGGGTTTACTGGTTAGGGTTGAGGGTTGAGGGTTTAGGGTTTAGGGTTTAGGCTTTAAGGTTTAACGTTTATAGTTTGGGGTTTAGGGTAAAGGGTTTAGGGTTTAGGGTTTACGAGTTAGGGTTTAGTGGTTAGGGTTTAGGGTTTAGGGTTTAGGGTTTAGGCTTTGGGATTTAGGGTTTAAGGTTTAGGGATTAGGGCTAGTGTTTTGGGTTTAGGGGTTACGGTTTCTGGTTTAGGGCTTAGGGCTTAGGGCTTAGGGTTTAGGGTTTGTGGTTTAGCGTTTAGCGTTTAGGGTATGTGGTTTAGGTTTTAGGGTATTAGGCGTCTGGGTTTAGAGCTTAGGGTATATGGTTTGGGGTTTAGGGTTTAGGGTTTATGGTTTAGGGTTTAAGGTTTAGTGTTTAGGGTTTGGGGTTTAGGGTTTGGGGTTTAGTGTTTAGGGGTTTAGGGTTTATGGTTTAGGGTTTAGGTTTAAAGGTTTAGGGTTTAGGGTTTGGGGGTTAGGGTTTAAAGGTTTAGGGTTTAGTGTTTATGGTTTAGTGTTTAGGGTTTAGGGATTAGGGTTTGGGGTTTAGGGTTTAGTGTTTAGGGTTTGGGGTTAGTGGTTTAGGGTTTAAGGTTTAGGGTTAAAGGTTTAGGGTTTAGGGTTTACTGTTTAGGGTTTGGGTTTTAGGGTTTAGGGTTTAGGGTTTTTAGTAGTTAGGGTTTAGGGTTTAGGGTTTGTGGTTTAGGGTTTAGGATTTAGGATTTAGGATTTATGGTTTAGGGTTTAGGGTTTAGGGTTTAGTGTTTAGGGTTTAGGGTTTAGGGTTTGGGTTTTAGGTTTTATGGTTTAGGGTTTAGGGTTTAGGGTTGGGGTTTAGTGTTTAGGGTTTAGGGTGTGGTTTTGGGGTCTAGGGTTTGGGGTTTAGGGCTAGGGTTTAATATTTAGGGGTTAGGGTTTGTTGTTTAGGGTTTAGGGTTTATAGTTTAGGATTTGGGGTTTAGGGTTTATGGTATTAGGGTTAGGGTTAGGGTTTAGGGCTTAGGGTATCGGGTTTGGGGTTTAGGGTTTTTGGTTTAGGGTTTTAGGTTCAAGGTTTAGTGTTTAGTGTTTGTGGTTTAGGGTTTAGGGTTTGGGTGTAGGGTGGGGTTTAGGGTTTAGGATTTAGGGTTTAAGGTTTAACGTTTGGGGTTTGGGGTTTGGGGTTTAGGATTTAGGGTTTAGGGTTTATGGTTTACGGTTTACGGGTTAGGGTTTTGTATTTATGGTTTAG
Organism: Clitoria ternatea; assembly: GCA_037962975.1. Taxonomy (NCBI): domain Eukaryota; kingdom Viridiplantae; phylum Streptophyta; class Magnoliopsida; order Fabales; family Fabaceae; genus Clitoria; species Clitoria ternatea. The sequence continues at coordinate 75,452,423 of CM075675.1, forward strand.
GGTTTAGGGTTTAGGGTTGAGGGTGTGGGTGTGGGTGCAGGGTTTATGGTTTGGGTTTTAGGGTGTAATATTTAGGGTTTAAGGTTTAACGTTTAAGGTTTGGGGTTCATGGTTCAAGGTTTAGGGTTTAGGGTTACGGGTTAGGATTTAGTGTTTAGGGTTTTGAGTTTAGGGTTCGGGGTTTAGGGTTTATGGTTTAGGGTTTAGGGTTTGGGGTTAGGGTTTAGGGTTTAGGGTTTAGGGTTTAGGGTTTATGGTTTAGGGTTTATGGGTTAGGGTTTGTATTTAGGGTTTAGGGTTTAGGGTTTAGGGTTTAGGGTGGAGGGTGTGGGTGTGGGTGTGGGTATAGGGTTTAGGGTTTGGGGTTTATGGTATAAGATTTAGGGTTTAAGGTTTAACGTTTAAGGTTTGGGGTTCATGGTTCAAGGTTTAGGGTTTAGGGTTACGGGTTAGGATTTAGTGTTTAGGGTTTTGAGTTTAGGGTTTAGGGTTTATGGTTTATGGTTTATGGTTTAGGGTTTAGGGTTTATGATTTAGGGTTTAGGGTTTAGGGTTTAGGGTTTTGGTTTTAGAGTTTTGGGTTTAGGGTTTGGAGTTTAGGGTTTAGGGTTTGGGGTTTAGGGTTTAGTGTTTAGCGTTTAGGGTTTGGGGTTTGGGGTTTAGTGTTTAGGGTATTAAGGGTTAGGGTTTAGGGCTTAGGGTATAGGATTTGGGGTGTAGGGTTTAGGGTTTAGTGTTTAGGGTTTAGGGATTAGTGTCTATTGTTTAGGGTTGAGGGTTTAGGGTTTAGGGTTTAGGGTTTAGGTTTGGGGTTTAGGGCTGGGGGTTAAGGGATTAGTGTTTAGGGGTTACGGTTTAGTGTTTAGGGTTTAGTGTTTACGGTTTAGGGTTTATGGTTTCGTGTTTGGGGTTTAGGGTTTAGTGTTTAGGGTTTGGGGTTTATGGTTTAGGGTTTATGGTTTAAGGATTAGGGTGGGGGGTTTAGGGTTTAAGGTTTAGCGTTTAGGGTTTGGGGTTCAGGGTTCAAGGTTTAGGGTTCAGGGTTTAGGGTTTAGGGTTTAGAGTTTAGAGTTTAGTGTTTAGGGTTTGGGGTTTGGGGTTTAGGGTTTAGGGTTTAGGCTTTAGCGTTTAAGGTTTAACGTTTAGGGTTTGGGGTTCAGGGTTTAGGGTTCAGGGTTCAGGGTTTAGGATTTAGGGTCTGTGGTTTTAGGTTTAGGGGTTAGGGGTTAGGGTTTAGGGTTTAGGGTATCGGGTTTGCGGTTCAGGGTTTATGGTTTAGGGTTTCAGGTTCAGGGTTTAGTGTTTTGTGTTTGTGGTTTTGGGTTTAGGTTTTAGGGTTTGGTTTAGGGTTTAGGGTTTAGGGTTTAGGGATTAGTGTCTATTGTTTAGGGTTTAGGGTTTAGGGTTTAGGGTTTAGGGTTTAGGTTTGGGGTTTAGGGCTGGGGGTTAAGGGATTAGTGTTTAGGGGTTACGGTTTAGTGTTTAGGGTTTAGTGTTTACGGTTTAGGGTTTATGGTTTCGTGTTTGGGGTTTAGGGTTTAGTGTTTAGGGTTTGGGGTTTATGGTTTAGGGTTTATGGTTTAAGGATTAGGGTGGGGGGTTTAGGGTTTAAGGTTTAGCGTTTAGGGTTTGGGGTTCAGGGTTCAGGGTTTAGGGTTCAGGGTTTAGGGTTTAGGGTTTAGGGTTTAGAGTTTAGAGTTTAGTGTTTAGGGTTTGGGGTTTGGGGTTTAGGGTTTAGGGTTTAGGCTTTAGCTTTTAAGGTTTAACGTTTACTGTTTGGGGTTCAGGGTTTAGGGTTCAGGGTTCAGGGTTTAGGATTTAGGGTCTGTGGTTTTAGGTTTAGGGGTTAGGGGTTAGGGTTTAGGGTTTAGGGTATCGGGTTTGCGGTTCAGGGTTTATGGTTTAGGGTTTCAGGTTTAGGGTTTAGTGTTTTGTGTTTGTGGTTTTTGGTTTAGGTTTTAGGGTTTGGTTTAGGGTTTAGGGTTTAGGGTTTAGGGTTTAGGGTTTAGGATTTAGGGTTTAAGGTTTAACGTTTAGGGTTTGGGGTTCATGGCTTAGGGTTTAGGGTTTAGGGTTTACGGTTTACGGTTTACAGGTTAGGGTTTAGTGGTTAGGGTTTAGGGTTTTGGGTTTAGGGTGTAGGGTTTATGGTGTAGCGTATAAGGTTTAGGTTTTTAGGGGTTAGGGGTTAGGGGTTAGGGTTAGGGGTTAGGGTTTAGCTTTTAGGGTTTAGTGTTTATGGATTAGAGTTTATGGTTTAGGGTTTGGGGTTTAGGGTTTAGCCTCTGGGGTTAGGGTTTGGGGTTTGTTGTTTATGTTTTAGGGTTTAGGGTTTAAGGTTTAGGGTTTGGGGTTTAGGGTTTAGGGTATAGGCTTTAGGGTTTTATGTTTGGGGTTTATGGTTTAGGGTTTAGGGCTAGGTTTTAGGGTTTAGGTTTAAGGTTAACGTTTGAGGGTTTAGGGTTAGGGTTTAGGGCTTAGGGTATAAAGTTTGGGGTGTTGGGTTTAGGGTTTAGGGTTTTTGGTTTGGGGTTTAGGGTTTGGGGTTCGGGTTTAGGGTTTGGTGTTTATGGTTTAGGGTTTAGGGGTTAGGGTTTAGGGGTTAGGGTTAGTGTTGAGGGTTTAATGTTTAGGGTTTAGGGTTTATGGTTTAGGGTTTAGGGTTTAGGGTTTAGCGTTTAGGGTTTATGGTTTAAGGTTAAAGGTTTATGGTTTAGCGTTTAGGGTTTGGGGTTCAGGGTTCAGGGTTTAGGTTTAAGGTGTAGGGTTTAAGGTTTAGAGTTTATGGGTTAGGGTTTAGGGTTCAGGGTTAAGGGTTTGTGGTTTAGGGTTTATGGTTCAGGGTTTAGGGTTTGGGGTTTACGATTTAGGGCTTAGGGTTTAGAGTTTAAGGTTTAGTGATTGGGGTTTGTGGTTTAGGGTTTAGGATTTAGGGTTGGGGTTTAGGGTTTGGGGTTTAGAGTTTAGCGTTTAGGGTTTGGGGTTTGGGGTTTAGGGTTTGGGGTTTAGGGTTTACGGGTTAAGGTTAAGTGTTAAGGGTGTAGGGTTTGTGGTTTATTGTGTGGGGTTTAGGGTGTAGGGTTTGGGGTTTGGGGTTTGGTATTTAGGGTATAGGGTTTTTGGTTTAGGGTGTAAGGTTTGGGGTTTAGGGTTTAGGGTTTGGGGTTTTGGGCTGGGGTTTAGTGTTTAGAGTGTAGGGTTTATGGTTTTGGGTTTAGGGGTTATGGGTTAGGGTTTGGGGGTTAGTGTCTAGGGTATTAGTGATTAGGGTTAGGGTTTAGGGCTTAGGGTATCGGGTTTGGGTTTAGGGTTTATGGTTTAAGGTTTTAGGTTTAGGGTTTAGGGTGTGGATGCAGGGTTTAGGGTTTAGGGTTTAGGATTTAGGGTTTAAGGTTTAACGTTTAGGGTTTTGGGTTCATGGTTTATGGTTTAGGGTTTACGGTTTACGGTTTACGGGTTAGGGTGTAGTGGTTAGGGTTTAGGGTTTAGGGTTTGTTATTCAAGTGGCCTCAATACTCAAGAGGGGGGGTGAATTGAGTTTTTAAAACTTTTAGTTGGAATGCCTTTGAACTTGATTCTTATGTTCAAATTTACAAGATTATGCAAGTGAAATCAAGATTAATGAATTGTGCAAGGCAAAACAAAGGTAAATATAACTAAGACAATTTGACAAACACTTGGTGTGCAGTATTCAAGGTTTACCAAATTAAACAAGTTTAAGTATGCAAGCCACAATCAATCAACACAAGCTAATTAAACACAGTATATAAAAGTAAAAGAGTAGGGAAGAGGAGCTTGCAAACCGATTTAACGAGTTCCACCAATCCGGTGTACGTCTCGCCTCTAAGCAACCCACTTAGAGGATTTCCACTATTGTAGAATAGAGATACAACTTTGAGCAATTGCGGCTTCCTAGTGTCCCACACTCAAGAACCCAATCCTCACAAGTATAAGGGCAACCCACCCAATCTCTCAATCTCACAATATCCCAAAGGTTGAACTCCAACCTTTATAACCACTCAACCTAGAGTGAACAACCACTCAATCTAGAGTGAATCTTTGGTGTATGGTGTATTGTTTACAATCAAGTAACTCTCTCAATAGAGTAGATGTACAAATGAAAGTTCTGTCAATTCTATAACTCTCAAGAAGAGAGAATATGCAAATGAAATTCAGAATATACAAGAGTAAGGGCTTACTAAGCACAAGAGTGAGTAAAGATTGATAGCTTGATGTTGTGTGTTGTTGTGCTTGAGTTCCTCTTGCATTTATAGAGTCATTTGAGAGCTTGGTGAGTGCCTTGGTCTTCCTAGCCGTTGCATATTGTGGGGTCTGAAGGAGTGGTGGAGAAATGTGCTGGTTTCCCACTAATATGTGTTTTCCAACTATCGTAATCGATTATGGCTTAAGCTGTAATCGATTACACTTCGAATTTTTCATCTCTGTCCGCTGTGTAATCGATTAGTTCCGATTGCCTAATCGATTAGCTTCAAGTCAGAAGCTTGGTAATCGATTGCATTTTACCTTGTAGTCGATTAGCAGTGATACCTGATGCATTTAATTTGGCTTCGTAGCTTCGTAATCGATTATATAGTCATAGTAATCGATTAGCTTAATTCCAGTAGCCTTCTGATCGATTGTCAGAATCCTCTTAATCGATTAGCTGTTATATCTGATGCTTTTAATGCCATTTTTGGTTTTGGTAATCGATTAAGCCATTCATGTAATCGATTATCTTAACTCCAGTAGCTCTGTAATCGATTATTTGAAATGTTGTAATCGATTAGATTGAAGTCCTGATGCAATTGTTTCAAAACAGAAGTTGCCTAATCGATTAGATGAGGCTGCCTAATCGATTAGCTACGTGTCTGATTCCATATCTTTGTTTTTGCAAGGAGTTCTTCAAGAGTGCTTTGTCATTATCAAAATCCTTGAACCTGTAATCACTTTCAAAACACATTCTCCCCCTTTTTGATGATGACAACAATGTTTATCTCTTGAGGGTTGTAAGTTGAAACAACAATCTTTATCTCTAAGTTTGTTTATACAACAACATTTGAATTCTGCATAAAATCCTTATCTCTTAATCAAATTATCAGAGTCTGCCTTATCTATTAACTAATCTGATTACAAGTTATCCCTTACAACATTATCTCTTGAAACAGCTAAATCTCCCCTATCTTTAAGAGTATATGCAGATAATTTCAGATAATTTTTAGCAGTCAAAAACAGCAAAAACAGATGAACAAGCTATCACTTCTTCTCCCCCTTTGTAATCATCAAAAACAAATAAAGCAATGATAGTCATATTAAGAAAGATAAATTTTATTCATTAAGAACTGAAGGGAAAGTACATTTTAAGGAAATGATGAAAAACTGAAGCAGAAAAACAGAAAGCACAATGATCAATAACGTAAAAACGGATCTAATTATCTGGGTTAAAAAATCTAAGTTCAGAGATTTGATGAGACAGCTCCTCATAGCGTTGTTGCATCAGCTCAAAATGTTGTTGCTCAATCATGGAAAACTCTTGAAGAGAGTTTTCAATACGGTCAAAGCGGCGATCAAGATGAGCGTAGAGGGATGCAAATGGGTCAGCAGGGGCAGATGATGAAGCTTGAGTTACAGGAGGAGGAGGGGCTGGTTCATCAGCAGGAGCTTCAAAGGGAATGTTGGCATTAATGCCTTCCATTCGTGAGTACCATGCTCCGTTTATAAAAACAAGACCCATCTTGGTTAGGTAGTGAGTGCCAATGCAGGCTTTTGGAGGCACTTTTTCTGAGGTAATCGATTAGCTCACTGTTTCTGGGGAATTTGAATCGTTTCACTCAGAGGATAATCGATTATGGCAGTTGCGTAATCGATTAGTGAAGAAACAGAAGCGTCCTAATCGATTGAGATAGTCTGGTAATCGATTAGTGGGAAGATAAATCGTTTTGGACCTGAAACAGAGGCTTTGTAATCGATTATGGATCAAGAGGTAATCGATTATGCATAAAACAGAAACGTTATAATCGATTAGATGTCAGTGAGTAATCGATTATCAATGAAACATAGGCTTATTAATCGATTAAGAGGTGTTATGTAATTGATTATATGGTCCAAAAATTTACAATTTATGCAGCTTTCTCACAGGAAGGTTGCAGTTTCAATAAATCATACCACAGATAGTAAACAACTCTTATAAACATGCTATACAATAATGTTTTTATCAAAATACTTCATCATTCAAACACAATTGATCATGTCAAGAATTCCCAATTCTCTTCTAATTAGTGCAAAAATTAGATATAACAACGGGATATATTCACGGGTTGTAGTGGATCAGTGATAAAAACATTCGCGGTGGCATTTTTGAAATTATAAGGTGAACGTTATAATTAGAGGAAACTATATATCCACGGTTAACATCATAACCGTCATCGTACACGTCAATATATATTCACGATTGAGAAGTCAACCGTGGATATATAGTACCTGAGATATATATCCACGGTTGTGTTCACAACCGTGGATATATATTCATGGGTATGTTCAGGGTTATGATGATAACCGTGGATATATATTGATGTCTATAATGACGGTTTGTATTTGCAACCGTGGATATATAGTTCAGGTCTTAGGTTTAATCATTGGGTACTGTATGTCGACGGTTGTTTCTACAACTGTGATTATAGATTTAATATTTATCCACGGTTGTGGTCGTAACCGTGGATAAATAGTTAACATTTATCCATAGTTTTTTGTTTAACCGTGAATATATGTGTAATATATTCACGGTTTCAAGGGGAACCGTGAATATACATCCTTTCTAAAACTTCAAAAGCCGCGCCTCTCAGGCTTTTTTCACTTTCTCTTCTTCTTTCGCGCTGGTTGTCGTCTTCTTCCTCGTTCTCCTCTGTTGCTTGAGTTTGTTCTTTGCTGGTCGTGGGCTTCTACGTTCACTTACTTCTTCCTTCTTCCTTTCGTGCTGTTGTCATCTTCACACCATTTTCTTGTAAGTGCCTCATTACCTTTCTTCTTTGTTCACTGCTGGGCTACTTCACTGTTATGGTCTATCATTGTTTGTGGATTATATTGTGTGTGTTTTCACTTGCGTATAGTCGAACCTGAATGAATATGTTGTCTCTACGTGTGTGGGTATTATTTCATTGTTCAAGGTGAAGCTTGTCTCTGTCTCTGTGTTATTATTAGGTTTGGTTAAGCATGTCTCTGTCTCTGTCTCTGTCATTATTTGACAATGCCTGTGTGTTATTAAGTTTGGTTAATTCTGCCTCTGTGTTGTTAACCATTTGTAATAAGCGGCTGAAACTTTGTTTCTAAAAGAAATAATGTTGTTAATAATGTTGTTGTTAATAACTATTTGTTTCTAAAAGAAATAATGTTGTTGTGAATAAATTTGTTTCTAAAAGAAATTTTACTATCCAATGACAAATCCCTTATAAGATGGAATGTTTATTTCATAAATTCTAAGCTTGGATTGAACAATATAATCAGTAGTTATACATGCTAGAGAGTTTGTGAAGGAAATTTTTATTTTATTATGATTTATGCATTAGTTGACATTAAGCAGTAAGTGTTCACTCCTTTGGTTGGAATTATAAGCACCGGACTCAAATCGTTTTCTTTTGATACCCATATGCACTTAAGTGAACAAGTGAGTTTCATCGAGTGTTTCTTTAAAAGTCTTATAAACCAACATCATAATCCATAATCAATAATACATACTCCAACACCATACTTGTACTTCAAAATAACATAAATTAGAAACATCATACTAATTTAGGTAAAAAGTTAACTAAATTATTATCCATTTTATTTCTGTTGTTGTTGGTTGCTCTTATATAATGTTATTTCTATTGTTGTTGTATGTGGATGGTTGTTAATCTTGCAAACTCATAGGCTCATAGTATGAAAGTTACTGTGCATGAGTGAACCGTAGTTTCCCGTTTGAGATTCGACACAAATGGTCATTAAATTAATTAATGTCATCGTTTGTGTTGAATCTTGAATTGTCCGTTTGGACAGTTTGGGATGAACAATTATTTTTTATATGTCATTGTTAGTATGTACAAGTTAGGAGTTATTTTAAAATTTGATAAAATTTCGGTAACTTGCATTTTGTGTTGTTCTTTGGGTGCATATTTGGTTGTGGTTGAATTTGATTTGACCACTCTCATTTTGTGTACTTAGAGACCAATGCGAAATGGTGCCGAAATTTCATCAAATTTTAGAATAACTCATAACCTGTATATATGAATGACGTATAAAAACAATTGTCATCCTGAATGGGTATAGGACCACCACCTTTGAAGAAAAAGTGAGGTTGATCATAGCACCTTGTAAACAGTTGGCATGGATCGGAGTTGGATAACTGCATCATGCCTAAGTTTAGAGTACGAGGGGGAAGTTGAATCATTTATAGAATTCGTAGCGAGGAATGTAGTGGAGGTGAACAAAAAGTATTTTTGCCCTTGTGTGAGATGCTTGAACCTGCGTCGGGTAGACTTGGAAGAGGTGCGAGAGCATCTAATGTGTGACGGTTTTCTGCGTAGTTATACGCGTTGGATATGGCATGGTGAAGATATGGTGGTGCCAAGTAACAGCTCTCAAACTGAAAATCGAAGCTCGATGCATGACACTGATGTTGACATGGATGACCGACTCGAGGATATGATCCGTGATGTGGGGGTAGAAGGTTTTAAGAAAGCTCATGTATATACAACTCTGTGTGAGGACTCTGAGCATCCGTTGTATCCAAACTGCGTCAATTTCATGAGGTTATCATCAGTTTTGCGATTGTTTAATTTGAAGGCCATAAACGGGTGAACGGATAAAAGTTTCACTGACTTACTGAAGTTGTTGAAAGAAATGCTCCCAGCTGGAAACAGCTTGCCGAATCGTAACTATAAGGCCAAAAAGGTGTTGTGTCCTATGGGTTTAGAGTATGAGAAAATACATGCATGCCCAAACGATTGTGTATTATTCCGGGGTGAGTTAGAAATGGTGCATCGATGTCCTAGGTGTGGGGTGTCACGGTATAAGAAGAAAGAGGCGGATTCTGATAAGGTATGCACTAAAGGGTCTCCTGCAAAGGTTTTGTGGTATCTACCTATAGTTCCAAGACTAAAGCGTCTGTTTTCCAATGCAGATGATGCAAAACTTATGAGATGGCATGCTGATGAGAGGGTTGTTGATGGACTACTTAGGCATCCGGCCGATGGATCGCAATGGGAGAAAATGGATACGATTTTTCCAGAATTTGCCCATGAACCAAGAAATGTTAGGCTTGCACTAGCCACAGACGGAATGAACCTGTTTGGGAACCTGAGCACAAACCATAGTTCGTGGCCTGTTTTGTTGTTTGTTTACAACTTGCCGCCATGGTTGTGCATGAAGCGAAAATATGTGATGTTATCAATGATGATTTCTGGTCCACGACAACCGGGGAACGACATTGATGTATATTTAACTCCATTGGTTGAAGACCTCAAAAGGTTGTGGGAAGACGGGGTTGAAGTGTTTGATGGGTTTACCGGGCAATCATTCAAATTGCGTGCCATGCTATTTTGCACGATCAATGACTTTCTAGCGTATGGTAACTTATCCGGGTACAGCGTGAAGGGTCATAAAGCTTGTCCAGTATGTGAGGAGGGGACTAGTTCTGTGTGGTTGCATCATGGTAGGAAAAATGTTTATCTTCGACATCGAAGGTTTCTTAAAGCGAATCATCCTTTTCGGAGGTTGAAGAAGTCGTTTAACGGTGCCCAAGATTTTGAAATGGCTTCTCCACCACTATCTGGTCGCCAGACATATGAAAAGGTGAAAGATGTCAACGTGCAGTTTGGTAAGTGTGAAAAACAGCACCCGACATAAAACAACTGGAAGAAAAAGTCAGTGTTTTTTGACCTGCCATATTAGAGGGAGCTTGATGTAAGACACTGCATTGATGTAATGCATGTGGAGAAAAATGTGTGCGACAGTTTGGTTGGTACACTCTTAAACATACCCGGGAAGACTAAGGATGGCCTAAACTCGCGTATGGACTTGGAGTTGATGGGTATACGTCAGGATTTGCACCCACAATCAAAGGGCAAAAGAACATATTTGCCCCCAGCATATCATACGTTGTCCAGAAAAGAAAAGCAAAGTCTGTGTGAATCGTTACGAAGTGTGAAAGTTCCATCTGGTTATGGCTCCAACATTAACTCTTGTGTTTCCATGAAAGATTTGAAGTTAGTTGGGTTGAAGTCTCACGATTGTCACATGTTGATGCAGCAGTTTCTGCCTATCGCCATTCGTGACATTCTTCCTAAAAATGTGAGAAATGTCATAACAAGGTTGTGTATGTTTTTCAATGCCATATGTTGCAAGGTAATCGTGCCCGGCGAATTGGATGTGTTGGAACAGGAAGCATCACTTATATTATGTCAGCTTGAAATGTATTTCCCGCCCTCTTTTTTTGACATAATGGTCCACTTAATCATCCATTTGGTGAGAGAGGTCTGTTGGTGTGGTCCAGTGTTCTTACGGTGGATGTATCCCGTTGAGCGATATATGAAGATATTGAAAGGGTATATGAAGAACCAACGTCGTCCCGAAGCTTCAATTGTGGAAAGATATATTGCAGAGGAAGCAATTGAGTTTTGCACTGAATACATGTCACATGCTGCAAGCATTGGTATTCCAACGACTCGTCATGAAGGGAGATTGGATGGGAAAGGAACGATTGGAAAAAAAATGAAGAGCATGCCATGTGCTGATGTCCTTCAGGCACACTTGTATATTTTAAACAACACGGACGACGTGCAACCGTATCTAGCCACACACAAGGAGCTAGTCAAGAAAACCAACCCTAAAATGACTGAAAAGTGGTTGTTGAATGAACACAACAAGAGTTTCATGCAGTGGTTCCAAAAGACCATCCTAAAAGATGCATCTGCATCCTCGACATTACATCGACTAGCACAGGGCCCGAACTTTGATGTCCTCACCATTTGTGGGTATGACATAAACAACTATTCATTTTATACAAGGACACAGGATGAAAAGAGTACAAATCAAAACATTGGAGTGATGGTTGTGGCTCAGTCATTGCATTTCTCAACTTCAAAGGACAACAACCCTATGATGGCCGAGTCATGCTACTTTGGTGTGATTGAAGATATATGGGAAGCTGATTACGGTCCCTTCACCGTTCCTATGTTTAAATGCAAATGGGTTAACAATAACAACAGTGTCAAAACTGATGATTTAGGAGTTACGTTGGTGGACCTCAACAAGATAGGGCATAAGGACGAACCATTCATAATGGCAACGCAGGTGAAGTAAGTTTTTTATGTTGCTGACCCAGCTGACAAACGGTGGTCAATTGTTATCCAAGGTAGACACATTGGAGACCCCAATCTTGATATTATGGAAATTCCATCAACTATAACACGTATTCCAACATCTATCGTGGAACATGACATAGATGATGTAGTTGCCAGTGTAACATCCCAGTTTTGAAGCTAAATGCCAAATGAAAAATAAACCATCAAGACTCGATTTCAAATAGAAAACAACCGTTAATTCTATATAACTATCAAGTGGATTTAAGCCATTAAAATGATTAAAATGATTTGAGGAATTTAGCAGCCCAACTACCCTGAGAATCAGAAAACAATAAACTAATTAAATATAAAGGATGGTGATGGCCAGGTGATGGGGCGGAGTGCGGGTGGCTGCTGGGCTCACGCTCTCCCACCCCACTCTTCTCTTCCTCGTGCGAATATATATATGAACGTAAGCCTATCGTCACAAACACTCACTGTTCCTTAAGATTCTTTTTCCTCCATCACTTCATTCTCTCTTTTTCCCTCTTCGTCTCCACCTTCTTTTCTCCCTGTCTTGCTCTTCGCTCCTGGAGATCGTGACGACAGTACTAGAGGAAGGACCACGCTCCATTTCAGAACCAAGCGTAGGATACGACGGAGCCAAGGGAGACTGAACAAACCAGGAAAAGGGCATCAGACCCAACGACGAGAGCAGAAAAGTTTCTTGAGGTTCTTCTGTAGGTAGGGGGCACTTGCATGTCGAATGCATGGTCCACGAACGGTACCGAAGGAATGTACTGCATGAGTGTGTGTGAATGTGTGTATGACGACTAGATCTTATGCATGATTCTGGATTCTGTGTGTGTTTTACAGTGGGTATGCAGTGATCGCATGTAATCTAGATGGTGGTGACATAGTCTGTTAGTAATTGATAATGACGAATGAAATGCATGGTTCTATCCCTCTTATCTCTGTGAGACTATGAGTGTGTGCTTGTTAGTTGAACTGCCCGATGATATTATTTTGATTGCCGATTGTTATATGCATTGGTATGACTGATAAAACAAATATAAAGGCTGTGTTGAATCTGTTCTTACTTAATGGCTGCGAGGGAGGTATCGGTGGTGTGATGATACATACTGGTAAATGCATTAGCTGCATGTGTAAGATTGGGGTGATCCATGGAGGGTCATGAACCCTGAGGGAATGACTTCCAGCTACAGACCTTGGCTAGATCCTGATAGTGCTCGTGGTAGCCGTAGGAGCTAGAGAAGAGTCTCGAGACGCCCATGGGAGGCCGGTACCACCTGGTAAGAGCTGAAGGACGAGGGGCCAGACGAAGGGAAACCGTAACTGAAAGTCATTATCCGAGTCGGATCCGCAGGCATGCATATAGATATGAGGTTGATTGTGGTAGTGTACATAGCATGTGTGGGGTGTGTGTATAATTCCCGAGTGCATGGATGCATGTGTGTGTGTGTGGAGATGAACTATATGTAGCATGTATGTTATAGACGTTATCTTACATTGCATGAACTTAGTTAACCTGAGAAAGATTGAATGAAAGTAGGTGCGTGTACTGACGCTGATACCGAGTCTTTGATTATTATTTTACATGTAAAAGCTCACCCCTGCAGTGGCTATATTTTCAGTGAATATCTCTCGGAATAAAGAATGAAGGAGGAACCGAGTGTAGAGCAGAGCAGTCGAGTACCATGGAATATGTGTGTATATGTATATACTGTGTATAAGGTCTCGTTAAGCCTTGGCCGGCTCATGTTTTGGTCTTGGTCTTTACGTTAGAACTTGAACAGCTTCGGGTAACATAAGTCATGACGAAACTCTTGTAATTATTTGAATGCTTTCATTTATATATATGTTGTGTTCTCTATACTGTAAGTGATGTCCGAACGGTGAATATGAACGCATGAGTATGTCTTATAAGCGTAGGGTAATTATAATCCGAGTGATCAAACCGTAGTGTGCCGAGTGAGTTAGCTGCTATTCTCGAACGAATATAGGCCTGAGGATTTCCGAGTAAATGTAAGTATGAAATTCGAGTGAGATTCATTCATATGAGTTCCCGAGAGAGAAACACTTAGACGGATTCTTAGGGAAGTTTCCTCCAATGATATCCTGGTGAGTAACTTAGTGGAAAGAATCTCAAGCGTATAGGCTTAACTGATTCCGAGTGAAAACGCGTATAAACTCCGAATGGGAAATATTCCGAGTGAGAGCTTATAGAGTCCGAGTGGAAAGTCCCCTACTTACCGGGCGAATCTAGTATGTACCTTGGTGGTTAAATATAAGAGACTATGTTATAGAAGGTAGGCGTGGGAGTCGATTCCCGAGTGCTGGAACCCCTCATACCGAGTTGCCTTAGGAGTAAATCCCGAGTGAGGGAGAGTTGGTCCTTCCCGAGTGATAACCCAAATGATTCCCTTCTGAGAGAGGAGTTCGAATGGTGGTTTAGAGTGAATTGGACCTTAAGTGTAAGGCATCGGTAACCCGAGTAGAGTATAAGTATGGCCTTATGGATAAAATTGGACAGCTAAGTTATGGAGTTCCGAATGGACTTAGGATTGAACTTCCGAGTGAAATCAGTCGATTACCGAGTGTATGGATGCCCCGATGCCGAGTGATGAATTTGCCGTGTGAGGCTTCTCGCTTCAGCGAACGAAGGATCCGCTCCAGCGAATGCGTGGTTGGGAAGGCTTTTGTGTTGGCATCGCTTAAGCGGATCGTGCCTCACCTGAGCGACTAGAGCTGTTTCGCCCAAGCATGTGGGTTCATGCTGAAGCGAGTAGACGTTGGTGTTGGACCTCGCTTGAGCGAATGGCTTGATGGTGGATTCCGCCCAGGCACTAATGTGTTTCACTGAACCTAATGGGTCGGTTCCAGCTTATTCCTTCCACTGATTGCTATATGTGTGAATGCTCTTTTATTTCCTTGCCTTCTTCCTTTTTATACCGATCGGACAATGATCAATTTTTGTGAAAATTTTTCCTGTTTTCGGGATTATCACGTATTTAGAAATCTAGGGTGTTACAGCCAGTCGTCATGACCACCATGAAGGCTTGTGGGAAAATATTTCATCTTAATAGGGTATTAATCTTGTTAGTGATTCATTGAATTACATGTTATATTAGTTATTCGTTGTTGTAAATGTTATATTAAACATTTGACAGTTTTGTTTCCTTGTTTGGACAGATACTCATGGCTGACCAGGATGGACGATCCAGGTCTGAATCACAGGCCAGTGGTTCCTCTGCTCGGAGGAGCAGAGGTGTTACCCAGATGCCAGACGTTGCACTTAGGCGTCACCGGGGAGAGAGGCTACTTGTTGACATGGATGTCAACACCGGTAGATTTAGTGGACCGAATGCCACGAAGTTTAGCAGTTATTTAGGGGTTGTGGCTCGGTCGAAGGTGTCCATCCTTATCCCCGACTGGGATCATGTCGAGGAGGTGGTGAAGAACCAGCTATGGAGTGATGTTCTGGTAACTTAGATATTATTTAAGTTGTATTTTAGTGTATTATTTCATGTAACTCTTAATAAGGACTCCTTTATGGACTAACTCCTTTCATGTAGGATTCTTTTGACATACCATCTTCTGACATAGCGAGGAGGAAGGTCCTCGGTATTATGGCTGAGCGATGGAGGTCGTTCAAATCCGTACTCACCACGAGGTATATTGAACTTTAAATTCTTAATCAACACTTCACCAAATTGTACCAATCCTTAGTTTAAATGTACCTAAATTATAGGTATGTATTCGGGGACGACCAAGGAAAGTTCCCTGGAGAGAAATATCCCTTTATCGATCAGGAGACCTGGATGCTTTTGTTGCATCTAGACATTCTGCCGAGTTTCAGGTACATTGGTTTTTAGATGATTAAACTATGTATAATTTAAACGGCTAACTCTGAATATTTTTTTTCTTGTTGTAGGAGACCAGAAAGAAAGCCCAGGAGACTAGGAAGCTAAATGACTGCCCACACACACTGTCACATGGGGGTTACAGTAGGTTGGAAGAGCGGCTGGCACAGGAAAGGCTGAGTCAGTGTCAGACTGACACTGGTATTGTGGATCCCCCTTCCCCACCTACACGCCACGACAAATGGAAGCGGGCTAGGATCAAGAAGAGTGAGGAATACACTTCCTCACAAGCTCAGGAGGTTGCCTCACGGATAGTAAGTATTCCCCTTTGTATCAGTGTCTATTTTTTGGTTTACGTGAATGAAGTGAATACTAACTTGTTTGGTTTCAGGATTCCTTAGTTGAGCAATCAACCCAAGGGTCTTTCGTAGCCCATGGACGGGAGGATATTTTGACTACCACCATCGGCAGGCCAGAGCACCCAGGAAGAGTGCGTGCTGTTGGTCGAGGTGTAGGTAAGTGGTAAATAACTCTATGCTTTCATTTTGTTATCTGTTAAACAATTATGGGCTAATCATTCACATTTCACAGGCCTCCGTTCCTATTACGGTGCTCCCGACCCTGCCCCCTCCCTTGAGAAAATGGTGGAGTAGAAGGTGGCTGTTGTGAAGGCCGAGTACCAGGAGGAGATATCCAGGCTCCACCAGGAGATGGCCCGATTCAGGGAGGAGATGAAGGCCTCACTCAGCCACCACCAGGAGACTACTACACCAGCTAGTGACCCACAGGTTAGATTCTTTATTTAATTTCCTCGGTTTTATTGTTTGTAATCACTTTATTTCATTGTTGAATAACTTCTGCTTGATGTGTAAATATGTAGATACGGAAGGTTAGCACTAAGGGGTCGTGCGCTGCGGCTGACCCTGACAATGATGGGGTCGAGCCACCAGACACCCGTTAATGTGACCTGTTCGTTGATGGGTCAGAGGAGCCAGTTGCCACTGGTATGGTGTACAACTTAGGCCCTGTGGTTCACCATCAGACATTACCTGATGGTATGTCAAGGGTCTCTATTGTGCTCGTCCTCGAGGAGGATGCTGTTGTGCCAGTGGCAACTCCAGAGGTGAAGACCGTCGGTCAGGCGGTGGGCCACTTTCTGATGTGGCCCAACAGACTTCTAGTGATTGCCCCTGGACAGGTAAAAACCCTAAACACTAACTAATTTGGTTATATTGTCAATTATGGTACAAAATGTGATGGTTGTCAATTGTTCAACAGGAACAAACATTGAAGAAGCCAGACCCGGCCAAGGATCCCATCCGGATGCTATGGCGCATCGGGTATGAGCAAGGAGAGGACACTGTTCAGATCCCATGGCAGCCACTAGTGTTCGGCCGTCCCAGTGATTTTCCAGTTTACGTTACACATTCTGACATGTGTGACATTATTTTGGGGACGTCGATGCTGAACGGCTCCATCTTTTAGTTGTGGGAGCTGTAAGTATATCCTTGTTTTGTCCAATTTTTTCATTATATAAGTTATTTGTCGCTAACCATGTCTTAACTTGTTTAGGTTTCTGGTAAAACTCTGTATGGACTTAGGTTTCCAAGGAACTTATGGTTTCTTAGAGCCCTCGCTCATACAGAAGCAAGGAAACACCCCACAGGGCACCCAAGCATACATCCAGAATTGGATGTTTGAGTCTAAGAAGTCTGTATACATGGGCCCCTATCATAAAGGGTAATATTCTATTCCATAATTATTGTCATGAATTTTTGCATTTTGAAGTCTCACTTATCACTGGAAACTGTAGAGCTCACTGGACGCTTGTGGTGATCTGTCCGAAGGACTATCTTGCTCTGTACTTTGATACTTTGCATCGGATGGTTCCACAAGACCTGAAAGATATAGTAGACCGGTAAGTTAATCCCTAAAAAATAAATACAAATTTGATTACATCATTTTTAGAACTGTATGATTCTAACTTATCTTGTGTTTTGTTTAATGTAGGGCGGTGGTTGGATACAATCTACTGATTGGAAACAAGTCCAACGGAAGAAAAGTTGCATGGGTGCACCCAAAAGTAAGTCAATCGTATTCATTCAAATCTTCAATACATATTTTTTAAGTTGCGAATTCACTTATTTTATACTATATGTCCATTGTAGTCTTACAGGCAGAAGGGTACCTACGAGTGTGGCTATTTCGTCATGCATACTATGCTAACCATTGTCCAACAACATTTAGTAGATGGATGGACAGATGTAAGTCTCATCATTTAGACTACTTTTCTACCAATTTCATCAATTTCATGTAATAAATAAAGCTTTTGTTCTAATTGTTTTGTGCATTGTTTGCAGTACTTTAAGGACCGGTCATATTTCACAAAGGCACTTGCAGATGATGTTAGAAAGCAATGGGCCTCACACTTCATTGAAGTTAGGCGAAGCTAGATATAGGATCTTTATTCTTTTATATATGTATCCAGTAGGATTTAGGGTTTACTTTTATTAGATTATATTCAACTTAATTGTATATACTTTCATGTTTTAGGTTGTTATGAATTGATATAGAAAATAAATTGTTATATACATACCATTCTTTTTATATAGTGGTGCTGTGACATACTGTATATTGTACTGGTTGTCTGAATGCAGGTTTTGGAAACGATAAAACAGAAACCATATTAAAAAAAAACCTTAGTATTTATTCACGGTTATGGTAACAACCGTGAATATAGACTATATTTATCCACGGTTTCTACCATAACCGTGAATATAAGTACTAAAAGGTTTCAGTTACAAACTACTTATATTCACGGTTATGATGGACAACCGTGGATATAGATACATTTTATCCACGGTTAGTAGCATAACCGTGAATATAAGTAGTTTGTAACTGAAACCTTTTAGTACTTATATTCACGGTTATGATCAACAACTGTGGATAAATAGAATCTATATTCACGGTTATACTGGACAACCGTGAATATAGATACTCTTTATCCACGGTTATTAGCATAACGGTGAATATAAGTAGTTTGTAACTGAAACCTTTTAGTTCTTATATTCACGGTTGTGCTCGATAACCGTGAATATAAATAGTAAGTTATATTCACGGTTGTTCTTAACCGTGGTCAGATGTGATTTATTACCATGGTTGTTAACCGTGGTTAAAGGCCCTCATCTACTACAACGGCTGCAACAACCACGGTTCTTTAACCGTGAATAAAGGCCATTTTTAACCGTGATTATTTCCATTTTTTCCACTAGTGTAATGTGGATGAATTGCTCTTTCGCTAATGGTTTGGTGAATATGTCTGCCAATTGTTTAGAGGTATCAATATGTTCAAGCACACAATCACCCTTTAAGACATGGTCTCTAATAAAATGATGCCTTATTTCAATATGTTTAGTCCTAGAATGCATGACAGGATTCTTTGAGATATTGATAGCACTAGTATTATCACACTTAAGAGGCACATGGTCTAATGCAACTCCAAAGTCTAGAAGTTGTTGTCTCATCCAAAGGATTTGAGCACAACAACTGCCAGCTGCAACATATTCTGCCTCAGCTGTGGATAAAGCAACACTTACTTGCTTCTTGCTATGCCAAGAAACAAGGGAACTACCAAGTAAATGACATGTGCCACTCATACTCTTTCTATCGAGTTTACAACCAGCAAAGTCAGAATCAGAATATCCTATGAGAATATATTCAACGCCTTTGGGATACCATAAACTAACATTTTGAGTACCCACAAGATATTTCAAAATTCTTTTCACAGCAGTGAGATGTGATTCTTTAGGACATGCTTGATATCTAGCACACATGCATACAACAAACATAATATCAAGTCTACTAGCTATTAAGTAAAGTAAGGAGTCAATCATACCTCGGTATTTAGTTATTTCAACATCCTTACCCTTCTCATCTTTGTCTAGGTAGCAAGATGTACTCATGGGTGTAGCCATTTCATTTGCTTTGTCCATTTCAAACCTTTTGAGCAGTTCTTTGCAATATTTTGTTTGACTAATGAAGGTTCCCTCATTAGTTTGTTTGATTTGTAATCCAAGGAAGAAGGTGAGTTCTCCCATCATGGACATTTCAAATTCATCTTGCATGATTTTGGCAAACTCTTGACAAAGAATTTCATTAGTAGCACCAAATATTATGTCATCAACATAAACTTGTACCAAAAGAATGTCATTATTTTTGCGCTTTATAAAAAGGGTAGTGTCAACCTTACCTCTTTCAAAACTGTTTTCTAAAAGAAATTTGCTAAGTCTTTCATACCAAGCTCTTGGAGCTTGTTTCAAACCATATAAAGCTTTTCTTAATTTAAAAACATGGTTTGGAAATTTGTGATTTTCAAAACCGGGAGGTTGATCTACATAGACTTCTTCTTGAATATAGCCATTTAGAAAAACGCTTTTGACATCCATTTGATAAAGCTTAAAATCCATACAACAAGCAAAAGCTAATAGTAATCTTATGGCTTCTAATCTAGCTACGGGAGCATACGTTTCTTCATAGTCTATCCCTTCTTCTTAATTATATCCTTTAGCAACTAATCTATCTTTGTTTCTTGTTATTATGCCATTCTCATCTAGCTTATTTCTAAAAACCCATTTTGTTCCTATTATTTGGTGATCATTGGGTCTTGGTGTAACATCCTGTTTTTAATAATAGTCCCATTTTGTAAATTATGAGGTATAGAAGGTCTATAAGTGTTAATCAATGAATAAAACACTTAATGGATGGTATATAATACTCCAAAAATTTTATTTTTGGGTATAATTATAGGATTTACATAGACCTTTAATGATAAGATTCATTTTCCGAGTGAAACATGCCTTAGAAAGGACTGTCTGAGGCACCCTGTTCCGAGTGAAAGAGAAAAATTTCGAGTGACTAAGAGAAATTCTGAGTGAAAAATGGAAATACTGAGTAAAGGTTGTGTTTTCCGAGTGGAACATGGCCGAGAGGGTTTATTCCGAGTAGAATTCTTGCCCCAGAGACACTTTTGTGTGAAGTGGACTGATAGAACCACTTCTGGGTGAAAGAATCTGAGTGACTCACCCTGGAGTGACTCACTGCAGAGTCAAACACCTCAGAAAAACTTATTTTCGAGTCAAGTACTCTCCAAAGACTCAATTCTGAGTCAATTATATCTAAATGACTCATTTCTGAGTCAAACATCCCAGAAGGACTCATTTCTGAGTCAAGTATTTCTCCAACGACTCAATTCTGAGTCATATATTGTTAAGCATTTTTATTTCTGAGTGAAAGTTTTCCCTGAGAGCCCATTTCCGAGAGGAGTACCAAAGGAAAATTTGTTTGAGTAAAATATGATTGAAGAGAATACTTCTGAGGGAAGGAAGTCCTGGCCTCAGACATTTCCAAGTGAAGCGTATCCAGAGAAGCATCTCCAAATGAAGAGAGGCTTGTCTGAGTAAGACGTTTTCAAGTAAGGCAAATCCAAGTGAAAGTTTAAGAGAGAGAGAATTCCGAGTAAAGTACTTCTAAGTGAAGACCTTTGGTTTAAAAGCATTTTTCAAGACAAGGTCTTCTGGGTAGTAAAATTCCGAGTGAAGGAAATTGAAATACTTCCGAGTATAAGATAGAGTGAGATGTTTCCGAGAGAAGAATCAGAGTTGTGTAACATTTCAAGTAAGGCTTATTCATATGGCTATTTTACCGAGTAGTGAAGGCCTTAAAGGATTCCGAGTGAAAAGTATTTCGAGGAAGATTAGTCTGTGTTGCTAAGAGATGAATAGCCGAGTATAATTCTGAGTGAGAATGACACCGATTAAGAGTATGTAGTGTGTCTGTCCAGAAGAACTCAGGAATAACTTTGCCGAGTGAAAGACAGTGCTAGGAAACTTCACTCGAGTGAAAGAAAAGGGAGTGAACTTTGTGACAAGTTTACCGAGTGGAAAACCAATAGAGTGATGGTCGGTTTTAGAGTAATTACCGAGTGAGAGAATGATGAGAGCTGGATCGGTCAGTAGATTCTACTGAATGGGAACCTGAGAGCTTTGAATCGGTCTCTGGAATATTTACTGAGAGAAACCCATGTGATTGAAGGCTTGGATTTGGAATGATTCTACCAAGTGGTAGGTGTAAGAGAGGACTCGGTCTAGGCTGTTTTACTGGATGGAAGACTGATTGAGTGCTGGTCGGTTGTGGAATTAATAACTGAGTGAACGCTGAGCAATGAGGATCGTCTTGCTGAGTGGTAGACCCGAGCGATGGGAGTCAGTTTTGGTGGCACTTGCTGACTGAAAAACCAAGTGTTGAGGAGCCTAATTAAACGAGAAGGACTCAGATTCTTTTCCCTTCATGTTACTAACAAATTCCAGTCGGTATATATGCTGACTCGGTAGAATTCCAGTTGGTTTAGAGGCTGACCGAGTGAATTCCAGTCAGTTTTCAGTGCCAGGAGTAACTTTTTGACTCCAATCTTGTCTCTTGTGCATAGTTTAATATATCTAAACCCATTATGCACCCCTAGTATGTAGGACGGCCAGAAGTGGACCATTATATGCCCACTTTCTTATTTTTAATCTTCCATTATCTCCACTAACAGCACTAAAAATCCACTTACGGGAAAGTTGTTCCCCACTTATCATTACATTATTAACACTACCTCTGTTCAGAACTCCTTAGAACAAAGTTAGTAAATATCTCTCTTTCAATTTCTTCCTCAATACACCTTCGAACAAGAGCAAGGACAGCAAGGGGACCATTTCCAGTCGGCAAACCAAGTAAGAGGGGACAGGGTTGTGAATAACTATGAAATGGGTAGAGTTGTATGCTGTTCTAGGATTCCAGTTTTAATTTCGTATCTTGTTGCTTAATTTTGAAGCTGAAAACATATGAATTTGACTCTGACTTCTCCATGAAAGTTGTAGATATTTTTGTTATGTAAATTTTGAGACCTGATTCAACTGATTTGAATGAGTATAGCAAAAGTTATATCCAAAATACTACTGCATGTCCGAGTGAAAGATTTATTCCATGTTTTGTGTATATATTGGTATTCTGGGAATTATACATGCATAATCAGCCTTTGATGTCTTCATAAAAGTTGTAGATATTTATGTTAAGAATCTATAGAAATTGGTTCCAAGTTAAAAGGATGCTTGTAGCTCTATATATGCTAAAAATACAGAAGTATGCTCATGATGAAAATCTGTTAACTATGAAATCTGAAACTTATTTTTAAAACTGGAAATTTTATGGTGAGAATTAGTAATTGGTGTCTTCATGAAAGTTGTAGATAATTGTGTTATGAGTAATTTAGGACTGGTCTCATGTCAAAACTATTTTTGTAACTCTAGAAACATTGATAATACTAATATATGTACATTTTGAAAACTCACCTGGAGGCAGTGATGTATTTTGTGGATAAATGGTATTTTTGCTTAAAATTTGAATTTTTGATCTGCATGAAAGTTGTGGATATTTGTTTTAAGAGTAATTTAGAACTGGTTTAACGCAAAAATCATTTTTGTAGCTCCAGAAATGTTCAAATTACTAATATATGTACGTTTTGAAAACTCACCTTGAGGCAGTGTGGTATTGCATGGATAAATGATATTTCTGTTTGGAATTTGAAATTATGTTCTTCATAAAATTTGTAGACAAATATGTTATGGAACTACAGAAAGTGGAATCACCTAAAAAGGATTTGATTTGCCCTTGTTATGGCTGTTTTACTAACGTATGTTGCTGTTGGGAATGCTGAAACTTACTTATAAAGGCTATTATGAATGAAAATGATATTTTCTCTATGGGTAATAATTTATTATTGAATTCTTGAGTGATTATGAATTATTATGAATGCTATTGAGTATCATACAGTTTGTATATGTGGTGGTGAATAATTATGAATAACAAAATTAATTTATATGTACATGAATGCCTTGTGGTTATTGACATATGTGGTTGAAACAGTAAATCCATGATTTTGTGAATTATTATGTGTATTGTGTCCCTTGAGGACTTGTATTTTCTAAGAGGTTTTGGAAATGTGGATATCATGGTATGTTAAATGGTAATAAGAATTAAAGGCATTCATGCATCATAAGCATTTGGATGCACCATAGAATTTAGGGGTTCCATGATTGCCTACCCTGGTGGGGGGTTACTCTATGACGAGTTAAGCCCTATTTTGTTATGCGCCATGGAGTATAGGGATTCATGGTATATGCTAAAGCCCTATTTGTGTAAGCACCATGAAGTGTAGGGATTCATGGTATATGTTAAAGCCCTATTTGTGTAAGCGCCATGAAGTGTAGGGATTCATGGTATATGCTAAAGCCCTATTTGTGTAAGCGCCATGAAGTGTAGGGATTCATGGTATATGCTAAAGCCCTATTTGTGTAAGCGCAATGAAGTGTAGGGATTCATGGTATATGCTAAAGCCCTATTTGTGTGAGCGCCATGAAGTGTAGGGATTCATAGTATATGCTAAAGCCCTATTTGTGTCTCTATGAGACTTTTACTGCAGTATTCCCACCAAACCAAATGGATCTAGCATGACATCATTGACTAATTAAAGATTCATTATGATTTGTTGATTGTGTTTGTGCAATTTTATTTATTTTATACTTATTCTATATTCTGTCTCACTCTTACATTAATTTTTACAGTGCATGCTACACAGAATGACGAGTGATGCCATGAATGAAGCTTTTATGAATTATTGATTGGACTTTGGTTTTATATTAATCTTAATGGGTTGTAACAGTATAATGTACCATGTATTGTTATTTTTTTATATCGTCTTCCGATTTATAAAGGTTTTATGCATTTAATCATTTCCCGACTAGTATGCATGATAGTATTCCGCAATTATCAACTTTTACGTGATTTCAGAAATTAAATTACGAGTTTCAAAATGATCTTTTAAGAACGTGAAAAATTTATTCGGAAAATTACACGGGACGTCACACTTGGCTCTAATTTCTAAACTTCATTTCTTTTAAATTGATTTAACTCTTCTTGCATTGTCAACATCCAATGTTCATCAATAATAGCTTCATCAATGTTTTTGGGTTCTATTTGAGATACAAACGCTAGGTGATTACAAGTATTTCTAATAGCATTTCGAGTACTTACACCTTGAGTCATTTCTCCTATGACTTTGTCTAATGGGTGATCCTTCAATGTGATCCATTGATGTGGTTCCTCATTTTGTGTTGTTTCTTCTTTCTTGTTGATTTCCTCCTCTTCATTCAAGTGTATTTCTTGAAGTGCACCTGCAAGATCATCAAATTTAACATGAATAGATTCTTCAATGGTATTTGTGCGTTTGTTGAAGATTCGATAAGATTTACTGGATTGAGAGTATCCTAGGAAGATTGCTTCATTAGCTTTAGCATCAAACTTATGATGCTAAAATCCCGAGTCATTAACTTGGTAGTGAAAATCTTAGTAAAACAAAATATAACTCTCGGATTTACACTTATGGCAAGCGCACCAGTCGTTAAAATTGTAGAATATTTGATCGTCCCACAGGGATTGTGGTAAGTACCTCAATCTATGACTAGTACAAGCTGAACCAACACGAAATACAGGTAGTTCATTCGGTTTTTATGATTTTAATGTTTTCTAGTTGTTTTTGGTATTTTCAGAAACAGAGTTAAGATGAATATGAAAAGTGATTAAAAGAAAGCAGGTCAAGATTGCTTCGGCTCACAATTTCCTCAAGAAACATACAAATAAGTATAATCGAACTTCACAATCTAGAGGACAATCCGCTTGTGGTTATTCCCTAATTCCTTAGGTGAAAAACACTAATCCTTAAGCAATGAACCTTAATTCCTTAAGTGCTCAATTAACCTAAGAATCTAATGCGAAATTGGAGGTTGAACTCTAACTATTCACCTAAATTGATTAGGCCTAAACTAGTTAGAAAGCTGGAAGTTACCTAAGCTTCAACCATGATTCCTCACTGGTGAAGTTCTTCATCAGTTCTGGATTTGTCAATCCAGCGATTCTGCTCCACTCCTCAGCTTGTTCGCCTTAGGATCTTAGAAGTCGACCTACTTGCTCACAGCTTCAAGACTCCATTGTTCACCTTCGCAATCCCAACCTTAGGGATTTAGAACTCCATTGACTTCAGTTCCATCGAAGGATTGTGGAACGTCATGGAGGAGAGGAATTAGAGAGAGAAAATAAAGTAGTAAGATGCTCGAAGTGTGTAATGAAAAGAATATGTTCTATGTATTCTCTGTCTCTGTTTTTCCCCGTTTTTTTACAGAGTATGTTCATGAGTATATATAGGCTTCTATCTAAAAACTAACTAACTAAAACTGATAACTTCGAAACCTTAAGTTAACGACTAAACTTAACTAACTAATCACAGCTCAGCTCTTAGTAGATTACAACTCATCATTAGCTAATGTACAACTCAGTGCCAACTAATAATAGCTCACTACTTAAATTATTAAGGTACAAATAGAAGCGAAGGCAATGGAAGATGGAAATTGCACTGCGTCGAGTGTGTTGTTGGAGGGAAGGAACGGTGTTTAAATTACTGCCTTTATGCTTCAGCTACTGGGTTCTCGCTTGAGCGGACTACACTCTCGCTTGGGCGAATTCGGGAATTGCACTGCAGTGTTGCTTTGTCGCTTAAGCGTTATGGCGAAACTTGGGCGAATTGGAAATATGTAATACAGAATGGCTTTCTCGCTCAAGCGTGATTGCTTCGCTTGAGCTAATTTTTGACCTTCGCTTGAGCGAATTTAACTCTCGCTTGAGCGAGTTGATTATTCAATCGGTATTCTGCAATTGGCGTTCGGGTTCTTTATGCAATATTCCGAGTCCTTGTTCTCTTTCGGAGTCGGCGTCTTTGAAGTCTCACTCAGTCGGTCTTGGACTCCTTTCAGTCGGCTTTGTGAAGTCTCACTCGGATTTTTCCAAATCTCGCTCGGCTTTTGTAATTTTCACTCGGATTTGTCTTCTTTTCTCAAGTACGCCCTGTTCCTGCACCATTAAACAGCTAATTGCCTAGCATTTATACGCTGGCTGCTTAGTGAATTTATAAACACTTCAAAATTCCTTAATTAATTAATATTTTCAATCATTTTCTTACATAAATAAAGTACTTTTGAAATTCATAACTAAAATACGAATTGTTATTAAATTATTAAATAATACTAACAAACTAACCAATAATTACTAAATAATGTTAAATAAAAAGGTGAAATAATTAAGTCTTTTCAAGACTTATCACATCCCCAAACTTAAAACTTGCTTGTCCTCAAGCAAATATTCAGACTTATTAACTACAGCATTTGATCAACACACTCAACCTTTCCTTAACTTAATTCATACTATAATTATTGAATACCGATCATGCTTTCTTCTCACAATTTCTAAAAGTATAAAAACTTACACCTCCTTTGGAAGACAAGCTGCTGATGCTTTCCTCACTGGTCGGTGTTTAACTCTTTTCTCGGTGTGTAAGGTGAATAAAATGCACTCAGCACCTGCATACTTGTTAGATAAACATAGGCTTGCAACAGTTCTATACGTCATACCATATGCCAACACAATCAGATCAGTAAGGGCTTTTTAAGCTTATAATGAGGCTGGGCTACATGCTCAATTATTGTTTTTCCGAGTCATAGATAGGTTACAAGATGTATCCACTGATGCCTTGCCTCAATTCTAACTTAATTGCCTCTACTAACAACTCTCTTAACTTTTCCGACTGAATGCTACTTAATAACTCATGCTGCTTTGCACCTTCTTTTTCTTTTAGTCCTTCGGACTTTTTCTTTTTCTTTCTTTTCTTTCCATCTTTTCCGATCGAAATTTTTTTAGACTTTATTCATTTTTTTCTCTCGGCTTTGCCTTTCTTCCTTTTATTTTTCTACATATTTATCCATAATTAAGGTCGGAGTGTGTCCTTAATTACTGTTAGGCACACTGTTCATCCCCAAACTTAGAAATTGCTAGTCCCTAGCAATAAGCAAAAACCGAGTAATTCACCAGTGGAACATCCAGGGTACTCTAGTTGGGTTTTTCTTGGATAATTAGGCTTGTAACGTTAGGTTTTTAAAACGAATAAAAGGGTCTCAGGCTCAAACATAATTATTGGGTCAAAGGATAATTAATAGATTAGGAAGGCTATTTTTTTTTTGCCCTAGCTAAATAAACAAAGAAGGCCTTCATCATTTCTGATTGGTTGACATACAACAATAAGCAAGCACTGAGGCAAATTCTGTCTCACTAACTAGCATGCAAGCTCACTTGGAAAAGGATAAAACAGGCTCAAAAGCTACGAATATAATAGTTAATCAGCCAGTCATGTCCCCAAACTTAATGTAAGATCATACATTCAGATTGCTAACTAGCATGCCGAGTAAACAATTTTAATTAATGATGAAAAATCGTTAGGGGCAGGGATCATGAGTTAAGCAAAAACCGATTAATTAATTTATCCGACTGAAGCTTAAGAATCAGCAACTTTTAAATTATTAAGATGGATTGAAAGAAACAATAAACATAATTTAGCAATTAATAAGTCAGAATATTAATTAAGGAATAAATCGGAAAGATACTTCCCTTTTTACCTGAGTGGCTGTGGATGGGAGACGCGTAGTCGGATTGGGACTCGTGGATTTTACCAATACAAATAAAAAACCGAATAAAACAAACAAATTAACAAGAAAATAAAATATTCATTACATAATTAAAATAGAAGCAAGTTCACTATTCAGAAAGCAGTTACAATAATGTCAAATTAATTACATAGGAAACATCATAAAAATGTGGAACAACTGCTTAAACATCTTGATCTTCATCGTCTTTGTCCTGCTGGGAGGGAATCGTGAATCCAATGGAAGCTAACCACGCATCTCTATCAGGTTGGGCTCCTATTTCTGCTGTGTGTTCAACCCTCAGTTTCGTGGCAATCTTCCTGAGCATCAGATCGTGATTCAAGACCCGATCATAAATTCCAAGTTGCATCTTCTTCATGACCTGTAATTCCTGTAACACCATAAGAATGTCAGAAGAAGATGAACTAGCTCCTACAGATTGCCTGGGACGTTCTGGATCTGTGGCTTTAAACTTCATAGCATAGTTTTCAACAGCCTTAACACTTTCAACTTCTGGTGATTCATTTTCCTTACTTGTAGGGGATACATTCCTTTGAACCAGAGAAGATACATCCCTTTGACCCTGACTTTGACTGGGTACATGTTCAGACGAATCAGATATAGTGATGGTTGCCACTTCTCTTTCGTTATCTATTTGTTTTCTTCGCACACTTCCTTCTGCAAAATTTGGTCTAGGTTTCTGCAGAAGTCTTTGTGATCTTCTTTTCATGATTAATGATAAAAGAATGATGATAACCAACCTAAGTAATCAAAAATAAGAACAGCAAGCCAACAGAAAGATAGCAAACTAGAACTATGAGATGCATGACTTGTGAACAGTGGAAAACAATAACAATGATCAAGAAGATAATAAACATGAACTTACAAATGCCTGAAATAAGTGAAAGAAGTGGAAAGGTGATACCTTTCTTCGAAACCAGCAAATGACTTTTCGTCTTCAGCCCTCGCATAAGTACAGAGGGTTGGAAGCTGAAAGGGTTTTTTTTTTTTATATTGTTGAATTCAATTTTCAAGAAACACGTAAATGCGTTTCAGCTTTAATTATTACTTTATCATAATAAATATATGTATTATTATTATTTTTATTATTTTTATTTTGTTATTATTTATTTATTTATATTTTATTATTATTATTATTATTATTATTTTTATTTATATTTATTATTTTATATTTTTATTTTATATATATATATTTTTTTTTTTATTTTTATTTTATTTTTTTTAAAAAAAAATACTCAAATACTGGATGGGTAGAAGATCGAGTAAGAGTGAGATGATAGCAATGTAATGCCAAGTGGACATAAGAGAATGGAAGATGACTAAATGAACAGACGATAAGACAGAATGGACAAATGAAAATTATAAATGAATGAGCGAAAGAATAGATGAATGAAATAGAGGGTAAAAAAAAACGAGTGAACCACTGTAGTGAAATACGAGTGAATAGAGCATCAAATGGATAATAAAAGAAACGAATGGGAGTATGAATGAATGAAGGAATACCGAGTAAATGAATAATGAGTGAAAAGAGTGGAAGATCGTAAAAGAAGAGATTGCATAAATGAGTGAAAAGAACGAAACGATAATGACTGAGTGAGTATGGAGAAAGATACCGAGTGATGAAAAACGAATGACTGAACAACGAGTAAACGTAAGAACGAAAAAAAACGAGTGGAAGAACATGAAAGAATGAATGAATGAATGGGTGAATAAAAAAAATGAGCGAACGACGGAAGAAGACGAAGATAACTGAGTGAATGAAAATACTGAGTGGAAAGAATACTAAGTGGATCATAGAACGAAGGAAAGAATAAAGAATGAATGCAACGAGTGCGATAATGAATGAACGAGTGAATAACTACAATGAAATACGAGTGAACAGAGAAGCGAGTGGGAGAAAGAACGAATAAAAGTAATACCAAGTGAACAAATAGGAGACGGTGAATAGAATACAGTGAATGGAAAACTGCAGAGGAAGAGTCCGAGTGAATATGGAGAAAAATTATCGAGTGAGAAAGGTCCGAGAGATGAAGAACGAGTGAGTGACAATAAGAGTTCGGGTGAAGAACAAAAATGACAGGAGTGGAAAAACGAATGAATGAAATACCGAGTAAATGAAAGGCCGAGTGAACAAAACGAATACAGTAAGGGGCCGAGTGAATGGAGAAACTAGGGGAATGAAAAACGAAATGAAAGGAAACTGAGTGACTGGAAATACTGAGTGTGACAATCGCAAATGAAACACGAGTGGATGAAAAAGAAAAATACAGCGTGAGAAAACCGAGAAAGAAAGTAGGTGGAATAAAACAACGAGTAAATGAATACCGAGTGGATTATACCGAGTAAAAATGAAAAACGAATGAACAAACAACGAGTGGTCGGAAAATGGAAAAACAAGTGAAAGAACACGAAAGAATGACTGACTGACCGGGCGAATAAAATGAACAGAAGAAGAAGATAAACTGAGTGGATAAAAGAACGACGATAAAGGAAACTGAGTGCTGGAAATACTGAGTGAATCGTAAAAGAAAAACGGAAGACACAACATTTATGAAACAATGAGTGAATCAAAATCGGGTGAATGGAAAAATAAATGACCGAGTGAATGAAAGAATCAAGTGAATGAAAGAACGACTGCAGAGGGGTCCGAGTGAATGGAATACCGAGTGGAAGAAACCGAATACTCTAATGAGACATTTGAGTGAATGAAAAAGGAATTGTGAAAAGAGACGCATGGAAAAAATACCGAGTGATAAAGGTCGGCCAAGAGAAAGAGAGAAAGACGAGTGGATGAATGAAAAACCGAAAGACCGCATGAATAGGAGACTAATGGATACAATACTGATTGTGATGAGTGAGGAAACCGACTGAAATAAGTCGCCTTTCACCATCTGACCCATTCATTACATCAACAATCAGAAATCCTTCATAGTCTTTCTTTTATTCGCATCAGAATTTGAAATTTTATTGAAAACTGACGAGTGAAGTTCAATCGGGAAGAAGGATTGAGAATATGTAACAGTTATTCGAGTGCACTATTTTCTCTAAAAACTCAGTAAATTTTTTGCTTAAGTGTGAAACAACACCCAACAGTGTCTCGCTTAAGCTACACGTGCTTCGCCTGAGCGGAAATAGAAGGATCTAGCTCGGATTTCCTTCTTCAACTTCATAAACTTCATTTATTAGATCTTTAGTTTTTTTTCTTTTTATTCATTCTGACTCAAATTTCAAAACAAAACAATCGGAAGATAGGGCTGCCTCCCTAGAGCGCTTCTTTAAGGTCACTAGCTTGACCTTATTGCATCTACGAAGATGCCTGCAGTAACAAGGAGGTTTTCTGCCTATCAAACTCTCCTCCAAAGTAGAGTTTGAGTCGCTGGCCATTCACCTTAAAAATCCGATCGGTAGTCGGATCTTTCAGCTCAACCGCTCCATGAGGAAAAACCTCATTTACAGTAAAAGGCCCCGACCACTTGGATCTAAGTTTTCCAGGGAAGAGTTTCAGTCGGGAATTGAATAACAAGACCCGATCACCCTTCTGAAACTCTTTCTTATTAATTCTCTTATCGTGCCATTTCTTTGTTTTCTCCTTATAAATGGAGGCACTTTGATAAGCGTTGAGTCGGAACTCCTCTAATTCATGGAGTTTCAAAACTCTTTCCTCCTGAGATTGGTCACAGTCCATGTTTAATAGCTTTGTGGCCCACTACGCCTTGTGTTCCAACTCCACAGGGAGATGACAAGCCTTACCGTATACTAATTGATACGGGGACATGCCAATCGGAGTTTTGAAAGCTGTTCGGTAAGCCCACAGTGCATCATCTAATTTTACTGACCAATCTTTTCTAGATTTTCCGACCACTTTCTCTAAGATTCTTTTAATTTCTCTATTTGACAGCTCGACTTGTCCACAAGTTTGTGGATGGTAAGGAGTGGATATCTTATGTAAAACCTCATAGTGACACAGGGCTTTTTCCATTATCTTATTGCAAAAATGTGAACCCCCATCACTAATAATTACTCTCGGAACTCCAAACCTAGAGAAAATATTCTTCTTGATGAACCTAAGCACAACCTGTGCATCATTGGTTTTGGTCGGAATTGCCTCTACCCATTTGGAGACATAGTCTACAGCAACAAGAATATATTCGTTGGAGAACGACTTAGGAAAGGGTCCCATGAAGTCGATACCCCAAACGTCAAATAATTCCACAATTAGAATATTTGTCAAAGGCATGCCAGCTTTAGTAGAGAGACCTCCACTTCTTTGACATTTATCACACCTTTTGACATATTCTTTGGCATCTTGAAAGATAGTTGGCCAATAAAAGCCACTCTGTAAGATTTTTGCTGCTGTACGGGAGGCACCATGATGACCTCCATAATAGGAGTCGTGGCAGTGCCACAAGAGCCTTTCTTGCTCAGATTCAGGCACACAGCGCCTGATCACTCCATCTACGCCTATTTTAAACAAAAATGGATCATCCCAAAGAAAAGCCTTACTATCATGAAAATTTTTTTTTTCTCATTTGGGATGTCCAACCATCAGGTACCACCGAGGCACTTTTAAAATTTGCCATGTCAGTGTACCAAGGCCTAGTTATAATTGCCATCAACCTTTCGTCTGGAAATTCTTCTTTTATTACGACAAAATCCGACTCAACTTCCAGACGAGACAATTGGTCTGCAACTGAGTTCTCTACTCCTTTTTTGTCTCGTATTTCTAAGTCAAACTCTTGGAGTAACAGAACCCACCTAATCAGTCTCGGTTTAGACTCTTTCTTAGCTAGTAAATACTTGATTGCTGAGTGGTCTGTATATATAATAACCTTGGCCCCAATCAAGTAAGTACAAAATTTATCAAATGCATACACCACACCAAGCATTTCTTTTTCAGTAGTGGTGTAATGTATTTGATTTTCATTCAACACCTTACTAGCATAATAGATTACATGAGTTAATTTTCCTTTTTTCTGACCCAGCACAGCCCCGACTGCAAAGTCACTTGCATCACACATTAATTCAAACGGTAAAGACCAGTCAGGTGATGCAAGGATCGGAGCTGAAGTCAAACTTTGTTTTAATTTTTCAAATGCCTTGACACAGTTTTCATTAAATGCAAACACATGATCTTTCACAAGTAAATCGGTCAAAGGCTTAGCTATTTTTGAAAAGTCTTTTATGAATCTTCTATAAAACCCAGCATATCCTAGAAAACTCCTTACTCCTTTCACGTTGATCGAAGGAGGAAGTTTTTCAATAATTTCAATCTTGGCTCGGTCCACTTGAATACCCTCAGCAGAGATTTTGTGGCCAAGGACTATTCCTTCCTTAACCATAAAATGGCATTTTTCCCAGTTAAGGACAAGGTTAGTTTCTTGGCATCTCACCAGCACCTTAGATAGGTTGCTGAGGCATGAATCAAAATTACTCCCAAATACTGAGAAGTCATCCATAAACACTTTAATGAATTTTTCCACCATATCCCCAAAAATTGCCAGCATGCACCTTTGAAAGGTTGCTGGAGCGTTACACAGCCTGAACGGCATGCGCCTATATGCAAAAATTCCATAAGGACAGGTGAATGCAGTCTTTTCTTGGTCTTTTGGGTCAACCACAATTTGGTTATAACCCAAGTGCCCATCAAGAAAATAATAGTACTCATGCCCTGATAACCTCTCGAGCATTTGGTCAATAAATGGCAGGGGGAAATGGTCTTTCCGAGTGAAGTCATTCAGCCTTCTGTAATCAATATACATCCTCCAGCCTGTTGTGGGCCGGGTGGCAATAACTTCACCTTGGTCATTTCTTACAGTCGTCATTCCTCCCTTCTTGGGCACCACTTGGACTGGGCTAATTCAAGTGCTGTCCGAGATCGGGTAAATGATTCCTGCATCTAGGAGCTTGACCACTTCCTTCCTCACTGCTTCCTTCATAATGGGGTTCAGTCTGCGTTGTGGCTGTACAACAGGGGAACAGTCATCCTCCATCAGGATTTTGTGCATACAAAAGGATGGACTGATTCCCTTCAAGTCAGAAATGTTCTAGCCAATGGCAGATTCATGAGCCTTTAATACCCCAATTAGTTTATTCACATCCTCTTCTTTTAAGTCGGCATTAACAATGACAGGATGAGTGTTGTTTCCTCTCAGGAAGACATATTTCAGATGAGAAGGTAAAGGTTTTAAATCACATTTTTCTTCAGAAAATTCCTTTCCTTTCTCAGCTTCAATATTTTCAAATTATTTTTCTTTTCTTTTTCAAAATCACCTACTTCTAATACTTCCAGAAGGCTCAATATTTCTGAGTGAGAGTCATTTAACTCCTCAGTCTCGGAGTCAAAGTCATCCTCTAAAAAAGTTCGTAGGGCTTCTTCCTCAGTTTTTAATAGTAATGGAGTCTGGTAATTTTCAACCTCTTCAATCATTAGGCAATCCATCCATTCAGTCGGATGTTTCATGGAATTGAAGACATTAAAAATTACTTGCTCCTCTTGAACTCTCAGCATGAGTTCACCCTTTTCTACATCAATTAGTGCTCTGCCAGTAGCTAAGAAGGGTCTACCTAAGATCAAAGGGATCTCTCGGTCAGCTTCCATATCCAACACTATGAAGTCTGCTGGAAAGATAAATTTATCTACTTTCACTAACAAGTCTTCCAGCATCCCTTGGGGATATTTAATGGACCTGTCAGCCAACTGCAAGGACATGCGAGTCGGTTGCAAGTCATTAATTCCCAGTTTTTTCATCAAAGATAGAGGCATCAGGTTTATGCTGGCTCCTAGATCACAGAGAGCACTTCCTACATGAATATCCCCAATTGCACACGGTATTGTAAAAGATCCAGGATCCTCTAACTTTTGGGGAAGTTTCTTTTGAATGATTGCGCTACACTCTTGAGTGAGAGTAATCATTTCATCCCCCCTAGGCTTCCTCTTCTTAGACAATAATTCTTTTAAAAATTTTGCATAGGAAGGCATCTCCTGCAATGCCTCGGCAAAAGGGATATTAATGTGAAGTTTCTTGAAAACCTCTAAGAACCTAGCAAACTTCTGCTCCTCTATTTGCTTTTTAAACCTATGCGGAAATAGAGCATTCCTCAATTTTTCAGGAGTCAGCTTAGAAGCTTCTTCCAGAATCAGATCAACCTTTTTCTTTTTCTTTTGATGGACTTTATTTTCTTTTTCTTTTTCTGTTTCATTTTTATTTTCTACTTCACTTTTATTGTCCTGCTCGGTTTCTTGTATTATTTCTTTTTCTGAACTTATTTCCTGACTCGGAGATGGAGAAATAATTTTTCCACTCCTAGTAATTATGGCCTTGCAATGTTCCCTTAGATTTACCTCGGTATCTCCAAGGAAATTTCCTGCTTGCCTCTCAGCTAATTGTTTAGAAAGCTGTCCTACTTGGTTTTCTAAATTTCTTATGGACGCTTCCTGATTCTTAAAACTGGCCTGAGTGGCCTGAATAAACTGAGACAGTACATTCTCAAGTTCGGATTTTTCTTTAACAGGAGGGTGAGAAGGTTGTTGTGGTCTATTTGTGGGTTGACTCGGTGGAATGTTCTGATTCAAATGTGGACCTTTCTGCCAGGAAAAATTGGGGTGGCTCCTGTAATTAGGATTAAAAGAATTAGAAGGATAATTCCTTTGATATTGTTGCTGCCCCATATAATTCACTTGCTCGGAAGGCACATTTGGATCACACAATCCATTCTCATGGTCTCCACCACAAAAATCATAACTGATCATAGAAACTTGACTCGGCTTTTGGAGTTCTGAAATCTGAATGCTTAATTTTTCCAAAGCCTGAGTCATCAGTTTACTCTGAGCCAGATAAGCACCTTATGCTTCTAATTCTAATATCCCTCTCTTAGGGACTTGACTCCTCTCACTAATCAAACATTC
Source organism: Clitoria ternatea (assembly GCA_037962975.1). NCBI lineage: Eukaryota > Viridiplantae > Streptophyta > Magnoliopsida > Fabales > Fabaceae > Clitoria > Clitoria ternatea. The sequence continues at coordinate 75,488,166 of CM075675.1, forward strand.
ATTAGAAGCCATCACATCAATCAGCTCTATAGCTTCTTCTACAGTTTTAGTTGTTAATGAGCCTCCAGCCGAGGCATCAATCAGGACCCTGGTAGCTGGCCTGACACCATTATAGAAAATAGTCACCTGCTGCACATCAGAAATCTGATGATGAGGACATCTCCTCAGGCTTTCCTTATACCGATCCCATGCTTCCATCAAAGACTCACCTTCTCTTTGCTGAAAACATGTGATTTTATTGTGTAACTTTGCATATTTAGAAGGAGGAAAGTATTTAATCAAAAATTTCCTTTGCAAATCCTCCCAGGTGGAAATACTGCCTCTCGGTTGACTCTGCAACCAGGCTTTTGCTCGGTCCCTCACTGAAAACGGAAACAATCTCAGTCGGATTGCCTCGTCAGGGACTCCATTCATTTTTACCGTGTCACAGATTTGGAGGAAGGTTGCTCGATGCAAATTTGGATCCTCAACCTCACTTCCTCCGAACTGTTCATTTCTTACCAACTGCAGTAAAGCTGGTTTTAGTTCAAAATTATTTGCTGAAATTGGTGGCCTAAGGATGCTAGATTGCGATCCTTCTTCAGTCGGCCTGGAGTAGTCACCTAGTGTAACTCTCCTCTGTTCCATTTCTTTTTCTTCTTTTTGCTTTTTCTCTTTTCTTAGTCTAAGTTCTAACAAGTCTATATCAGGATCAAAGAAGAAAGGTTCTCCTCTGCTCCTTGACTGCATACAACAAATGTCAAACAAAAGAACAATTTACTGCTATGACTAAATCTATACGAAAATGACAAAAATACTTTTACTAAAAAAAAACTTGAAACTACGTATTAAATGCAAACAAAAGTAAAACGGTTCAGTCTAGTACCGGTCTAAGGATTGTTGATATTACTCAACAATCCCCGGCAACGGCGCCATTAACTTGATGCTAAAATCCCGAGTCATTAACTTGGTAGTGAAAATCTTAGTAAAACAAAATATGACTCTCGGATTTACACTTATGGCAAGCGCACCAGTCGTTAAAATTGTAGAATATTTGATCGTCCCATAGGGATTGTGGTAAGTACCTCAATCTAGGACTAGTACAAGCTGAACCAACACGAAATACAGGTAGTTCATTCGGTTTTTATGATTTTAATGTTTTCTAGTTGTTTTTGGTATTTTCAAAAACAAAGTTAAGATGAATATGAAAAGTGATTAAAAGAAAGCAGGTCAAGATTGCTTCGGCTCACAATTTCCTCAAGAAACATACAAATAAGTATAATCAAACTTCACAATCTAGAGGACAATCCGCTTGTGGTTATTCCCTAATTCCTTAGGTGAAAAACACTAATCCTTAAGCAATGAACCTTAATTCCTTAAGTGCTCGATTAACCTAAGAATCTAATGCGAAATTGGAGGTTGAACTCTAACTATTCACCTAAATTGATTAGGCCTGAACTAGTTAGAAAGCTGGAAGTTACCTAAGCTTCAACCATGATTCCTCACTGGTGAAGTTCTTCATCAGTTCTGGATTTGTCAATCCAGCGATTCTGCTCCACTCCTCAGCTTGTTCACCTTAGGATCTTAGAAGTCGACCTACTTGCTCACAGCTTCAAGACTCCATTGTTCACCTTCGCAATCCCAACCTTAGGGATTTAGAACTCCATTGACTTCAGTTCCATCGAAGGATTGTGGAACGTCATGGAGGAGAGGAATTAGAGAGAGAAAATGAAGTAGTAAGATGCTCGAAGTGTGTAATGAAAAGAATGTGTTCTATGTATTCTCTGTCTCTGTTTTTCCACATTTTTTTACAGAGTATGTTCATGAGTATATATAGGCTTCTATCTAAAAACTAACTAACTAAAACTGATAAATTCGAAACCTTAAGTTAACGACTAAACTTAACTAACTAATCACAGCTCAGCTCTTAGTAGATTACAACTCATCATTAGCTAATGTACAACTCAGTGCCAACTAATAACAGCTCACTACTTAAATTATTAAGGTACAAGTAGAAGCGAAGGCAATGGAAGATGGAAATTGCACTGCGTCGAGTGTGTTGTTGGAGGGAAGGAATAGTGTTTAAATTACTGCCTTTATGCTTCAGCTACTAGGTTCTCGCTTGAGCGGACTACACTCTTGCTTGGGCGAATTCGGGAATTGCACTGCAGTGTTGCTTTGTCGCTTAAGCGTTATGGCAAAACTTGGGTGAATTGGAAATATGTAATACAGAATGGCTTTCTCGCTTAAGCGTGATTGCTTCGCTTGAGCTAATTTTTGACCTTCGCTTGAGTGAATTTAACTCTCGCTTGAGCGAGTTGATTATTCAATCGGTATTCTGCAGTTGGCGTTCGGGTTCTTGCAATATTCTGAGTCCTTGTTCTCTTTCGGAGTTGGTGTCTTTGAAGTCTCACTCAGTCGGTCTTGGACTCCTTTCAGTCGGCTTTGTGAAGTCTCACTCGGATTTTTCCAAATCTCATTCGGCTTTTGTAATTTCCACTCGGATTTGTCTTCTTTTCTCAAGTACGCCCTGTTCCTGCACCATTAAACAGCTAATTGCCTAGCATTTATATGCTGGCTGCTTAGTGAATTTATAAACACTTCAAAATTCCTTAATTAATAATATTTTTAATCGTTTTCTTACATAAATAAAGTACTTTTGAAATTCATAACTAAAATACGAATTGTTATTAAATTATTAAATAATACTAACAAACTAACCAATAATTACTAAATAATGTTAAATAAAAGGTGAAATAATAAAGTCTTTTCAAGACTTATCAACTTACCTAGATTATCTTTCCCATTATTGAGCACAAAACATTTACATCCAAATATATGAAAGTATGAAATGTTGGGTTTTCTGCCCTTGTAAAGTTCATAGGGGGTTTTCTTTAAGATAGGCCTTATTAAACATCTATTCATAACATGACAAGCGGTGTTTACCGCATCGGCCCAAAAATGTTTTGCAATATTGTTTTCATTTAACATGGTTCTAGCAAGCTCTACTAATGATCTATTTTTCCTTTCTACTACTCCATTTTGTTGTGGAGTTCTAGGAGCTGAAAAATTATGATTTATACCATGTTTTTCACAAAACTTTTCAAAAGATTGATTTTCGAATTCTCCCCCATGATTAGTTGTAATGGATGTAATTTTTGAATTTTGCTCATTTTGGATAATCTTAACAAGTTTCTTGAATGCATGATATGCTTTATTCTTATGAGCAAGAAACAAGGTCCATGTATATCTAGAGTAGTCATCTACAATTACTAGACCATAGTAATTACCACTAAAGCTTTTGATTTTGGAAGGTCCAAAAAGATCCATGTGCAAAAGTTGTAAAGGCTTTTGGGTGGAAACAATATTTTTCAATTGAAAGGATGCCTTTACTTGTTTTCCCTTTTGACATGCATCACAAAATTTGTTTTCAAATTTAAGCTTTGGTAAACCAATTACTAATTCTTTGGAAACAAGTTTATTCAAGTGGTCTACATGTATATGAGCTATTCTTCTATGCCATAGCCAAGTTTCATCCTCTCTAGTCATGAAGCATTATACATCATTTGAAGACAAACTATCCATATCAATCATATAAATATTATCAATTCTCTGGCCTACAAACTTAACTTCCATATTAGTTTTATGCTCAATTATGCAACAATTTGATTCAAACAAAACTCTATATCCTTTATCACATAATTGAGTAATGCTAAGTAAGTTGTGTTTAAGACCTTCAACATACAGCACATCACTAATAGAGGTAGAAGAATTCTTACCAATATTTCCAATGCCTAGAATCCTTCCTTTGGTGTTGTCTCCATAGGTGACACTTCCTTTTCTTTTGGGAGTGAATGATGTAAACTTGCTTATGTCTCCTGTCATATGCTTTGAACACCCACTATCCAAATACCAATGGGTGTTGCTTGCCTTGAAGCATACCTACAAAACAAGATCAGTTTAGAGAACTAGGTACCCATTTTATGTTGGGTCCTTTAAGGTTAGCTTGTGGTAATGTCCCTTTGGGAACCCACACCTTTCTTATAACCTTTGGCCCTAATTTTCTAACATTGCAATTTGAGGAGTTATGACCTTTGAATCCACAATGGTTGCATTTTATAAAGGGCGAGGATGATTTCATAGGAGGTACAAAGAAGTTCTTGTAATGCTTTTCCTTTTTAACAGAATTATACCCTAAACCAGTTTTGCCAAACATGCATCGTTGATTTCCAAGTAGTACATTCAGATTATCTCTACCATTTGTAAACCTCTCTAAGGTTTTGTTTAGATCTAGGACTTTGTTTTCTAGATCAACACATTTCTTAGCAAAATCACACAGTTTGTTCTTGGAGCATGTTTGAGCATTTTCTAATTCTTCTTTTAAGCATTCATTCTCTTTACAAACTTCCATAAGGTGCATCTCTAGAGTGTCACTAGTTTTTCTAGACATCTTAAGTCTATTGGATACTTTTACAAATTTATCATACAATTCCTCTAGAGCATCTAGTAATTCGTCCTTATCTAAGTCATGGAAGTTTACCTCATCATTTTCTTCTTGGTGGTTGGCCATGAGGCAAAGATTTGCTTCTTCATTTTCTGAGTCATCCGAGCTGCTTATCTCATTTTCATCCCAGGCTATATATGTTCTCCTTCTTCCTCTTTTCTCTTTGCCCTTTTTCTTGAGATTTGGGTAGTCCACTTTGAAGTGCCCCTCCTTGCCACATTCAAAACAATTGGGTGAGGAAGAATTTTCTTTAGTGATAGGTTTCTTACTTGGGTTTTTGAAGCTTCTTTGGAAGCGTTTGCCTTTCATAAATTTCCCAAAGCGTTTCATAAATAGTCCAAACTCATCTTCTTCATCAAGTTCACTTCCGGATTCTTCTTCATTTATGGACGTGGCCTTGATAGCGAGTCCCTTTTTCTTGGAAGATTTTTCTTCTTCTTCCGCCATCTTTAATTCTTTCAGTTCTTGTTCCTGTTCCTGTAACTTACCAAATAATGTGGCAAGGGACATCTCGTTTATTTTGGGAGATTGTTTGATGGCGGTAACTAGCGGTTGTCATTCTCTGTTAAGACTTTTCAACACTTTATGAATGAGCTCTTTGTTAGTGTAAGTCTTTCCAAGTGTAATAAGTTGATTAATGATGAGAGTGAACCGTTTTTGTATATCAACAATTGATTCATGAGAGTTTAATCTAAAGCACTCATATTGACTAGTTAATGTACTAATCTTAGAGTCTTTAACATCATTTGTACCTTCATGGGTTACTTGAAGAGTATCCCACATTTCCTTGGCAGATTTGTAATTCATTATTCTAAAAAATTCATCTGGACCTAATGCCATAGTGATGAGATTTTTAGCCTTATAGCCATATTGTACTTTCTTTTCTTCATCACTAGACCATTCCTCCATAGGTTTTTCAACACTTTTATCATTGACAATATGCATGGGTGTATAAGGACCATTTTCAATGGCATTCCAAAAGGTATAGCCTTCTCCATTGAAAGCGGGAGGTCTGTTTATAGCACCACCCTTGGGAAAGAGGTTTTGAGAACTTGAGGCCATTTGTTCTCTTGAAGCTGTTAAGCTTATTTTACTAAGAGTCAAGCTCTGATACCACTTGTTATTCAAGTGGCCTCAATACTCAAGAGGGGGGGTGAATTGAGTTTTTAAAACTTTTAGTTGGAATGCCTTTGAACTTGATTCTTATGTTCAAATTTATAAGATTATGCAAGTGAAATCAAGATTAATGAAATATGCAAGGCAAAACAAAGGTAAATATAGCTAAGACAATTTGACAAACACTTGGTGTGCAGTATTTAAGGTTTACCAAATTAAACAAGTTTAAGTATGCAAGCCATAATCAATCAACACAAGCCAATTAAACACAGTATATAAAAGTAAAAGAGTAGGGAAGAAGAGCTTGCAAACCGATTTAACGAGTTCCACCAATCCGGTGTACGTCTCGCCTCTAAGCAACCCACTTAAAGGATTTCCACTATTGTAGAATAGAGATACAACTTTGAGCAATTGCGGCTTCCTAGTGTCCCACACTTATGAACCCAATCCTCACAAGTATAAGGGCAACCCACCCAATCTCTCAATCTCACAATATCCCAAATGTTGAACCCCAACCTTTATAACCACTCAACCTAGAGTGAACAACCACTCAATCTAGAGTGAATCTTTGGTGTATGGTGTATTGTTTACAATCAAGTAACTCTCTCAATAGAGTATATGTATAAATGAAAGTTCTCTCAATTCTATAACTCTCAAGAAGAGAGAATATGCAAATAAAATTCAGAATATACAAGAGTAAGGGCTTACTAAGCACAAGAGTGAGTAAAGATTGATAGCTTGATGTTGTGTCTTGTTGTGCTTGAGTTCCTCTTGCATTTATAGAGTCATTTGAGAGCTTAGTGAGTGCCTTGGTCTTCCTAGCCGTTGTACATAGTGGGGTCTGAAGGAGTGGTGGAGAAATGTGCTGGTTTCCCACTAATATGTGTTTTCCCACTATCGTAATCGATTATGGCTTAAGCTGTAATCGATTACACTTCGAATTTTTCATCTCTGTCCACTGTGTAATCGATTAGTTCCCATTGCCTAATCGATTAGCTTCAAGTCAGAAGCTTGGTAATCGATTGCATTTTACCTTGTAGTCGATTAGTAGTGATACCTGATGCATTTAATTTGGCTTCGTAGCTTCGTAATCGATTATATAGTCATAGTAATCGATTAGCTTAATTCCAGTAGCCTTCTAATCGATTGTCAGAATCCTCTTAATCGATTAATTGTTATATCTGATGCCTTTAATGCCATTTTTGGTTTTGGTAATCGATTAAGCCATTCATGTAATCGATTATCTTAACTCCAGTAGCTCTGTAATTGATTATTTGAAATGTTGTAATCGATTAGATTGAAGTCCTGATGCAATTGTTTCAAAACAGAAGCTGCCTAATCGATTAGATGAGGCTGCCTAATCGATTAGCTGCGTGTCTAATTCCATATCTTTGTTTTTGCAAGGAGTTCTTCAAGAGTTCTTTGTCATTATCAAAATCCTTGAACCTGTAATCACTTTCAAAACATAGGGTTTAGGGTTTAAGGTTTAGTGTTTAGGACTAGGGTTTAGGTTTTTGAGGTTAGGGTTTCTGGCTGAGGGTTTAGGTTTTAGGGTCTGTGGTTGGGGGTTTAGGGTTTGTGGTTTAGGGTTTAGGTTTTGTGGTTTAGGGTTTGTGTTTTTGGTTTTAGAGTTTAGGGTTTAGGGTGTATGGTTTAGGGTTTAGTGTTTAGGGTTTGAGGTTTAGGGTTTAGTATTTAGCATTTAGCATTTAGGGTTTGGGGTTTAGGGTTTGGGGTTTAGTGTATTAGGGGTTAGGGTTTAGGGCTTAGGGTGTAGGGTTTGGGGTTTAGGTTTAGGATTTAGGATTTAGGGTTTAGGGTTTTGTGTTTAGGGTTTAGGGTTTAAGGTTTGTTGTTTATGGTTTGGGGTTTAGGGTTTAGGGTTTAGGTTTAGGGTTTAGCGTTTAAGGTTCAGGGATTAAGGTTTAGGGGTAGAGATAAGGGTTAAGTTTCTGGTTTAGGGGATAAGGGTTAGGGTTTAGGGTTTATGTTTAAAGGTTTAGGGTTTAGGGTTTGGGGGTTAGGGTTTATGGTGTAGGGTTTAAGGTGTAGTGTTTAAGGTTTAGGGTTTTAGGGGCAAGGGGTTAGGGTTTAGGGTCAGGGTTTAGGGTTTAGTGTTTATGGTTTGTAGTTTAGGGTTTAGGGTTTAGGGTTTATGATTTAGGGTTTATGGTTTATGGTGTAGGCTTTAGGGTTTTGGGTTTAGGGTTTAGGGCTAAGTTTTTGGGTTTAGGGGTTAGGGTTTCTGGTTTAGGGTTTAGGTTATAGGGTTTGGGGGTTATGTTTTAGAGTTTAGGGTTTAGAGTTTACGGTTTAGTGTTTAGGGTTTAGGGTTTGGGGTTAAGGGTTTAGGGTTTGGGTTTTAGGGTTTTGGGTTAGGGGTTAGAGTTTAAGGTATTAGGCTTTAGGGTTTTGGGTTTGTGGTTTAGGGTTTTGGGGTTAGGTTTTCTAGTTTAGGGTTTAGGTTTTAGGGTTTGTGATTTGAGGTTTAGGGTTTGTGGTTTAGGGTTTAGGGTTTAGGGCTTAGGGTGTAGGGTTTGGGGTTTAGGTTTAGGATTTAGGGTTTAGGGTTTAGGGTTTTGTGTTTAGGGTTTAGGGTTTAAGGTTTGTTTTTTATAGTTTGGGGTTTAAGGTTTAGGGTTTAGGGTTTAGGTTTAGGGTTTAGCGTTTAAGGTTCAGGGATTAAGGTTTAGGGGTAGGGATAAGGGTTAGATTTTTGGTTTAGGGGATAAGGGTTAGGGTTTAGGGTTTATGTTTAAAGGTTTAGGGTTTACGCTTTGGGGGTTAGGGTTTATGGTGTAGGGTTTACGGTGTAGTGTTTAAGGTTTATGGTTTTAGGGGCAAGGGGTTAGGGTTTAGGGTTAGGGTTTAGGGTTTAGTGTTAGGGTTTAGTGTTTATGGTTTGTAGTTTAGGGTTTAGGGTTTAGGGTTTATGATTTAGGGTTTAGGGTTTATGGTTTATGGTGTAGGCTTTAGGGTTTTGGGTTTAGGGTTTAGGGCTAGGTTTGGGGGTTTAGGGGTTAGGGTTTCTGGTTTAGGGTTTAGGTTATAGGGTTTGGGGGTTAGGTTTTAGAGTTTAGGGTTTAGAGTTTAGGCTTTAGGGTTTAGGGTTTAGGGTTTAGGGTTTGGGGTTAAGGGTTTAGGGTTTGGGTTTTAGAGTTTTGGGTTAGGGGTTAGAGTTTAGGGTATTAGGCTTTAGGGTTTTGGGTTTGTGGTTTAGGGTTTAGGGTTTAGTGTTTAGTTTTTAGGGTTTAGGGCTAAGGTTTAGGGTTTTGGGGTTAGGGTTTGTGGTTTAGGGTTTATGGTTTAGGGTTTGTGATTTGGGGTTTAGGGTTTATGGTTTAGGGGTTAGGGTTTGTGGTTTAGGGTTTACGGTTTAGGGTTTAGGGTTTGGGTTTTTGGTTTTAAAGTTTAGGGTTTAGGGTTTGGGGTTTATGCTTTGGGGTTTAGTGTTTAGGGTTTATGCTTTAGGCTTTAGGGTTTAGGGTTTAGGGTTTAGGGTTTGTGGTTTATGGTTTAGGGTTTAGAGTTTAGGGTTTGGTGTTTAGGGTTTAGCGTTTGGGGTTTGGGGTTTATGGTTTAGGGTTTAGGGTTTTGGGTTTGGGGTTTGGGGTTTAGGGTTTAGGGTTTGGGGGTTAGGGCTAGGGTTTAGTGTCTAGGGGTTAGGGTTTGTGGTTTAGGGTTTAGGGTTTAGGGTTTATGGTTTAGGGTTTAGGGTCTAGGGTATTAGGGGTTAGGGTTAGGGTTTAGGGCTTAGGGTATCAGGTTTGGGGTTTGGGGTGCATGGTTTTGGGTTTTAGGTTTAGGGTTAGTGTTTAGTGTTTGTGGTTTAGGGTTTTAGTGTCTAGGGTTTAGGGTGTAGGGTTTAGGGTTTAGGGATTAGTGTTTAGAAGTTGTGATTTAGGGTTTAGGGTTTAAGGTTTAGGGTTTAGTGTGGGGTTTTTGTTTTAGAGTTTAGGGTTTAGGGTTTGGTGTTTAGGGTTTAGGGTTTAGTGTTTATGGTTTAGGGTTTAGTATTTAGTGTTTAGGGTTGGGGGTTTAGCGTTTGGGGTTTAGAATATTAGGGGTTAGGGTTTAGGGCTTAGGGTTTAGGGTTTAGGGTTTAGGGTTTAGCGTTTAGGGTTTAGGGATTGGGTTTAGGGTTTAGGGTTTTGGGTTTAGTTTAGGGTTTAGGGTTTAAGGGTTTAGTGTTTAGAGTTTAGAGTTTAGGGTATTAGGCTTTAGGGTTTAGAGTTTGTGGTTTAGGGTTTAGGGTTTAGTATTAAGGGTTTAGGGTTCAGGGTTTGGGGTTCAGGGTTTAGGGTATATGGGTTGGGGTATAGTGTTTGTGGTTTAGGGTTTAGGGTTGAGGGTTTGGGGTTCAGGGTTTAGGGTTTTAGTGTATTAGGGGTTAGGGTTAGGGTTTAGGGGTTAGGATATCAGGTTTGGGGTTTGGGGTTCATGGTTTTGGGTTTTAGGTTCAGGGTTAGTGTTTAGTGTTTGTGGTTTAGGGTTTTAGTGTTTAGGGTTTAGGGTGTAGGGTTTAGGGTTTAGGGATTAGTGTTTAGAAGTTGTGATTTAGGGTTTAGGGTTTAAGGTTTAGGGTTTAGTGTGGGGTTTTTGTTTTAGAGTTTAGGGTTTAGGGTTTAGGGTTTGGTGCTTAGGCTTTAGGGTTTAATGTTTATGGTATAGGATTTAGCGTTTAGTGTTTAGGGTTGGGGGTTTAGGGTTTGGGGTTTAGAATATTAGGGGTTAGGGTTTAGGGCTTAGGGTTTAGGGTTTAGGGTTTAGGGTTTAGGGTTTAGTGTTTAGGGATTGGGTTTTGGGTTTAGGGTTTGGGGTTTAGGGTTTAGGGTTTAGGGTTTAGGGTTTAGGGTTTAGGGTTTAGGGTTTAGAATATTAGGGGTTAGGGTTTAGGGCTTAGGGTTTAGTGTTTAGGGTTTAGGGTTTAGCGTTTAGGGTTTAGGGATTGGGTTTAGGGTTTAGGGTTTGGGGTTTGGGGTTTAGGGTTTAAGGTTTAGGGTTTAGGGTTTAGGGTTTAGGGTTTAGGGTTTAGGGTTTAGGGTTTAGGGTTTAGAATATTAGGGGTTAGGGTTTAGGGCTTAGGGCTTAGGGTTTAGGGTTTAGGGTTTAGCGTTTAAGGTTTAGGGATTGGGTTTAGGGTTTTGGGTGTTGGGTTTTGGGTTTAGGGTTTAGGGTTTAAGGGTTTAAGGTTTAGAGTTTAGAGTTTAGGGTATTAGGCTTTAGGGTTTAGGGTTTGTGGTTTAGGGTTTAGGGTTTAGTATTAAGGGTTTAGGTTTCAGGGTTTGGGGTTCAGGGTTTAGGGTATATGGGTTGGGGTATAGTGTTTGTGGTTTAGGGTTTAGGGTTGAGGGTTTGGGGTTCAGGGTTTAGGGTTTTAGTGTATTAGGGGTTAGGGTTAGGGTTTAGGGGTTAGGATATCAGGTTTGGGGTTTGGGGTTCATGGTTTTGGGTTTTAGGTTCAGGGTTAGTGTTTAGTGTTTGTGGTTTAGGGTTTTAGTGTTTAGGGTTTAGGGTGTAGGGTTTAGGGTTTAGGGATTAGTGTTTAGAAGTTGTGATTTAGGGTTTAGGGTTTAAGGTTTAGGGTTTAGTGTGGGGTTTTTGTTTTAGAGTTTAGGGTTTAGGGTTTAGGGTTTGGTGCTTAGGCTTTAGGGTTTAATGTTTATGGTTTAGGATTTAGCGTTTAGTGTTTAGGGTTGGGGGTTTAGGGTTTGGGGTTTAGAATATTAGGGGTTAGGGTTTAGGGCTTAGGGTTTAGGGTTTAGGGTTTAAGGTTTAGGGTTTAGTGTTTAGGGATTGGGTTTTGGGTTTAGGGTTTGGGGTTTAGGGTTTAGGGTTTAGGGTTTAGGGTTTAGGGTTTAGGGTTTAGGGTTTAGAATATTAGGGGTTAGGGTTTAGGGCTTAGGGTTTAGGGTTTAGGGTTTAGGGTTTAGCGTTTAGGGTTTAGGGATTGGGTTTAGGGTTTAGGGTTTGGGGTTTGGGGTTTAGGGTTTAGGGTTTAGGGTTTAGGGTTTAGGGTTTAGGGTTTAGGTTTTAGGGTTTAGGGTATAGGGTTTAGAATATTAGGGGTTAGGGGTTAGGGCTTAGGGCTTAGGGTTTAGGGTTTAGGGTTTAGCGTTTAAGGTTTAGGGATTGGGTTTAGGGTTTTGGGTGTTGGGTTTTGGGTTTAGGGTTTAGGGTTTAAGGGTTTAGGGTTTAGAGTTTAGAGTTTAGGGTATTAGGCTTTAGGGTTTAGGGTTTGTGGTTTAGGGTTTAGGGTTTAGAATTAAGGGTTTAGGGTTCAGGGTTTGGGGTTTGGGGTTTAGGGTTTATGGGGTGGGGTATAGTGTTTGTGGTTTAGGGTTTAGGGTTTAGGTTTTGGGGTTCAGGGTTTAGAGTTAGGGTCTAGGGTTTACGGGTTAGGGTTTATTGTTTAGGGTTTAGGGTTTGTGGTTTATGCTTGAGGGTTTAGGGTTTGGTGTTTTGGGTTTAGGGTTTAGCGTCTGGGGTTAGGGTTTAGGGTTTGTTGGTTTGGGGTTTAGGGTTTGGGGTTTAGGGTTCAGTTTTTAGAGTTTAGGGTTTAGGGTTTAAGGTGTGGGTGTGGGTGTGGGGTTTAGGGTTAAGGGTTTAGGGTTTAAGATTTAGGGTTAAAGGTTTAACGTTTAGGGTTTGGGTTAAGGTTTAGGATTTAGGGTTTAGGTTTTATGGGTTAGGGTTTAGTGTTTAGGGTTTATGGTTTAGTGTTTAGGGTTTAGTGATTGGGGTTTATGGTTTAGGGTTTAGGGTTTAGAGTTTAGCGTTTAGGGTTTGGGGTTCAGGGTTTAGGGTTTAGGGTTTAGGGATTAGTGTTTAGTGTTTAGGGTTTGGGTGTTTAGGGTTTAGCGTTTGGGGTTTGGGTTTACGGTTTAGGGTTTGGGGTTTGGGGTTTGGGGTTTGGGGTTTAGGGTTTGGGGGTTAGGGCTAGGGTTTAGTGTCTAGGGGTTAGGGTTTGTGGTTTAGGGTTTAGGGTTTATAGTTTAGGGTTTAGGGTTTAGGGTCTAGGGTATTAGGGGTTAGGGTTAGGGGTTAGGGCTTAGGGTATCAGGTTTGGGGTTTGGGGTTCATGGTTTTGGGTTTTAGGTTTAGGGTTAGTGTTTAGTGTTTGTGGTTTAGGGTTTTAGTGTTTAGGGTTTAGGGTGTAGGGTTTAGGGTTTAGGGATTAGTGTTTAGAAGTTATGATTTAGGGTTTAGGGTTTAAGGTTTAGGGTTTAGTGTGGGGTTTTTATTTTAGAGTTTAGGGTTTAGGGTTTGGTGTTTAGGGTTTAGGGTTTAGTGTTTATGGTTTAGGGTTTAGCGTTTAGTGTTTAGGGTTGGGGGTTTAGGGTTTGGGGTTTAGAATATTAGGGGTTAGGGTTTAGGGCTTAGGGTTTATGGTTTAGGGTTTAGGGTTTAGCGTTTAGGGTTTAGGGATTGGGTTTAGGGTTTAGGGTTTTGGGTTTAGGGTTTTGGGTTTAGGGTTTAAGGGTTTAGTGTTTAGAGTTTAGAGTTTAGGGTATTAGGCTTTAGGCTTTAGGGTTTGTGGTTTAGGGTTTAGGGTTTAGTATTAAGGGTTTAGGGTTCAGGGTTTAGGGTTTAGGGTTTAGGGTTTATGGGTTAGGGTATAGTGTTTGTGGTTTAGGGTTTGGGGTTCAGGGTTTAGGGTTTTAGTGTATTAGGGGTTAGTGTTAGGGTTTAGGGCTTAGGATATCAGGTTTGGGGTTTGGGGTTCATGGTTTTGGGTTTTAGGTTCAGGGTTAGTGTTTAGTGTTTGTGGTTTAGGGTTTTAGTGTTTAGGGTTTAGGGTGTAGGGTTTAGGGTTTAGGGATTAGTGTTTAGAAGTTATGATTTAGGGTTTAGGGTTTAAGGTTTAGGGTTTAGTGTGGGGTTTTTGTTTTAGAGTTTAAGGTTTAGGGTTTAGGGTTTGGTGCTTAGGCTTTAGGGTTTAGTGTTTATGGTTTAGGATTTAGCGTTTAGTGTTTAGGGTTGGGGGTTTAGGGTTTGGGGTTTAGAATATTAGGGGTTAGGGTTTAGGGCTTAGGGTTTAGGGTTAGGGTTTAGGGTTTAGGGTTTAGGGTTTAGGGTTTAGTGTTTAGGGATTGGGTTTCGGGTTTAGGGTTTGGGGTTTAGGGTTTGGGGTTTGTGGGTTTAGGGATTAGTGTTTAGTGTTTAGGGTTTTGGTGTTTAGGGTTTAGCGTTTGGGGTTTGGGTTTACGGTTTAGGGTTTTGGGTTTTGGGTTTGGGGTTTGGGGTTTGGGGTTTAGGGTTTAGGGGTTAGGGCTAGGGTTTAGTGTCTAGGGGTTAGGGGTTGTGGTTTAAGGTTTAGGGTTTAGTGTGGGGTTTTTGTTTTAGAGTTTAGGGTTTAGGGTTTGGTGTTTAGGGTTTAGGGTTTAGTGTTTATGGTTTAGGGTTTAGCGTTTAGTGTTTAGGGTTGGGGGTTTAGGGTTTGGGGTTTAGAATATTAGGGGTTAGGGTTTAGGGCTTAGGGTTTATGGTTTAGGGTTTAGGGTTTAGTGTTTAGGGTTTAGGGATTGGGTTTAGGGTTTAGGGTTTTGGGTTTAGGGTTTAGGGTTTAGGGTTTAAGGGTTTAGTGTTTAGAGCTTAGAGTTTAGGGTATTAGGCTTTAGGGTTTAGGGTTTGTGGTTTAGGGTTTAGGGTTTAGTATTAAGGGTTTAGGGTTCAGGGTTTGGGGTTTAGGGTTTAGGGTTTATGGGTTAGGGTATAGTGTTTGTGGTTTAGGGTTTAGGGTTTAGGGTTTGGGGTTTAGGGTTTAGGGTTTTAGTGTATTAGGGGTTGGTGTTAGGGTTTAGGGCTTAGGATATCAGGTTTGGGGTTTGGGGTTCATGGTTTTGGGTTTTAGGTTCAGGGTTAGTGTTTAGTGTTTGTGGTTTAGGGTTTTAGTGTTTAGGGTTTAGGGTGTAGGGTTTAGGGTTTAGGGATTAGTGTTTAGAAGTTATGATTTAGGGTTTAGGGTTTAAGGTTTAGGGTTTAGTGTGGGGTTTTTGTTTTAGAGTTTAAGCTTTAGGGTTTAGGGTTTGGTGCTTAGGCTTTAGGGTTTAGTGTTTATGGTTTGGGATTTAGCGTTTAGTGTTTAGGGTTGGGGGTTTAGGGTTTGGGGTTTAGAATATTAGGGGTTAGGGTTTAGGGCTTAGGGTTTAGGGTTTAGGGTTTAGGGTTTAGGGTTTAGTATTTAGGGATTGGGTTTAGGGTTTAGGGTTTGTGGTTTAGGGTTTGGGGTTTAGGGTTTAGGGTTTAGGGTTTAGGGTTTAGGGTTTAGAATATTAGGGGTTAGGGTTTAGGGCTTAGGGTTTAGGGTTTAGGGTTTAGGGTTTAGCGTTTAGGGTTTAGGAATGGGTTTAGGGTTTTGGGTTTTGGGTTTTGGGTTTACGGTTTAGGGTTTAAGGGTTTAGGGTTTAGAGTTTAGAGTTTAGGGTATTAGGCTTTAGGGTTTAGGGTTTGTGGTTTAGGGTTTAGGGTTTAGTATTAAGGGTTTAGGGTTCAGGGTTTGGGGTTTGGGGTTTGGGGTTTAGGGTTTATGGGGTGGGGTATAGTGTTTGGGGTTTAGGGTTTAGGGTTTAGGGTTTGGGGTTCAGGGTTTAGAGTTAGGGTCTAGGGTTTACAGGTTAGGGTTTATTGTTTAGGGTTTAGGGTTTGTGGTTTATGCTTGAGGGTTTAGGGTTTGGTGTTTAGGGTTTAGGGTTTAGTGTTTGGGGTTAGGGTTTGGGGTTTGTTGGTTTGGGGTTTAGGGTTTGGGGTTTAGGGTTCAGTTTTTAGAGTTTAGGGTTTAGGGTTTAAGGTGTGGGTGTGGGTTGTTAGGAAATCCCTAAGCATGAGCAGCGGAAAAATTAAAGGGATTCCATAGGATTTGCAAGGTTCCGTGTTTCAAAGCACAAAAAAACAATTTCGAAATTATTTAGGTTACCTCTTGAAGAACTCCGAAGCAGTCGTAGCCTCGTCCTTTAGGAGTCCACACGAGCACTCCCACCAGAATCGCAACACTTGCCAACTGCTAGGTTGACGGCGTGTAGCTCTTGCAACTTTTTGCGAATTTTGTGTCTCACTTGAGTGAACCGCCTATGAGCATCTTATGCTCTATTTATAGGCTTAGGTTTGACCTAATTTGTTCTCTCTAAAAGTGGGCTCCTTACTCATTCCAAATGAGTTAGGCCCAATAGCTTTATTTTAGTCCAACTAAAATAAGACAACATTTTCTGATGGGCTTACTCTATGTGTGTGACCCTATAGGTAAAATACCCGGTCATATTAATAATAAACTATTTTATTATTAATATAAAATAAGAGCGGCATCTAGCAATGCATCATTATGTCCGAATATTATTAACATAACCTATAAGTGATAATTATTTAATACGTTTATTCCTTTTGTCACGATATCCTAATTGGGCCCAAGGCATGGTCGCGTCATCCTTGTACGGCCCAATTTATTTTACTTGATACCGGAGTAGACTGGATCCGAATAAATATCTAATATTTATTCTTTCTAGCATGGCCATGCGTTTTCTTAGTCTTACTCCATCAAGTGGCCTATGGATATCACTCCTGTCACATAGGAGAGACAAATCCCATCTACATCACTCACATCCCTCTGCATAATTTGTTCATTGCCTAATCACAACCTTTATAGTCCTCGTGTTACAGAAGACGTTTAATTGTATTAAAACAATAAACTCCTCATGTAGGAATCGTAGTGACTTCAGGTCGAAGGACTACATATACCATTATCACATTGAGAATCGTTTATGACAATCATGTAACGATCCATGCAACGTTCTCATGGTGGGTCTGTCCAGTACATCATTACTCTTAATGTGTACCCGTGTGAAGACTCGATATCATCTATATCTATGATCTGTGAGATCAGGTCATCAGTACACTCACACACTAGTCTCAGTGTATTTACATGTCCCCATGTAAATACTTAACTAGGGACATTTTAGGAATAATTTTTATATGACCTATTACTCCAAGGATAAATATGTTTAAAACAACTTTAAATTGAAATATTTATTCAATTGATAAGTAGAAAAATGATACAAATGAAAAAGCATAAAGGCTCATAGTGCATACACCAACAATCTCCCACTTGCACTAGAGCCAATCAGACATTTGCCTAATGCCTAATGATCTAGTGTGCCCCTCATGTTTTTGTTGTGTAAGAGGTTTTGTGAGTGGGTCAGCAATATTCTCATCAGTATGCACCTTACATATCTTTACATCTCCTCGGTCAAGGATCTCTCGAATGAGATGAAATCGCCTAAGTATATGCTTGGATCGTTGATGTGATCTAGGTTCCTTAGCTTGTGCGATTGCTCCACTATTATCACAGTAGAGACTTATAGGGTCCACAATGCTAGGAATAATCCCAAGTTCTGTTATGAACTTCTTGATCCATACTGCCTCTTTTGCAGCATTTGAGGCAGCAATATACTCAGACTCTGTAGTAGAATCAGCAACTGTCTCTTGCTTTGAACTCTTCCAGCTTACAGCGCCACCATTTAGACAAAACACGTACCCAGATTGCGATCTTGAGTCATCCTTATCAGTTTGGAAGCTAGCATCAGTGTAACCTTTTACAATGAGCTCTTCTTCCCCTCCATATATCAAGAATGCATCCTTAGTTTTTCTTAAGTACTTCAGGATATTCTTGACAGCAGTCCAGTGACTTTCACCGGGATCAGACTGGTATCTGCTCGTCATGCTTAAAGCGTACGAGACATCTGGTCGGGTACATATCATGGCATACATGATTGATCCAATAGCAGATGCATATGGAATCTTATTCATCCGTTCTCTTTCTTCTTTAGTGGAAGGAGATTGAGCTTTTGATAAGCTTATGCCATGAGCCATAGGCAAAGTTCCTTTCTTGGAATCTTGCATGTTAAACCTTTTTAACACTTTGTCTATGTATGTATTCTGACTTAGGCCAAGAAGTTTTCTTGATCTATCTCTATAGATCTTAATTCCCAACACGTAGGTTGCTTCACCTAAGTCTTTCATAGAAAAACAGCTTCCCAACCAACTCTTCACAGATTGAAGAGTAGGAACGTCATTTCCAATAAGTAGTATGTCATCAACATACAGGACCAGAAAAACAATTGTGCAGTCACTAACCTTCTTGTAGACACAAGGTTCATCCTCATTTTTAGTAAAGCCAAATTGTTTAACAGCTTCATCAAAACGAAGATTCCAGCTTCTGGAAGCTTGCTTAAGTCCATATATAGAACGTTGTAGCTTGCACACCTTCCTGGATGCTTCAGGCTTAACAAAGCCTTCAGGTTGTGTCATGTACACTTCCTCAAGAAGATTTCCATTAAGGAAAGCAGTCTTGACATCCATTTGCCATATCTCATAATCATGGTATGCAGCAATAGCAAGCAGAATCCGAACAGACTTTAGCATAGCAACTGGGGAAAAAGTTTCATCATAGTCTATACCATGTATTTGCTTGAAACCTTTAGCCACCAACCTTGCTTTAAAGGTACTTATATTACCATCCATGTCAGTTTTCTTTTTGAAAACCCACTTGCATCCTATAGGTTTTACCCCTTCAGGTGCATCAACCAAGTTCCAAACTTGATTAGTGTACATGGAGTCCATTTCAGATTCCATGGCTTCTAGCCATTTCTCAGATTCTGAACTTGCAATGGCCTCTTCATAAGATGTTGGCTCATTTTGATCCATTAGGAATACATCTCCTTCCTGAGTTACAAGAAATCCATATCTTTCAGGTTGTTGACGTATTCTACCTGATCTACGCAAGTCTTGTGCTACTGGAGCTGGTGTTATCACAACATTTTGTGGGTCCTGCTCCACTTCCACCATTGGCTCTTCAATGCCTTGTGAGTCTTGAATTTCTTCAAGTTCTACTTTCCTCCCACTGATTCTTGTAGAGATGAATTCCCTTTCTAAGAATACAGCATTCCGAGCAACAAACACTTTGCCCTCAGTAGGATTGTAAAAATAATAACCCTTAGTTTCTTTTGGGTATCCCACAAAAAGACATTTATCTGACTTGGGCCCAAGTTTATCAGAACTTTGGCGTTTAACATAAGCTTCACAGCCCCAAATCTTAAGAAAAGACATACTAGGTCGTTTCCCAGTCCATATCTCATATGGTGTCTTTATGACAGCCTTTGATGGAACACGGTTAAGTGTGAAAGTTGCTGTCAACAAAGCATGTCCCCAGAATGAGTTAGGGAGGTCAGTTTGACTCATCATTGATCGAACCATGTCCAACAAGGTTCTATTTCTCCGCTCAGAAACCCCATTCCATTCTGGTGTTCCAGGGGGAGTAAGTTGAGATATAATCCCACACTCTTTAAGATATTCATCAAACTCTAGGCTCAAATATTCACCACCTCGATCAGATCGAAGTGCTTTAATTGTCTTGCCAAGTTGGTTCTCTACTTCATGTTTAAACTCCTTGAACTTTTCAAAGGATTCTGATTTATGTTTCATGAGAAACACAAATCCATATCTACTAAAATCATCAGTAAAAGTGATGAAGTAACTAAAACCTCCCCTAGCCATTGTCCCTATGGGCCCACATACATCACTATGTATCAAGCCAAGAAGATCACTCGCCCTTTCACCTTTTCCGGTAAAAGGGGTCTTGGTCATCTTCCCTAATAAACAAGATTCACATGTATCTATTGATTCAAAATCAAAAGATTCTAAATATCCATCTTGATGGAGTTTAGAAATGCGTTTCTCATTTATATGTCCTAGGCGACAATGCCAAAGATAAGTTGGGTTTAAATCATTTGTTTTAACCCTTTTAGTATTAATGTTATAGATAGGGGTTTCGAGATCTAGAACATAAAGTCCATTACTCAAATTTGCACAACAATAAAACATGTCTTTTAAATAAACTGAACAACTATTGTTCTTTATTGTAAAGGAAAATCCTTTCTTATCAAGACAAGAAACAGAAATAATGTTTCTCCTTATTGCCGGAACAAAATAACAATTGTCCAATTCAAGGACTAACCCTGAGGGCAAGGATAAAAAATAAGTCCCTACAGCTAATGCAGCAACTCTTGCTCCATTTCCAACGCGTAGGTCTACCTCGCCCTTCATCAACTGCCTACTCCTTCTTAGATCCTGCACATTAAGACAAATGTGAGATCCACATCCAGTATCTAATACCCATGATGTTGAAGTTGACATGTTAATTTCTATAACAAAAATACCTGAAGTGGAAGTCTCACTTCCCTTCTTCTTAAGCTCTTCTAGGTACTTTGGACAGTTTCTCTTCCAGTGTCCCTTTTGTCCACAATGGTGACATTTACCTTCCTTAGCCACCCCGCCCACAGGTTTTAAGGCTGATGTACTTGGCTTATCCTTGCCTTTCCAAATCTTCTTGCCATTTCCTACAATACTCTTTCCTTTGCCTTTATACATGCCCTTTCCTTTACCTTTGCCAGAATTGACCATCATTATGGCCTTGCCCTTTCCTTTAGAAATATTGGGCTCAGCAGTCCTCAACATATTGAGTAGCTCTGGCAATGTTTTGTCCAATGCATTCATGTTGTAATTCATGATGACTGGCTTAAAACTGTCAGGTAATGATTTCAAAATGAGATCGGTAGCCAACTTCTGAGGGAAGGGGAATCCTAGCCTAGCTAGATTCTCCAAGTACCCAATCATTTTGAGCACATGAGGTCCTACAGAACCTCCCTCTTCAAGTCTGCAGCTAAATAGGGCTGAAGAAACTTCATATCTTTCTTGGTCAGCTTGACCTTGATATAGTTTCCTTAGGTTTTCGATCATATCGAAAGCCTCCATATGCTCATGTTGCTTCTGAAGCTCAGGAGACATAGTTGCCAGCATAAGGCATTGGACATCTAAAGCGTCATCCTGATGCTTCTTGTAAGCATCCTTGTCAGCTTTAGAGGCATTGTTCGCGGGTGGTTCCGGAATCGGACCTTCCAGGACATACTGCTTTTTCTCTTGTTTGAGGACAATCCTCAAATTTCTATACCAGTCAAGGAAGTTAGAACCAGACAATTTTTCTTTGTCTAGGATTGATCGCAACGAAAGGTTTGAAGGTGTGTTTGACGTCATGGTTATCTAAAACAGAAAATATGTAGTAAGTATCATTTTCAAAACATATTTAAATTATGGTCATTTAAATTAAATATGTCTCCCACTATTTTGATTCAAAACAAAAATACCCTCCACGAATCAGAAAATCCCGTTGGAAGATTTTCTAGTGGGCTAAGATCCATATTTTGCCAAGCGTTAAGTCAGCTTTGGCTGATCACCTAATACTTGGTTATTTAGGTAGGAAACTTTTTCCAATTGTATCTTTATACAACTCTTAGTCATTGGGTTAAGTAACCATTACTTATTATTCATCTTATGAATATTTAGCCCAATGTTTACGCCTCTAAGTTATATTCAATCCAATTGAAAACTTAGTTAAGTTAAAGCCCAATAAAACAGTTTGGATACTACCATTATCCCATCGCGTCTTACTAATATAAATAATAGTGCCCTGCTTTGGCAGACCCACTATTTATTGACATTAGTGTTGACGAGTGTACTTATTGGAAGGCGTATATAACTTAATATTATTTTGAGGGATTTTAATTTATTTTAAAATTACCGTCTTTGTTAAACGCTTTAACGTAATAAAATTATCCCTAAAACATGCAAACGAAATTGTGAGATGGTTATGGTCTTCCTAGAAGGAAAAAAAAATAAAAAAAATGAATAAACCTAGAGGAACTATATAGCCAAGGCTTCATGAAGTCCTACTTCTTGAACCCACCATCCTCTTGGAGTCACCACTCCTTGGTTCCTTTCAAAGACAAAAGCGCTTAGAGTCACCACTCTAGTTTTCTTCTAGATCTCTACTTTGTTGCCTCGATCAAGATTACAAGATTTTTAAAGAAACTCGCTTTACATACGAGTGAAGGGTTGAGAAAAGAAATACAACAGAATGAAGAGAGGCACAGCACGCAGGCTGTATTTAAATAAAATAACTAAGACCATAACCATTCACCATGCAACGTGTTAATTAATTAATTATAACCCATTTGAAATAATTTAAAAAAAAAATAAATTTTAAACGGGCCATTAAACACGTGGGTCGGTAATAAGGCGCTACGCAGAGAATGTACGGGGGTCCCGCTACCCGGTTAGCGGGCGGGGGTCAAGGGGGGGCCGCCCCAAAATTTTAGTACTGTAGTCAGGTTGGTTCCCAGGAAAGAGAGGTGGGTCCGGTGTGACCGCTTAAGTACCAAATCTTTCCTAGCCAGAACGTCCCACTGACCATTAACAGCTCTAAAATTTCGGCTAGGGTTTCAACCACTTTGAAACCCTAATTCCTTGTTGCGAACACTTCACAACGCAGCCGTCAAGGCACATGGAGGCAGCGCCGTCTAGGGTTTCAAAACCTAGAATTCAATTTGCGCTAATGCCAACATGCAATGCCTTTCCATGACGGCCGTCTAGGTTTCAACTCTTGAACCCTAGATTAAGGAACGGCCATGGTTTAACACTTAAACCTTATCACTTAACGCCCCATAACATGAACCATTCATGTTCGAAGATCAACTCAATTGATTCAAAGTTTGTACGATGACAATCATATGAGTAAAACACATATCAAAATTGCATAAACTCATACATCATACAAATTTAAACGGCAACAACATACATACTAAAATTAAGAAACTTTATAACATGCATCATATACAATTTATAAAGAATAACTCAAAATTATATGTATCATGCCAAAACAGAGGTCATACCATATACATGATTAATCATTGTAATAATATGCATCATATGCGATAACTCAAAATAGCAACATAATCATGCATGTTTATTTTCGAATCCTAGTTTCACAAAACATTTTCGCAAAACAAAATTGCAAAGCTTTAAACAACGAAACGATTTCGCAAATCATATTTTCCAAAAGCTCTTGCAAACGAAAACATATCATCATAAAATATAAACAAATGCCCAAAACACGGTTTTGCAACCTAGGCTCTGATACCACTGTTAGGAAATCCCTAAGCATGAGCAGCGGAAAAATTAAAGGGATTCCATAGGATTTGCAAGGTTCCGTGTTTCAAAGCACAAAAAAAACAATTTCGAAATTATTTAGGTTACCTCTTGAAGAACTCCGAAGCAGTCGTAGCCTCGTCCTTTAGGAGTCCACACGAGCACTCCCACCAGAATCGCAACACTTGCCAACTGCTAGGTTGACGGCGTGTAGCTCTTGCAACTTTTTGCGAATTTTGTGTCTCACTTGAGTGAACCGCCTATGAGCATCTTATGCTCTATTTATAGGCTTAGGTTTGACCTAATTTGTTCTCTCTAAAAGTGGGCTCCTTACTCATTCCAAATGAGTTAGGCCCAATAGCTTTATTTTAGTCCAACTAAAATAAGACAACATTTTCTGATGGGCTTACTCTATGTGTGTGACCCTATAGGTAAAATACCCGGTCATATTAATAATAAACTATTTTATTATTAATATAAAATAAGAGCGGCATCTAGCAATGCATCATTATGTCCGAATATTATTAACATAACCTATAAGTGATAATTATTTAATACGTTTATTCCTTTTGTCACGATATCCTAATTGGGCCCAAGGCATGGTCGCGTCATCCTTGTACGGCCCAATTTATTTTACTTGATACCGGAGTAGACTGGATCCGAATAAATATCTAATATTTATTCTTTCTAGCATGGCCATGCGTTTTCTTAGTCTTACTCCATCAAGTGGCCTATGGATATCACTCCTGTCACATAGGAGAGACAAATCCCATCTACATCACTCACATCCCTCTGCATAATTTGTTCATTGCCTAATCACAACCTTTATAGTCCTCTTGTTACAGAAGACGTTTAATTGTATTAAAACAATAAACTCCTCATGTAGGAATCGTAGTGACTTCAGGTCGAAGGACTACATATACCATTATCACATTGAGAATCGTTTATGACAATCATGTAACGATCCATGCAACGTTCTCATGGTGGGTCTGTCCAGTACATCATTACTCTTAATGTGTACCCGTGTGAAGACTCGATATCATCTATATCTATGATCTGTGAGATCAGGTCATCAGTACACTCACACACTAGTCTCAGTGTATTTACATGTCCCCATGTAAATACTTAACTAGGGACATTTTAGGAATAATTTTTATATGACCTATTACTCCAAGGATAAATATGTTTAAAACAACTTTAAATTGAAATATTTATTCAATTGATAAGTAGAAAAATGATACAAATGAAAAAGCATAAAGGCTCATAGTGCATACACCAACATGGGTGTGGGGTTTAGGGTTAAGGGTTTAGGGTTTAAGATTTAGGGTTAAAGGTTTAACGTTTAGGGTTTGGGTTAAGGTTTAGGGTTTAGGGTTTAGGTTTTACGGGTTAGGGTTTAGTGTTTAGGGTTTAAGGTTTAAGGTGTGTATGTGTTTATGGGGTTTAGGGTTTGGGGTTTAGGGTGTAGGATTTAGGGTTTAAGGTTTAACGTTTAGGGTTTGCAGTTCATGGTTTAGCCTTTAGGGTTTAGGGACTAGTGTTTAGAGTTTGTGGTTTAGGGTTTATGGTTTAGGGTTTAGGGTTTAAGGTTTAGGATTTAGGGTGGGGTTTTGGTTTTAGAGTTTAGGGTTTAGGGTTTAGGGTTTAGGGTTTGGCGTTTAGGTTTAGTGTTTATGGGTTAGGGTTTAGTGTTTAGTGTTTAGGGTTAAAGGTTTATGGTTTAGGGTTTATGGATTGGGTTTAGGGTTTAGGGTTTATGGATTATAGATTGGGTTTAGGGTTTAGGGTTTAGGGTTTTCGGGTTTATGGGTTTATGGTTTAGGGTTTAGGGTTTAGGTTTACGGTTTAGAGTTTAGGGTATCAGGCTTTAGGGTTTAGGGTTATGGTTTAGGGTTTAGTGTTTAGTGTTAAGGGTCTAGGGTTTAGGGTTTAGCGTTTAGGGGTTGGGGTTCAGGGTTTAGGGTTTAGGGTTTATGGCTTGGGGTATAGGGATTGTGGTTTAGGGTTTAGGGTTTAGGGTTTGGGGTTTAGGGTTTAGAGTTTAGGGTCTAGGGTTTACGGGTTAGGGCTAAGTATTTAGGGTTTAGAGTTTGTGGTTTAGGGTTTAGGGTTTAGGGTTTAGGGTTTATGGTTTTGGGTTTTAGGTTCAGGGTTAGTGTTTAGTGTTTGTGGTTTAGGGTTTAGGGTTTAGGGTGTGGGTGTAGGTGTGGGTATAGGGTTTAGGGTTAAGGGTTTAGGGTTTAGGATTTAGGATTTAAGGTTTAACGTTTAGGGTTTGGGGTTTAGGGTTCAGGGTTTAGGGTTTAGGGTTTAGGGTGTACGAGTTAGGGTTTAGGGTTTAGGGTTTAGGGTTTAGGGTTAAGGTTTAGGGTGTGGGTATGGTTGTGGGGTTTAGGGTTTGGGATTTGGTGTTTAGGGTTTAGGGTTTGGGGTTCAGGGGTCAGCATTTAGAGTTTAGGGTCTAGGGTTTATGGGTTAGGGTTTAGTGTTTAGGGTTTAGGGTTTGTGGTTTATGCTTTAGGGTTTAGGGTTTGGTGTTTAGGGTTTAGTTTTTAGGGTTTAGCGTTTGGGGTTAGGGTTTAGGGTTTATCGTTTACGATTTAGGGTTTAGGGTTTAAGGTTTAGGGTTTGGGGTTTAGGGTTTATGGTATAGGCTTTGGGGTTTAGGGTTTGGGTTTTAGGGTTTAGGGTTTATGGTTTAGGGTTTAGGTTAACGTGTTAGAGTTTAGGGTTAGGGTTTAGGGTTTAGGGTTTAGGGTTAGGTTTAGGGTTAAGGGGATATGGTTTCTGGTTTAGGGTTTAGGTTATAGGGTTTAGGGGTTAGGTTTTAGAGTTTAGGGTTTAGAGTTTTAGGTTTAGGGTTTAGGGTTTAATATTTAGGGTTTAGGGTTTGGGGTTTAGGGTTTAAGGTTTAAGGATTAGGTTTTAGGGATTAGGGTTTAGGGTATTAGGGTGTTGGGGTTTGGGGTTTGGGGTTTAGGGTTTAGGGTTTAGCGTTTAGGGTTTATGGTTTGGGTTTTCAGGTTTAGGGCATTTGGGGTTAGGGTTTAGGGTTTAGGGTTTAGGGTATTAGGCTTTAGGGTTTAGTGTTTGTGGTTTATGGTTTAGGGTTTAGTGTTAAGGGTTTGGGGTTTAAGGTTTAGCGTTTAGTGTTTGGGGTTTAGGGTTTAGGGTTTAGGGCTTGTGGTATAGGGTTTGGGGTTTAGGCTTTAGGGTTTGCGGTTTGGGGTTCAGGGTTTAGGGTTTAGAGTTTAGGGTTTAGGGTTTATAGGTTAGGGTTTAGTGTTTAGTGTTTGTGGTTTATGCTTTAGGGTTAAGGGTTTGGTGTTTAGGGTTTAGGGTTTAGGGTTTAGTGTTTGGGGGTTAGAGTTTAGGGTTTCGGGTTTGGGTTTTAGGGTTTAGCGTTTAGGGTTTAAGGATTGGCGTTTGTGGCTTGTGGTTTATGGTTTAGGGTTTAGGGTTGGGGTTTAGGGTTTAGGGTTTAGAGTTTAGCATTTAGGGTTTGGGGTTCAGGGGTCACGGTTTAGGGTTTATGGGATATGGTTTAAGGTTTAGGGTTTAGGGTTTGTGGTTTATGGTTTAGGGTTTAAAGTTTAGGGTTTGGTGTTTAGGGTCTAGCGTTTGGGGTTTGGGTTTACGGTTTAGGGTTTTGGGTTTTGGGTTTGGGGTTTAGGGTTTAGGGTTTGGGGGTTAGGGCTAGGGTTTAGTGTCTAGGGGTTAGGGTTTATGGTTTAGGGTTTAGGGTTTACGGTTTAGGGTTTAGGGTTTAGGGTCTAGGGTATTAGGGGTCAGGGTTAGGGTTTAGGGCTTAGGGTATCAGGTTTGGGGTTTGGGGTTCATGGTTTTGGGTTTTAGGTTCAGGGTTAGTGTTTAATGTTTATGGTTTAGGGTTTAGGGTTTAGGGTTTAGGGTGTAGGTGTGGGTGTGGGGTTTAGGGTTAAGGGTTTAGGGTTTAGGATTTAGGGTTTAAGGTTTAACATTTAGGGTTTGGGGTCTAGGGTTTAGGGTTTAGGATTTAGGGTTTAAGGTTTAGGGTTTATGAGTTAGGGTTTAGTGTTTAGGGTTTATAGTTTTGGTTTAGGGTTTAGGGTGTGGGGTTTAGGGTTTGGGGTTTAGGGTGTAGGATTTAGGGTTTAAGGTTTAATGTTTAGGGTTTGGGGTTCATGCTTTAGGGTTTAGGGTTTAGGGTTTACGAGTTAGGGTTTAGGGTTTAGGGTTTAAGGTTTAGGGTTTAGGGTTTAGGGTGTATGGATTCGTGTTTAGGGTTTCTGGTTTAGGGTTTAGTGTTTAAGGTTTAGGATTTAGGGTGAGGTTTAGGGTTTAGGGTTTAGGGTTTTGGGTTTGGGTTTGGGGTTTAGGGTTTGGGGTTTAGAGTATTAGGGGTTAGGGTTTAGGGCTTATGGTATAAGGTATAGAGTTTAGGGTTTAGGGTTTAGGGATTAGTGTTTAGTGTTTAGGGTTTAGGGTTTGTTGTTTAGGGTTTGGGGTTTGGGGTTTGGGGTTTAAGGTTTAGGGTTTAGGGATTAAGGTTTAGAGGTTAGGGTTTAGGGGGTTAGGGTTTAACGTTTAGGGTTTAGTGTTTACGGTTTAGTTTTTAGGATTTCGGGTTTGGGGTTTAGGGTTTAGTGTTTAGGGTTTAAGGTTTTGGGTTTATGGTTTAGGGTTTATGGTTTATGGTTTAAGGTTTAGGGTTAGGAGTTTAGGGTTGGAGGTTTAGGGTTTAGGGTTCAGGGTTTAGGGTTTATGGGTTAGAGTTTATAGGTTAGGGTTTAGGGTTTAGGGTTAAGGGTTTATGGTTTAGGGTTTATGGTTTAGTGTTTAGGGTTTAGTGATTGGGGTTTGTGGTTTAGGGTTTAGGGTTTAGAGTTTAGCGTTTAGGGTTTGGGGTTCAGGGTTTAGGGTTTAGGGTTTAGGGTTTAGGGATTAGTGTTTAGTGTTTAGGGTTTAGGGTTTGTTGTTTAGGGTTTAGGGTTTGGGGTTTGGGGTTTAAGGTTTGGGGTTTAGGGAGTAAGGTTTAGGGGTTCGGGTTTAGCGTTTAGGGTATAGTGTTTACGGTTTTGTTTTTAGGATTTCGGGTTTGGGGTTTAAGGTTTAGGGTTTAGGGGGTTAGGGTTTAGGGTTTAGGGTTTAAGATTTAGGGTTAAAGGTTTAACGTTTAGGGTTTGGGTTAAGGTTTAGGGTTTAGGGTTTAGGTTTTACGGGTTAGGGTTTAGTGTTTAGGGTTTAAGGTTTAGGGTGTGTATGTGTTTATGGGGTTTAAGGTTTGGGGTTTAGGGTGTAGGATTTAGGGTTTAAGGTTTAACGTTTAGGGTTTGCGGTTCATGGTTTAGGCTTTAGGGTTTAGGGACTAGTGTTTAGAGTTTGTGGTTTAGGGTTTAGGGTTTAGGGTTTAAGGTTTAGGATTTAGGGTGGGGTTTTTTTTTAGAGTTTAGGGTTTAGGTTTTAGGGTTTGGGGTTTGGCGTTTAGGTTTAGTGTTTATGGGTTAGGGTTTAGCGTTTAGCGTTTAGGGTTAAAGGTTTATGGTTTAGGGTTTATGGATTGGGTTTAGGGTTTAGGGTTTAGGGTTTCGGGTTTATGGGTTTAGGGTTTATGGATTGGGTTTAGGGTTTACGGTTTATGGATTATAGATTGGGTTTAGGGTTTAGGGTTTAGTGTTTTGGTTTAGGGTTTAGGGTTTAGAGTTTAGGGTATCAGGCTTTAGGGTTTAGGGTGTGGTTTAGGGTTTAGTGTTTAGTGTTAAGGGTCTAGGGTTTAGGGTTTAGCGTTTAGGGGTTGGGGTTCAGGGTTTAGGGTTTAGGGTTTATGGCTTGGGGTATAGGGATTGTGGTGTAGGGTTTAGGGTTTAGGGTTTAGGGTTTAGGGTTTAGAGTTTAGGGTCTAGGGTTTACGGGTTAGGGTTAAGTATTTAGGGTTTAGAGTTTGTGGTTTAGGGTTTAGGGTTTAGGGTTTAGGGTTTAGGGTTTAGGGTTTGGGGTTTAGGGTTCAGGGTTTAGGGTTTAGGGTTTAGGGTGTACGAGTTAGGGTTTAGGGTTTAGGGTTAAGGTTTAGGGTGTGGGTATGGTTGTGGGGTTTAGTGTTTGGGATTTGGGGTTTAGGGTTTAGGGTTTGGGGTTCAGGGTTCAGCATTTAGAGTTTAGGGTCTAGGGTTTATGGGTTAGGGTTTAGTGTTTAGGGTTTAGGGTTTGTGGTTTATGCTTTAGGGTTTAGGGTTTGGTGTTTAGGGTTTAGTTTTTAGGGTTTAGTGTTTGGGGTTAGGGTTTGGGGGTTATCGTTTAGGGTTTAGGGTTTAGGGTTTAAGGTTTAGGGTTTGGGGTTTATGGTTTACGGTATAGGCTTTGGGGTTTAGGGTTTGGGTTTTAGGGTTTAGGGTTTAGGGTTTAGGGTTTAGGTTAACGTGTTAGATTTTAGGGTTAGGGTTTAGGGTTTAGGGTTTAGGGCTAGCTTTAGGGTTAAGGGGATAGGGTTTCTGGTTTAGGGTTAGGTTTTAGAGTTTAGGGTTTAGAGTTTTGGGTTTAGGGTTTAGGGTTTAATATTTAGGGTTTAAGGTTTGGGGTTTAGGGTTTAAGGTTTAAGGATTTGGTTTTAGGGATTAGGGTTTAGGGTATTAGGGTGTTGGGGTTTGGGGTTTGGGGTTTGGGGTTTGGGGTTTAGCATTTAGGGTTTATGGTTTGGGTTTTCAGGTTTAGGGCATTTGGGGTTAGGGTTTAGGGTTTAGGGTTTAGGGTATTAGGCTTTAGGGTTTAGGGTTTGTGGTTTAGGGTTTAGGGTTTAATGTTAAGGGTTTGGGGTTTAAGGTTTAGCGTTTAGTGTTTGGGGTTTAGGGTTTAGGGTTTAGGGCTTGTGGTATAGGGCTTTGGGTTTAGGCTTTAGGGTTTGGGGTTTGGGGTTCAGGGTTTAGGGTTTAGAGTTTAGGGTTTAGGGTTTATAGGTTAGGGTTTAGGGTTTAGTGTTTGTGGTTTATGCTTTAGGGTTAAGTGTTTGTTGTTTAGGGTTTAGGGTTTAGGGTTTAGTGTTTGGGGGTTAGAGTTTAGGGTTTCGGGTTTGGGGTTTTGGGTTTAGCGTCTAGGGTTTAAGGATTGGCGTTTGTGGCTTGTGGTTTATGGTTTAGGGTTTAGGGTTGGGGTTTAGGGTTTAGGGTTTAGAGTTTAGCATTTAGGGTTTGGGGTTCAGGGGTCACGGTTTAGGGTTTATGGGTTAGGGTTTAAGGTTTAGGGTTTAGGGTTTGTGGTTTATGGTTTAGGGTTTAGAGTTTAGGGTTTGGTGTTTAGGGTTTACCGTTTGGGGTTTGGGGTTTATGGTTTAGGGTTTAGGGTTTAGGGTTTGGGGTTTGGGGTTTAGGGTTTGGGGGTTAGGGCTAGGGTTTAGTGTCTAGGGGTTAGGGTTTGTGGTTTAGGGTTTAGGGTTTACAGTTTAGGGTTTAGGGTTTAGGGTTTAGGGTCTAGGGTATCAGGTTTGGGGTTGGGGGTTCATGGTTTTGGGTTTTAGGTTCAGGGTTAGTGTTTAGTGTTTGTGGTTTAGGGTTTTAGCGTTTAGGGTTTAGGGTGTAGGGTTTAGGGTTCAGGGATTAGTGTTTAGAAGTTGTGATTTAGGGTTTATGGTTTGAGGTTTAGGGTTTAGTGTGGGGTTTTTGTTTTAGAGTTTAGGGTTTAGGGTTTAGGCTTTGGTGTTTAGGGTTTAGGGTTTAGTGTTTATGGTTTAGGGTTTAGCGTTTAGTGTTTAGGGTTAGGGGTTTAGGGTTTGGGGTTTAGAATATTAGGGGTTAGGGTTTAGGGTTTAGGGTTTAGGGTTTAGTGTTTAGGGTTTAGGGATTGGGTTTAGGGTTTTGGGTTTTGGGTTTTGGGTTTAGGGTTTAGGGTTTAGGGTTTAGGGTTTAGGGTTTAGGGTTTAGTATTAAGGGTTTAGGGTTCAGGGTTTGGGGTTTGGGGTTTAGGGTTTATGGGTTGGGGTATAGTGTTTGTGGTTTAGGGTTTATGGTTTAGGGTTTGGGATTCAGGGTTTAGAGTTTAGGGTTTAGGGTTAGGGTTTATTGTTTAGGGTTTAGGGGTTGTGGTTTATGCTTGAGGGTTTAGGGTTTGGTGTTTAGGGTTTAGGGTTTAGCGTCTGGGGTTAGGGTTTGGGGTTTGTTGGTTTGGGGTTTAGGGTTTAGGGTTTAGGGTTCAGTTGTTAGAGTTTAGGGTTTAGGGTTTAAGGTGTGGGTATGGGTGCGGGGTTTAGGGTTAAGGGTTTAGGGTTTAAGATTTAGTGTTAAAGGTTTAACGTTTAGGGTTTGGGTTAAGGTTTAGGGTTTAGGGTTTAGGTTTTACGGGTTAGGGTTTAGTGTTTAGGGTTTAAGTTTTAGGGTGTGTATGTGTTTATGGGGTTTAGGGTTTGGGGTTTAGGGTGTAGGATTTAGGGTTTAAGGTTTAACGTTTAGGGTTTGCGGTTCATGGTTTAGGGTTTAGGGTTTAGGGACTAGTGTTTAGAGTTTGTGGTTTAGGGTTTAGGGTTTAGTGTTTAAGGTTTAGGATTTAGGGTGGGGTTTTGGTTTTAGAGTTTAGGGTTTAGGGTTTGGGGTTTGGCATTTAGGTTTAGTGTTTACGGTTTAGGGTTTAGCGTTTAGCGTTTAGGGTTAAAGGTTTATGGTTTAGGGTTTATGGATTGGGTTTAGGGTTTAGGGTTTAGGGTTTCGGGTTTATGGGTTTAGGGTTTATGGATTGGGTTTAGGGTTTAGGATTTATGGATTATGGATTGGGTTTAGTGTTTAGGGTTAGGGTTTTGGGTTTATGGGTTTAGGGTTTAGGGTTTAGGGTTTAGGTTTAGGGTTTAGGGTTTAGAGTTAGGGTATCAGGCTTTAGGGTTTAGGGTTGTGGTATAGGGTTTAGTGTTAAGGGTCTAGGGTTTAGGGTTTAGCGTTTAGGGGTTGGGGTTCAGGGTTTAGGGTTTATGGCTTGGGGTATAGGGATTGTGGTTTAGGGTTTAGGGTTTAGGGTTTGGGGTTCAG
The DNA here is from genome assembly GCA_037962975.1 of Clitoria ternatea. NCBI lineage: Eukaryota > Viridiplantae > Streptophyta > Magnoliopsida > Fabales > Fabaceae > Clitoria > Clitoria ternatea. The sequence continues at coordinate 75,519,777 of CM075675.1, forward strand.
GGTTTAGAGTTTAGGGTCTAGGGTTTACGGGTTAGGGCAGAATGTTTAGGGTTTAGAGTTTGTGGTTTATGCTTTAAGGTTTAGGGTTTAATGTTTAGGGTTTAGGGTTTAAGGTTTAGTGTCTGGGGTTAGGGTTAGGGGTTTGTTATTTATGGTTTAGGGTTTAGGGTTTAAGGTTTAGGGTTTGGGGTTTACGGTTTAGGGTATAGGCTTTATGTGTTGGTGTATGCACTATGAGCCTTTATGCTTTTTCATTTGTATCATTTTTCTACTTATCAATTGAATAAATATTTCAGTTTAAAGTTGTTTTAAACATATTTATCCTTGGAGTAATAGGTCATATAAAAAAAAAAATTATTCCTAAAATGTCCCTAGTTAAGTATTTACATGGGGACATGTAAATACACTGAGACTAGTGTGTGAGTGTACTGATGACCTGATCTCACAGATCATAGATATAGATGATATCGAGTCTTCACACGGGTACACATTAAGAGTAATGATGTACTGGACAGACCCACCATGAGAACGTTGCATGGATCGTTACATGATTGTCATAAACGATTCTCAATGTGATAATGGTATATGTAGTCCTTCGACCTGAAGTCACTACGATTCCTACATGAGGAGTTTATTGTTTTAATACAATTAAACGTCTTCTGTAACAAGAGGACTATAAAGGTTGTGATTAGGCAATGAACAAATTATGCAGAGGGATGTGAGTGATGTAGATGGGATTTGTCTCTCCTATGTGACAGGAGTGATATCCATAGGCCACTTGATGGAGTAAGACTAAGAAAACGCATGGCCATGCTAGAAAGAATAAATATTAGATATTTATTCGGATCCAGTCTACTCCGGTATCAAGTAAAATAAATTGGGCCGTACAAGGATGACGCGACCATGCCTTGGGCCCAATTAGGATATCGTGACAAAAGGAATAAACGTATTAAATAATTATCACTTATAGGTTATGTTAATAATATTCGGACATAATGATGCATTGCTAGATGCCGCTCTTATTTTATATTAATAATAAAATAGTTTATTATTAATATGACCGGGTATTTTACCTATAGGGTCACACACATAGAGTAAGCCCATCAGAAAATGTTGTCTTATTTTAGTTGGACTAAAATAAAGCTATTGGGCCTAACTCATTTGGAATGAGTAAGGAGCCCACTTTTAGAGAGAACAAATTAGGTCAAACCTAAGCCTATAAATAGAGCATAAGATGCTCATAGGCCGTTCACTCAAGTGAGACACAAAATTCGCAAAAAGTTGCAAGAGCTACACGCCGTCAACCTAGCAGATGGCAAGTGTTGCGATTCTGGTGGGAGTGCTCGTGTGGACTCCTAAAGGACGAGGCTACGACTGCTTCGGAGTTCTTCAAGAGGTAACCTAAATAATTTCGAAATTGGTTTTTTGTGCTTTGAAACACGGAACCTTGCAAATCCTATGGAATCCCTTTAATTTTTCCGCTGCTCATGCTTAGGGATTTCCTAACATTATGGTTTTGGGTTTGGGGTTTGGGGTTTAGGGTTTAGGGCTAGGTTTTAAGGTTTAGGGTTTAGGATTAATGTTTAGGGTTTAGGGTTTGTGTTTGTGGTTTAGGGCTTAGGGTTTACGGTTTAGGGTTTGGGTTTTAGGGTCTAGGGTATTAGGGGTTAGGGTTAGGGTTTAGGGCTTAGGGTATCGGGTTTGGGGTATGGTTTTGGGTTTTAGGTTTAGGGTTAGTGTTTAGTGTTTGTGGTTTAGGGTTTAGGGTTTAGGGTGTGGGTGTAGGTGTGGGTATGGGGTTTAGGGTTAAGGGTTTAGGGTTTAGGATTTAGGATTTAAGGTTTAACGTTTAAGGTTTGGGGTTTAGGGTTCAGGGTTTAGGGTTTAGGGTTTAGGGTGTACGAGTTAGGGTTTGGTGTTTAGGGTTTAGGGTTTAAGGTTAAGGTTTAGGGTGTGGGTATGGTTGTGGGGTTTAGGGTTTGGGATTTGGGGTTTAGGGTTTAGTGTTTGGGGTTCAGGGTTCAACATTTAGAGTTTAGGGTCTAGGGTTTATGGGTTAGGGTTTAGTGTTTAGGGTTTGTGGTTTATGCTTTAGGGTTTAGGGTTTAGTGTTTAGGGTTTAGTTTTTAGGGTTTAGCGTTTGGGGTTAGGGTTTGGGGTTTATCGTTTAGGGTTTAGGGTTTAAGGTTTAGGGTTGGGGGTTTAGGGTTTACGGTATAGGCTTTGGGGTTTAGGGTTTGTCGTTTATGGTTTAGGGTTTATGGTTTAGGGTTTAGGTTAACGTGTTAGAGTTTAGGGTTAGGGTTTAGGGTTTAGGGTTTAGGGCTAGGTTTAGGGTTAAGGGGATAGGGTTTCTGGTTTAGGGTTTAGGTTATAGGGTTTATGGGTTAGGTTTTAGAGTTTAGGGTTTAGAGTTTTGGGTTAGGGTTTACGATTTAGGGTTTAGGATTTAGGGTCTAGGGTATTAGGGGTTAGTGTTAGGGTTTAGGGCTTAGGGTATCAGGTTTGGGGTTTGGGGTTTATGGTTTTGGGTTTTAGGTTCAGGGTTAGTGTTTAGTGTTTGTGGTTTAGGGTTTAGGGTTTAGGGTTTAGGGTGTGGGTGCGGGTGTGGGGTTTAGGGTTAAGGGTTTAGGGTTTAGGATTTAGGGTTTAAGGTTTAACAGTTAGGGTTTGGGGTCTAGGGTTTAGGGTTTAGGATTTAAGGTTTAAGGTTTAGGGTTTACGAGTTAGGGTTTAGTGTTTAGGGTTTACAGTTTTGGGTTAGGGTTTAGGGTGTGGGGTTTAGGGTTTGGGGTTTAGGGTGTAGGATTTAGGGTTTAAGGTTTAATGTTTAGGGTTTGGGGTTCATGCTTTAGGGTTTAGGGTTTATGGTTTACGAGTTAGGGTTTAGGGTTTAGGGTTTAAGGTTTAGGGTTTAGGGTGTATGGATTCGTGTTTAGGGTTTGTGGTTTAGGGTTTAGGGTTTAAGGTTCAGGATTTAGGATGGGGTTTAGGGTTTTGGGTTTTGGGTTTGGGTTTGGGGTTTAGGGTTTGGGGTTTAGAGTATTAGGGGTTAGGGTTTAGGGCTTATGGTATAAGGTATAGAGTTTAGGGTTTAGGGTTTAGGGATTAGTGTTTAGTGTTTAGGGTTTAGGGTTTGTTGTTTAGGGTTTGGGGTTTAAGGTTTAGGGTTTAGGGATTAAGGTTTAGAGGTTATGGTTTAGGGGGTTAGGGTTTAACGTTTAGGGTTTAGTGTTTACGGTTTAGTTTTTAGGGATTAAGGTTTAGAGGTTAGGGTTTAGGGGGTTAGAGTTTAGCGTTTAGCGTTTAGGGTTTGGGGTTCAGGGTTCAAGGTTTATGGTTTACGGGTTAAGGTTTAGTCTTTAGGGTGAAGGGTTCGTGGTTTAGAGTGTAGGGTTTGTGTTTATATATTGCAACAGGTTTTGATAATGACAAACAAGATTCAAGATCAAAACATAATTAATTATGTTTGATGATACAAACATGATAAACTTCAAGGGAGTGATTCAAGGCTTTTAAAGAAGCTTAAAACAAGTGAATTATATTCATCAAAATACCCAAGAATCAAAGGAACCAAACCAATACGCAAATACATGTCAAAAGGAACAAAAAGCATATGGAAAATAGAGGACCAGCATGTTGAATCGATTCATGCCCATCCCCGAATCGATTCATACAAAACAGAATGGCCAGGATGAAATTTTGGTGATTGAATCGATTCATCCCAGCCCCAAATCGATTCATGCGAAATTAAAATACCCAGGATGTGTTTTTTAATTAATTGAATCGATTCACACCACATTGAATGGATTCATGTGAAAACATTTGCCCAGAAACATCAATTTTGAAGGAATGAATCCAAGGAATGAATCCATTTGTAACATCCCAGATTTTAAAATAATTATAAAATTTAGATTAAGGTTATGGATTGATGGGATTAATGGTTAATCAATGGATTAATTGCCAATTGGGCAAATTATTGAGTGATAATAATTTTAATAATAATAATAATATATGCCTTTGGTGGTTAATGGGCCGGTTCTCTCCTTCTCCCTCTTCCTTGGTCCACGTGGAGTGTATTAAATGCTGGAGGGGAGGGGGTAATGATTAAAAAGGACTAGCATTAAATGCAGATGGGATTGCATTAATGAGGATGGAATATTGATTGAAATGGGAGCAGACGCTGGCTGCATGGAGATAAGTCTTCAGCTTCACGTTTTCTCTCCTCATCCTCTCCATTTTGCTTGGTGTATGTTCTTATGAGTGAGAGAAATGCTCCTCCTTCTCTCTAGAGTTCATTAAAGCTTCTGCTTCATCTTCCTCTTCTCCTTCATCTTCTTCTTCCACTCATGCTTGGTGTAGAACCGAGTGGAAGAGTGTGGTTGTGTAAGGAACAGCATGGTGCTGTGCGTGGAGGCTGAGTTCAAGATCCCTCTTTTGTCCTCCTGGTTGTGCTTCTTCTTCCTCTTCTTGTTCCTCCATATGATGGGTTGGATGGGGCTCGGTTGGGAGCCTGCAGCAGTTTGTGTGGGTGCCTCGTTTGAGAAGAGTGGCTCACTGTAGTTGAGGTCGTGCTATGCTGCTGTTGTAAAGAGGAAGGAATAAATGGTGCATGGAAGCTTGGTTGTCCTCCACTGATGGTGAGGACTAGCTCACGGTGCTGTGGGAAGTATGGAACAGCTTCATGTTGTGCTGGGAGGTTTCTCCACTGACTCGATGGCTTGAAGGCTTGAGTGGAGATAGCGTTTGGGACCTCTATTGGGCCGAGTGAGGTCTGTGGTGCCTTGGAGGCTTGGCATGATGTGCTTGGTAGCTGATCTGCTTCGAGGGAAGCCATGTTGGCTCTTCGTACGTTGGAAGCCAAGCAGGGTGCTGCTGTGGCTGGACCGAGTGGTCCTGTGACTCCTGGAAGCTTCATCCAGGTAAGGGGAGCTATTGCATCTTAAGTATATAGTTTATGGACGGACTTCCGGGTGACTTTATTGCATTGTGTTATGTTTTGTTGGATGTTGTATGTTGTTAAGTTGAACCCGGATTGTTGTTTGTTATTTAAATGGTGCATGATTATCCGTCCAAGAGATGCATGATGTTATTGTGATGATGATTATATTATGATGCTTGAGATGCATGTATGTTGATGTGGAGTGCATGTGTGATCCTCTATTTGTCCCTGGATGTGTTGTACATTTGAATGCATGTGAATGTTATTGATGCATATGTGTATGTTGAATGCATGAATGGGGACTGTTGTGATGGGAATGCCGAGTGTGGCTTCTCGCTCCAGCGATTTAAGGATTCGCTCCAACGAGTGTGGTTCTGAGGGAAGGCTTTTGTTATGTTTTCGCCCAAGCGAATGGGCTTTCGCCCGAGCGAGTTTTGCTGCTTCGCCCAAGCGGAGTTGGATCTCGCTTGAGCGAGTGCACGCTGTATTGTGGTTTGCTCAGGCGCTGTCGGTGCTTCCGTGTGAATGGTTTTAATTCCTTTGCCTTCCCTGTCTTTTCTTCTTGGCCATAGGGCCAGCTCTCTTATCTTCATATAAGGGAGTGTTTTTATTATGGATCCAGGTTATGCTTTAATTAATTCGTGAAATTTTCCCTCTAAAATCAGGGTGTCACACCATTCATATTTTATGTGAATAGATTCATATGTTATTTTAAGCCCAAATGCACTAAATGAATAGATTTATGAATAGATTCATTCAGTGTAAATTTGAATTTCAAATTTTGAATTCTGACAGACTTGTAGGATTTTTCAGGAAATCTCCTTGTGCCTTAAAATTGAAATATTCCAGCTACAAATTCATAGAATCAAGGTCAGGAAACTTGTGCATGGAAACCAGGAAATTAAAACATGGAATGTTTTGTGGATTTATGCTTCTGAGGAATTAAAAATTGGACAAATTGCATGTGCCCTTGCCTATAAATAGAAGAGAAGCTGAAGGCCAAAACCACACCAAGCATTCATACGAAAATCACATTGCTTCTCCTTCTTTGTTCTTCAATTCTTAGCAAATTACTCTCTATTTCTATTTTGGCAAATTATTTTTGAGAGTTACTTAGTGAGCAAAATAATTTGAGTGCTAAAACTTGCATATCCTCTCTTTAAGAGTTATTATTTTGAGAAAGCTTTAACTTGTATATCCACTCTTTTAGAGAATTATCCTTGTACACTTAAACACCAAAAATCCTATAGTTTGGGTTGGGTTTCAACCTTGTAAGATTGTGAGATTGAGAGATTGGGTGGGTTACCCTTGTACTTGTGGGAATTGGACTCTTGAGCGTGGGACACTAGGAAGCTTCAATTGCTCAAAGTTGTAATCTCTAATTTCATAGTGGAATCCTTCAAGTGGGTTGCTTGAAGGCGAGACATACACCGGGGTGGTGGAACTCGTTATATCGGTTTGCAAATCTCTCTATCCCTACACTCTCTTATATTTGCTCATATAAATTGCTTAATAAATTGTTAGAATTCATTTGAAATATTTATACTCTTATATTGTTTGGTACATTATTAGTTATTTTCTTCAAGCATTGTTATTTAAGAATCAAATTTAAAAAGTATCCAAAAAAAAATTTTAATACTCAATTCACTCCCCCCCTTGAGTAATTGAGGCCACTTGGTTAACAAGTGGTATCAGAGCTTGACTCTTGGTAGATCAAGCTTAACAGCTTCAAGAGAACAAATGGCCTCAAATTCTCTAAACTTTTTTCCCGAGGGTGGTGCCACAAATAGACCTCCCGCTTTTAATGGTGAGGGTTACGCTTTTTGGAAAGAAAGGATGAAAATTTTCGTACAATCAATTGATTTAAAAGTGTGAAATGCTATTGAAAATGGTCCTTTTGTACCTATGCATATCGTTAATGATAAACAAGTTGAAAAACTAATGGATGATTGGACAAGTGAGGAAGAAAAGAAAGTACAATATAATTATAAAGCAAAAAATCTTATCACCTTAGCCTTAGGTCCCGATGAATTCTTTAGAGTAGTTACATGTAAATCTGCTAAGGATATGTGGGATACTGATCGTTTCAAATCTATTCCAGCATTAAGTACGATTGTTTTGACGTTCATTGTGTTAGATAGCATCCCTGGTTATCTACTCACAATGAGCATTCCATTTAGATCCATTTTCGAAAGTTATTTTCCAATAACAAACGTAAATTTTGAATCAAGAAACTGTTGATCAAGCAGATTCAGGCAATAAGAATGAAATGAAAAGCCAAGAATCATAAAACAAATTCATCAATTACATAAACATTACATACGTGTTCATCCGGATTGATTGGTTACCTCCAATCCCAATGGAAGAATTAGCCACTCATGGTAGCCATGATAATACAATATAAGTGAAATGAAGAAGAAAAACCTAAGCTAGATACACTATTTGTAAGAAAACTGCCTCTCACGTTCTCTCACTCTGCATGCATAACCTACTTGCCTCCGCCTCTGTTTCCTATTAATTTCTTTTATAATGCATTAACTCGCTCAAGCGAGTTTAAGTCTCGCTTGAGCGAGATGCATACTTCACCATGAAGAAAGTCCACGTCCCGCTTCATTTATATGCTTGATTCGCTCAAGCGACCACTTCCGCTTGACGAAACTCAAGATGATGAGCCTCTGTTTGAATTTTGCTTGGTCCTTAAGTCCTCCGCTACAGCGAGTCTTATGCTTTTTGATTCTGGACAAATTTCACTTGAGCGAAATCAGGTCGCTCAAGCGAATTCAACATTGTAACTCACTGGAGGAATTTCGCTTGATGCTTTTATCCATACGCTTGAGCGAAGACATTGTTATTGCATTTTGTCACATTATCGCTCAAGCGAAATGTCTTCGCTTGAGCGACTTCTTTATTATTCTTCACTGGCCTGATTTCGCTTAGGCGAATAGGCTTCTCGCTCAAGCGAGTCTTGACCTGATACTTATATCTGTTAATTTTCTTGCTCGCTCAAGCGAGCCTTCAATATGGCCTCAGCGACTTTGAGTCGCTCAAGCGATATAACCTTCGCTTGAGCGAATATCACTTCTTTACTCAAAACTTGGTGAATTTTCTTCTTTTCTTTTCCCTTCTTCTTTATTCTTCAATTTTCCCTGGAATTGCAACAAAATTAACCAATCAACTTATACAATGTTCATATCACAATTTATGTTCTATCTAGCTTACAAAATGATAAACATTGCACATTATATCCAATTTATGCTTCATTATCATTGCAAAATATATATAAATTGGACATCTATCGGATACCCTTCAAATAACTCCTGAAGGAACTAGTGATGTTAAGGATTCTAAAATTAGCACTTTAACTAGTCAATATGAAAGTTTTAGAATGAGTTCCAATGAATCTATTTTAGAACTTCAAAAGAGATTTACTTTGATTATTAATCATCTTATTACACTTGGTAAATCTTACACTAACAAGGAACTTATCCACAAAGTTCTAAAAAGTCTTACTAGGGAATGACAACCTCTTATTACGGCCATCAAGCAATCTCCCAATATAAATGAAATGTCTCTTGCCACTTCGTTTGGTAAACTACAAGAACAAGAACAAGAGTTGAAAGATTTGAAACAAGCGGAGGAAGAAGAAAAAGCCTCAAAGAAGAAAGGGATAGCTCTCAAGGCCACCTCAATGGATGAAGATGAATCTGAGAGTGATCTTGATGAGGATGAAGAGCTAGGATTATTTGTGAAGCATTTTGGGAAACTTATGAGGAACAAACGCTTCCAAAAGAGCTTCACACATAAAGGTAAGAAACCTATCTCTAAAGAAAATAATTCTTCACCTACTTGTTTCGAATGTGGAAAGGAAGGACACTTTAAGGCAGATTGCCCAAATCTAAAGAAGAAAAACAAAGAAAGTGTAACATCCCAATTTTTATAAATTACCGATTAATGGTTAATTGGGGTTGATAGCTAATTAGATTAATTATTAAATAATAATAATAATAATAATAGTAATGCCTTGGTGGCATTAGAGAGAGTTTCGGTTCTCTCTCTCCTTTCCTTTCCTTTCCGCATGGTCCCCACGTTGATGGCTGAATGCTTAGTTGGATGGGAGTGATGATTATTGAGAGAATTAGCATTAAATGCTGATGGACTTGTATTAAATGAGGATGGGATGTTGAGATGATGAGAGTGGGATGCTGATGGGGCTGAGATGATAAGGCCTTAGTTACATGTTTTCTCCTTACTCTCTCTTCATTCTCCTCCTTCTCTCTAGAATTTATCTGCTCCTTCGTTCCCTGTTCTCCTTCATCTTCACCTTCTTCTTCCACTCACGCATGGTGTAGAACCGAGTGGAACTGCGTGGAGAGTGGAAACAGCATGGTGGCTGTGTGTTTGGAGGCTGGGCGCAGGTTCCTCCTTTGTTTTCCTTGGTGATTCTTCTTCTTCTTCTTCTTCTTCCCTTCTTCATCTTTATTGATGAGGCTATTTGTGGCTCGGTTGGGGAGCCTAAACCAGCAGCGTGGAGTGCCTTGGTTTGTGGAAGATGGTCCACTGTGTTGAGGTTGGGACGTTGAGAAGAAGAAGACATGGTTGGGTGATGGAATGGTCTCTGGACCAGATTCGCCCAGGCGGGTGAGATGTCCGCTCAAGCGAGGATGCATATTACGTGAACAAGAGAGGTTCTGGACGTATCTCGCTCAAACGAGAATGGCCACACTTGAGCGAGCCAGTGAAGAAATGGTCATTGGACCATTTTCGCTCAAGCAAGTATGTGTGTGGCTTGAGCGAAGGCTGAAGTCTGGTGCTGGGATGTCTGGGAGCCATGTTGGCTCTTCCCACTGCTAGAATGCTGAGCAGCGTTGCTGTGGCTGGGCCAAGTCGTCCTGCTGTGACCGAGTGGCCCATATGACTCCTGGAAGCTTCATCCAAGTAAGGGGGCTTTGCATCTTAAATGCATGGCTTATGGACGGATTTCCGGGTGACATAATTGTATTGTGTTGTGTTTGATGTGTATTGTGTATGGTTGTTGAGTTGAACCCGGATGTACGATTATTTATTGCTGCATGGTGCATGCTTATTTGTCCATATGATGTATGATGATTATGTTATGATGCTTGAGATGCATGTTACGTTGATGCTGAGTGCATTGTGTAGTTGTTATTGGTCCCTATGTTATGATGGTATGATTAAATGCATGTGATGCTTGTTGATGCATATACTTGTGATAAATGAATGAATAGGGACTGTTATGATGAATGCCGAGTAGGTTTTATAGAGGGAAGCATGAAATGCTTACTAGAAAGGATAGATCCGAATGAATAGAGGATAAATCCGAGTGATAGATGATAATCCGAGTGGATGGCATAGGATTGCCGAGTGGATATGGTATAAGTTGAGTCATCTGATTGTTGGTTGAATTGCCGTGTGCATATAATGCTGAATGCTAAATACCGAGTGGGCAATCAGATGAATATGCGTTTAATAAAATTGAATGTGTTGATGTGATACAAGACCCGGGTTAGACTCGGGTAGTGCCTAGAGCACTAAGCGTTAGACGCTATTGAGGATTCTGAGATTAATCCTAAAAGACCTCCGAGTGTCACACCATTCACATATTTTATGTGAATAGATTCATACTATATTTTAAGCCCAAATACACTAAATGAGTAGATTTGTGAATAGATTCATTTAGTGTAAATTTGAATTTCAAATTTTGAATTCTGACAGACTTGCAGGATTTTTCGGGAAACCTCCTTGTGCCTTAAAATTCAAATATTCCAGCTACAAATTCACAGAATCAAGGTCAGGAAACTTGTGCATGGAAACAAGGAACTTAAAACATGGAATGTTTTATGGATTTATGCTTCTGAGGAATTAAAAATTGGACAAATTGCATGTACCCTTGCCTATAAATAGAAGAGAAGCTGAAGGCCAAAAACACACCAAGCATTCATACGAAAATCACATTGTTTCTCCTTCTTTGTTCTTCAATTCTTGGCAAATTACTTTCTATTTCTATTTTGGCAAATTATTTTTGAGAGTTACTTAGTGAGCAAAATAATTTCTGAGTGCTAAAACTTGCATATCCTCTCTTTGAGAGTTATTATTTTGAGAAAGCTTTAACTTGTATATCCACTCTTTTGGAGAATTATCCTTGTACACTTAAACACCAAAAATCCTATAGTTTGGGTTGGGTTTCAACCTTGTAAGACTGTGAGATTGAGAGATTGGGTGGGTTACCCTTGTACTTGTGGGAATTAGACTCTTGAGTGTGGGACACTAGGAAGCTTCAATTGCTCAAAGTTGTAATCTCTAATTTTATAGTGGAATCCTTCAAGTGGGTTGCTTGAAGGCGAGACGTACACCGGGGTGGTGAAACTCGTTATATCAGTTTGTAAATCTCTCTATCCCTACACTCTCTTATATTTGCTCATATAAATTGCTTACTAAATTGTTAGAATTCATTTGAAATATTTATACTTTTATATTGTTTGATATATTATTAGTTATCTTCTTCAAGAATTGTTATTAAAGAATCAAATTTAAAAGAATCCAAAAAAATTTTTAATACTCAATTCACCCCCCTCTTGAGTAATTGAGGCCACTTGGTTAACAGGGTTTAGGGTTTAGGGTTTAGGGGTTGGGGATTAGGGTTTAGGGTTTGGGGTTTAGGGTTAGGGTTTAGTGTTTAAGGGTTAGGGTTTGTGGTTTCAGGTTTAGAGTTTAGGGTTTAGGGTTTGGGGTTTAGGGTTAGGGTATTAGGGGTAAGGGTTTAGGGTTTAGGGCTTAGGGTATTGGGTTTGGGGTTTGGGGTTTATGGTTTAGGGTTTTAGGTTTAGGGTTTAGTGTTTGTGGTTTAGGGTTTAGGATTTAGGGTGTGGGTATGGGGTTTAGGGTTTAGGGTGTAGGGTTTAGGGTTTAGGGTTTAACATTTAGGGTTTGGGGTTCAGGGTTCAGGGTTTAGGGTTTAGGGTTACGGGTTAGGGTTTAGTGGTTAGGGTTTAGGGTTTAGTGTTTAAGGTTTAAGGTTTAAGGCTAGGGTTTAGGGTTTTGGGGTTAGGGTTTCTAGTTTAGGGTTTAGGTTTTAGGGTTTGTGGGTTAGGGTTTAGGGTTTGTGGTTTAGGGTTTAGGGTTTAGGGTTTAGGGTTTAGGGTTTAGGGTTTGGGTTTTTGGTTTTAGAGTATAGGGTTTAGGGTTTATGGTTTAGGGTTTAGTGTTTAGGGTTTAAGGTTAAGGGTTTAGTATTTAGCGTTTAGGGTTTGGGGTTTAGTGTATTAGGGGTTAGGGTTTAGGGTATAGGTTTTGGGTTTAGGGTTTATGATATATGGTTTAGGGTTTAAGGTTTAGTGTTTAGTATTTAGGGTTTAGGGTTTGTTGTTTAGGGTTTAGGGTTTGGGGTTTAGGTTTTAGGGTTTAGGGTTTAGGGTTTAGCATTTGGGGTTTATGGATTAGAGTTTAGGTCTAGGGTTTAGGGGTTAATAGTTTTGGTTTAGGGGTAGGGTTTAGGGGTTATGGGTTACGGTTTAGGTTTTAGGTTTAAAGGTTTATGGGTTAGGGTTTGGGGGTTAGGGTTTAGGGTTTAGGGTTTAGGGTGTAACATTTAAGGTTTAGGGTTTTAGGGGTTCAGGGTTAGGGGTTAGGGTTTAGGGTTTAGCGTTTAGGGTTTAGTGTTTATGGTTTAGAGTTTAGGGTTTAGGGTTTGGGGTTTAGGGTTTAGCATTTAGGGTTAGGGTTTGGGGTTTGTGGTTTAGGGTTTAGGGTTTAAGGTTTATAGTTTGGGGTTTAAGGTTTAGGGTATAGGCTTTAGGGTTTTGGGTATAGGGTTTAGGGCTAGGTTTTAGGGTTTAGGGTTTAGGGTTAATGTTTTAGGGGTCACGGTTAGGTTTTAGGGCTTAGAGTATAAGGTGTGGGGTTTAGGGTTTAGGGTTCATGCTGTGGGGTTTATGTAACATCCTGTTTTTAATAATAGTCCCAATTTGTAAAATATGAGGTATAGAAGGTCTATAAGTGTTAATCAATGAATGAAACACTCTATGGATGGCCTTTAATGCTCCAAAAGTTTCATTTTTGGGTATAATTATGGAATTTTAGAGAAATTATTCAAATTCCGAGTAAAAAGGCTCTGATCCGAGTGACAGAGTGAAATTCTGAGTGAAGGATTACCAATTCCGACTGAAGGTTACAAAATCCAAGTGAAGGGATGAAGTTCCGAGTGTAAGTTATGATGTTCGAGTAAAACAAGACCGAGAGGGCTACTACCGAGTGGAATCTTGATCTCAGAGGCAAATGGAGTGAAGAGTGTTCAAGAGAATCACTTTTGAGTGAAAATTCCGAGTCAAACCATGCCAAATGTTACCTTTTACAAATGGAACTTCTCTGATTGCAGTATTCCGAGTAAAGGGACTTAGTCAGGGATATATCTGAGTGCAATCCGAGTGAGTTGTCCAAGTCAGGACCTCCCTGGTGAGGAAGGGATAGCATTCCAAGTAGAATATATATATAAGGCTTAGAGTCATTTTTGAGTAAGACTTATGACTCTTTTCCGAGTGGTGAAGGCCTTAAAGGAAACCGAGTGAAACGTATTTTGAGGAAGGATAGTCTCTGTGTTACTAAGAGATGAGTAGCCAAGTGAACTCTGAGTGGGGAAGGACTTAAATGCTCCTGAATGGTAAAATCCGAGTGAACCCTTCTGAGGGAAGAGTTGTTATAATGGTTTTGATTGGGAATATATTCTAAGTATATGATATACATAAACCGAGTGAATGAGATTCTATATCCTGAATGGACGAGATTTAGAACGAGTTCGAGTAGGACTTAACACAATGGTTTTCTCTGAGTGAATGAAAGCATATATATACATAAGTATTTATGTTGAATTGATGCTTCCTACCGACTGAAACGTGTTGTCAAATTATTGTGAGAAGTAAAATAGTTATTAAGTTAAAGATTCCGAGTGGTTATATATATATATTGAATGGTTAAGACATTACTAGGCTTGAATAAGAAGGGTGATGAATGAATAATGCTAATTGAGTAGATACTGAGCGGAAAATGGTAGTAGGAACCCGTTCCGAGTTAATTGTAGTAAGCACAGAGCCAATTCCGAGTGAGTCTTAGATATATAAACCAATTCCGAGTGAGATTCGTATGTGTGGGTCTTTTTCGAGAGGTAATGACCTTAATAGGCTTTAATTGGAATTGTAGTTGAAGAATTTGGTTAAGACCGAGAGAGGAATATGAGTAAACCCGAGTGAGTAGAGTTTGGGTATTCCCGAGTGGCAAATCCGATTGATTCCTTTCTAATGTATGAATTGTTATTGGAATATATTCTAAGTGATGAAGAGTTTGAATAATTCCGAGTGATTGACTAATTACGAGAGAGTCGGGTTCTGGGAGAAACAATTCCGAGTGAGAGATGAGTGAACTCTGCCAAATGGAACTCTGAGTATTGGTTTTGAATATTAGAGTAAGTAGCATACCGAGCAAGATAAGTCGGTTTAAGAAACATTTAGCCGAGTGACAGAAACCGAGTGAGAAACCAAGTACTTGAGTCGGTTTCAGAGGAATTCCGAGCGAGAACTGGATGACTCGCTCAAGCGAGTCGGATTCTGCTTAAGCGAGAAGGACCCCTGATGCATATTTCTCTACTTCGCTCAAGCGAGCAAACTACGCTCAAGCGCGCTCGACCCTGATAGTCTTTTCTTCACTTCGCCCAAGCGAGGACAGCATGACCCGCTCAAGCGAGTCAGTTTTCGCTTGAGCAAAACCCCTCTGCTAGTGCCTCGATCCGTCCTGAACTGGGATTTAATATCCGATGTCTCCTATATCACACCAGACGGCCGGTGTAAGAGAAGACTCACTGATTGCAGACCGGATTAACACTCCACACCGGTTAGCTGCTTAGAAAGCTGCCTGTCCTTAGAACCGGTGTGCACACCAAACAGTTTTGAACCAGTATTCACCAAACTGACCTCTTCGTAACTACACAACAGCCTTCCTTCCACACCACAACACCGTCTCCTTCCATGGACGTTGTCCCTCAAATCCCACACACACCGTCCTTCCCTTCTTCACTCCATACCGTCCCTCACACTCAATACCGTCCTCACTCCATACCAACCTCTTCAAATCCTCCAACATCGAATATCTTTTAATTCCACTCCTGCTAGTGACAAGTCCACTTATTCACATGAATCCAAAAATGGACTGTCACAACGAGCCAATAAGCAAGGAAAAGTTGTACTAGTTATAACACCTTTTAACTCCACTCAGATCACTTTATATATTTTTAATATATCACTAATTCAATCAAAGCAAGCCGACAACAGAATTAATCAAAAAGGCTCCATTATCCTCACATGTTCCTCCAAAGCTGTCTTCCACTTACTCTCTCATTATTAACACCTTACCACCACTCTCAGAACACTCCTACATACGAACCACTTAGCAAATCACACACCCTTCTTCTTCTCATTTATACGTTCAAAGGCTTTTCTTTCCATTTTCATTTCTTCCACTGCGGACTGGAACGAGGAAACTACAAGACATACCTTGCTAATCAAAGGACTCCATTAATGTAAGAGGGGACAGGGTTGTGAATATTTGTGAAATGGGTAGAGTTGTATGCTGTTCTAGGATTTCTAGCTTTAAGTTCGTATCTTGTTGCTCATCTTTGAAAGTGAAAACATGTGAATTTGTTTCTGACTTCTTCATCAAAGTTGTAGATCTTTGTTTTATCTAAATTTTGAGACCTGAATCAATTAATTTGAATATGTATAGCAAAAGTTATGGTCAAAAAACTACAGCATGTCTGAGTGGAATATTTGTTCTATGATCTGTGTATATATTGATATTCTGGGAATTTTACAAGCATAATCAGCCTTTGATGTCTTCATGAAAGTTGTAGATATTTATGTTAGGGATATAATGAAAGTGATTTCAAGTTAAAAAGATGCTTGTAGCTCTAGTTATGCTCAAAATACAGAAGTATGTTCATGATGAAAATCTGTTAACTATGAAATCCAAATATTGTTTTCAATACTGGGAATTTTGTGGTATGAATTAGTGGTTGGTGTATTCATGAAAGTTGTAGATAATTATGTTAAGAGTATTTTAGAACTAGTTTCATGTTAAAATTATTTGTGTAGCTCTAAAAACGTTGAAAATACTAATATATGTACGTTTTGAAAACTCACCTGGAGGCAGTGATGTGTTTTGTGGATAAATGGTATTTTTGCTTAGAATTTGAATTTATGATCTTCATGAAAATTTTAGATATTTGTGTTAAGAGTAATTTAGAACTAGTGTCATGCAAAAATCATTTTTGTAACTCCATAAACACTGAAATTACTAACATATGTACGTTTTGAAAAACTCACCTTGAGGCAGTGTGGTATTTCGTGAATAAGTGATATTTCTGTTCGGAATTTGAAATTGTGTTCTACATGAAAGTTGTAGATAATTATGTTATTAAACTACAGAAAGTGGAATCACCTAAAAAGGAGTTAATTTGCCCATGTTATGACTGTTTTACTAATGTATGTTGCTGTTTGGAAATGCTGAAATTTGCTTATAATGGTTATTATGGATAAAAATGATATTTTCTCTATGGGTAATGATTTATTATTGAATTCTTGAGTGATTATGAATTATTATAAGTACTGTTGAGTATCACACAGTTTCTATATTGTGATGGTGAATAATTATGAATGACATAATTAATATATATGTACATGAATGCCTTGTGGTTATTGACATATGTGGTTGAAACAGTAAATCCATGATTTTGTGAATTATTATGTGTATTATGTCCCTTGAGGACTTGTATTATCCAAAAGGTTTTTGAAATGTGGATATCATGGTATGTTAAATGATAAAGAGAATTAAAGGCATTCATGCATCATAAGCATTGGACGCACCATGGAATTTAGGGGTTGCATGATTGCCTACCCTGGTGGGGGGTTACTCTATGACGAGTTAAGCCCTATTTTGTTGTGCGCCATGGAGTGTAGGGATTCATGGTTTATGCAAAGCCCTACTTATGATACTTGTGTACTTCGGTACTTAAGCGCTATGAAGTGTAGGGATTCATGGTATATGTTAAAGCCCTATTTGTGTAAGCGCCATGAAG
Organism: Clitoria ternatea; assembly: GCA_037962975.1. Taxonomy (NCBI): domain Eukaryota; kingdom Viridiplantae; phylum Streptophyta; class Magnoliopsida; order Fabales; family Fabaceae; genus Clitoria; species Clitoria ternatea. Next base: position 75,536,855 of record CM075675.1, read on the forward strand.
TGTAGGGATTCATGGTATATGCTAAAGCCCTATTTGTGTAAGCGCCATGAAGTGTAGGGATTCATGGTATATGCTAAAGCCCTATTTGTGTCTCTATGAGACTTTTACTGCAGTATTCCCACCAAACCAAATGGATCCAGCATGACATCATTGACTAATTAAAGACTCATTATATATAAATGAACTCGTCTGGCATATCCATCATATCATTATGATTTGTTGATTGTGTTTGTGTAATTTTATCTATTTTATACTTATTCTATATTCTGTCTCACTCTTACATTAATTTTTACAGTGAATGTCACGCAGAATGAAGAGTGATGCCATGATTGATGACTATATGATATATTGCTTGGACTTTGATTTCTACTTTAATTTAATGGGTTGTAATAAATATTACGTACTATGTACTGTTACTTCTAAATCATTTCCGCTATGCAAATATTTCTTGAATTTTATTAATCACGACTAGTATGCATGATAATATTCCGCAATTATCGAATTTTATATGAATTCTGAGTTTAATTTACGAATTTTAAAATGATCTTTTAAAAACATGAAAAATTTATTAAGAAAATTACACGGGACGTCACATTGGTGGTATCAAAGCATTTTCAAAAATTCAGGACCAATTACTATGACATGTATTGATTCTTGATATACTATGTGAATTGTTTGATTATTTGTTTGAGAATATAACACATATGTGCTATATGACTTGTGCCTGACTGATAAACTGCAAAGTGATTTGTTTGATTACTAGCTTGATGATATGATAAATGTGTGTTATATGACTTATTGCTTATCTGAAAAATTATAGAATACTTATAGTTACGTTATAATATTATATATATATATATACATATGATATATTTTCCCATAGGATTAGTATAAATCAAACCATGAATATAGGATGGCAAGGAACGATAACGACGCTATGGCAACTACTATCAACCGTCTGGCTGAAGCTATAGAAAGGCAAAATCAACTAAGAATTTTTGAAGAAAATCACCAAGACAGATTGGCACGAGAAGATATCAACAGACAACTGAAACCTCAGTCAATTGCCTATAAAAGGAGAGGATCGTTTTATCCAAATCGCTTCAAGGGAGGATCATCATCATCTTCTGAGAGATACAACAATAATATGGATATAAAGTGTTTTAAGTGCAAAGGTAATCACCATGTACGTGATTGCAATAGACGCTTAGAAAATATCACTTGCTATCGATGCAATCAGAAGGGTCACATCAGCCCAAATTGTTCACTGAAACAGCGAATCAATAACAACAATAACACTATGAATAAACAAAGAGATTTGGGTTATCAGGAAGTCCGTAGAGGAAACGCTCGTGCTGTTCAACCTATAAGACAGTATAGGGAGTCAACAGACGAGAGATCATATACAGAAAGAGTCTTTGACATTAGCAGTTCAGAGGCAGACCAAGCAGGCGACCTCATGCACAGTAAGTGTAAGATCAATGATACCATTTTATCTGTGTTGTCTGATTCTGGTGCTACACAGAAGTAAGATAGACGTTTTTAATTAACCGTGAAGCCTATAATATATGACCTGACTATTTCAATTAACCCTTGTTAATCTTCTCGTTTATTTCTGAAAGAATCTGGAAGTAATCCTAGGAATGAATTGGTTATCGGTGAATCAAGTTTTAGAACCGTCATAACGAGACCAAGGTATTTCCATTAGAAGAAAATCCTATTTCAGACAACCATTTTGTGATTCTCTTTCCATATCAACCAACCATTCTTCAATGTGAAGATAGTCCAAATGTTGGAAACTCCTTATTCTCTCTTCATTTTCTTGGACATACTAAGGCTAGAGATAGCTTGGAGCTTAAGGTGCAATTCTTATACTCTTTCGTTGTTTTAGGTTTTGGATTCTATGGTGATAGGAGAGTGCATTATGAATGTATTTAAGAATAGAAACCATTTTCATGTAAAACCCAAAAGTGGAATATGTCATAAGTATCTTTGGATGGGTGTGAAATGGTATACAAAGATTTTAAGATTTGAAATAGGAGATAGTGGCTGTTAAGGGTGACTGTTTGATTTTAGTGAAACCTTAACTCTAGGCTTTGGGGAAAATGAGTAATGATGTTATGAAAAGTGATTTTTAGTGAAAACCCAGGAGGATGTGTGTATAGATGTTATTAATAATGGAGATTAGTGGTTATTAAGAATGATTATTAAGTTTTGATGAAAAGTATAGTGATTTGAGGATTTTAGTTAAGTTGATAATTATAATGAATTTTAATACTCTAGGATAATTATATATGAAAAATTGACTGTTTGAATCATTGATGACGATTATTGAGAATTAGGAGGGAAGTGTATATGAGTATTTGAGTGATTGGAGGAATTAATTTAGACTATTGATGTTTATGATTATAGTTGCAAGACATTGACAGTGGATTAAGGAAGTAATTGATCGTGGATTAAGATACTTGAGTTAATAAATAGGTATGCCATTTTTGAAATAGTTGAATTAATGATGATCTAAGACGAAATCAAAACCAAGAGGCTTATAATGAGTTTGATTAAATTTTAGTGATGATTAAATGATTCATGTGATAATTTGGAGGTCTTAAGGCTAAGGAATCATAGTATTGTTATTGTTAGGTGTGGTTAGCATTTTAAGATTTAAAGAATCTTGGTTTTGGAAGAGGAATTCCCGAAGCCTAATACAAACGTGTAAATTGGATTTAGACAAGTTTAGGACTTGATAATGAGTTTTGGGGGATGATGTCTTATGATGGTATAATAATAGCATGAATATGTATAGTTATGATACGATTGTATTCCTGATGAAGGTGCGAAATGATTTCAGCTTTGAAATTTCGAGGACGAAATTTTTATTAGGGTGGGAGAAATGTAACATCCTGTTTTTAATAATAGTCCCAATTTGTAAAATATGAGGTATAGAAGGTCTATAAGTGTTAATCAATGAATGAAACACTCTATGGATGGCCTTTAATGCTCCAAAAGTTTCATTTTTGGGTATAATTATGGAATTTTAGAGAAATTATTCAAATTCCAAGTAAAAAGGCTCTGATCCGAGTGACAGAGTGAAATTCCGAGTGAAGGATTACCAATTCCGACTGAAGGTTACAAAATCCAAGTGAAGGGATGAAGTTCCGAGTGTAAGTTATGATGTTCGAGTAAAACAAGACCGAGAGGGCTACTACCGAGTGGAATCTTGATCTCAGAGGCAAATGGAGTGAAGAGTGTTCAAGAGAATCACTTTTGAGTGAAAATTCCGAGTCAAACCATGCCAAATGTTTCCTTTTACAAATGGAACTTCTCTGATTGCAGTATTCCGAGTAAAAGGACTTAGTCAGGGATATATCCGAGTGCAATCCGAGTGAGTTGTCCAAGTCAGGACCTCCCTGGTGAGGAAGGGATAGCATTCCGAGTAGAATATATATATAAGGCTTGGAGTCATTTTGAGTAAGACTTATGACTCTTTTCCGAGTGGTGAAGGCCTTAAAGGAAACCGAGTGAAACGTATTTTGAGGAAGGATAGTCTCTGTGTTACTAAGAGATGAGTAGCCAAGTGAACTCTGAGTGGGGAAGGACTTAAATGCTCCTGAATGGTAAAATCCGAGTGAACCCTTCTGAGGGAAGAGTTATTATAATGGTTTTGATTCGGAATATATTCTAAGTATATGATATACATAAACCGAGTGAATGAGATTCTATATCCTGAATGGATGAGATTTAGAACGAGTCTGAGTGGGACTTAACACAATGGTTTTCTCCGAGTGAATGAATGCATACATATACATAAGTATTTATGTTGAATTGATGCTTCCTACCGACTGAAACGTGTTGTCAAATTATTGTGAGAAGTAAAATAGTTATTAAGTTAAAGATTCTGAGTGGTTATATATATATATTGAATGGTTAAGACATTACTAGGCTTGAATAAGAAGGGTGATGAATGAATAATGCTAATTGATAAGATACCGAGCGGAAAATGGTAGTAGGAACCCGTTCTGAGTGAATTGTAGTAAGCACAGAGCCAATTCCGAGTGAGTCTTAGATATATAAACCAATTCCGAGTGAGATTCGTATGTGTGGGTCTTTTTCGAGAGGTAATGACCTTAATAGGCTTTAATTGGAATTGTAGTTGAAGAATTTAGTTAAGACCGAGAGAGGAATATAAGTAAACCCGAGTGAGTAGAGTTTGGGTATTCCCGAATGGCAAATCCGATTGATTCCTTTCTAATGTATGAATTGTTATTGGAATATATTCTAAGTGATGAAGAGTTTGAATAATTCCGAGTGATTGACTAATTAGGAGAGAGTCGGGTTTTGGGAGAAACAATTCCGAGTGAGAGATGAGTGAACTCTGCCAAATGGAACTCTGAGTATTGGTTTTGAATATTAGAGTAAGTAGCATACCGAGCAAGATAAGTCGGTTTAAGAAACATTTAGCCGAGTGACAGAAACCGAGTGAGAAACCAAGTACTTGAGTCGGTTTCAGAGGAATTCCGAGCGAGAACTGGATGACTCGCTCAAGCGAGTTGGATTCCACTTGAGCGAGAAGGACCCCTGATGCATATTTCTCTACTTCGCTCAAGCGAGCAAACTACGCTCAAGCGCGCTCGACCCTGATAGTCTTTTCTTCACTTCGCCCAAGCAAGGACAGCATGACCCGCTCAAGCGAGTCGGTTTTCGCTTGAGCAAAACCCCTCTGCCAGTGCCTCGATCCGTCTTGAACTGGGATTTAATATCTGATGTCTCCTATATCACACCAGACGGCCGGCGTAAGAGAAGACTGACTGATTGCCGACCGGATTAACACTCCACACTGGTTAGCTGCTTAGAAAGCTGCCTGTCCTTAGAACCGGTGTGCACACCAAACAGTTTTGAACCAGTATTCACCAAACCGACCTCTTCGTAACTACACAACAGCCTTCCTCCCACACCACAACACCGTCTCCTTCCATGGACGTTGTCCCTTAAATCCCACACACACCGTCCTTCCCTTCTTCACTCCACACCGTCCCTTACACTCAATACCGTCCTCACTCCATACCAACCTCTTTAAATCCTCCAACATCGAATATCTTTTAATTCCACTCCTGCTAGTGACAAGTCCACTTATTCACATGAATCCAAAAATGGACTATCACAACGAGCCACTAAGTAAGGAAAAGTTGTACCAGTTATAACACCTTTTAACTCCACTCAGATCACTTTATATATTTTTAATATATCACTAATTCAATCAAAGCAAGCCGACAACAGAATTAATCAAAAAGGCTCTATTATCCTCACCTGTTCCTCTAAAGCTGTCTTCCACTTACTCTCTCATTATTAACACCTTACCACCACTCTCAGAACACTCCTACATACGAACCACTTAGCAAATCACACACCCTTCTTCTTCTCATTTTATACGTTCAAAGGCTTTTCTTTCCATTTTCATTTCTTCCACTGCGGACTGGAACGAGGAAACTACAAGACATACCTTGCTAATCAAAGGACTCCATTAATGTAAGAGGGGACAGGGTTGTGAATATTTGTGAAATGGGTAGAGTTGTATGCTGTTCTAGGATTTCCAGCTTTAAGTTCGTATCTTGTTGCTCATCTTTGAAAGTGAAAACGTGTGAATTTGTTTCTGACTTCTTCATGAAAGTTATAGATCTTTGTGTTATCTAAATTTTGAGACCTGAATCAATTAATTTGAATATGTATAGTAAAAGTTATGGTCAAAATACTACAGCATGTCTGAGTGGAATATTTGTTCTATGATCTGTGTATATATTGATATTCTGGGAATTTTACAAGCATAATCAGCCTTTGATGTCTTCATGAAAGTTGTAGATATTTATATTAGGGATATAATGAAAGTGATTTCAAGTTAAAAAGATGCTTGTAGCTCTAGTTATGCTCAAAATACAGAAGTATGTTCATGATGAAAATCTATTAACTATGAAATCCGAATCTTGTTTTCAATACTGGGAATTTTGTGGTATGAATTAGTGGTTGGTGTATTCATGAAAGTTGTAGATAATTATGTTAAGAGTATTTTAGAACTAGTTTCATGTTAAAATTATTTGTGTAGCTCTAAAAACGTTGAAAATACTAATATATGTACGTTTTGAAAACTCACCTGGAGGCAGTGATGTGTTTTGTGGATAAATGGTATTTTTGCTTAGAATTTGAATTTATGATCTTCATGAAAATTTTAGATATTTGTGTTAAGAGTAATTTAGAACTAGTGTCATGCAAAAATCATTTTTGTAACTCCATAAACACTGAAATTACTAACATATGTACGTTTTGAAAAACTCACCTTGAGGCAGTGTGGTATTTCGTGAATAAGTGATATTTCTGTTCAGAATTTGAAATTGTGTTCTGCATGAAAGTTGTAGATAATTATGTTATTAAACTACAGAAAGTGGAATCACCTAAAAGGAGTTAATTTGCCCATGTTATGACTGTTTTACTAATGTATGTCGCTGTTTGGAAATGCTGAAATTTGCTTATAATGGTTATTATGGATAAAAATGATATTTTCTCTATGGGTAATGATTTATTATTGAATTCTTGAGTGATTATGAATTATTATAAGTACTGTTGAGTATCACACAGTTTCTATATTGTGATGGTGAATAATTATGAATGACATAATTAATATATATGTACATGAATGCCTTGTGGTTATTGACATATGTGGTTGAAACAGTAAATCCATGATTTTGTGAATTATTATGTGTATTGTCTCCCTTGAGGACTTGTATTATCCAAGAGGTTTTGGAAATGTGGATATCATGGTATGTTAAATGATAAAGAGAATTAAAGGCATTCATGCATCATAAGCATTGGACGCACCATGGAATTTAGGGGTTCCATGATTGCCTACCCTGGTGGGGGGTTACTCTATGACGAGTTAAGCCCTATTTTGTTGTGCGCCATGGAGTGTAGGGATTCATGGTTTATGCAAAGCCCTGCTTATGATACTTGTGTACTTCGGTACTTAAGCGCCATGAAGTGTAGGGATTCATGGTATATGCTAAAGCCCTATTTGTGTAAGTGCCATGAAGTGTAGGGATTCATGGTATATGCTAAAGCCCTATTTGTGTAAGCGCCATGAAGTTTAGGGATTCATGGTATATGCTAAAGCCCTATTTGTGTCTCTATGAGACTTTTACTGTAGTATTCCCACCAAACCAAATGGATCCAGCATGACATCATTGACTAATTAAAGACTCATTATATATAAATGAACTCGTCTGGCATATCCATCATATCATTATGATTTGTTGATTGTGTTTGTGCAATTTTATCTATTTTATACTTATTCTATATTCCGTCTCACTCTTACATCAATTTTTACAGTGAATGTCACGCAGAATAAAGAGTGATGCCATGATTGATGACTATATGATATATTGCTTGGACTTTAATTTCTACTTTAATTTAATGGGTTGTAATAAATATTACGTACTATGTACTGTTACTTCTAAATCGTTTCCGCTATACAAATATTTCATGAATTTTATTAATCACGACTAGTATGCATGATAATATTCCGCAATTATCGAATTTTATGTGAATTCTGAGTTTAATTTATGAATTTTAAAATGATCTTTTAAAAACGCAAAAAATTTATTCAGAAAATTACACGGGATGTCACAGTTTAGGGATTAGGGTTTATGGTTTAGGGTTTAGGGTTTAGGGTTTATGGTGTAGGCTTTAGGATTTTGGGTTTGGGGTTTGGGGTTTAGGGTTTAGGGATAGGTTTTAGGGTTTAGGGGTTAGGGTTTCTGGTTTAGGGTTTAGGTTATAGGGTTTGGGGGTTAGGTTTTAGAGTTTAGGGTTTTAAGTTTAGGGTTTAGAGTTTAGGGTTTGGGGATTATGGATTAGGGTTAATGGTACTAGTGGTTAGGGTTTAGGGTTTGTGGTTTAGAGTTTAGGGTTTAGGGTTTAGGATTTAGCCTTTAGGGTTTATGGTTGAGGGTATAGGGTTTAGGGTATTTGAGGTTAGGGTTTAGGGTTTATGGTATTAGGCTTTAGGGTTTAGGGTTTATGGTTTAAGGTTTAGGGTTTAGGATTTAGTGTTAAGGGTTTTGGGTTTAGGGTTTAGAATTTAGGGTTTGGGGTTTAGGGTATAGGGTATAGGGTTTGGGTTTTGGGGTTTGGGGTTTGGGGTTCATGGTTCAGGGTTTAGAGTTTAGCGTTTAGGGTTTACGGGTTAAGGTTTAGTGTTTAGTGTTTAGGGTTTGTGGTTTATGCTTTAGGGTTTGGTGTTTGGGGTTTAGGGTTTAGGGTTTAGGGTTTGGGGTTTAGGGTTTAGGATTTAGGGTTTAGGGTTGGGGTTTGGGTTTAAGGTTTAGGTTTTGGGGTTTAGGGTATTGAGGGTTAGGGTTAGGGTTTAGGGCTTAAGGTATAGGGTTTGGGGTTTAGGGTGTAGGGTTTAGGGTTTTAGGTTTAGGGTTTAGGGTTTGTGGTTTTAGGTTCAGGGTTTAGGGTTTATGGTTTAGGGTTTAGGATTTAGGGTATTATGGATTTAGGGTTATGGTTTGGGGTTTAGGGTTTAGGGTGTAGGGTTTAGGGTTTGAGGTTTAAGGCATTAGGGGTTAGGGTTAGGGTTTAGGGCTTAGGGTATAGGGTTTAGGGTTTAAGGTTTAGGATTTATGGTTTAGGGTTTTGGGTTTAGTGTTTAGGGTTTAGGGTTTAGTATTTGTTGTTTAGGGTTTAGGGTTTAGGAGTTAGGGTTTATGGGTTAGGGTTTAGGGTTTTAGGTTTAGGGTTTAGGGTTTATGGTTTAGTCTTTAGGGTTTAGGGTTTGGGGTTTAGGGATTAGGTTTTAGGGTTTAAGGGTTAGTGTTTTTTGTTTAGGGTTTAGGGTTTAGGGGTTATGGCTTATGGTTTAGGGTTTAGGTTAAAAGGTTTTGGGTTTAGGGTTTGGGGGTTAGGGTTTAGGGTGTAGGGTTTAGGGTGTAGCGTTTAAGGTTTAGGGTTTTAGGGGTTCGGGGTTAGGGGTTAGGGTTTAGGGTTTCACGTTTAGGGTTTAGTGTTTATGGTTTAGAGTTTAGGGTTTAGGGTTTGGGGTTAGGGTTTAGCATTAAGGGTTAGGGTTTAGGGTTTAGGGTTTAGGGTTTAAGGTTTAAGGTTTAAGGTTTATGGTTTGGGGTTTAGGGTTTAAGGTATAGGCTTTAGGGTTTTGGGTTTGGGGTTTGGGGTTTAAGGCTAGGGTTTAGGGTTTAGGGTTAATGTTTTAGGGTTTAGGGTTAGGTTTTAGGGCTTAGGGTATAAGGTTTTGGGTTTAGGGTTTGGGGTTTAGGGTTTAGGGTTTGTAGTTTAGGGTTTAGAGTTTGGAGTTTAGGGTTTAAGGTTTAGGGTTTAGGGTTTATGGTGTAGGCTTTAGGGTTTGGGGTTTAGGGTTTGGGGTTTAGGGTTTGGGGTTAGGTTTTGGGGTTTAGGGGTTTAGGGTTTCTGGTTTAGGGTTTATGTTATAGGGTTTGGGAGTTAGGTTTTAGAGTTTAGGATTTAGAGTTTAGGGTTTAGGGTTTAGGGTTTAGTGTTTAGGGTTTAGGGTTTGGGGTTTAGGGATTAGGGTTTATGGTATTAGGGGTTGGGGTTTAGGGTTTAGGGTTTAGGGTTTAGGGTTTAGGGTTTAGTGTTTAGAGTTTATGGTTTGGGGTATAGGGTTTAGGGCATTTTGGGTTTTGGATTTAGGGTTTAGGGTTTTGGGTTTTGGATTTAGGGTATAAAGGTTTAAGGTTTAGGGTTTGGGTTTGGGGTTTAGGGTATTAGGGGTTAGGGCTAGGGTTTAGGGCTTAGGGTATAAGGTTTGGGGTTTAGGGTTTAGGATTTATGGTTTAGGGTTTAGCGTTTAGCGTTTAGGATTTAGGGTTTAGTGTTTTTTATTTAGGGTTTACAGTTTAGGAGTTAGGGTTTGTGGTTTAGTGTTTAGGGTTATGGTTTGGGGTTTAGGGTTTAAGGTTTAGTGTTTAGGGTTTATGGTTTAGTCTTTAGGGTTTGGGGTTTGGGGTTTAGGGTGTAGGGTTTAGCATTTGGGGTTTAGGGATTAGAGTTTAGGGCTAGGGTTTAGGGGTTAATGTTTTTGGTTTAGGGTTTAGGGTTTAGGGGTTATGGGTTATGGTTAGGGTTAGGTTTAAAGGTTTAGGGGTTAGGGTTTGGGGGTTAAGGTTTAGGGTGTAGGGTTTAGGGTGTAGCATTTAAGGTTTAGGGTTTTAGGGGTTCGGGGTTTGGGGTTAGGGTTTAGGGTTTAGCATTTAGGGTTTAGTGTTTACGGTTTAGAGTTTAGGGTTTAGGGTTTGGGGTTTAGGGTTTAGCATTTAGGGTTAGGGTTTGGGGTTTATGGTTTAGGGTTTAGGGTTTAAGGTTTATAGTTTGGGGTTTATGGTTTAGGGTATAGGCTTTAGGGTTTTGGGTATAGGGTTTAAGGCTAGGTTTTAGGGTTTAGGGTTTAGGGTTAATGTTTTAGGGGTCAGGGTTAGGTTTTAGGGCTTAGAGTATAAGGTATGGGGTTTAGGGTTTAGGGTTCATGGTGTGGGGTTTAGGGTTTAGGGTTTAGGGTTTAGGGTTTATGGTGTAGGCTTTAGGATTTTGGGTTTGGGGTTTGGGGTTTGGGGTTTAGGGTTTAGGGCTAGGTTTTGGGGTTTAGGGGTTAGGGTTTTTGGTTTAAGGTTTAGGTTATAGGGTTTGGGGTTAGGTTTTAGAGTTTAGGGTTTTAAGTTTAGGGTTTAGGGTTTAGGGTTTAGGGTTTAGGGTTTGGGGATTATGGATTAGGGTTAATGGTACTAGTGGTTGGGGTTTAGGGTTTGTGGTTTAGAGTTTAGGGTTTAGGGTTTAGGATTTAGCCTTTAGGGTTTATGGTTGGGGGTATAGGGGTGAGGGTATTTGAGGTTAGGTTTAGGCTTTAGGGTATTAGGCTTTAGGTTTTAGGGTTTGTGGTTTAAGGTTTAGGGTTTAGGATTTAGTGTTAAGGGTTTTGGGTTTAGGGTTTAGAATTTAGGGTTTGGGGTTTAGGGTTTAGGGTATAGGGTTTGGGTTTTGGGGTTTGGGGTTTAGGGTTTAGGGTTCATGGTTCAGGGTTTAGAGTTTAGGGTTTAGGGTTTACGGGTTAAGGTTTAGTGTTTAGGGTTTAGGGTTTGTGGTTTATGCTTTAGGGTTTGGGGTTTGTGGTTTAGGGTGTTGGTGTATGCACTACGAGCTATTAATGTATCAATTTTAACTTATTAATAAAATTAGTATTTTCAGTTTTAGACAAATGCTATTTATCCTTGAATAATAGGTCATATAAGAATTATTCCTAAAACGTCCCTAATCAAGTATTTACATGGGGACATGTAAATACATTAAGATTAAAGTGTGAATGTACTGATGATTTGATCTCATAAATCATGGATATATGATATCAAGACTTTACACGGGTGCACATTAAGAGTAATGTTGTACTGGACAGACCCACCATGAGAATGTTGCATGGATCGTTACATGAGTGTCATAAACGGTTCTCAATGTGATAATGGTATGTAGTCCTTCGACCTGAAGTCACTACGATTCCTACATAAGGAGTTTATTGTTTTAATACAATCAAACGTTATCTGTAATAAGATGACCATAAAGATTGTGATTAGGCAATAGATAAATTATGCAGAGGGATGTGAGTGATGTAGATGGAATTTGTCTCTCCTATGTGACAGGAGTGATATCTATGGGCCACTTGATGGAGTGAGACTAATAAAATGCATGGCCATGCTAGAACGAATAAATATTAGATATTTATTCTATAAAGTCTACTCTGGTATCAAGTAAAATGAATTGGGCCATACAAGGATGACAACGACCATGCCTTGGGCCCAATTAGATATTCGGACAAAAGGAATAGATATATAAAATAATTATAACTTATAGGTCACGTCGATGATAACTAATATTCGGACATAATGATGTATTGCTAGATACCGCTCTTATTTTATATTAATAATAAAATAGTTTATTATTAATATAACCGAATATTTTACCTATAGGGTCACACACATAGAGTAAGCCCACCAGAGGATAGTTTTATTTTAGTTGGACTGAAAATAAAACAATTTGGGCCTAACTCATTTAGAATGAGTCAGGAGCCCAATGTTTAATGAGAGCTCAGGTCAAGACCTAAGCCTATATATAGAGCATGAGATGCTCATAGGCTAGTGCTTAGAAATTAGATTACACTAAAATTCCGTACTAGCATTCGGATCATTAGTTTTCTGGTGGGAGTGCTCGTGTGGACTCCTAAGGGCGAAGCTACAATTGCTTCGATCGAGGATCTTGTTCTGCGTCTACAAGAGGTAAACCCTAATTAAAATTTTAATTTAGCATAATGCTTTGAGACATACGTGTTTGCAATCTTTTCTTGGGAATCCTTTGTGTTTCCGCTGCCTGACCCTAATAGGATTCCTAACATAGGGTTTAGGGTTTAGGGTTTAGGGTTTAGGATTTTGGGTTTAGGGTTGGGGTTTGGGTTTAAGGTTTAGGTTTTGGGGTTTAGGGTATTGAGGGTTAGGGTTAGGGTTTAGGGCTTAAGGTATAGGGTTTAGGGTTTAGGGTGTAGGGTTTAGGGTTTCAGGTTTAGGGTTTATGGTTTCGGGTTCAGGGTTTATGGTTTAGGGTTTAGGATTTAGGGTATTAGGGATTTAGGGTTTATGGTTTAGGGTTTAGGGTTTAGGGTGTAGGGTGTAGGGTTTGAGGTTTAGGGCATTAGGGGTTAGGGTTAGGGTTTAGGGCTTAGGGTATAGGGTTTGGGGTTTAGGGTTTAGGATTTATGGTTTAGGGTTTTGGGTTTAGTGTTTAGGGTTTAGGGTTTAGTGTTTATTGTTTAGGGTTTAGGGTTTATGATTTTGGAGTTAGGGTTTAGGGTTTAGGGTTTCAGGTTTAGGGTTTAGGGTTTATGGTTTAGTCTTTAGGGTTTAGGGTTTAGGGTTTAGGGATTAGGGTTTAGGGTTTAGGGGTTATGGCTTACGGTTTAGGGTTTAGGTTGAAAGGTTTTGGGTTTAGGGTTACTGTTTAGGGTGTAGGGTTTAGGGTGTAACGTTTAAGGTTTAGGGTTTTAGGGGTTCGTGGTTAGGGGTTAGGGTTTAGGGTTTTACGTTTAGGGTTTAGTGTTTATGGTTTAGAGTTTAGGGTTTAGGGTTTGGGGTTTAAGGTTTAGTATTAAGGGTTAGGGTTTGGGGTTTGTGGTTTAGGGTTTAAGGTTTAAGGTTTAGGGTTTATGGTCTGGGGTTTAGGGTTTAGGGTATAGGCTTTAGGGTTTTGGGTTTGGAGTTTTGGGTTTAGGGTTTAGGGCTAGGTTTTAGGGTTTAGGGTTAATATTTTAAGGGTTTAGGGTTAGGTTTTAGGGCTTAGAGTATAAGGTTTTGGGTTTAGGGTTTGGGGTTTAGGGGTTAGGGTTTAGGGTTTAGGGTTTAGAGTTTAGGGTTTAGGGTTTAGGGTTTAGGGTTTATGGTGTAGGCTTTAGGGTTTTGGGTTGGGGTTTGGGGTTTAGGGTTTAGGGCTAGGTTTTGGGGTTTAGGGGTTAGGGTTTCTGGTTTAGGGTTTAGGTTATAGGGTTTGGGAGTTAGGTTTTAGAGTTTAGGATTTAGAGTTTAGGGTTTAGGGTTTAGGGTTTAGTGTTTAGGGTTTGGGGTTTGGGGTTTAATGTTTAGGGTTTGGGGGTTAGGGTTTATGGTATTAGGGGTTGGGGTTTAGGGTTTGTGGTTTAGGGTTTAGGGTTTAGGGTTTAGGGTTTAGGGTTTAGGGTTTGGGGTTTAGGGTATTAGGGGTTAGGGTTAGGGTTTAGAGCTTAGGGTATAAGGTTTGGGGTTTAGGGTTTAGGATTTATGGTTTAGGGTTTTGGGTTCAGCGTTTAGGGTTTAGGGTTCAGCGTTTAGGGTTTAGGGTTTAGTGTTTGTTGTTTAGGGTTTAGGAGTTAGGGTTTGTGGTTTAGTGTTTAGGGTTATGGTTTGTGGTTTAGGGTTTAAGGTTTAGGGTTTAGGGTTTATGGTTTAGTTTTTAGGGTTTTGGGTTGGGGGTTTAGGGTGTAGGGTTTAGGGTTTAGGGGTTATGGGTTATGGGTTGATGTTTTTGGATTAGGGTTTAGGGTTTAGGGGTTATAGGTTACGGTTTAGGGTTTAGGTTTAAAGGTTTAGGGGTTAGGGTTTGGGGGTTAGGGTTTAGGGTGTAGGGTTTAGGGTGTAGCATTTAAGGTTTAGGGTTTTAGGGGCTCGGTTTAGGGGTTAGGGTTTAGGGTTTAGCGTTTAGGGTTTAGGGTTTATGGTTTAGAGTTTAGGGTTTAGGGTTTGGGGTTTAGGGTTTAGCATTTAGGGTTAGGGTTTAGTGTTTGTGGTTTAGGGTTTAGGGTTTAAGGTTTATAGTTTGGGGTTTATGGTTTAGGGTATAGGCTTTAGGGTTTTGGGTATAGGGTTTAGGGCTAGGTTTTAGGGTTTAGGGTTTAGGGTTAATGTTTTAGGGGTCAGGGTTAGGTTTTAGGGCTTAGAGTATAAGGTTTGGGGTTTAGGGTTTAGGGTTCATGGTGTGGGGTTTAGGGTTTAGGGTTTATGGTTTAGGGTTTAGGGTTTAGGGTTTATGGTGTAGGCTTTAGGATTTTGGGTTTGGGTTTGGGGTTTAGGGTTTAGGGCTAGGTTTGGGGGTTTAGGGGTTAGGGTTTCTGGTTTAGGGTTTAGGTTATAGCGTTTGGGGGTTAGGTTTTAGAGTTTAGGGTTTTAAGTTTAGGGTTTAGGGTTTAGGGTTTGGGGATTACAGATTAGGGTTAATGGTACTAGTGGTTGGGGTTTAGGGTTTATGGTTTAGAGTTTAAGGTTTAGGGTTTAGGATTTAGCCTTTAGGGTTTATGGTTGGGGTATATGGTTTAGGGTATTTGAGGTTTGGGTTTAGGGTTTAGGGTATTAGGCTTTAGGGTTTAGGGTTTGTGGTTTAAGGTTTAGGGTTTAGGATTTAGTGTTAAGGGTTTTGGGTTTAGGGTTTAGGGTTTAGCATTTAGGGTTTAGGGTTTAGGGTTTAGGGTTTAGGGTTTGGATTTTGGGGTTTGGGGTTTAGGGCATTAGGGTTTAGTGTTTAGGGTTTAGGGTTTAAGGTTTGGGGTTTAGGGTTTAGTGTTTAGGGTTTAGGGTTTAGGGGTTAGGGTTTAGGGTATTAGGGACTTAAGGTTAGGGTTTAGGGCTTAGGGTATAGGGTTTGGGTTTAGGGGTTAGGGTATTATGGTTTAGGGTTTACGGTTTACGGTTTAGGGTTTAGGGTGTAGCATTTAGGGTTTGGGGTTTAGGGTTCAAGGTTCAGGGTTTATGGTTTAGGGTTTATGGGTTAGGGTTTAGTGTTTAGGGTTTAGGTTGGTGGTTTACGGTTTAGAGTTTAGGGGTTGTGGTTTAGGGTTTAGGGTTTAAGGCTAGGGTTTAGTGTTTAGGGGTTAAGGTTTGTGGTTTAGGGTTTAGGGTTTAAGGTTCAGGGTTTGGGGTTTAGGGTCTAGGCTTTAGGGTTTATGGTTTGGGGTTTGGGGTTTAGGGTTTAGGGTTTAGTGTTTAGGGTTTAGGGTTTGGGATTTTAGGTATTTGGGGTTTAGGGTTTAGGTTTTATGGTTTATGGCTTATGGTACAAGGGTTTAAGGCTTACGTTTAGGGTTAAGGGTTTAAGGTTTAAGGTTTAGAGTTTGGGTTTAGGGTTTAGGATTTAGCATTTAAGGTTTAGGGGTTGGGGTTTATGGTTTAGGGTTTAGGGTTTAGGGTTTAGGGTACTAGGGATTTAGGGTTTATGGTTTAGGGTTTAGGGTTTAGGGTTTGAGGTTTAGGGCATTAAGGGTTAGGGTTAGGGTTTAGGGCTTAGGGTATAGGTTTGGGGTTTAGGGTTTATGGTTTAGGGTTTAGGATTTAGGGTATTAGGGATTTAGGGTTTATGGTTTAGGGTGTATGGTTTAGGGTTTGAGGTTTAGGGCATTAGGGGTTAGGGTTAGGGTTTAGGGCTTAGGGTATAGGGTTTGGGGTTTAGGGTTTAGGATTTATGGTTTAGGGTTTTGGGTTTAGTGTTTAGGGTTTAGGGTTTAGTGTTTGTTGTTTAGGGTTTAGGGTTTAGGGTTTAGGAGTTAGGGTTTATGGGTTAAGGTTTATGGGTTAGGGTTTAGGTTTTAAGGTTTAGGGTTTCGGGTTTAAAGTTTAGGGTTTAGGGTTTGTGTTTTAGGGTTTATGGTTTAGGGGTTTAGAGTTTTGGGTTTAGGGTTTAGAGTTTTGGGTTTAGGGCTAGGGTTTAGGGTTTAGGGTTTAAGGTTTTTGGTTTAGGGTTTAGGTTGTAGGGTTGGGGGTTGGGGGTTTAGGGTTTGTGGTTTAGGGTTTAGGGTTTGGGGTTTAGGTTTTAGAGTTTAGGGTTTAAGGTTTAGGGTTTAGGGTTTAGCATTTAGTGTTTAGGGTTTATGGTTGGGGTATATGGTTTAGGGTTTAGGGTTTAAGGTTAAGGGTTTAGGGTATTAGGAGTTTGGGTTTAGGGTTTAGGGTTTAGAGTTTGGGTTTAGGGTTTAGCATTTAAGGTTCAGGGTTTGGGGTTTGTGGTTTAGGGTTTAGGCTTTAGTTCTAGGTGTGAACACCTATCTCAGTCCGGTCAGGTTTCACCAAGAGTAGGGATGTGCCTTTCCCAGGCGGAAGGATCTTCGAGAGAGGACTGAGCTTCAATTCTAACTAATCCTTCTGGTTGTAAGATTTCCGAGTGAAAAATGGCTATTTCCGAGTGAAAAATGGCTGTTACCGAGTGAGATATCCGAGTCAGCTGTTTCCGAGTGAAATATCCAAATGACCTGTTTCTGACTGACACGTGGGAGTTATTTCCGAACGAGGAAAAGGCTCTGGATGGTCATTTCTAAGTAGGATGACTCAGAATGATCATTTCCGAGTAGAGAGTCTCCGAGTGAGATGTTGCCGAGTGGATTGTCTCTAGGTGGGGTGTTTCTGAGTGGAAGATTCCCGAGGGAAACCACTCCAAATGAAAAATGGCTGACCTTGAATGAATACTTCCTTGTTGGAGATAAATTCGAGTGGAAGATTCTTGACTACAACCACTCTGAGTGAAAAAAGGGCCTGACTTTGAATAAATACCGCCCAAAGCTATTCATTCGAGTGAAGGATTGCTAATTGAAGCGAGTCTGATTTGGGGAACAACTGCTTTTTCTGGGCAAAATTGTCTCCGAGTGGAAAACTCCCGAGTGAGTTGATTCCGAATGAAAAAACTCTGAACTTCGGAAGAATAATTGTCAGGCAAGGCCTTACCGAGTAGTGTGTTTCGGAGAAAAGACCTTTTCAAGCAAAGTAAAGAGTCCGACCGGGAATAGTCTCTTTCGGGCAGACTCTCTCAAGTTTCAAACTAAGCCCGAGTGAGATGTCTCCAAGGAAGGCACTTCCGAGTGAGTTACATGTGAGGGGCATTTCCGAGTGAGTTGGGGGCAGAGAGTTGCATTTCCGAGTAAAGCAAAGCTCGGACCTGGGAAGAGCTTCTATCGGCCAGATTCCAGATGACAGAGCCCGCAAGCGCACGGGTTATGTCGCGTAATATAAAAGATTATCGTTCTCCACAGGGACTGTGTTCAAAGTACCAGCATATTGAAATTTAATTATCCACACAATTGATTTTTAAGGTTTTTGTAAAATAAAACACAAAATTAAGTTGCACAGAATACAAAAATAAGATTTACTTGACACTTAAAAAATCAGAGTTGAGAGTATCTTGGGATTTCGGGGGATTAAGACTCTATTTTATGTTAATGAATTTTAACTTTTCATAAATAAGAATCGAATTAAGTTTTCCAAGGCGAATTTTCCAAAAGCTAATTAATATGTTCTTCTCGGAATCCTATTAATGTACCTAACCTATGGAAAGCGCTGCTTAATCCTCAGAAAGGCCCATTATCGTTTTATGAAAATCCCTTTTATTTCCTCAAAAGAATTTTGATTACTTTCACGGTTTTACCGAGGTCACAAAAAGCATCTTAAAAATCTTAGTTTTAGTTCAAAGCTTTCCGGTAAAAATAAATCTCTCGATTCTATTTATTACCTAAACTTACTAATATACCCGTAAGTATACAGTTTTATCATTTAGGTTCTTGTTAGGAATTACTAAAAGCATTAAGCATAATTGAACTAAATGGAAAACAGAAATTTATTTAATTCCAAGTCAAAATAACATTAATAAAATATTATCATACCCCCTTTATCCCAAGATAATTAATTTAGCTACTCATGAAATAATTCAAATTCATATAAATAATGGAAAAATAAAACATACAAGACATGGTAAAAATAAAGACTTACGGGTTTCTCCAAAAGCTCAGAATAATTTACCACTGTAATTCCTTGTTGCAATAATTTCTCCACCAATTACAAATTTAAATTTTCACTTTTACAGCCCTCACACTCTTACAAAATAAAAGAAAGAAAAGAAAATAAAAAGAAAGAAAAGAAAAACGAACAGAGAAAGAAAAATAAAGAGAAGAAAACTAAAGAGAAAAAGAGAGAAAGTAACGAAGAAAAGAAAAGAAAATGAATCTGATGGTAATTGATGCAAGTCATGATTGATCCTGGTTGCTCTCCCTTTTATAGGCGAATGGATGAATGAATCCAGCTAAGGAAACACGTTAAAATTTGCAAGTGGGAGAAACTTTTGGTGCATGTGAATTCCAGCTGTGCCAACTTGTTTCCAATTTGCATATTTTAATATTTCTAATAATTCGGTGCTTGGATTTATTCAGTTGGTCAAATTTTGAGTGGAAAGGTGCTGGAATTCCGCAAGACCGAATGAAAGCTTGCTGTTCGGTATTGGTTGCTGGGCGTTGTTGGTTTACATGTGGCAGGTATGGTGGTATGAGGGACAGTGGAGTTGCTGGACGATGTGGTGGATGGAGCCGGTGTTGGTAGGAGAGGAGTCTGGGCGGTGTGGATGATGGAAAGGAGAAAAGGGACAGCGGATAGAAGAGGGAATGAGACGGTGTTGAGAAGTGAGGACGGTTGGGTGGTGTTGGTTGGAGAGGAGTCTGGGCGGTGTTGGTTGGAGAGGAGTCTGGGCGGTGTTGGTTGGAGAGGAGTCTGGGCGGTGTTGTGTGGAGAGGAGTCTGGGCGGTGTTGTGGATGGAAAGGAGAGGACGGTGTGTTATGGATTAGAAGAAGAAAGGGACAGCGGATAGGGAATGGGACGGTGTAGAGTGATCCGTTGTTTGGAGTAGTGGAGTGTAGGTCGGTTTTCTCTTATTTTTGACCCTTTATTACCTTAATTCCTGCAAAATAACATACCCAAGTAGACTAGAGTGGAAAGAAAGCAAAAATCGCAATAAATAAAGGAAATACAGTGGATAATGACTAAAATCTTAAGCAATTTAGACCTAATTTATTGTATTATAAAGCACTTATCAAAATACCCCAAACCAAAACATTGCTTGTCCTCAAGCAATCACCATATTCACAAGATAAAATACAGAAAACACTAAACTTAATAAACTAAGGAATCCAAAACAGAGAAACAGATTTATTTAAATGCCAGTTTTATTTTTCTTATGTGAATCAATTTTCAATGTCAAGACTTGAGATACTCTTCTCACAATTTTTCACTCAAGTGTTTCAAGGTTTGTGTATCTCTCAAATCATCATAGTCAAAAAAATATTACCATAAGCTTGTAAATAAACCAGAAACTCCACAGTTTAGATAGAAAATTTGTCAAAGTCTAAAGGTCTTGCTTTTCTTTGCATCCAATACCATATTTTTCTTAAGTCCTTTTTTATTTCTTTGCTCCACTAAATTTCCAACTTTTTCACCATTAAGAGAATATCAGTCAATAAAAGGTTTCAAAGAAAAATTTTCGCTTTTAGGCTCAAAAGGGGCAACTAGGGGTCAAATTATACAAAATTCTGAGGCTTAAGAATAAGACCTAATTGTGCCTTTATCATCCTAAGACATATAATCAAAAACCATTTTGAATCGGTTGAAAAACAAGTTCTAGAATATTAATGACTATGAGATTCACTCAATCAAGAAAATATGGGTTTGGAAAATTTGTTTGATAAATAACCCATTTTGGCTCAAGTCTAACCATGGAAAGCCTTTTCAAAGAAAATTTTAATCACATAAGGTTCATTTAAGCATTTATTTGGCATTTAAACAATCAAATTTTGAAAATTTTACTCAAAATTTTGGGGTCCTTAGATACTTTAGCCTTGTGTTCAAAGTAAATTTATCATGCAATCATGGTAAATTACAAGATTACAAACAAAATAAGGAAAACACACATGCATGAATAATATAACAATCACACAACAAAACAAAACAGTTAAGTTTTCTTACCTACCACCCTAAACCAGAATTTGACATTGTCCTCAATGTTAAAATGTATGATAAAGGATAAGAAAACTTACCTGTAGTAACCCCAAACCAGCATCTGACATAGTTGGTTTTTTTTTTTAAATAAAATGAAACAACAACTTTTTATAGGGTTACCTCCCTATCAGTGCTAAGTTTTAAGTCTTCAGCCATACTTCTCACCGTTTGGATTTACTCATCAGGAGCATCAAACAGGTCCAAGTCACTTGCTTGTTGTATTGGTTGACCTGTCAGATAGTGCTTTACTCTCTGTCCATTTACTCTAAATGTACCAGATTTCTCGCTCCATAGTTCGACAGCTCCGAAGGGAAAGACTTTTGTCACCTTGAATGGTCCCGACCATCGGGATCTCAGTTTACCTGGAAAAAGCTTCAATCTGGAATTAAACAGTAAAACCATATCACCTGGATTAAATGTTCTCCGTTGGATGTGACGATCATGCCATTGTTTGGTTTTTTCTTTATAAATTCTGGCATTTTCGTATGCATCTAGACGGAGTTCTTCAAGCTCATTTAATTCCAACAATCTTTGTTCACCTGCAGCCTTATGATCAAAGTTAAGAGTTTTAACAGCCCAAAAAGATTTATATTCTAGATCAACAGGTAAATGATAGGGCTTCCCATATACTAGCTTAAAAGGTGTGGTTCCAATGGGAGTTTTGTATGCGGTTCGATACGCCCATAAGGAATCATCTAACTTAATAGACCAATCCTTACGTGATGTATTCACCACTTTTTGAAGAATATTTTTAATTTCCCGATTGAATACCTCAACTTGTCCACTAGTTTGTGGGTGATAAGGTGTAGCAACCTTATGCCTAACTCCATATTTCTTTAGAAGGGTCTGAAAAGTTTTCTCAATAAAATGAGACCCTCCATCACTTATAACACATTTTGGGACCCCAAACCTTGGAAATATTATTTTCTTGAAAAGTTTAATAACAGTCTTAGCATCAGAATGGGGTGAAGCAATGGCTTCCACCCATTTTGACACATAGTCAACTGCCACTAATATGAACTGATTTCCAAAAGAAGAGGGAATAGGTCCCATAAAATCAACACCCCATACATCAAACAGTTCAACTTCTAAAATTGTATTCATTGGCATTTCTTGTCTCTTACCAATGTTACATGTTCTCTGGCAAGCATCACAAGTTAGAACATACTTACGTACATCCTTAAAAATATTTGGCCAATAGAACCCAGCTTGTAATATTTTAGCGACTGTTTTAGAGGTGCTCATGTGCCCTCCACAGGAAAAAGAATGACAATGATCCAAGATAGCATGGACATCATCTTGTGAAACACATCTCCGAATCATACCATCTGCACATTGCTTGAAAAGGAGTGGTTCATCCCAATAATAATGCTTGACATCTGCATAAAACTTTTTCCTTTGCTGAAAGCTAAGATCAGGAGGTAAGATACCACATGCAAGAAAATTTACAAAATCAGCATACCAAGGAACACGTTGGATACTAAGATTCAAGAGTTGTTCATCTGGAAAAGATTCATTGATGGGAATATTATCTGTTTCTTCTTTTTCAGATGTCAACCTAGATAGATGGTCAGCGACCAAGTTCTCGGTACCCTTCTTGTCCTTAATTTCTAAGTCAAATTCTTGCAATATTAGAATCCACCTAATTAATCTAGGCTTTGCTTCCTTTTTATTCAATAGATACTTAATGGCAGAGTGGTCAGTGTAAACAGTAACATGTGAACCTACCAAATAAGACCTAAATTTATCAAAAGCAAAGACAATAGCTAACAGTTCTTTTTCAGTTGTGGCATAATTTACCTGAGCATCATCTAGTGTCCGGCTGGCATAATGAATTACATGGAGCTTTTTATCCTTTCTTTGCCCCAACACAGCCCCCACTGCGTAATCACTCGCATCGCACATCAGTTCAAATGGGAGTTTCCAATCAGGTGGTTGTACGATGGGGGCCGAGATTAGAGCTTGCTTAATCCTGCAAAAAGCTTCCATACAAGATGAATCAAAATTGAAAGGCACATCCTTACCCAGAAGAGTTGTAAGAGGCTTTGTGATCTTGGAGAAATCTTTAATGAACCTGCGATAAAACCCTGCATGTCCAAGAAAACTCCGAATACCTTTCACATTTGTGGGTGGAGGCAATTTTTCAATTACTTCCACTTTAGCCTTATCAACTTCTATACCTCTCTCAGACACCAGGTGTCCAAGAACTATGCCTTCTCTTACCATAAAATGGCATTTTCCCCAATTTAGAACCAAATTGGTTTCTTCACAACGCTGCAAGACTTGGCACAAATTTGTTAAACAATTATCAAAATCCAAACCATGCACTGAAAAATCATCCATAAAGACTTCCATCACATTTTCAATAAGGTCAGAAAAAATTGCTTGCATACACCTTTGAAAAGTCGCAGGTGCATTACATAAACCAAAAGGCATACGTCTGTAAGCATAAGTCCCATAAGGGCAAGTGAAGGTAGTCTTTTCTTGATCAGATGGATGAATGGGAATTTGATGAAAACCTGAATACCCATCCAAATAATAGAAATAAGAGTGTTTCGCAAGTCTTTCAAGCATCTGATCAATAAAAGGGAGGGGAAAATGATCTTTTTTCGTGGCGCTATTTAACTTCCTATAATCAATGCACATGCGCCAACCAGAGACAATCCTAGTAGGAATCAAGTTATATTTATCATTTTCAATCACAATTATTCCCCCCTTTTTAGGCACCACATGGACAGGACTTACCCATTTACTACTATCAACAGGATATATGACTCCAGCATCAAGCAATTTCAAAATTTCCTTTTTAACCACTTCTTGCATTTTAGGATTTAATCTCCTAAGTGGTTCTACTGTGGGCCTACTTTCATCTTCTACAGTAATCCTGTGCATACAAAGAGAAGGGCTAATCCCTTTGATATCATCCATTGTATAACCTATTACCTTTCTATACAACCTAAGTTGTTTTAAAAGTTTTTCAGTTTCAGATGGATTCAATTCAGCATTAATAATCACAGGATATGTGGAATTAGGGCCAAGAAACTCATACCTTAATGAAGCTGGTAAAGGTTTTAATTCCACATTGGGGCTTACCACTTTGTCACACATGACCTCAGTGTCATGTGGGGCCTCAGAGCAATGAGATGTTTCTGTCGGCTCAATCATGAAAATAGTTTCAAGTGGGTCATTAGGAAGGGTTGATTCCTTTACCACTTGTTCGACAAAATCCACAGTACAACAAACATCATTATAAGGTTTTTCTAAAACATTTTTCAAGTTGAAATCAACCTTTTGGTCTCCAACAGTTAGAGACAACTTACCATTCTTGACATCAATCACAGCACCTGCAGTTGCTAAAAATGGTCTGCCTAAAATAATAGGAATCAAAGAATCTTCGTCCATTTCAAGCACAACAAAGTCAGCAGGTATAAAAAATTTTCCTATCTTAATAGGAACATCCTCTAAAATTCCTACAGGATATTTTACAGATCTATCAGCCAATTGTAAAGACATCCTAGTAGGTTTTAGTTCACCCAATCCTAACTTTTTAGCAACAGATAATGGCATTAAACTCACACTCGCTCCTAAATCACACAATGCTTTATCTATATTCATGTCACCAATCATGCAAGGAATAGAGAAACTACCTGGATCTTGGAGCTTGGGTGGAAGTTTCTTTTGAATTAGAGCACTGCACTCTTTAGTAAGTGCGACTGTACCATCTTCTTCCAGTCTTCTTTTGTTGGACAGAATGTCCTTTAAGAACTTTGCATATGTAGGCATTTGCTGCAAAGCATCTGTAAAAGGAATATTAATATACAATTTCTTTAAAACATCAAGGAACTTACCAAATTGTTTGTCCAACTTTGCTTTAGCTAAGCGCTGAGGAAATGGAATGGGAGGTTGATATGGCTTAACTTCCTCCTTCTTTTCTTGTGGTTTCTCTTCTTGAATTACTGGATGAGATGAAGATTCATCGACTTTCTTTTCCTCCTTTGCTGTCTTGTCAACTGGCCCATCGTATTGAGTACCACTCCTAAGAGTCACAGCCATGGTTTGGTTAGATGGTCCAGCCTCTGGTTTCCCAGGAAATGTTCCCGGTGCTCTTTGAGAATAGGAGGCTTGTTGGGCAATTTGATTTTCCAGTATTTTGTTGTGAGTGGCAAGAGAGTCCACTTTTGAAGCCAAGTTTTTTTATTGCATCAGAGAATTCATCATTTTGTTTAAGTTGAGTAGCTACAAATGTCTCCATCAAGGATTCTAGCTTTGATTTTTGTGGAATATAGGTTCCTTGTTGAGGTTTGTAGTTACTTTGGAATTGAGGTGGCCTATTTTGGAAGCCAGGTGGACCTTGTGGAGGTCTGTAGTTACCTTGATAGTTTCCACCATAGTTTCCAATAGCGTCCACCTGATGCATTTCTTGTTCTTGATTAGGGGTCATGGCTAAGTTGCAGTTTGTAGCTCCATGTCCTGAAACACCACAAACTTCACAAACAATATTAGTAGCACCTGTTGACCCTATTTTATCAAGTTTTAATGTTAATGCTTCAACTTTGGCAGAAAGTAGGGAAAGAGCATCAACAGAGTACTTACCTGGTGTTTTAGAAGGTAATCCTCTCTCAGAGTTCCATTGGTGAGTGTTTTGAGCTATTTCCTCGATCAGGTTCTCAGCTTCATCAACATTTTTACTCATGAAGGCTCCTCCAGCTGCAGCATCTAAAGAGATCTTTTGTGTGGAAGTTAGTCCATTATAGAAAATATGGATTGTCAACCACCTTTCTATCCCATGGTGAGGACATTCTCTTAGCAACTCTCTGTATCTCTCCCAGGCTTCATACAAGGATTCATCATCTTTTTGTGAAAAATTGATGATTTGTTTTCTCAGCACATCAGTCTTGTTTCTTGGGTACCATTTATTGATAAAAGCACTGGACAATTGTTCCCAAGTCGTGATGGATCCTTCAGGAAGAGAGTATAACCACGCTCTTGCTTTATCTCTTAAGGAGAAAGGGAAAAGTCTTAAGCGAATTTCATCATTGGTGGCTCCGTTCATCTTCAGGGTGTCACAGTATTCAAGAAAGATTTGAAGGTGAAGATTTGGATCTTCAGAGGGTAATCCCCCGAATTGGTTCTGTTGAACCATTGAGAGTAGTGAAGGCTTCAATTCAAAATTGTTAGCCTCCACTGTGGGTCTAAGGATGCTAGATCCTCTCCCATTGGTGCTTGGAGCGGCAAAATCTCTTAAGGGTCTGTGTTGGTCTGCCATTTGTTTTTCTTTTTGTTCTTTTTGTTCTTTTTGTTGTTTTCTCAAAGCTCTAAGGGTACGTTCTATCTCAGGGTCAAATCCTAAGTTTAGATCGACACTATGGCTTCGTCGCATAAATAGAAAATAAATGACAAATAAAACAAATAATTACAAAAACAGATACACAGAATCAAAATACAAAATTACAAAGAAAATAAAAATAAAAATAAAAAATAACAATAAAAATATTAACAAGTATGATCTAATCAAATTTCAATATTGCCGATATTTGAGGGACAACAGTCCCCGGCAACGGCGCCAAAAACTTGACAGGGCCCGCAAGCGCACGGGTTATGTCGCGTAATATAAAAGATTATCGTTCTCCACAGGGACTGTGTTCAAAGTACCAGCATATTGAAATTTAATTATCCACACAATTAATTTTTAAGATTTTTATAAAATAAAGCACAAATTAAAGTTGCACAGAATATAAATAAATATAAAAATAAAATTTACTTGACACTAAAAAATCAGAGTTGAGAGTATCTTGGGATTTTGGGGGATTAAGACTCTATTTTATGTTTAATGAATTTTAACTTTTCATAAATAAGAATCGAATTAAGTTTTCCAAGGTGAATTTTCCAAAAGCTAATTAATATGTTCCTTTCGGAATCCTATTAATGTACCTAGCCTATGGAAAGCGCTGCTTAATCCTCAGAAAGGCCCATTATCGTTTTATGAAAATCCCTTTTATTTCCTCAAAAGAATTTTGATTACTTTCACGGTTTTACCGAGGTCACAAAAAGCATTTCAAAAATCTTAGGTTTAGTTCAAAGCTTTCTGGTAAAAATAAATCTCTCGATTCTATTTATTACCTAAATTTACTAATATACCCGTAAGTATACAGTTTTATCATTTAGGTTCTTGTTAGGAATTACTAAAAGCATTAAGCATAATTGAACTAAATGGAAAACAGAAATTTATTTAATTCCAAGTCAAAATAACATTAAAATAAAATATTATCATAACCCCTTTATCCCAAGATAATTAATTTAGCTACTCATGAAATAATTTAAATTCATGTAAATAATGAAAACATAAAACATACAAGACATGGTAAAAATAAAGACTTACGGGTTTCTCCAAAAGCTCAAAATAATTTACCACTTGTATTTCCTTGTTGCAATATTCTCCACCAATTACAAATTTAAATTCTCACTTTTACAGCCCTCACACTCTTACAAAATAAAAGAAAGAAAAGAAAATAGAAAGAAAGAGAAGAAGAACGAACAGAGAAAGAAAAATGGAAAAGAAGAAAACTAAAGAGAAAAGGAGAGAAAGTAACGAAGAAAAGAAAAGAAATCTGATGGTAATTGATGGAAGTGATGACTAATGGAAGTGATGACTGATCCTATGCTCCTGGTTACTCTCCCTTTTATAGGCGAATGGATGAATGAATCCAGCTAAGGAAACGCGTTAAAATTTGCAAGTGGGAGAAACTTTCGGTGCATGTGAAATGTGAATTCCAGTTGTGCCAACTTGTTTCCAATTTGCATATTTAATATTTCCAATAATTCGGTGCTTGGATTTTAGTGAAGATTGGTGCAGAATGATGAAATTCATAGTGAAAAAAATGTTATTTTCCCACAAATCCGAGTGAAAGCTTGCTGGAAGGTGTTGGTGCGACTGGACAGCGTGGAGAGGAGTTGCTGGGTGGTATCACGTATTAGAAGAAGAAAGGGAGACGGTGTTAGGAAATGAGGACGGTTGGGCGGTGTGTTGAGAGGTGAGGACGGTTGGGCGGTGTTGGTTGATGGATTACTGGGCGGTGTCATGGATTAGGAGAGGGGTGTTATGAATAGAAAGGAGAAATGTGGGTCGGATTTCTGGATTGAGGACGGTGTAGAGAGTGATCCGATGTTTGGAGTTTGTGGAGTGTAGGTCGGTTTTGAAAGGAGAAGGGACGGTGTTGTGGCTTGAAGGAAAGTAGAAGGAGGCGGAGTTGATGGAGGTAGTGATCTGGTGTTGCATTTGTGAAGAATTGGGTCGGTGTTTGGAGGAGAACCGATCGGTGATGAAGCTGAATGAAAGGACGGGTGAAGACTTACTGAAGAGCATCTTCCATTCAGTCGGAATTGACTGCAGAAAGACTCGGAACCGTCTGAAACATTCACTAGGCTGTCTCTGAATTTGGACCACTCGGTTAAAGCTCTGCTCGGATTTGACTTCACTTTCACTCAGAAACTTGGACTTTGAAGGACTGGAATCTGGCTGATAGAATTCTTCCATGTCCGAGCCTTGCTTTGCTCGGAAATGCATCTTTCTGACCCAACTTACTCGGAATTCCTTTCCTTGGAGACTTCTCACTCGGGCTCAGTGTGAAACTTGAGAGTCTGCCCGAGTGTGATTCATTTCCGGTCGGATGTTTCCTTCCTTGCTAAGAATTACTCGGAAATGCTTTGTTCTGCTTGAGAATGTCATTTTCTCTGAGTGAGACCACTCGGATTCAGCATTTATTCATTTCAGTGGCCTCTTCTACTCGGAATCCATTTACTCAAAACAGCTTTCACTCGGATTAGTTGCAATCAGAAAGCTCCTACTCGGATTCACTTCAATCAGCAAGCTTTTCACTCGGAAAATAGCTTTGGACATATTTATTGGAGGTCAGTCTCCTTTTTTCACTCGGGATGGATGCAGTCGGGGAGTTTCCACTCAGAATCACCTTTTAACCGAGACTTATTCCATTTCAGCATTGGTCCTTTACTCCAGTCAGCTATTTATCACTCGGAATGGCTTTGTCAGGGAACATTTCACTTGGATTTTCCTCCAGCAGTGCAGTATTCCACTCGGCAATGCTCTATTCTGAGTCCTTCCACTCGGATTTGGCCATTTTGAGTCGGATTTCAGTGCTCTGAGTGGGAATGTTGCTTTCTGAGTCGAATTCAGCTTTAAAAAGAGAATTCTTTCCACTTTGGGCTTGTTCTTCTTGTTTCTTTATCATTTTATGGTCGTTTTTCTCTTGTTTTTGACCCTTTATTACCTTAATTCCTGCAAAATAACATACCCAAGTAGAATAGAGTGGAAAGAAAGCAAAAATCGCAATAAATAAAAGAAATACAGTGGATAATGACTAAAATCCTAAGCAATTTAGACCTAATTTATTATATTATAAAGCATTTATCACAAGGATGACGACGACCATGCCTTGGGCCCAATTAGATATCGTGACAAAAGGAATAGATATATAAAATAATTATCACTTATAGGTCATGTCGATGATAAATAATATTCGGACATAATGATGTATTGCTAGATACCGCTCTTATTTTATATTAATAATAAAATAGTTTATTATTAATATAACTGAATATTTTACCTATAGGGTCACACACATAGAGTAAGCCCACCAGAGGATAGTTTTATTTTAGTTAGACTGAAAATAAAACTATTTGGGCCTAACTCATTTAGAATGAGTCAGGAGCCCAATGTTTAATGAGAGCTCAGGTCAAGACCTAAGCCTATATATAGAGCATGAGATGCTCATAGGCTGGGGCTCAGAAATTAGATTACACTAAAATTCCGTACTAGCATTCGGATCATTAGTTTTCTGGTGGGAGTGCTCATGTGGACTCCTAAGGGCGAAGCTACAATTGCTTCGATTGAGGATCTTGTTTTGTGTCTACAAGAGGTAAACCCTAATTAAAATTTTAATTTAGCATAATGCTTTGAGACATAAGTGTTTGCAATCTTTTCTTGGGAATCCTTTGTGTTTCCGCTGCCTGACCCTAATAGGATTCCTAACAGGTAGAGCATTGATTGATGTAGAAAAGGGTGAACTCATACTGAGAGTTCTGGAGGAGCGGGTAACCTTTAATGTCTTCAATTCCATGAAACATCCGACTGAAAGGATAGATTTCTTAATGATTGAAGAGATTAAAAGTTACCGACTCCAATGCTTTTAAAAATTGAGGAAGAGGCCTAACGAACCTTTTTGGAGGATGACTTTGACTCTGAGACTGAGGAGTTAAATGACTCTCACTCGAAAATGCTGAGCCTACTGGAAGTATTGGAAGTAGGTGATTTTGAAAAAGAAAAGTAAAATGATTTGAAAATTACTGAAGTTGAGAAAGGAAAGGAAGTTTCTGAAGAAAAATATGATTTAAAACCTTTACCTTCTCATCTAAAATATGTTTTCCTGAGAGAGGACAAAACACATCCTATCATTATTAATGCTGACGTAAAAGAAGAGGATGTTGACAAATTAATAGGGGTTTTAAAGGCACATGAATCTGCGATTGGCTGGAATATTTCTGACTTGAAAGGAATCAGTCCATCATTTTGTATGCACAAAATTCTGATGGAGGATGATTATTCCCCTGTAGTACAGCCACAACGCAGATTGAACCCCATAATGAAAGAGGCAGTTAGGAAAGAGGTGGTCAAGCTTCTTGATGCAGGAATCATTTATCCAATCTCGGACAGCGCTTAGATCAGTCTGGTCCAAGTGGTGCCCAAGAAAGGAGGGATGACAACTGTTAAAAATGAAAAAGGTGAAGTCATAGCTACTAGACCGACCACAGGATGGAGAATGTGTATAGACTATAGAAGGTTGAATGACTTCACTCGGAAAGACCACTTTCCCTTGCCGTTTATTGACCAGATGCTTGAGAGACTATCGGGTCATGAATACTACTACTTCCTTGATGGTTACTTGGGTTATAACCAAATTGTGGTTGACCCAAAAGATCAAGAGAAGACAACTTTCACCTGTCCATACGGAATTTTTTCCTATAGGCGCATGCCATTCGGTTTATGCAACGCTCCAGCAACCTTTCAAAGGTGTATGCTGGCAATCTTTGGGGACATGGTGGAGAAATTCATTGAAGTATTCATGGACGATTTCTCTGTTTTTGGTAGTAGTTTCGATTCATGCCTCAGCAACCTATCTAAGGTGCTGGTGAGATGCCAAGAGACTAACCTCGTTCTTAACTGGGAAAAATGTCATTTTATGGTTAAGGGAGGGATAGTTCTTGGCCACAAAATCTCTGCTGAGGGCATTCAAGTAGACCGAGCCAAGATAGAAATCATTGAAAAACTTCCTCCTCCGATCAATATGAAAGGTGTAACGTCCTAGGTTATTTTTGCATTTATTTTTATTCAAACAATTACATCTTACAATAAATTTTCCTTTTCTTGAAAATTAAACGTTATTTAGAGAAAAAGCAATTTAATTTGAACACAACGGATGGAGAAAGGGAATCAGGGCTTCTCGCTTGAGCGAGGCCCCTACTCGTCTAAGCGAGATTCCGGACTCTCACTTAAATGAGGTTCTATTCGCTGGAGCGAACACCTTTCACACATCGGATTATACAAAACATGCAACCGAACTCTCAAAATTTCACTCTAAAAGAATGGTTCTGTGAACCCAAAGAGTTACCATGAAAACATATGCAAATAATAGTAATATATTTTAAAATATAGATTTACATTCGATCCGGTCTTAATTAAACACAATTACTAATTATACTACGAAATTTTTATACACATATAACTCTATAAAGAGTCACTCAAAGTCACTCGGACCCTGGCACCGTTCTCCCCCTTGACGCGGCTCTATGGCTCCTTCCCCCTCCCTGTCTCTGGTTACTAAAAAAAAATATGCAAGGGTGAGTGTTTGGCATTATAATTAATATAGAACGGAATTTAACACTATACATGCATATTGATACCTACACATCTAGCATCACCTGTAAGTAAGCATATCGAAACATAGTGTATTTCATGCAGTAACTATATTAAACCAACTACACAATTCCCTCACATTCATCACATTCATCGCATTCATCACATTCATCACATTCATCGCATTCATCACATTCATCACATCACAACTGACTCTCATACAATCTGACTCCTAGTATCCGGATACTAAAGGATTGGCCTTCAGCTGGGGGTCCTACTTGACACCCCATGAACCCTGCTTGGTTCACCGAGTCCTGCTTGACTCTCCACCTCGACCACTAGGTCCTACTTGACCACTGGGTAGCTCAACTGGGCACGAAAACCACGGGAGCCGGAAATGAGGGGCTATCATATACCGTCGGCCATCCCATACCACATAATCATTCAACAGTTTACCTTTCACATAATAATATCAATTCCTCATCACTCGGGTAGCCTGCTTGCTAACCCGACGTCACATAACACTGATCATTTCACATTAGATATCACAAGATCATACATGATAAACTCATCCACACCCGATCCTCCACTAATTAATGTACTCAGTCACACATGCACAAACATAAACACACAATTACGCTTAGCAACATTTTCCTTAACCTGTTTACGTTATTTCAGTGACCTGTATAAGAAGCGAGTCCTATTCTAATTAATTATAACCTGAACACCCCCTTACTTTGGTTCCACACTTCGATGATCTGTTCTCTGTGTCGATTCTTTCCTCCGAGCACTGGTTTCACAGTCTCAACTCCGTCAGTCAGTCTTCCGTTGCTTAGCCTACTACCTACGGATCATAAAGTACAGCTCATCACTTCAACGCCCTTAGTTCATGGACAACATCTGGGCTCACGCTTACCAGAGGAGTGGAGAACAGCCATGAATATAGCCATGCATGGCTCTTAACGGCCAAAATAAAAGAAATAAGGGAATTACAATTGGAACGGATCAGTAGACTCACCTTGAAGCCTCGATCACAGGAATGGGGTTAAATTGAAGTTTAGACACAAATGGAGTCCCTCTCCAGCGCATGCAAATCAGCGTTAAGAGAGGAGAGAAAAACAAAAGAGGAGGAATAGACCAACAACAAAGATAACTTGTAAACAATGAAGAGGGAAGGAAGAGAATCTTCATATATATAGATATAACTCATGGGCAAGATCGTCTTTTCCTTTATTTTATTTGTATTCTTACTAAATTTAATCAATTTTATTATATTAAACTATTGCATAGTTATCAAGTCAATTATACTTATTTATTCCCTCAACGTTTAATTATTCACAATTCTCTAATACTTCGCAAGGGTATAGGCCCAATATGAATATCGGCCCCCGACGTCCTAACTTAGTGTCCATACCTCGGAAATCTGAGCTACAACCTGAGAGATCGGATATATCATCCGTGCTCACCTCTTGGTTACCTACATTCTTTGTTTCAGTCATTATGAGGTTAATCTGGTCTATGACCCCATGTGAGGCGCTCTCCTCACAACGGTTCGGACCATACCACCTAACTCTGTCCGCTCTTCTCCTACACTCCCGATCTTTAACTCCGCCTGCTCGTTTCAGATACCGATCTCGACACCGGCTTTTCCAATCTTTGGCTCGGACAAAATAAATATTAAATAAAACTTCTAAAATATTTACTGACATTTCCCATTTCTTATAATTCTCATTAAAACATCATGGATGTTACATCCACCCCCCCTTAAAGGAGATTTCGTCCCTGAAATCAGTGTCCCGGTTGAAAAAGATGAGGGTACATTCGTCTCATATCGGATTCTAACTCCCAAGTGTAGTTTATCCAATGTAAATTCTGCCACTTCACTTTCACCAGCGGTACCTCCTTGTTTCTTAACCGTTTGGTTTGATGCTCTTCAATGCCGATTGGTACTGCCTCCACCGTCAAGT
Source organism: Clitoria ternatea (assembly GCA_037962975.1). Classification (NCBI taxonomy): domain Eukaryota; kingdom Viridiplantae; phylum Streptophyta; class Magnoliopsida; order Fabales; family Fabaceae; genus Clitoria; species Clitoria ternatea. Next base: position 75,570,131 of record CM075675.1, read on the forward strand.
TCTCCTTCACTTCAATGGAGTCACTCGGTACAATCATGGTATCACACGGAATATAGGCTCGAAGTTGTGACACGTGGAACACGTTGTGAATATTAGTCAACGATTGGGGAAGATCCAGTCGATAAGCGACTTCACCAATCCGTTCTAGTATTTGGTATGGTCCAATGTACTTCGGATTAAGCTTTTGGCTCTTCAAAATTCGACCTACACCCTTAGTCGGTGAAATCCTTAGGAACACCCAATCACCCACTTGGAATTCAAGGGATCTGTGCCGATTGTCATAATAGCTCTTTTGACGGTCTTGGGCAATTTTTATCTTCTCTCAGATTAAAGCGATTTGTTCGTTCATCTCTTGAATCATCTCAGGCCCCAGATGAAGAGCATCGCCATTCTCATTCCAACATAATGGAGTACGACATTTCTGACCATAAAGAGCTTCATATGGAGCCATCCCAATGCTGCTATGGTAACTGTTATTATATGCAAACTCTACCAAGGGCAAGTATTTCTCCCATGATCCGCCCTGTTCCAGCACACATGCCCTTAACATATCTTCAAGAGTCTGTATAATCCGTTCTGATTGGCCATCGGTCTGGGGATGGTAGGCTGAGCTCAATTTTAGCTCAGTACCCAGTTGTTGTTGCAAACTTCCCCAAAACCTTGAAGTGAATCGGGGATCCCGATCGGAGATAATGCTTGAGGGCACACCATGCAGTCGTACGACCTCAGCAATGTACAACTTAGCTAATCGCCCTAGCGACCACTTCATATTTATTGCCAGGAAATGCGCACTTTTGGTTAGTCGATCAACAATCACCCAAATCGCGTTGTATCCAGTTTGAGTACGGGGTAGTCCGGACACGAAGTCCATGGTGATACCTTCCCACTTCCAGATTGGAATTTCTGGAGGTCGAAGCAAACCTGGAGGTCATTGGTGCTCAACCTTGCACTTCTGGCATATCACACAGGATTTCACATACTCGATTATTGCCTTCTTCATGTTTGGCCACCAAAATTCCTTTCTTAAGTCATGATACATTTTTGTTACTCCCGGATGTATACTCAGAGAGCTCTTGTGTGCTTCTGATAACACCGCCTGCCTGAAATCTCCATGTGCAGGCACTACCACTCGGTTCCTGAATCTCCATATACCATCGTCACCCCTAGTTATCTCCATATTTTTGCCTTGGTTCTGAGTATTAATTAGCCTCAGTAACTCTTCATCGTCTTTCTGTGCAGCTACCATCGACTCCAGGAATTCGTTGGAGATTTTTAACATTCAAATTGTCATTCGGTTTGGTGCGTTCATAACAACTCCAACATTCATATCTCTAAAGCTTTCCAGCAATTCCTGTTCTCTACCCATTAGGTAAGCCACATACAGTACCTTCCTGCTTAGCGCATCTGCCACAACATTCGCTTTGCCCGGGTGATACTTCAAATCGAAGTCATAATCCTTCAAATACTCTATCCATCTCCTCTGTCTCATATTTAACTCCTTTTGATCAAATAAATACTTTAGACTCTTGTGATCATTGAATACTACAAAGCGAGCTCCATACAAATAATGACGCCAAATCTTTAGCGCGTACACTACTGCTGCAAGTTCCAGATCATGAGTCGGGTAATTCTCTTCATGTGGCCTCAATTGCCTCGAAGCATAAGCAATTGCCCGATCAGCTTGCATCAACACATACCCCAATCCAAATTTGGATGCATCACAATATACTTCAAATTCCTGTGTTACATCGGGCAGTGCAAGCACAGGGGCAGTCGTTAAACATTGCTTAAGAGTTTGGAAACTTAATTCACACTTCTCCGACCACACGAAGGGGTTTCCCTTCCTTGTTAACCGAGTCAGAGGGAGTGCTATCCGAGAGAACCCCTCAATGAAACGTCGATAGTATCCAGCTAATCCGAGGAAACTCCTGATTTCAGTTATTGATTTCAGCCTCTCCCAAGCCATAACCGCCTCAATTTTTGTCGGATCAACTGAGATTCCCTCTTGGGAAATTATATGCCCCAAGAATTGTACACTACTCCCCCAGAAATCACACTTAGATAGTTGAGCGTACAACTTCTTCTCCCGAAGTACTTGTAAAATAAGTCGAAGATGTTGAGCATGCTCCTCGTCCGACCTCGAATATACCAAAATATCATCAATGAATACTACCACAAACTGGTCCAAGTACGGTTGAAAAGTTTGATTCATATAATCCATAAAAATGGCAGGAGCGTTTGTTACTCCAAAGGGTATCACTACGTGCTCGAAGTGCCCATAACGAGTCCGAAATGCGGTCTTTGGGATATCCTCCGACCTCACTCGGATTTGGTGGTACCCCGACCTCAAGTCGATCTTAGAGAACACAGCGGCGCCTCGCAACTGGTCCAGTAAATCATCAATCTGAGGTAGTGGATATTTATTTTTGATTGTTAGTTTGTTCAGCTGTCGGTAATCAATGCACATCTGCATACTACCGTCCTTCTTCTTTACCAGTAACACCGGAGCGCCCCAGGGTGAGGCACTAGGTCGGATAAAACCCTTTTCTAGTAATTCGTTTACTTGTTTCTTTACTTCGGTTTATTCCACCGAAGACATTCTATATGGCGCTCGGGACACCGGTTCTGCCTCGGGAATCAAGTCAATAGAGAAATCAATCTCCCGACTGGGAGGTAGCTCCGGAATTTCTTCCGAAAAAACATCAGGAAAGTCGCAAACAATCGGAATATCACTTAGTAGGAGGTTATGCCAACCCTCCGAAGCGAATAAAACAACATACGTGGTTAGAGCATCGCTCACCCCGTTCATCATGTCAAGTTCCTGAGAGAAAACAATATTCTTCCGATAACAATCGACCAACACATGATTAGCAGCAAGCCAATCAAGGCCTAGAATAACGTCTAAGCCCTTCAATGGCATACAGATAAGATTTACTCGAAAAGTACGGGCTTCGATTTGCATCGGTAGTTCCCTACACACTGTGGTTGCACGGAAAGTGGAACCAGTTGGAGTGGAAACAATAAGAGCGTTCTCCATTAAACTGATTGGCAGACCAAGCCGTCGCACACAAATTTCCGAAATAAAGGAATGGGTGGCACCTGAATCATAAATCACATTAACCAGATAACCACAGATGAGGCACTTACCCTGTACCAGATTGTCATTCCTCATAGCTTCTGAAGCATCAAACGCAAATACATGCCCGGTCATGGCGTTCTGGGCATCACTAGATTGGGCGTCATATCTTCCCGCTTGTGGGTTCCCTCTACCAGCTCCATTCCAACCTCCTCTCGAGAAGTTGGAACCCCGGGTCCCAGAAGAGTTAGTTCGGTTATCCGTCCTGCCCTGCTGCTGCCTCTGAGGGCAATCGGGCCTGAGGTGCCCTGGTCGTCCGAACTGGAAGCACACAATCTGATTTGCTTGGCAATGTTTGGCAATGTGTCCTTTCTGACCACAATTGTAGCACGTACGATTCCCAGGAGGATTACCCGATCGACCAGTGGAACCCCGACCGGAAGATGATGAGGAGGTAGCAGAAGATTTGCCACCCCAGAAGAATTGACTCATCCTCTTGAAATTGAATCCTTTTGCCTTCAGTGGCTTTTTATCTTTCGGCTGGGACATCTGTTGTAACTGCACCTCTTCAGTCAGTCTTGCCTTGTTCACCAGGGTTGAGTAGTCCCTAATCTCCATTGGTACGATTACACTACGGAGCTCAATCTGTAGTCCAGCTTCGTATTTGGCGCACTTGCTACCTTCAGTCCCTTCTAACGAGAAAGGGTGGTAAAAATCACACAGCTCATCAAACTTGCTGGTGTACTCAGCTACAGACATCCGGTCTTGCTCCAACTTCAGAAATTCCATTTCTTTCCGGATTTTATAGTTGTCCGGGAAGTATTTAACAAGGAACCTCCTTCGAAAATTCGCCCATACCAACGGCTCATTGGCTGCGTTCATCTGCACCTTCACTCGGGACCACCATACTCTAGCCTCTTCTTTTAGTTGGTAAGTAGCGAATAAAACTTTTTACTCTTTAGAGCACTCAAAATATTCAAAAACCTGCTCGATATCCCTAATCCAGATATATGCCCCATCGTAGTCGTGTCCCCCTTTGTAAGTCGGAGGATTCCTTTTCAGGAATTTATCCAGAGTGGGGCCGGACTCGGTCCTACTCATCAGCTGAGTAAATCTAGAGAAGAAATCATCTCTTCCCCCAGAACTAGTCTCTCCGGCCATTTAGTAATTCTACAATAAGCAAACACATCACCATTAATAACCAAGATCAGTTAGGGGATCGTAAATTTACCTTATATTCATAGAATACTACGCCAGTAGAGTGCCAAGGGAACGGTGCCAGACCACACACAATCTCAACATAACAAAATACAATCAACTTTCATAAAACTATCACAATCACTAGATCGGCCCACACACCGGCTCTAGAAAGAACCGCTCTGATACCAAGTGTAACGTCCTAGGTTATTTTTGTATTTATTTTTATTCAAACAATTACATCTTACAATAAATTTTCCTTTTCTTGAAAATTAAACGTTATTTAGAGAAAAAACAATTTAATTTGAACACAACGGATGGAGAAAGGGAATCAGGGCTTCTCGCTTGAGCGAGGCCCCTACTCGTCTAAGCGAGATTCCGGACTCTCACTTAAACGAGGTTCTATTCGCTGGAGCGAACACCTTTCACACATCGGATTATACAAAACATGCAACCGGACTCTCAAAATTTCACTCTAAAAGAATGGTTCTGTGAACCCAAAGAGTTACCATGAAAACATATGCAAATAACAGTAATATATTTTAAAATATAGATTTACATTCGATCCGGTCTTAATTAAACACAATTACTAATTATACTATGAAATTTTTATACACATATGACTCTATAAAGAGTCACTCAAAGTCACTCGGACCCTGGCACCGTTCTCCCCCTTGACGCGGCTCTATGGCTCCTTCCCCCTCCCTGTCTCTGGTTACTAAAAAAAAAAATATGCAAGGGTGAGTGTTTGGCATTATAATTAATATAGAACGGAATTTAACACTATACATGCATATTGATACCTACACATCTAGCATCACCTGTAAGTAAGCATACCGAAACATAGTGTATTTCATGCAGTAACTATATTAAACCAACTACACAATTCCCTCACATTCATCACATTCATCGCATTCATCACATTCATCACATTCATTGCATTCATCATATTCATCATATTCATCACATCACAACTGACTCTCATACAATCTGACTCCTAGTATCCAGATACTAAAGGATTGGCCTTCAGCTGGGGGTCCTACTTGACACCCCGTGAACCCTGCTTGGTTCACCGAGTCCTGCTTGACTCTCCACCTCGACCACTGGGTCCTACTTGACCACTGGGTAGCTCAACTGGGCACAAAAACCATGGGAGCCGGAAATGAGGGGCTATCATATACCGTCGGCCATCCCATACCACATAATCATTCAACAGTTTACCTTTCACATAATAATATCAATTCCTCATCACTCGGGTAGCCTACTTGCTAACCTGACGTCACATAACACTGATCATTTCACATTAGATATCACAAGATCATACATGATAAACTCATCCACACCCGATCCTCCACTAATTAATGTACTCAGTCACACATGCACAAACATAAACACACAATTACGCTTAGCAACATTTTCCTTAACCTGTTTACGTTATTTCAATGACCTGTATAAGAAGCGAGTCCTATTCTAATTAATTATAACCCGAACACCCCCCTTACTTTGGTTCTACGCTTCGATGATCTGTTCTCTGTGTCGATTCTTTCCTCCGAGCACTGGTTTCACAGTCTCAACTCCGTCAGTCAGTCTTCCGTTGCTTAGCTTACTACCTACGGATCATAAAGTACAGCTCATCACTTCAACGCCCTTAGTTCATGGATAACATCTGGGCTCACGCTCACCAGAGGAGTGGAGAACAGCCACGAATATAGCCATGCATGGCTCTTAACGGCCAAAATAAAAGAAATAAGGGAATTACAATTGGAACTGATCAGTAGACTCACCTTGAAGCCTCGATCACAGGAATGAGGTTAAATTGAAGTTTAGACACAAATGGAGTCCCTCTCTAGCGCATGCAAATCAGCGTTAAGAGAGGAGAGAAAAACGAAAGAGGAGGAATAGACCAACAACAAAGATAACTTGTAAATAATGAAGAGGGAAGGAAGAGAATCTTTATATATATATATAACTCATGGGCAAGATCATCTTTTCCTTTATTTTATTTGTATTCTTACTAAATTTAATCAATTTTATTATATTAAACTATTGCATAGTTATCAAGTCAATTATACTTATTTATTCCCTCAACGTTTAATTATTCACAATTCTCTAATACTTCGCAAGGGTATAGGCCCAATATGAATATTGGCCCCCGACGTCCTAACTTAGTGTCCATACCTCAGAAATCCGAGCTACAACCTGAGAGATCGGATATATCATCCGTGCTCACCTCTTGGTTACCTACATTCGTTGTTTCAGTCATTATGAGGTTAATCCGGTCTATGACCCCGTGTGAGGCGCTCTCCTCACAACGGTTCGGACCACACCACCTAACTCTGTCCGCTCTTCTCCTACACTCCCGATCTTTAACTCCGCCTGCTCGTTTCAGATACCGATCTCGACACCGGCTTTTCCAATCTTTGGCTCGGACAGAATAAATATTAAATAAAACTTCTAAAATATTTACTGACATTTCCCATTTCTTATAATTCTCATTAAAACATCAGGGATGTTACAAAAGGAGTGAGAAGCTTTCTAGGATGTGCTGGCTTCTACAGAAGATTCATAAAAGATTTTTCAAAAATAGCTAAGCCTTTGACTGACTTGCTTGTAAAAGATCATGTGTTTGTGTTTACTGAAAACTGTGTCAAGGCTTTTGAAAAATTGAAACAAAGTTTGACTTCAGCTCTGATCCTTGCAGCACCTGATTGGTCTTTACCGTTTGAATTAATGTGTGATGCAAGTGACTTTGCAGTCGGAGCTGTGTTGGGTCAGAAAATAGGAAAATTAACTCATGTAATTTATTATGCTAGTAAAGTGTTGAACGAAAATCAAATACATTACACCACTACTGAAAAAGAAATGCTTGCTGTGGTGTATGCATTTGATAAATTTCGTGCTTACTTGATTGGGGCCAAGGTCATTGTATATACAGATCACTCGGTAATCAAGTACTTACTAGCTAAGAAAGAATCTAAGCCGAGACTGATCAAGTGGGTTCTGTTACTCCAGGAGTTTGACTTAGAAATACGAGATAAAAAAGGGGTAGAGAACTCAGTTGCCGATCAACTGTCTCGTCTGGAAGGTGAATCGGATTCTGTTTTAATAAAAGAAGAATTTCCAGACGAGAGGTTGATAGCAATTATCACCGGACCATGGTATGCTGATATGGCCAACTTCAAAAGTGCCTCGGTGGTACCTGATGGCTGGACATCCCAAATGAAGAAATAATTCTTTTATGATAGCAAAAACTTCCTTTGGGATAATCCATTTCTATATAAAATAGGAGTAGATGGAGTGATCAGGCGATGTGTGCCTGAATCTGAGCAAGAAAGGCTCTTGTGGCATTGCCATGACTCCTATTATGTAGGTCATCATGGTGCCTCCCGTACAGCAGCAAAGGTTTTACAGAGTGGCTTTTGGCCAACTATCTTTCAAGATGCTAAAGTGTATGTCAAAAGGTGTGATAAATGTCAAAAGAGCAGAGGTCTCTCTACTAAAGCTGGCATGCCTTTGACAAACATTTTAATTGTGGAATTATTTGACGTCTGGGGTATCGACTTTATGGGACCGTTTCCAAAGTCGTTCTCCAATGAATATATACTTGTTGCTATAGACTATGTCTCCAAATGGGTGGAGGCAATCCTGACCAGAACCAATGATGCACATGTGGTGCTTAGGTTCATAAAAAAAAATATTTTCTCTAGGTTTGGAGTTCCGAGAGTACTTATTAGTGATGGGGGTTCACATTTTTGTAATAAAATAATGGAAAAAGCCCTGCGTCACTATGAGGTTTTACATAAGATATCCACTCCTTACCATCCACAAACTTGTGGACAAGTTGAGCTGTCAAATAGAGAAATCAAGAGAATTTTAGAGAAAGTGGTCGGGAAATCTAGGAAAGATTGGTCGGTAAAATTAGATGATGCATTATGGGCCTACAGAACAGCCTTTAAAACTCCGATTGGCATGTCCCCGTATCAATTAGTTTACGGTAAGGCTTGCCATCTCCCTGTGGAGTTGGAACATAAAGCGTGGTGGGCCACAAAGTTATTAAACATGGATTGTGACCAATCCCAGGAGGAAAGAGTTTTTAAACTCCATGAACTAGAGGAGTTCTGACTCAACGCTTATCAAAGTGCCTACATTTATAAGGAGAAAACAAAGAAGTGGCATGATAAGTGGATTAATAAGGAGGAGTTTCAAAAGGGTGATCAGGTTTTGTTATTCAATTCCTGACTGAGACTCTTCCCTAGAAAACTTAGATCGAAGTGGTCGGGGCCTTTTACTGTAAATGAGGTTTTTCCTCATGGTGCAGTTGAGCTGAAAGACCCGACCACCGATCGTATTTTTAAGGTAAACGGCCAGCGACTCAAACTCTACTTTGGAGGAGAGTTTGATAGGCAGAAGACCTCCTTGTTACTATAGGCATCCTCTTATATGCCACAAGGTCAAGCTAGTGACCTTAAAGAAGCGCTCTAGGGAGGCAGCCCTACATTTCGAATGTTTTATTTTGTGCATGGTGTTGGAATTAATGAAAAGAAAACTAAAAATTTAGTGAATAAAGTTTGAATAAAATTTGTGAAGTTTGAAGAAGGGAGTCCGAGCTTGATTCTTCCATTTCGCTTAGGCGAAGCACTTGTAGCTTAGGCGAGAAGCTGCTACTGTCGTTTCACGCTTAAGTGAAAGTTTACTGAGCTTGAGCGAGAGTAGTACACTCGGATAACTGTTACTCATTCTTAACCCTTTTTCCTGACTAAACTTCACTCGTCATTCTTCAATAAATTCCAAATTTTGATGTGAATAAAAGGGAGACTTTAATAAATGATTTCTGATCGTTGATTTAATAAACGGGTCAGATGATGAAGGGTGATTTATTTCAGTCAGCCTTTTATCACTCGGATTCCTCACTCATCACAGTCAGTTTTGTATTCATTAGTCTCCTATTCACTCAGTATATTTTCTTGTCAGTCTTGTGTTCACTCGGTCTTCCATTTTTCTCATTCATCCACTCGTCGTTCTCACTCAGTCTCATTCCCTCACCCGACCTCTTTTATTCGTTCTCCATTCACTCGGTCACTCTTTCATTCTTCCATTCGCCACTTATTCACCCGATCTTTTTCACTTCGTCTTCCGTTTTTCTTTTTTATCCACTCAGTATTTTCATTTACTCAGTTTATTTCCTTCTTGTTCTGTCTTTCACTCATGTTTATTCGCCCGGTCAGTCAGTCATTCTTTCGTGTTCTTCCACTCGTTTTTCCATTTTCGACCACTCGTTGTTCATTCATTCATTTTTCATTTTTACCCGGTATAATGAACTCAGTATTCATTTACTCGTTGTTTCGTTCCACCTAAATTCTTTCGTGGCTTTCTCACAATTCTCTCTATATTTTTCTTTTTTCATCCACCCTCAATCTACTCGTCTTTCTTCCACTCGGCCATTCTTTCTTTTTCGTTCCTCACCTGTCATTTAGTCTTTCATTACCGTACTCTATCTTTTATCTATTCATTCTTCCACTTGTTGTTTCATTCACTCAGCTTTACTCTCATTTTTCCGTTCATCTTTTATTCATCGGTTTTTCTATTTACTCATTCCTTCTCTGCACTCGTTGTTTTGTTCACTCTTCCACTCGTCCTTTACCACTCAGTATCTCTATCACTCGGTATCTTTCTCCATATTCACTCGGTCATTTTCTTTTCACTCTTTTCACTCTTTCACTCGGTCTCCTCCTCTGCAGTCTTCCATTCACCGTCTCCCATTCGATCACTCGGTTTTCATTCATTCGTTCACTCTAATTCACTCGTCCTTTATTCACTCTGTTAATCTCCCACTCATTTATTCTTCTACTCATTCTTCCATACACTCTTCCAATCGTCATTTATTTCACTCTTTCTTTCTTTCACTCGGTCTTACTTTCTTTATTCTTTCTCCCATTCGCTTTTCTGTTCACTCGCATTTCACTGTAGTTGTTCATTCGTCTCTCATTCACTCTACTTCATTCATTCATTCTTCACTCGTTCTGGTATTCATTCATCATTCACTCAGGATCATTTCCATTCAGTTTTCATTCACTCGGGATCCTGTATTCATTCACGTGTCGTTCTTTCATTTGTTCTTCCACTCACTCTTTCATTTACTTATCGCCTTTATTCTTTCGTTCTTTTTCATTATTTATTCATTTGTTCGTCTTCTTCATCACTGTCACTCATCTTTCGTGAATCCACTCAGTATCTCTTCCCACTCTCACTCGATCTTCCACCTATTTAGTATGTGAGCCGAGTAAGAGTGTCAAAACAAATATATATATATATTATAATAATAATAAAGTAATAAATAAAGCTGGAGCATACTTACGCGTTTCTTAGTTAAGTGACTTCAACAGTATAAAAACCTTTTAGCTTCCAAACCCTAAGTACCTACGCTGAACTTGGGTTGAAGATGAAAAGGCACTTTCTGATTTCTAAGAAAGGTACTATCTTTCCACTTATTTCACTTATTTCGTTCACTTCTAAGTACATGCTTAGTATTTTCTTGCTTCTTTGTTAATATTCTTCCACTGTTCATAGCCATGCATCTCACATTTTTGGTTTGCTATGTTTGTTTTGGATTTTGGTACTTATTTTCATTTAGGTTGTTTATCAGCATTTCTTCATCATTAACCATGAAAAAAAGATCACAGAGACTCCTGCAAAAACCTAGACCAAATTTTGTAGAAGGAAGTGTGAGAAAAAAGCAAATAGATAACGAAAAGGAAGTGACAACCATAAGTATATCTGATTCTTCTGAACATGCACCTAGTCAAAGTCAAGCTGAAAGGAATGCATCTCTTTCGGTTCAGAGGAATGCATCCCCTGCATTTGAGAAGAATGAATCGCCAGAAGTTGAAAGTGTTAAGGCTGCTGAAAACTATGATATAAAGTTTAAAACCAGAGAGCCCGAGCGTCCCAGGAAATCTGCAGGAGCCAGTTCTTCTTCTTCTGACATTTCTATGGTGTTGCAGGAATTACAGGTCATGAAGAAGATGCAACTTGGAATTTATGATCGGGTTTTGAACCACGATCTCATGCTCAGGAAGATTGCCACGAAATTGAGGGTAGAGCACACAGCAGAAATGGGAGCCCCACCTGACAGAGATGCGTGGTTGGCTTCTATTAGATTCACTATTCCCTCTGAGGACGTATCCCGAGCAGCTAATCTCCCATCATCTTCTAAGCAGGAAAAAGAGAATACGGATTAGGATGATTGATTTTGTTGATCCGTATTTTGTTTATTATGTAATGACTTGACATTATTTAAGTGTTTCCTGAACAATGAATTCTCTTTTATTTTAGTTGTAATGAAATTTTATTTCCTTGTTAAAATTGCATGTCATTATTCTGTTTTTCGGTTGTATCGGTAAATTCATACATCCCAATCCGACCACGTGTTTTCCATCCACAGCCACTCAGGTAAAAGGGGAAGTATTTTTCCGACTCTTTAACTGATACTCCAACTCCTTAATTGCTAAAATATGCTTATTGTTTAATTTCAAATCCATCTTAATAATTTAAAGTTTGCTGATTCTTAGGCTTTAGTTGGATAAATTAATTGATCGGCTTTGTTTAACTCATGATCTCTACCCATAACTTTTTCATCATTAATTAATTGTTTACTCGGTATGCTAGTTAGCAATCTGAATGTATGACCTTACATTAAGTTTGGGGACATGACTGGCTAATTAACTGTCATATTCGTAGCTTTTGAGCCTATTTTATTCTTTTTCGAGTGAACTTGCATGCTAGTTAGTGAGACAGAATTTGCTTCAGTGCTTGCTAATTGATTGTATACCAGCCAATCGGAAATGATGAAGGCCTTCTTTGTTAATTTAGCCAGGGCCAAAAAGTAGCCGTCCTAATATATTTAATTATCCTTTGACCCAAAAATTATTTTCGAGCCTGAAACCCTTTTATTCTGTTTATTCATCTAATGTTACAAGCCTATTTATCTTGAAAAAATTGATTAATTTACCCCTGGATATTCCACTGATGAATTGCTCAGTCTTACTTATTGCTAGGGACTAGCAAGTTCTAAGTTTGGGGATGAAGAGTGTGCCTAGCATCAATTAAGGACACACTCCGACCTTGGTTATAGATGAATAAATAGAGAAATGAAGGGAGAAATAGAAAAATAGAAAAGCTGAGAAGAAAAATGAAAAGAATTAGCAAGGAAGAAGGTGCAAAGCACCGATTGAAAAAATGTAATCGGAAAAAGATGGAAAAGAAGAAAAAAAAAGGAAAAGTCCGAAGGACTGAAAGAAAAAGAAGGTGTAAAGCACCGTAAGTTATTAAGTTAGCATTCATTCGGAAAATAATGGAGCTTGCTAAGTAGAGGCAGTTAAGTTGAAAATTGAGTCAAGGCATCAGTGGACACATCTTGTAACCCGACATTCACTCGGAAAACAATAATTGAGCCTGTAGCCCAGCCCCATTATAAGCTTAAAAAGCCCTTACTGATCTGATTATGTTGGCATATGGCATGACGTGTAGAACTGTTGCAAGCCTATGTTTATCTAACAAGTATGCAGGTGATGAGTGCATTCTATTTACCCTATACACCGAGAGAAGAGTGAAACACCGACGTGGTGAGGAAAGCATCAACAGCTTGTTTCCCGAAGGAGGTGTAAGTCATTATACTTTTAGAAATTGCGAAAAGAAAGCATGGTCGGTATTCAATAATTATAGCATGAACTAAGTTAAGGAAAGGTTGATTGTGTTAAATAACAGCTTGTTAGTTAATTAATCTGAATAGTTGCTTGAGGACAAGCAAGTTTTAAGTTTGGGGATGTGATAAGTCTTGAAAAGACTTAATTAATTCTGCTTTTTATTTGAATTAATTCATTGTTTAGTGATTAGTTTAGACCTTTTATTTAATTAATTGCTAACAATTTATAATTTATTTAATTATTTCAAAAGTGTTTTATTTATGTAAGAAAATGGTTAAAAACATTAATTAGTTAAGAGTTTTTGATTATTTGTAATTCCATTAAGCAGCCAGCATACAAACGCTGGGCAAATTAGTTGTTTATTGGTGTATGAAAAGAATTGCTCAAGCAAAGGAAAAAACCGAGCGAGATTTGGAAAATCCGAGTGATATTTCACAAATCCGACTGAAAAGAGTCCAAGAGCCCAAACTGACCGAGACTTCAAAGAGGCCGACTGAAAAGACTTCTCAAAAGGTTGACTGGAAGGAATTAATCAAAATCCAACTTAAAAGATTTCCAAAAGATACCGACTCCAAAATAGAACAGGGAACCGATTGAAATAAAAAGAAGAACCCGAGCATCAATTTCATAGAGCTGATTGAATAATCAATTCGCTCTAGCAAGAGTAAAATTCGCTCAAGCGAGGGTCAAAGTTCGCTCAAGCAAGCAAGCTTACGCTCAAGCGTGACCTCAAAACATGATTCCCTCGCCCAAGCTTATCCATAACGCTTAAGCGAGAAGGCAATACTGCAGTACATATCTCAAGTTCGCCCAGGCGAGAACCCAGTTCGCTCAAGCGAAAAGGCTGATATTTAAAACAGTGATTGTTCCCTCCAGAATCCGCTCGGCACCGATGTTGTTTCCTGCTACCTTCTCTCCTACTTCTGCACCTTAGTAATGAAGTAGTGAGCTGTTATTAGTTGGTGCTCTGCTGATAAGCTGTAACTTGTTAAGATCTGAGCTGTAATTAGTTAATTATTCTGTAAATTATGTAGTTAGTTAGTTTAGTCGTTAACTTAAGTTTTCTAAGTTATTAGTTAAGTTAGTTAGTTAGGTAGATGCCTATATATATGTTTGTACATATTCTGTAAAAGGGAGAGACAGATTCACATAGAATACATAGAACACAATTCATTCAAAACTTCGAACATCTCACTACTTCATTTTCTCTTTCTAAATCCTCTCCTCCATGACGTTCCACAATTCTTCGATGGAACCAAAGTCAATGGAATTCTAAATCCCTAAGGTTGGGATTGCGAAGGTTAGCAATGGAGTCTTGAAGCTGTGAGCGAGGAAATCAACTTCTAGATCCTGAGGCGAACAAGCTGAGGAGTGGATCTGAATTGCTGGATTGACAAATCCAGAACTGATGAAGAACTTCACCGGTGAAGAATCATGGTTGAAGCTTAGGTAACTTCCAGCTTTCTAACTAGTTCAGGCCTAATCAATTTAGGTGAATAGTTGGAGTTCAACCTCCAATTTCGCATTAGATTCTTAAGTTAATTAAGCACTTAAGGAATTAAGGTTTGATGCTTAAGGATTAGTGTTTTTCACCTAAGGAATTAGGGAATAACCACAAGCGGATTGTCCTCTGGATTATGAAGTTCGATGATACTTCAATTGCATGTTTCTTAAGGAAATTGTGAACTGAAGTAATCCTGACCTGCTTTCTTTTAATCACCTTTCACATTTCATTTTAACTCTGTTTCTGGAAATACAAAAACAACCATAAAACATTAAAACAATCAAAAACCGAATGAACTTTCTGCGTCTTGTGTTGGTTCAGCTTGTACTAGTCTGAGATTGAGGTATTTACCGCAATCCCTGTGAGACGATCAATATATTACAATTTAACGACAGGTGCGCTTGCCAAGATATAAATCTGAGAGTCATAATTTTTAAACAAAGATTTTCACACCAATTTGATGACTCAGGATTTTAGCATCAGATACTTGAGACGAGACGTCCCGCTTATCTCCTTCCCATTTTTAACCCCGTATCTTGATTAAATTCCATGAAAATCAATTTAGACATGACGTCTTGTTGATTTTCCCTTATTTCTGGTAGGCCATCACCATAAGGAACGGGGTACTTGGGATGAGACGTCCCGTTTATCCCCTTCCTATTTCTAACCCCGTATTTTGATTAAAGGATGACTAATTTAGATGTGACGTCTTGTTAGTATCCTTCCCTTTTCCTGTTTTATACCAAAGCCAAGGTTAATTTGGACGCGACGTCTTGTTGACCTATACTCCATGTCTATTCAGTTTGTTCCTTCTGTTTTTACACAAAGTATAACAATAAAAGGGGAGAAATATAACATCTTTTGTAAGGCTATTTATGTTGCGCATTTTCAATCTTGGTACTATTTCTGACAGGCGATGTAGGGTACTAATACCTTCCCTACTCGTAACCGACTCCCCAACTTGAATCTCATTTTTTTAAACCAGTGCTTTACTGAATTTAGTTTTTTTCCAATGTTTTTCCTATGGATAAAAACGTTGGTGGCGACTCCTTGTTTTTTTCCGTTCGTTTCGTCCTATTTCGAGAGGGTCGGCCGCACCGTCGTGATCCAGTTTGTGACAGATGGCGACTCCGCCGAGGACACTTAAGAGAGTCAGGCCAGTTTGATTGAAAGCGTATGTTCTTTTTATATAGCCTTTGTTAGCTTGGATTTCTTCCCTTTGTTTATTTTCTGTTGATTGTTGTGAATGTTTGTTTTTGTTTTAATTGTATCTTATTATTTGCTTTGTTGTTTATGTTTTGCATGTTTGTTGAACCCTAGGGTAGAGGACCATGTTACTTTTCTGTAATCATTGAACCCTAGGGTAGACGACTTTGTATATTTGTTCTGTGTTTGTTCTTTGTGCAGAATGGGGTAAGGCAAAAGGTATTGAATGCCCTTCCACACACTACACTCATAATTACTTGCACACACCTATGAGTGGCGCCCTATACCCGGGCCCCAAATGAAGCTTAAGTTAGGAGGGGTTGGTAATGGAATCGTATGGGATGTACTTCCTATCCGGTGTTCGTGAGAACCTCAACTAGAGTTCGACCTCTCGCAACATACGCACCTAGTGGATTCCCCACTGTTTGCGTCCCTGTCATGGGTAGGATCTTGGCTCTGGTGACCTTCTAGATGTCTAGTGGAAACCACCCGGTGTGGAGAGTCACTTTTAGACAAGCCATAGGGCCTAGAAAAGACTTTCAACAAAACCTGACCTAGGCCACAAAAGGGAAAACTTTACTTTACCTTACGTCATTTTTGCTTTCCCTTTTATCTAAAAAAAATGAATTATCTACCACCCGCAGATTTGCTTAGTTTTTGAAAAAATGACTCATTTTGAAACACACAGTATTCTTCGGGTGAATAGATAATCCTCTTTTGGTTGTGTACCTCTGAGTCCTGAGTCATAGATTTTCCTAATCGTCAAAAAATCAAAAAAATATAACTTTATTTCTGCTCCAACAGGGGCGTCGATGACGATTAAAAAAAATTATGACTATTGCGACTTGGACCCTTGGTAATCATTGTTTCCCTAAGAAAAATTGCTTTATGTTACATCAATAGGGAAGTACCGGTTCCAAAACATGACATCAACTAATTTCTTTTCCTTATCCTCATTTTTGTGGGAGGCTATTTAGAGCTTAACGAATACCCTTTGAGTATCTATAGAAATTAACATGGGATTGAACTTAAGAAATGAGGGCTGTAATTGCCCGAAGAAAATGTTTGAGCTTGAGGCTCCCGCCTCAGGATGAAAGATTTCTTTTGTTTTCACAACTATCCCGTATTAATTTCCATGTTTACCATACCTAGTACTTTTGAATGATAAGTTCTAAGGAATGGTTAAAGGATACTCGCCAAAGCCTGTGATTGCTTCCCACGACATTCTCCTTCTTTCTATTTCCACCTAACATTTTTTTGCTTTTTTTTAAAAAAAAGACACAGGCATCACGGGTAGGCATCCTTACCAGACCCGGCTCCAAAGGAAACTCATGGCTGAGGCAGAAGCTATTGACGGAGACTTTAGAACTGAATTCGATCAGTTGAAAGAGCGAGTGGCAGAGTTAACTAAACTTTTAGAAAAGAAACTCACAGAAGGAGGCTCCTCTCCAGGTGTTGACGCCCAACAGCAGCCTGCCACCGCGCCACCCCCCTTGGTTCTGACCCAGCAAGAACCCAACTCCCTAACACAACGACACCCCCTCTCACCATTCATGTTGGAAGACCTAACCCTGCCATGGAGGCCCAGCCACCTTACGGTCAGTCTTATGCACAACAGCATACATTTGTCAGTCCTGACGGTAACCCAGTACCTTTTCTACTTTATGGCCTACCACCGGGGTACTATCCCCCACTCACTAACCAACAAGACGCCCACGACCAACAAGCGATGAATCCTCACGCTTCATACCCCACCCAGCCAAACATGCCACCACTCCACCAAACCCAAAACACGTAAGCCCATGACCCACAAGCCTACCAAACCCAAAACACACAGGCCCATAACCCACAGACCTACCAAACCCAAAACACACAGGCCCATGAACCACAAACCTACCAAACCCAAAACACACAAGCCCTGATGGCCCAGCCAACCTACAACACACAAGCCCAAAACACACGAGCCCAGATGACCCAACCGACTTATGCCGTACAAGCTATGGCCCAACCCCAAGGTCCCTCACCAAATACAGGCCTAATGAACCAGTCCCATGCGTTACCTCCTTTCAACTAGCCACTCGGCTATCCATACGGATACGTAACCCCCTATGTGACCAATCTCCAAGATACAACCCGCATGATGAACCTGGTAGTTGGTCATAGCACGGTCGTATCTCCCCAAAAGGAAAAGATAGAAATCTTAGAAGAGCCTTTGAGAATGATGGAAGGCGCTGGGGGTTTTGGACTGATAGATGCTTCTGAGCTATGTTTAGTCACAGATGTTATCCTCCCACCCAAATTCAAGATGCCAGACTTTGACAAGTATCAGGGAATGACTTGTCCAAAGAACCATCTCACGATGTACTGTCGAAAGATGGCATCTTACTCTTCTAACGACCAATTGTTGATCCACTGCTTCCAAGATAGTCTGGCGGGGGCTGCTCTTACATGGTATGCTCACCTTGAGCGGAACCATATTCGTTGTTGGAAGGACCTGGCAGATGCCTTCCTTGGACAATACAAGTATAACATGGATATGGCACCCAACAAGGTCCAGTTACAGAATATGGTGAAGAGGGACAGTGAAACATTTAAGGAGTATACCTAACAATGGAGAGAGACAGCGGCGCAAGTGGACCCCCCATTGTCGGAAAAAGAGATAGTCGTGATGTTTATCGATACGCTCCCATCACCTTTCTACGGCAAGATGATTGGTAGTGTTTCAGTCAACTTCTCTGACATCGTGACTATTAGGGAAAGGGTAGAGAGCGGAATACGAACGGGAAAGATTACTCAGGGCCCATCTGGGGAAAGCATGACAAGAAAGCCGGCTCCTGGGAGAAGGGATGAGAAACTAATTCCATCTCTTCTAATCAAAAGACGGCTCTACCAAGACCATTCGTCCCTACCTTGATTCAAGCTCCCAATCCTTATATGGCCACTGCCACTTATGGCCCCACAGCTTATACTCCCTGAACTGGTCTGGACCGGGGTCTAGGATCCGGTATGGGACCAGCCACAAGAGTATAGGTGTTTCTAGGGTTTGCACACTGGAGCAGTGTATATCTGATGTATTAATCCGGTCTCTCAGTAGGAGAAACCGGTCTTGTTGTCCTGGAGATCCTTCACACCAACGTTTCGCGTTGTAGGGGGGCGAAAGGTGGTGCCACCTGCGAAGATTCTCCGACGCTCAAGTTAGAAGAGTGTAAGAACTCAGTGAATGCTCAAGCGAAGTAACAGTAAAAGTATGAGATAGAACAACGATACCATGCATGTGTATTGAAATATGCTTCTTATAGTTACACGTCAGAAAATGCGTCATTGGATACAGATGGGTCCCTTAGCTCTGATAGCGTGTATATTATGTCAATCAGGGTAGCTCAACTTTCAGAATGTGTCAGAAGGGTAGGTCAATTATCAGAGTACGATCCTCTAAGAAGAGGGGAGGATAATCACCTTTTCCGTATAATCTGCTGACACATCCACTTGCTTTCTGAGGTTATTGACGTGACATATTTTGCTATAAACAGTGTCTTCGCTGATAAGTTATTAGGGGTTCTTATCTTGCTGTGATTGAAAAGCCAACAGTTATATAAATGTCCTGTGAAAATGAACATAGAACCGTTATAGAGAAAACAAATGATGCAGTCGTGAGGTGAGGACGGACGGCCAGACATTGGATATCCGGTGTGGTAACGTTGAACCAAGACACCGGTTTTCCTTATATGAGGTCAGTCTGACGTCACAAGAATAGGGGCCGGTATCCAGACCGGATCATCTGTCCCCTAGCTTGTATGAGGGACTGTTAAGTTGCTCATATGAGCTACACAACTCTTAGAGAAATCTGGATGCCGGTAGTACATTCTGGAAAGTCTCTGAGAGCTCTGTGACATCCGCTCTAATAGACAGGTGACCGCTCTTCTTGCGTTGTGTACAACGGATTCAGATAGCATAAATAAGTAGTGGAAAATCCCAAGAGTCTTTGAGAATCGAAACCCTTGATATTCGAAAAGTGGTTGAGATGCATTAAATGTGCATGGCATGATTGGACAGTAAATGCGTTTTTTACGCACGAGCCATCATTACCCAAGAGTGTAACTGTTGATTGGGCTTATTGGGCCTGGATTCAAACTGAATGGGGGCCCATTTTGCCAAAATGTTTACTGAAACGTTACCATTTTCGCGCCCGTATATGAGAAACGACGGTGTCGTTTCAATTTGAAGTGGTTGCGTTTTGATGCAAACCTTGTGACCTTCGATGAAACACTGTGCTTCTTCGTTACCTATAAAAGGAACTCTTAGCAGATTTTGGAATCCACTCTTGTTTCCAAGCTTAGTGAACTTCTGCTCAAATTTCATTCGGATTTCTCTGTCGTCTTCAAACTTCTCAAAGATCTTCTTCCTTTAGGTAACCTCCCTTTCCTTCAACTCCTTGCAATTTTTGTCATTCTATTTCCATCATGCGCCCTAGAGCAGGCCACGCTGGTCCTTCAAATAGGGGGAGTTTTGGTTCTCGCGCCCCCCTTAGCCACCGTGGTGGGAGGATTCCAGCGAATCCTCCTGTGGCTGGGCCCCGTCGCTCAGAGAGAGCCGAAGCCTCTTCCTCACGAGCGTCTTCTTCCCAACGTCGCTCTGAGGCTCCCCTTGACTCGAGGGCTACCAGCCGCTCTGATGAAGGGTCAAGTGCTGAAGGTTACCTCTCTGACGATGTTGCTTTTTACCACAGTACCTACGCGTTCCATCATGCCTGTACAACCATGGACCTTCCAGGACGTGGAAAAACACCGGTTCTCCGCTCTGCTGAAGGGTGTGTCAATGTTGTTGCACATCGGCTTGACTGGGAGAAACTCAACAGGGAGAAACCATACTGCTGGGTGGAGGAGCAATTCCTAGAGATCCCTTCGCACTATGCAAGTGAAGAGGAATGCACGGTCTCTTTCCGCTGCAAAATATATTCGGATAAAAAGTACAAGGCACGATACGCTGTGATGGCACCACATCCCTCTGAAAGAATATGCCACAGCGTCCCTGATGTGAGGTCGGTCTACATGTACGACTTCGTCTTCTTGAAACTGGGAGTACGCTTCCCCATGACGGAGTTCCAGATGACCGTCCTGCATTTCCTAGACTGCGCCCCCACCCAACTGCATCCCAACGGTTGGGGTCTTGTCCGGGCTCTGGAAGTTCTGGGGGAGCATTTCAACTGCTTCGCCACTGTGGCCAAGTTATTTTACTACTGCCAGGTGGTCCGCCGTGCTAACAAGAAGGGCGGCCTTGGGTTCATTACTCTCCGTAGTGACTCAAGGGTTGTAAATTTCAAGTCTTATACGGAATCCGTGAAGGTGGATGGACGCTCCTTCAAACACTACTATACGCGAGTCCGGATTCAACCAAATAAGCCGGTCTTCTAGCGGAACAAGGAGGGGTTTACCAAGTTTCCCCTTAGCTGGACGCACGAGCATTTTCTCCTTATGAGTCGTGCTTATTATACAGATGAGAGCAAACTTTCCCCTCACTCCGTTGAGGTCTTGAGCGCCATGCAGACGACCTCAAAGACCCTCAAAGGGTTCTCTAGCCGCCTCCTCTTGGCCGAGGATGATATCAGAAACACCTACCTCCGTAATATCCGCTCTTAAATTCTTTACGTTGTATAGTTATTCCGCTCTGGTTATTTTTTCTTCTTGTATGCTTATTCAACCTTTCTTGTTTTGCAGAACAAATTGAAAAAGCTTGCCCAGAGATGTTGTCGTTAAGGACCATGATGGCTGACGATGACTCCTCCTCTGAGGAAAATGAGATTCAGGCGAAGAGAAACGCCACCAAAACTCCCCTCATTCCTCTGACCTCTGCGGTAGGAGATGAGGTTCCTCTCTTCGATGAGGAGGAAACTGAACAACGACCTGAAGCCACTGGAACGGGCGACGAGGAGGCCGTCCCAGAGAAGAAGAAAAAGAGGCACTTGGTCAAGAAGGCAGATCAAGAAAAGCCTTCCTCTGGTGACCCTGCGAAGAAGCGTCAGAGGACGGCCGAAGAGACTGGATTGAAGAAGGACAAGGGAAAGAAACCTGTTCCTGAATCCTCCGCCCCTTCTTCACAGAATGCTTTAGAGCCGGACTCTGGGAATGGTCCTCCTCCGGCGTTTGAGCCTCCGCGCGACTCCTTCCTCTCCCCTTATTTGTGGTTTCAAGGATCCATGCCTCCCACTCTCCCAAAGGCACGGTATTGCCTCCGCCCTTCCCTCGACGCCGCTGGGGTTCGAGGTGCTTGTAAGGCCGGGCGTTGGCAGCTTGACGAATTGTCCAGCCTGCTTGATTCCCTGAGTGAGAAGGCAGATTATATGGATCAAGTTGAAAAACTTGAGACTGAACTCGCGGTGAAGGAGAAATGGGCAACCAAACAAGCTGAAGTTCATAGGGGCGTCGAGTCTGAATTGAAGAAAACTAAAGAAACGCTCCAGAGGAAAACTGAAGAGGCAAGCCAAGTTCATTTTGCGAACAAGGCCCTAGAGCGGGAAGTTGCCGACCTCCAGAATAAGAATAAATCCATACCCCTCCTTGAAGAAGAATTACAACTGGAGAAGAAGAGATTGGCTAAGCTTGCTGACGATCTCAAAGTTATGGAGGACGGTCGCAACAAAGACCTTGGGGAGTGGGAGACCGTTCGGAAAGAGATGTAAGCCCAAATTGATGAACTCAAGAAGGGTGGTGCGAGTGCTGGGCCTTCAGAAGAGGATTATGCCAAGGTTCAAAGGAGATTAGCTGCTGCAAAGGCCAAGGCTGCCAAAGCCTTGGAGATATACAAAAAAGTGGCATATGAATCATTCGGCCTGGCCCTTCGTCAAGTCTACTATCGTAACCCTGGAGTGCAACTGAACCTGTACGGATTAGATCCGTTCTTCGAATTCCATGGGGGAAGACTTGTCGAAGTTCATAAGGACGGCTCGCACCATGAACCCCGTGAATCTCTGTACGAACTGCCTCCCCTCCCAGAAGGTCAAAGTATGGAGCCAGAAACATCCACCGCTGACTCTGGAGCTGAAGCACAAGAAGGAGCCCAAACCGGAGTGGAGGGCAAGACGGAGAAGGCAGGAGTGCCCACTGCGGAAGATCAAGCGTCGGGCTCTTAATTTTATGCTTTCATTCATAGCCGTGTTCTGGGATCGGCTCCAGCTTTAAAACACTTTGTAACCTGCATATTTCTTATTTTTGAAAATAAAATTCACTATTGCTTTTCTTCACTGCTTGCGTCGAATGTGTGATTGCTGAATAACTTAGTGTTATACAAAACACTTTATTGTTTTCAATGCTTTGCGAATCCGTTCTGCGTAGTTACCTAGCTGCTTAGAGCGTACTTATCACACCAAGTTAAGATAACAAATTGTAACGAATAATTGATAATTAAGTTAAAGCATGCCCTGTCCCCAAGTGTAAGTACATTGGGAAGGGAAAGTTTATCTCAAGGATTACTTTTTAACTTCTTAAAAAGATAGAAATGCTTATCTGTCCTCGAAGATGTAGAGCGGGTACGTTAGCGTTCAACCGCTCCGGGGTGGATGTTCCACAACTGAGGACGGACATTGCCTTTGAATTTTAGTATAGCTTTGACAAGGGTAAGCTTTTACGCCCTTCTTTTGAGGCTCGGTTTGGTCCTACATCTCAAGTCTTCACACAGTGTTCGGTTCGATCCTACTAGCCGTACTTAGAGTTCGGTGCAATCCTACAATCCAAGCCTTCAACACGGGGTTCGGATCAGGGCTAATCCTGAACCTACTGCGCCCGTCACTCGGGGTTCAGCGCGGTTTTCTGTGTGAACCGGCCTACTGCGCCCAAGCCTTCGCATGGGATTCGGTTTGTGGCCTTGAAAAAGGACCAGCCCTACAACCCATGTAGTCTTCGAATGGGGTTCGGTTTGTGGCCTTGAAAAAGGACCAGCCCTACAACCCATGTTGTCTTCGAATGGGGTTCGGTTTGTGGCCTTGAAAAAGGACCAGCCCTACAACCCATGTTGTCTTCGAATGGGGTTCGGTTTGTGGCCTTGAAAAAGGACCAGCCCTACAACCCATTCCCCCTCAAGGAGTTACATCGTCGAAACACACGATGTGTGATTGAGATCATCCGTCCTGAGGGGTCTTCATCAGTTCTTCGAGGAGTTATATCATCAACTACAGAATTGGTAGTTGAGTTCATCCGTCCTGAGGTGTTTGCGTATTAAACTATGGCTATAAATCACAACACATAAGAAAAGTGAGAATGATAGGGCGGTTAAAATGTATTCTCGTTAAAATTGAAAGTACATTGCATGAAGAGCGTAGTTGGGGCCATGCCTCGTTAAAACCTTCTTGAGAAAACCCAATGGGAAAAAACTCAAGTAAGGAAAAAAAGTACACGCCATCTTACCAACTAGCTGTAATAAACACGTAAGTTCTGAGTGTTCCATTTGTTACGGATTGGAGTTCCATCAAGTTCTTCCAATCGGTATGACCCTTTTCCAGTCACTTCAGAAACTCTATAAGGACCTTCCCACGTTGGTGCTAGCTTCCCTTGGTGGGCGAATTTATTCCCCACACTCGCCTTTCTCAAAACAAGATCTCCGGTGTTGAAAGCTCTGTACTGGACACGTTTATTATACCGGAGTGCTGCCTTTGCTTTTATTGCATGATCTCTGACGAAGGCCTTTTCCCTTAACTCCTGGAGGACGTCCAGCTCTGATGCCAAATTGGCGTTGTTATCTTCAGCTGAAAAATACTCTACACGAGCCGACCTTGTTTGTAACTCCACTGGAATCATCGCCTTAACTCCGTACATCAACCGGTATGGGGATTCGTTAGTTGAAGAATGAGGCGTAGTGCGGTATGCCCATAAAACATGACATAGCTGGTCAGTCCATCCTCCCTTCGCTTCTCCCAGACGTTTCTTCAACCCCTTTAGCACTTCTCGGTTGGCTACCTCTGCTTGTCCATTGGTTTAGGGGTGTTCAACAGATGAAAATACCTGGATTACCCCCAGTCCTTCAAGCAAATCCATGAACTTTTTGTCTGTAAACTGGGTGCCGTTGTCAGTCACAATCCGCCCTGGCACCCCGAACCGAGCTATGATATTTTCATACACGAAACGTCTTGTTCGTGCAGAAGTGATGTGCACTACTGGTTCTGCCTCGATCCACTTGGTGAAGTAATCTACCCCCACGATCAAATATTTGATACCTCCAGGCACAGTGGGGAATGAACCCAAAATATCAAGGCCCCATTGGTAGAACGGCCAAGGAACAGCAGATGAAGATAGCTCTTGGGCCGGTGTATGGTGGAGATTAGAGAATTTTTGACAAGCGTCGCACTTCCTCACAAAATCTGCGGAATCCTGCTTCACAGTGGGCCACCAATATCCAGCCCTGAGGACTTTTCTCATTAGGCTTCGGCCTCCAGCATGGTGCCCACATTGCCCCTCGTGCACCTCCTCCAAAACCGCTTGAACCTCGTCCTCTCTTAAACACAAAAGATATGGGACAGAAAATCCCCTTTTGTAAAGAATACCATCAACTATAGTAAAATATGGCAACTCCCTCTTCACTCGTCTCCTCTCCTTTTCATCAGTGGGAAGTTGACTATCAGCCAGATAGCGAATATAGGGAATGACCCAAGAATCCTCATATGGATAACTCACCATGATAGCATTCAGAGAAGGGTACAGAGGTATGCTGGGCAATGTCAAAGTGCTTTGAACCACCATTGTTGTGCTGCCGGGCTGCTTTGTACTTGCCAATCTAGACAAGATGTCCGCTCTGGTGTTTTCTTCTCTGGGCACATGCTTGAACTCTAAAACTTCGAATCTTCCCTTCAACTCATTAACATAATTCAAGTACAATTGAAGTTGTGGTTCCTTTGCCTGGTACTCCCCCTGGATCTGCGAAATCACCAGTTGGGAATCACTGCAGAGTGTAACTGCTGATGCTCCGATGTCAATCGCCGCACGGAGACCGGCCAAGCATGCTTCGTATTCAGCTTGGTTGTTGGAGGTTTTGAAATTGAATCGGAGGGAAATTTCTAGGTGCACACCATCATCACTTTCCACCACCACACCTGCTCCACAACCTTTGCTGTTCGACGATCCATCAACGTAAATGGTCCAATGCGCTCGAGGGGTGGCTGGGTCCGCTCTAGTCATTTCCACAACAAAATTGGCCAACACTTGCGCCTTGATGGCTCCTAAAGGCTCATATGAAATTTCAAATTCAGACAGCTCGATAGACCATTTTATCATCCTTCCAGCAAGGTCTGGTTTGCTAAGCACTGAACGGAGAGGCAAATCCGTTCTCACCAGTACTGGGTGCGCATGGAAATAGGGCCTCAACCGTCATGACGCCCACACGACTGCTAGAGCAGCTTTCTCAATCTTCTGATATCTTCCTTCCGCTCCCTGAAACGTCTTACTAGTGAAATACACCGGCCTCTGCCCATCAGGGGTTTCTTTAACCAACGCCACACCTAAGGCTTCATCAGAGATTGCTAAATATAAGATCAAAGTCTCACCAAGATCGGGCTTAACCAAAATTGGTGGACTCGAGAGGACGGCCTTGAGCTGCTGGAAGGCTTGTTCCTGCTCCTCTCCCCATTCAAAGTTCTTGTGTTTCTTCAACGCCTTATACAAGGGGAGAGACCTGTGTGCCATCTTGGGCATGAAACGAGCTAGAGCGGCCACTTTCCCATTCAACGATTGGACCTCCCTCAGACACTTTGGACTCTGCATGTCCAGGATTGCTTGACACTTTCTAGGGTTAGCCTCAATACCTCGTTGGGTCAGCATAAATCCTAAGAATTTCCCAGCTGGAACGGCAAAGGTGCATTTTAAGGGGTTTAACCTCATGTTGTACTGCCGAAGCCTAGTGAAAACTTGGCGCAGATCTTCAATGTGGTCTCCTCCAGCGGGCTTTTTGGCTATAATATCATCAATATAAACTTCAACCAGCCTTGTATGCATCCCTTCAAAGACTTTATTAATCATGCGCTGATAGGTAGCGCCGGCGTTCTTCAATCCAAAAGGCATGACGGTGTAGCAAAAAACACCGCGGTCATTGATGAAGGCAGTTTTCTCCTGGTCTCCCTCCCACATCGGAATCTGGTTATACCCCGAATAGGCATCCATGAAACTGAGGTATTGGTAACCAGATGAATCATCCACCATGCGATCGATGTTAGGCAGGGGATATGGATCTTTAGGGCAGCAACGGTTAAGATCCACATAATCTGTACACATTCTCCATTTGCCATTAGCCTTCTGCACCATGACCACATTAGAAAGCCAGGATGAATAGCGTATCTCCCTTATAAAACCTGCTTTCAACAACTCCTCTATCTGCTCACAAGCCGCCCTCTGCTTCTCCGGTCCCAACCTCCTCTTCTTTTGGGCCACCGGTCTTGTTTCGGGGTACACTGCAAGCTTGTGGCAACAGAAATTAGGGTCCATTCCAGGCATGTCTGCTGCTGTCCATGCGAAAAGGTCTTTGAACTCCTGCAGAAGGGCTAATAAGCGCTGCTCCATAGCAAACTCTAGCTTATCATTGATATGCGTGACCTTCTCTGGGGAATCTCCTAATACAACATCCCTGGAACCACCATCCGGTGTAGGCTTAGAGGGATTGAGTGGATCAATCTTCAATTCCGCTCTGGGGTCCAAGTCAATGAGACTGACAGACCCTGCCGCTGTTCCTCCGTCGTTCAGGTTCCTCTTCTTATTGAACGCTTCCAACTTTACCATGTTGAGGCTCAGGTTATAACAATATCGAGCCATCTCCTGATCACCGCGGAGAGAGGACACACCGTTGTCCTTGTCAATGAATTTGATCAAGAGATGAGGAGTGGATACAATTGCTTCCATCGCGTTCAGTGTGGGACGGCCTATGATACCGTTGTAAGGAGATTCCACGTCAATCACTAGAATTCTTGACTTGACCGTTCTCGCACCAGGCTCCCCTTCAAAAGAAATCAAAGTGTCAAGGTACCCCTTGGTGGGTTGCTTGGCTCCATTAAACGCTGTGAGTTCTTGTGTGTAGGGTTGTAAATCTGCATCATTAAAACCCATTCGTTTGAAACAATAATAAAAGATAACGTCACAAGAACTTCCCTGATCGACGAGGATCCTCTTGACATCCTTGTTGGCTATGACTGCCACGATAACTACCGCATCATCACTCCCTGGAATTGTTGGGCCAAAGTCATCATCAGTAAATGACACCGTCGGGGCTGTCATACCGTCCCTGAAAGGGCGGTTATCCCTCGGTTTACCCTGGACGGACAGAATCATCCTGTGGTGATTCTTCCGTTCTGTGATTGATGCACCTCCTCCCGCAAATCCTCCAGCTATCATATCAATCACTTCTCGTCTGCCCTGCCTCTGCTGCTGGGGCATGTTATTTTGTTGGGCACCTTTAGCAATCACTACTCCCTTCTACTTCTCAGCTGTAGTGAACTTCCTTGCTGGGTTGCGCGTATTATCATCTTCGTCATCAGGATCTCTATTCCTTTTCTCCATCCTCTGAGGCTCGTCCACAGATTTCTCCTTAAACAAATACTGCTTCAGCTTTCCTTCCCTAAGAAGAGTTTCCACCGTATTTTTTAACGCTTTGCACTCATCAGTA
Organism: Clitoria ternatea; assembly: GCA_037962975.1. Lineage (NCBI taxonomy): Eukaryota > Viridiplantae > Streptophyta > Magnoliopsida > Fabales > Fabaceae > Clitoria > Clitoria ternatea. The sequence goes on from CM075675.1 coordinate 75,598,446, forward strand.
TTGTGCCCTGTTTGTTCATGGAAAGTGCAGTACTTACGTGGGTTACCACCCCTCTTGACTGGGGCTGGCTTCCTTATACCAAAGACGTTCAGCGTTGGCCAACCAACCTCCCTCATGATTTGTGAATGCCTGGTATTCAACGGAGCATAGTTGTCGAACGATGATACACGCCTATCTCGTGGATGCTGACGAGCGTTCACAAAGTCTTCTCTAAAGGCATGCTTCTCAGGCCTCACTTTCTCCTTTTCTCTCCATGGCTGCTGAGTGGGTGCAGAAGGCTTCATTCTTGTTGCAGTTGCCTCTAGATGCATCTCTATGCCCACGTACTTAGAAGCTTTCCTCCGAAACTCCTTAAAGTTTGTTGGGGGGCTCTTTGCCAAAGATAGGGCAAAGGCTGAGCCAGGCTGAAGAGCCTCCACCATAATATGGAGCTGTATGGCCTCCGTGAGGTTGGGGACCAACGCTGCCTCCTTATAAAACCTTCTCAAGAACTCCTTAAGAGTTTCAGTTTCTCCCTGCCTTATCTGGGCCAGGGTGTGAGAAGTTCTTGGGATATCCCTAGAGATGACAAAATGGCTTTCGAACGCCGTGGCCATTTCCTCCCAAGAGTCTATAGATCCCAAAGGTAAGCTTTTAAACCAGCTGAGAGCTTCCTCCGTCAACGTTCTTGGGAACATCCTGCACATAACATCTTCATCCGCTCCCAAATACATAGCTTCATACACGTAAGCATCCAAATGCTTAGTGGGATCAGTTTCCCCATTATACTTCCCGATCGACAGTGGCTGAGTTTTTTGCAAATATTTTGGGATGATAATGCTCATCAGCCTTCTTGAGAAAGGGACACTGAGCTTGTACGTCCCTGAAGTCACCACCGCTTGCTCTCTTCTCCTGGTACTGATTCTATCACCAGAGTCCTGCGTCTGCTCCCTCTCTTCAAACGTGGGGATCTTCGAATACTGGAGGGTTGTAGACCTATCCCTCGCTGATACATGATGAACATCCTCTGCATGGGACACTGCCCTGTCCCCAGCTCCTCCTCTCTCCCGCTTCAACTCCATCAGCTCCTCCCTGAGTTGTCTGATAACCTCATCGCGAGGGTCAGGCGTCTGCACTTGCACCATCCTCCGGGTTTGAGTTACAGGGGACTCGAAGACGAGTCTCCTTCCAGCCTGTTGATGGGTCACATCCTCTACGTGACCATCCACGAAATCTCTCCCATCGCCTTCCATCGTGACAACCAAACTTCTGCGAAAATGGGAATAACTCTAACGAGTCCCACTGGGCGTGCCAATGAACTGATCTGGACCGGGGTCTAGGATCCGGTATGGGACCAGCCACAAGAGTATAGGTGTTTCTAGGGTTTGCACACTGGAGCAGTGTATATCCGATGTATTAATCCGGTCTCTCAGTGGGAGAAACCGATCTTGTTGTCCTGGAGATCCTTCACACCAACATTTCGTGTTGTAGGGGGGGCGAAAGGTGGTGCCACCTGCGAAGATTCTCCGACGCTCAAGTTAGAAGAGTGTAAGAACTCAGTGAATGCTCAAGCGAAGTAACAGTAAAAGTATGAGATAGAACAACGATACCATGCATGTGTATTGAAATATGCTTCTTATAGTTGCACGTCAGAAAATGAGTCATTGGATACAGGTGGGTCCCTTAGCTCTGATAGCGTGTATATTATGTCAATCAGGGTAGCTCAACTTTCAGAATGTGTCAGAAGGGTAGATCAAGTATCAGAGTACGATCCTCTAGGAAGAGGGGAGGATAATCACCTTTTCCGCATAATCTGCTGACACATCCACTTGCTTTCTATGGTTATTGACGTGACATATTTTGCTACAAACAGTGTCTTCGCTGATAAGTTATTAGGGGTTCTTATCTTGCTGTGACTGAAAAGCCAACAGTTATATAAATGTCCTGTGAAAATGAACATAGAACCGTTATGGCGAAAACAAATGATGCAGTCGTGAGGTGAGGACGGACGGCCAGACATTGGATATCCGGTGTGGTAACGTTGAACCAAGACACCGGTTTTCCTTATATGAGGTTAGTCTGACGTCACAAGAATGGGGGCCGGTATCCAGACCGGATCACTCCCTACTTCCGTCCGCCCATGGTAAGAGCGCCAATGCCGCAACCCATGCCATACCATCACTCGTAGCAAGTGACTCGACCACCCAATCATAACCAGAACACAAGGAATCCCAACAATGAGCGCACCCTTGTGCAGTTCGATCCAATTCCCATAATATATACCGAACTTTTTCCAATCCTCATTCAGAAAGGTCATGTAGCTCTATCCCCCATGAGGCCGTTGCAACCTCCTTACCCAAGGGGGTATGACCCAAACGCTCATTGTGATTACCACGCTGGGGCACCAGGGCATTCCATAGAAAATTGCATGGCTTTGAAATATAAAATGAGAGATTTGATCAAAGCCGACTGGATTAATTTTCGGGAAAGAAGCCCTAACGTGATTACAAATCCCCTGCCCAATCATGGAGATTCAGAAGTTAATGCCGTGGTGGCCGATATTGAAGATGGTTTTGATGATAATGCTGATTTGGTGATCGCTTGCCCGCCGGGCCAAGAGCTCAGTAACTGGGAGGCTGTCAAACTCCCTACGATTTTAAATGATTCACCAAAGTAATTTGTCATTGCCTCAAAGTCTTGTTTATCCCTCCGCTATGCCTAAGGCTTTGGGACTTTTCATGTAATAAGGGCGAAAAAAAAAACTTGTTTTACCAGTCAATCAATAAATGCGTATCAAAATTCAAAAAAAAATTTCTTATCCTTTTATCCTTGCTTTGATTCATTTTCTTTACTTGTTTGTTCCTCTTTTTTTGTCTTTTTTATTTTTTGCCATAACACGCTAAATTTCGGATCCAAAAATGATCCTCTTGAGACTAATGAAATCATAATCCGGCTTCACGATTTCGATCACCCAATTGGCTATACCGACGAAGAAGGTAGGGAAACCTGTGAGCCACCACACAAGTTAACAAGATTATTAGAACAAGAGGTTAAAGAGTTTTATCCCTTTTAAGAGGCGGTTAAGATTGTCAAATGGAGAGGAGAAAAGATCAAGATGGGTATACCCCCAAGTCAAGAATAACTGAAGGAATCCATTAAGTTGTTAACGTCCTTTAGTTTAAGAAAACACGGGGGCAATCTATCAGAAGGCATTAGTAATTTTGTTTCAGGACTTGATAGGAATCTATGTGAATGACAACATGGCCAAGTCTCGAATTAGACAGAGGCAGACCAGTCGTTTAAGGAAACTTCAACAGTCACCAACATAGATGGGGACAAATTACTGATGCCTATAAATGCACATACAATCAAGGGAGACTTTGCCTAAAAAAAAACAAGAACAAAAAAAAAACCAAAAAATGAAAAAATGAAAAAATAGAATCAAGCTTGGAGTCCAATGCACGTGCCAAGTGAGGCAAGCTGGTTACGTCCAGATCATCGAGCAAGCTGTCATTTTCTGTATAAGGGGAATGAGTGTCGTTAGGCCAAGAACTTGCATTCTTGTCATTATCAACACCTCAGCCTTAAAGAGTGCGCCATTCCTCATGCCTATGTAGCCAAGGAAATAGTCTGTCAGATTGAGTCGTTGCGTCATTAAGGGGATTAAAAAAACAAAACAAAAAAAAGAGGGCAAACAAAAGAAAATAAAAATGGAAAAAGAAAAAGAAAAAGAAAAAGAAAATAAAGGAAAAAATTATGATTCAAAAGTAATTCCCTCTCATTGATTCTAAAAGACTCACCAATATTTCCTTGGGTACATGGCATAGGAGTAGAGTCTCCTATTTGAAGTGACATCAGTTCCCCAAAGGATCAAACTAAATTTGGAAAGGCTGGGCAGACTCAACTGGAGTGTAATCAGTTTCAACCTTTTACTGTAAAGGATGCAGCCAAAAATGAACAAGAAGAGAAAAACACATTATAAAGAAAATGAAAAGCTCGCTAGGCTGAAAACCTGAAAGGGCGGCCTAGGCAAAAGTTAGAGCAACCCGGTGAGTCGAAAACATGAAAAGGCGGCTCAGGTAAAAATTAGGGTCAAGATTTTAGCAAAGTAACTAAAGTTTCCAATGTAAAATGTGCAAACTGGGGCATGTGGACCATGGTCAAACTACCCTCTCAAAGGCAGAGTTGAACGATGTACTTGAGATCATGACGTAGGATTAAGGTTCTCACTAGTCTCAGGAATTCACTGGAGGATCTTTGAACCTTCCCTGTTTCCCCTGGCCTTGACCTGTCCTACGTGACTTCATCTCATCCCCTCTATTTTCCCATTGTCCATTCTCTGTATTCTGTTTGACATACGTGAATAAAATTTATCCCACTTTTTCGATGCGTGTTATGAATTGTATTGATCTGATAAAACATTGTGTTTTTATAAAAATAAAATGAGAGAATGGTGAACATTTAAAGTCATAAGGAACAACACGCTCCCACTACTCGACCTCATCTTAGGCAATCATCATGAAGACTCAGCCAGGCACGCGCTTCAAAGCTATGATCGCCTCTTTCATTCTCCTCTGTCCATGAGTTATCCTAAGGGTCACGATTTCATAGGGCCTACCCAGGTTTTGAATTTTTCTTTGCACTACTTACCCTTTTTTCTGCAGGTTATTACAACAGACAGTCATGTCAAGTATTGATACCTCAATCAAGTCCTCAGAATCCTTTCCTCAAATCGCCAAAGCTGGCACTCCTCAGAATCCCTTCCTTAAATTGCCAAGTTTGGTACTGCTCAAAATCTCTTCTTCAACTGCCAAAGTTGGCGCTTTTCAGAATTCTTTCCCCAAATCGCCAAAGTTGGCATTTTTTAAAATCTCTTCTTCAACCTCTAATGTTGGCACTTCTCAAAATCCCTTCCCCAAATCACCAAAGTTGGCACTCCTCGAAGTCTTCTCCTCAACTGCCAAAGCTGACACTTTTTTAAACTCCCTTCCTAGGAATCTACCTGATACATTCTGACAGTCAAGCGTGTCCCTTCCCAAGCCCAAGGATAGTTTCCAGCAAAATTCTCTCCCCCAGCAGAATCACCAAACTCTCTACCCAGTGAGCCTACAATTCAAATTATCTTCTCCCCTAGTAAGAACACTTTTCTAGTCAGGCTTAGAAGAACCCTCCCCAAAGGGCCCCAGCATACTTCTCTCAGTGAATCTACACATACCAGATGGACCCCAGATTTTCCCTTCCCAATCAAGGGGCAATGCCCCGAACCATCAATCTTTCTCCAGTAGAACTACACTTCCCAAACAAATCAAACTGGGGTAACACCCCAGGATCATTTCTTCTCACTCAAGGGGCAACTCCCCAAGGTTTCGAGGCAGATAGTTCAAACTGGGGCATCACCCCAGGTTCATTCTCTTTCACCCAAAGAGACAGTACCCCGAATCACCAAATCCTTCCCCAGTAGAATTACACTTCCTAAACAACTCAAACTGGGGCATCTCCCCAGATTTCTTCTGTTCTAGTCAAGGGGCAATTCCCCAAGATTCCTTTAAATCATGTCAAACTGGGCATCACCCCAGGTTTATTCTTTGTTAGTCTAAGGGCATTTTCTCTAGGTTCATTCTCTTTCATTCAAAGGGTAGTTTCCCAACAACCTTCAGTCATGTCAAACCGGGGCATCACCCCAGGTTCATTCTCTTTCATTCCAGGAGCAATTCCCCAAGAACCTTTAGTCATGTCAAATCGGGGCATCACCCCGAGCCTTTAGGTCCGGTGAGTTAATTCGGACGAGACGTCCTGTTAGCTCCCCCAATCTTTACACTTCCTATCAACCGAGGGTCAACCCCAACCCTTTACCTTTCTAGTCGCCTATGAAGGCACCCTTTACTTTCTAGTCGCCTATGAAGGCACCCTTTACTTTCCAGTCGCCTATGAAGGCACCCTTTCCTTTCCAGTCGCCTATGAAGGCACCCTTTCCTTTCCAGTCGCCTATGAAGGCACCCTTTACTTTCCAGTCACCTATGAAGGCACCCTTTACTTTCCAGTCGCCTATGAAGGCACCCTTTACTTTCTAGTCGCCTATGAAGGAACCCTTTCCTTTCCAGTCGCCTATGAGGGCACCCTTTACTTTCTAGTCACCTACGAAGGTACCCTTTCCTTTCTAGTCACCTATGAAGGCACCTTTTACTTTCCAGTCGCCTGTGAAGGCACCCTTTCCTTTTCAGTCGCCTATGAAGGCACCCTTTACTTTCCAGTCACCTATGAAGGTACCCTTTACTTTCCAATCGCCTATGAAGGCACCCTTTCCTTTCCATTCGCCTATGAAGGCACCCTTTATCTTCTTGTCGCCGATCAAATGGCACCCTTTACCTTTCAGTCAACCGGGAGGCAACACCCTTACCCTTTATCTTCCATCCGCCTAAGAAGGCGCCCTTTTACCTTCCAGTCGCCTAAGAAGGCACCTTTTTCTTTCCTAGTTAACCACTTCCTATTAAAAATTGGAGCACCACCCCACTTCTTTTTCCAGATTTAAAATAAAAAAATAAATAAAACAAAAAACAAAAAACAAAAAAAAAACTTAAAAAAAACAAAAAACAAAAAGAAAAAAATAACAAAAAAGAGAGAGAAAGAAGAACATAAAAAAAAGAGAGAAAGCAAGAGCTTCAAATGTCAATTCCTAGGTTTCCACCCTTATCAGATCGCCAAAGCCATCAAAGTAGACGCCTTGCTTCATTCTTCAAGTCACAGAAATTGGCACCACTATTGGTTTTCTTCAATGGAACAATACTGACTCTCTTGGTTATTAAAGTCGGCATTGACTTCGACAATGGTGTTCACGTCTTTACTCCCTTTCCATTTCAAAAGCAAGAAGAAACTTCATGCTTTTCTCATGAAAAAGAAGTAAAGAGAGGCATCTGAGAACACCTATCTCAGTCCGGTCAGGTTTCACCAAGAGTAGGGATGTGCCTTTCCCAGGCGGAAGGATCTCTGAGAGAGGACTGAGCTTCAATTCTAACTAATCCTTCTGGTTGTAAGATTTCTGAGTAAAAATGGCTATTTTCAAGTAAAAAATGGCTGTTACCGAGTGAGATATCCGAGTCAGCTGTTTCCGAGTGAAATATCCGAATGAGCTGTTTCTGACTGACACGTGGGAGTTATTTTTAAACGAGGAAAAGGCTCTGGATGGTCATTCCCAAGCAGGATGACTCAGAATAATCATTTCCGAGTAGAGAGTCTCCGAGTGAGATGTTGCCGAGTGGATTGTCTCTAGGTGGGGTGTTTCCGAGTGGAAGATTCCCGAGGGAAACCACTCCAAATGAAAAATGGCTGACCTTGAACGAATACTTCCCTGTTGGAGATAAATCCGAGTGGAAGATTCTTGACTACAATGACTCTGAGTGAAAAAAGGGCCTGACTTTGAATAAATACCGCCCAAAGCTATTCATCCGAGTGAAGTATTGCTGATTGAAGCGAGTCTGATTTGGGGAACAACTGCTTTTTCTGGGCAAAATTGTCTCCGAGTGGAAAACTCCCGAGTGAGTTGATTCTGAATGAAAAAACTCTGAACTTCGAAAGAATAATTGTCAGGCAAGGCCTTACCGAGTAGTGTGTTTTGGAGAAAAGACCTTTTCAAGCAAAGCAAAGAGTCCGACCGGGAATGAGTCTCTTCCGGGCAGACTCTCTCAAGTTTCAAACTAAGACCGAGTGAGATGTCTCCAAGGAAGGCACTTCTGAGTGAGTTACATGTGAGGGGCACTTCCGAGTGAGTTGGGGGCAGAGAGTTGCATTTTCGAGTAAAGCAAAGCTCAGACCTGGGAAGAGCTTCTATTGGCCAAATTCCAGACTCTCTCAAGCTCCAAATTTCTGAGTGAAAGGAAAAGCCAACTCTCGAGTAAATACAACCGAATGGGCTAATTGACGAATGAATGTGTCCGAATGAATGTGTCCGAGTGGATCATTTCAAGGAGTAAAGGAAGGGTGGACTGAATTAATCCCAAGCAATATATCCGAGCAAGGTTTCTCCGAGTGGTTCAATTCTAGAGATATAGCCGAGTGAAATATTTTGAGGGTGCCGATTGAATCATTTGAATGAAAACTTCCCGATCCTGAGTGGGTCACATGTGAAAGAAGGAGGGCTTGAACATGTGCCGAGTGAGTCACTTTTCAATCGGTTCCGAATGAATATTTCAATCGGTTCCAAGTCACTTTTCAATCGGTTCCGAATGAATGTTTCAATCGGTTCCGAATCACTCTTCATCAGTTCCGAGTGAATCACTTTTCAATTGGTTCCGAATGAATGTTTCAATCAGTTCCGAATCACTCTTCAATCAGTTCCGAGTGAATCACTTTTCAATCGGTTCCAAATGAATGTTTCAATCAGTTCCGAGTCACTCTTCAATCAGTTTCGAGTGAATCATTTTTCAATCGGTTCCGAATGAATGTTTCAATCAGTTTTGAATGAATGTTTCAATCGGTTCCGATTGAATGTTTCAATCAGAGTTGCTTTTCTCGTCCAGCTTGAATTGCTTCAAACAGAAACAAGTTCCAAGCAAAGCTTTCACTCGGTCTTTTGTGTATAAAATGTACTTGTTCCGCTCAGATTAATTCCCATTAAGGATGGATACCGGCTGAGGCCCTAATCTGAGTCATAGAAAGAACGCAGGTTCCGTGTAACATCATTCCACTCGTGCTGATTTGGAATTGCACTATCCAAGTCGACCCTTGAATTATAGGGGGCGGCTGGCAACAGATAAAAAAAAAGAAAATAATAAAAATTTCCCACCAGCCACTGCTCCCCACTACCTGTTAGTGGCTAGGCTGCCTCCACTGTGAGTGGAAGCATGTGCTGTCCAAGCACTCAGCAACCCCTATAAATACCTCATTTGAAGAGGCAAAAGGGGTTGGATTTTTAGGGGGATCCTGAAGCCTTCGTTGGAGAGAACTCTGAAGCTTTTCTTTTTGAGAAACACTGTCCTAAATCCTTTACACCATCCAGCTCCTCCAGCTTCTCCTAAATCCTCACTAACACCGTCCAGCCTCTCAAATCCTCACACCACCATCTAGCTCCTCTTAAATCCACACCGAGCAACTCCTCCTAAATCCCACACCATTCCAGTACCTCAAATTCCTAAAACACCGTCCAACCTCTCAATTCCTCACAACACCGTCCTGCTCCTCCCTAAACCCATAATACCGTCCTGCTCCTCTCAAACCCACATTGTCCTTCTCCTCTTAAACAACACCGAGCAGCACCTCTTAAATCATCACCAACACCGTCCAGCCCCTCAAACCCCCACAACACCGTCCAACCTCTCTTAAACCCACAACACCGTCTAGCCCCTCAAATCCTCACAACACCGTCCAACCCCTAAATCAACATTGTCCAAGCTCCTTCTAAATCCTTTACACAGTCCAGCACCTCCGTCCACACACACTGTCCAGCACCTTTTCCCTTCACACCATACCGTCCAGCGTTCTGTTCTCTCGTCACACCGGAGTCCATTTCTCTCTCACCACACCGGTCCTATTCCACTCCCTTACTCCATCGGTTCAACAAGCAACAGTAACAGCAACAACACAGCAACAACAACAGTAGCAACAACAACAACAGCAACACAGCAGCAACAACAACACAGCAACAGCGACAGCAGCAATAGCAGCAGCAGCAACAACACAGCAACAGCAACAATAGCAACAGCAACAACAACAGCCACAACAGCGTCACTTTGGATCCCATTGTCTAAGTCCACACCGGCCCTCAACTCTCTCATTACACCAGTTATACTCCATTTTTTATTTTCCTTGCTTTTCATTACCTATTTTTCTATCAAAATTGTTACTGATTGTTGAATCTATATCCCCATTAAAATAAATTTTCGTTATTTTCTTTTCTTTTCTTTTTTCCCCTTCCTAGGTTCGTAATAAATAAATAACAAAAAACGAGTGTTTCACATTCAAACTAGCCAAAAAAAAAACATCATCGACCATTAATCTTTTAGTCTTTTTCCTAAAAAAAACATCATAAAGAACTACGTAACCCTGATTTCTTGGTAACTCAAGAATACGTAGGAGCAGGACTTTAAATCCTGTCAGGCCCACCTTTCCTATTTTTATTCCTATTTTTATTTTCTTTATTTTTCCTTTGTAACTTCCTTTTTTATCTACTTCTATGAAAAATCAATTTAGACGTGACGTCTTGTTGATTTTTCCTTATTTCCAGTAGACCATCATCATGATTCATAAGGAACGGGATACTTGAGATGAGACATCCCGCTTATCTTCTTCCCATTTCTAACCCCGTATCTTGATTAAATTCCATGAAAATCAATTTAGACATGACGTCTTGTTGATTTTCCCTTATTTTTGGTAGGCCATCACCACAAGGAATGGGGTACTTGGGACGAGACGTCCCGTTTATCCCTTTCCCGTTTCTAACCCCGTATTTTGATTAAAGGATAACTAATTTAGACGCGATGTCTTGTTAGTATCCTTCCCTTTTCCTGTTTTATACCAAAGCCAAGGTTAATTTGGACGCGACATCCTGTTGACCTACACTCCATGTCTGTTCAGTTTATTCCTTCTGTTTTTACACAAAGTACAACAATAAAAGGGGAGAAATATAACATCTTTTGTAAGGCTATTTATGTTGCACATTTTCAATCTTGGTACTGTTTCTGACAGGCGATGTAGGGTGCTAATAGCTTCCCTACTCGTAACCGACTCCCGAACTTGAATCTCATTTTTTTAAACCAGTGCTTTACTGAATTTAGTTTTTTTCCAATGTTTTTCCTACGGATAAAAACGTTAGTGGCGACTCCCTATTTTTTTTCGTTCGTTTCATCCTATTTCGAGAGGGTTGGCCGTGTCGTTGCGATCCAGGTTGTGACACTAGGGTTTGAGGTTCAGGGTTTAGGGTTTAGGGTTTAAGGTTTAGGGCTTACGGGTTAGGGTTTAGTTTTTAGGGTTTAGGGTTTGGGGTTTAGAGTTTAGTGTTTAAGGTTTAGAGTTTAGTGTTTAAGGTTTAGGGTTTAGGGTTTGGGGGTTTGTGTTTAGGGTTTAGGATTAGGGTTAGGGGTTAGGATTTAGGGTTTGGGGTTTAGGGCTAGGGTTTAGTGTTTAGGGGTTATGGTTTGTTGTTTAGGGTTTAGGGTTTAGGGTTTGGGTTTAGGGTCTAGGCTTTAGGGTTTAGGATTTAGGGTGTGGGGTTTAGGGATTAGGGTTTTTGTATTTAAGGTTTAGGGTTTTTGTATTTATGGTTTAGGGTTTAGGGTTTAGCATTTAAGTTTTAGGGTTTGGGGATTATGGTTTAGGGTTGAGGGTTTAGTGTTTAGGATTTGGGTTTAGGGTTTAGGGTTTAGGGTTTAAGGTTTAGGGTTTAGGGTATGGGGTTTGTGTTTAGGGTTTAAGGTTTAGGGTTTGGGGTTTGGGATTTATGGTTTAGTGTTTAGGGTTTAGGGTTTGAGGTTTACGATTTAGGGTTTGGGGTTTGGGGCTAGGCTTTAGTGTTTAGGGTTTAGGGTTTAGGGTTTAACGTTTGGGGTTTAGGGTTTAGGGTTTGGGGTTTAGGGTTTGGGGTTTAGGGTTTGAGGTTTATGGTTTAAGGTTAAGGGTTTAGGTTTTAGGGTTTAGGTTTTAGGATTTAAGGTTTAGGGTTAGGGGTTTAGGGTTTAGGGTTTAGGGTTTATCGTTTAGGGTTTGGGGTTTTGGGTTTTGGGTTTTGGGTTTATGGTTTAGGGTTTACAGATTAGGGTTTATGGTTTAGGGTTTAGGGTTGATGGTTTAAGGTTTAGGGTTTAGGGTATGGGTTTTTGTGTTTAGGGGTTATGCTTTAGGGTTTGGGGTTAGGGTTTGGGGTTTGGGGTTTAGGATTCAGGGTTAAGGTTTAGGTCTATGGTGTAGTGTTTAGGGGTTAGGGTTTAGGGTTTAGGGTTTAGGGGTTAGGGTTTAAGGTTTAGGCTTTAGGGTTTATGGTTTGGGGTTTAGGGTTTAGGCTTTAGGGTTTATGGTTTGGGTTTAAGGTTTAGCATTTAGCGTTTAGGGTTTAGGGTTTAAGGTTTAGGGTTTTCGGTTTAAGGTTTCAGTTTTAAGGTTTAGGGTTTAAGGTTTAGGGTTCAGGGTTTAGAGTTTAGGGTTTAGGGATTGGGGTTTGTGGTTTATGGGTTAGGGTTTAGGGTTGGGATTTAGGGTTTAGGGTTTAGAGTTTAGCGTTTAGGGTTTTGGGTTTAAGGTTTAGGGTTTGTGGTTTAGGGTTTACGATTTACGGGTTAGGGTTTAGTGTTTAGTGTTTAGGGTTTAGTGTGTAGGGTTCGGTGATTAGGGTTTAGGGTTTGGGGTTTGGGGTTTAGGGTTTAAGGTTTGGGGTTTAGGGTTTGGTGTTTAGGGTTTAGAGTTAGGGGTTTAGGGCTAGGGTTTAGTGTTTAAGGGTTAGGGTGTAGGGTGTAGGGTTAGGGTTTAGGGTTTGGGGTTTATAGTCTAGGGTATTAGGGGTTAGGGTTTAGAGTTTAGGGTTTATGGTTTACGCTTTAGGGTTTAGTGTTTAGTGTTTAGTGTTTAGGGTTTGTTGTTTAGGTTTGGGGTTTTGGGTTTAGGGTTTAGTGTTTAGGGTTTACGGTTTAAGGTTTAGTGTTTAGTGTTTAGGGTGTAGGGTTTGTTGTTTAGGTTTGGGGTTTAGGGTTTAGGGTTTAGGGTTTAAGGTTTAGGGTTTAGGGCTAGGGTTTATGGGTTAGGGATTTTGGTGTAGGGTTTAGGGGTTATGGGATACAGTTTAGGGTTTAGGGTGTAGGGTTTGAGGTTTGGGTTTATGGTTTAGGCTTTACGATTTAGGATTTCGGGTTTAGGGTTTAGGGTTTAAGGTTTAGGGTTTGGGGTTTAGGGTTTGGGGTTTAGGTTTAGGGTTTACTATTTAGGGTTTAGGGTTAGGGTTTAGTGTTTATGGTTTGGGGTTTAGGGTTTGAGGTTTTGGGTTTATGGTATTAGAGGTTAGGGTTAGGGTTTAGGGTTTAGGGCTTAGGGTATAGGGTTTGGGGTTTACAGTTTATGGTTTACGGTTTAAGGTTTTGGGTTTAAGGTTTAGGGTTTAAGGTTAGGGTTTAGGGTTCGGGTTTAGGAGTTAGGGTTTGTGGTTTAAGGTTTAGGGTTTAGGGTTTAAGGTTTAGGGTTTAGTTTTTAGGGTTAGGGTTTAGGGTTCAGGAGTTAGGGTTTCTGGTTTAGGGTTTAGGTTTTAGGGTTGAGGGTTTAGGGTTTAGGGTTTATGGATTAGGGTTTGGGGTTTGGGGTTTGGGGTTTAGGTTTTAGAGTTTAGGGTTTAGGGTTAAGGTTTAGCGTTTAGCGTTTAGTCTTTAGGGTTTTTGGTTTGGGGTATATGGTTTAGTTTTTAAGGTTTAAGGTTTAGGGTTTAGGGTATTAGGAGTTTGGGTTTAGGGTTTAGGGTTTAGGGTTTAGAGTTTGGGTTTAGGGTTTAGCATTTAAGTTTTAGGGTTTGGGGTTTATGGTTTAGGGTTTAGGCTTTAGTTTAGGGGTTTGGGGTTTAGGGTTTAGGGTTTTGGGTTTAAGGTTTAGGGTTTACAGGTTAGACTTTAGTTTTTAGTGTTTAGGGTTTGGGGTTTAGGGTTTAGTGTTTAAGGTTTGGGGTTTAGGGTTTAGGGTTTAGGGTTTGGGATTTTGTGTTTAGGGTTTAGGATTTAGAGTTAGGGTTTAGGATTTGGGATTAGGGTTTCTAGTTTAGGGCTTAGGTTTTGGGGTTTGTGGTTTAGGGTTTAGGGTTTGTGGTTTAGGGTTTAAGGTTTACGTTTAGGGTTTATGGTTTAGGGTTTATGTTTGTGGTTTTAGAGTTTAGGGTTTAGGGTTTAGGGGTTAAGGTGTAGGGTTTAATGTTTAGGGTTTAGGGTGTAGGGTGTAGCATTTAGTGTTTAAGGTTTGGGGTTTAAGGTTTGGGGTTTAGTGTATTAGGGATTATGGTTTAGAGTTTAGGGTATAGGGTTTAGGATTTATAGTTTAGGGGTTAGGGTTTAGTGTTTAGTGTTTAGGGTTTAGGGTATTTTATTTAGGTTTGGGGTTTAGGGTTTAGGGTTTAGTGTTTAGGGTTTACGGTTTAGGGTTTAGCATTTAGTGTTTAGGGTTTAGGGTTTGTTTTTTAGGTTTAGGGTTTAGGTTTTAGTGTTTAGGGTTTAGGTTTAGGGTTTAGGGCTAGGGTTTATGGGTTAGGGATCTGGGTGTAGGGTTTAGGGGTTATGGGATATAGTTTAGGGTATATGTTTAAAGGTTTAGGGTGTAGGGTTTGAGGTTTGGGTTTATGGTTTAGGCTTTACAGTTTAGGGTTTCGGGTTTAGGGTTTAGGGTTTATGGTTTGGGGCTTAGGGTTTAGGGTTTGAGGTTTAGGGTTTAGGGTTTACCATGTAGGGTTTAAGGTTAGGGTTTAGTGTTTAGGGTTTATGGTTAAGGGTTTGAGGTTTTAGGTTTAGGGTATTAGGGGTTAGGGTTAGGGTTTAGGGCTTAGGGTATAGGGTTTGGGGTTTACAGTTTATGGTTTACGGTTTAGGGTTTAGTGTTCAAGGTTTAGGGTTTAGGGTTTGTGGTTTAGGGTTTAGGGTTTAGAAGTTATGGTTTATTGTTTAAGGTTCAGGGCTTAGGTTTTAGAGTTTAGGGTTTAGGGTTTAGGTTTTAGGACTAGGGTTTAGGGTTAGGGGTTAAGGTTTCTGGTTTAGGGTTTAGGTTTTAGGGTTTAGGGTTGAGGGTTGAGGGTTTGTGGATTAGGGTTTAGGGTTTAGGGTTTGGGGTTTAGGTTTTAGAGTTTAGGGTTTAGGGTTTAGGGTTTAGGGTTTAGCGTTTAGTCTTTAGGGTTTATGGTTTGGGGTATATGGTATAGGGTTTAGGGTTTAAGGTTTATGGTTTAGGGTATTAGGAGTTTGGGTTTAGGGTTTAGGGTTTAGAGATTGGGTTTAGGGTTTAGCATTGAAGTTTTAGGGTTTGGGGTTTATGGTTTAGGGTTTAGGCTTTAGTTTAGGGGTTTATGGTTTAGGGTTTAGACTTTAGTTTTTAGTGCTTAGGGTTTGGGGTTTAGGGTTTAGTGTTTAAGGTTTGGGGTTTGGGGTTTAAGGTTTAGGGTTTAGGGTTTGGGATTTTGTGTTTAGGGTTTAGGGTTTAAGGTTTAGTGTTTAGGGTTTACGGGTTAGGGTTTAGTGTTTAGGGTTTAGTGTTTAGAGTTTAGGGTTTAGGGTTTAGGGGTTGGGGTTTGGAGTTTAGGGTTTAAGGTTTGGGGTTTAGGGTTTGGCGTTTAGGGTTTAGAGTTAGGGGTTTAGGGTTAGGGTTTAGTGTTTAAGGGTTAAGGTGTAGGGTGTAGGGTTTAGGGTTTAGGGTTTAGGGTTTATAGTCTAGGGTATTAGGGGTTAGTGTTTAGAGTTTAGGGTCTATGATTGATGCTTTAGGGTTTAGTGTTTAGGGTTTAGGGTTTAGGGTTTATTCTTTAGGTTTGGGGTTTTGGGTTTAGGGGTTTAGGGTTTAGGGTTTAGGGTTTGGGGTTTTGGGTTTAGGGTTTAGGGTTTAGGGTTTAGTCTTTAGGGTTTTTGGTTTGGGGTATATGGTTTAGTTTTTAAGGTTTAAGGTTTAGGGTTTAGGGTATTAGGAGTTTGGGTATAGGGTTTAGGGTTTAGGGTTTAGAGTTTGGGTTTAGGGTTTAGCATTTAAGTTTCAGGGTTTGGGGTTTATGGTTTAGGGTTTAGGCTTTAGTTTAGGGGTGTGGGGTTTAGGGTTTAGGGTTTAGGGTTTAAGGTTTAGGGTTTACGGGTTAGACTTTAGTTTTTAGTGTTTAGGGTTTGGGGTTTAGGGTTTAGTGTTTAAGGTTTGGGGTTTAGGGTTTAGGGTTTAGGGTTTGGGATTTTGTGTTTAGGGTTTATGATTTAGGGTTAGGGTTTAGGATTTGGGGTTAGGGTTTCTAGTTTAGGGCTTAGGTTTTGGGGTTTGTGGTTTAGGGTTTAGGGTTTGTGGTTTAGGGTTTAAGGTTTAGGGTTTAGGGTTTAGGGTTTAGGGTTTATGTTTGTGGTTTTAGAGTTTAGGGTTTAGGGTTGGGGGGTTAAGGTTTAGGGTATATGTTTAAAGGTTTAGGGTGTAGGGTTTGAGGTTTGGGTTTATGGTTTAGGCTTTACAGTTTAGGGTTTCGGGTTTCGGGTTTAGGGTTTATGGTTTGGGGCTTAGGGTTTAGGGTTTGAGGTTTAGGGTTTAGGGTTTACCATGTAGGGTTTAAGGTTAGGGTTTAGTGTTTAGGGTTTAGGGTTAAGGGTTTGAGGTTTTAGGTTTAGGGTATTAGGGGTTAGGGTTAGGGTTTAGGGCTTAGGGTATAGGGTTTGGGGTTTACGGTTTATGGTTTACGGTTTAGGGTTTAGTGTTCAAGGTTTAGGGTTTAGGGTTTGTGGTTTAGGGTTTAGGGTTTAGAAGTTATGGTTTATTGTTTAAGGTTCAGGGCTTAGGTTTTAGAGTTTAGGGTTTAGGGTTTAGGTTTTAGGACTAGGGTTTAGGGTTAGGGGTTAAGGTTTCTGGTTTAGGGTTGAGGTTTTAGGGTTTAGGGTTTAGGGTTGAGGGTTTGTGGATTAGGGTTTAGGGTTTAGGGTTTGGGGTTTAGGTTTTAGAGTTTAGGGTTTAGGGTTTAGGGTTTAGGGTTTAGCGTTTAGTCTTTAGGGTTTATAGTTTGGGGTATATGGTATAGGGTTTAGGGTTTAAGGTTTATGGTTTAGGGTATTAGGAGTTTGGGTTTAGGGTTTAGGGTTTAGAGATTGGGTTTAGGGTTTAGCATTAAAGTTTTAGGGTTTGGGGTTTATGGTTTAGGGTTTAGGCTTTAGTTGTAGGGTTTGGGGTTTAGGGTTTAGGGTATAAGGTTTAGGGTTTACGGGTTAGACTTTAGTTTTTAGTGCTTAGGGTTTGGGGTTTAGGGTTTAGTGTTTAAGGTTTGGGGTTTGGGGTTTAAGGTTTAGGGTTTAGGGTTTGGGATTTTGTGTTTAGGGTTTAGGGTTTAGGGTTTAGTGTTTAGGGTTTACGGGTTAGGGTTTAGTGTTTAGGGTTTAGTGTTTAGAGTTTAGGGTTTAGGGTTTAGGGGTTGGGGTTTGGGGTTTAGGGTTTAAGGTTTGGGGTTTAGGGTTTGGCGTTTAGGGTTTAGAGTTAGGAGTTTAGGGCTAGGGTTTAGTGTTTAAGGGTTAAGGTGTAGGGTGTAGGGTTTAGGGTTTAGGGTTTAGGGTTTATAGTCTAGGGTATTAGGGGTTAGGGTTTAGAGTTTAGGGTCTATGATTGATGCTTTAGGGTTTAGTGTTTAGTGTTTAGGGTTTAGGGTTTATTCTTTAGGTTTGGGGTTTTGGGTTTAAGGGTTTAGGGTTTAGGGTTTGGGGTTTTGGGTTTAGGGTTTAGGGTTTAGGGTTTAGTCTTTAGGGTTTTTGGTTTGGGGTATATGGTTTAGTTTTTAAGGTTTAAGGTTTAGGGTTTAGGGTATTAGGAGTTTGGGTATAGGGTTTAGGGGTTAGGGTTTAGAGTTTGGGTTTAGGGTTTAGCATTTAAGTTTTAGGGTTTGGGGTTTATGGTTTAGGGTTTAGGCTTTAGTTTAGGGGTTTGGGGTTTAGGGTTTAGGGTTTAGGGTTTAAGGTTTAGGGTTTACGGGTTAGACTTTAGTTTTTAGTGTTTAGGGTTTGGGGTTTAGGGTTTAGTGTTTAAGGTTTGGGGTTTAGGGTTTAGGGTTTAGGGTTTGGGATTTTGTGTTTAGGGTTTATGATTTAGGGTTAGGGTTTAGGATTTGGGGTTAGGGCTTCTAGTTTAGGGCTTAGGTTTTGGGGTTTGTGGTTTAGGGTTTAGGGTTTGTGGTTTAGGGTTTAAGGTTTAGGGTTTAGGGTTTAGGGTTTAGGGTTTATGTTTGTGGTTTTAGAGTTTAGGGTTTAGGGTTGGGGGGTTAAGGTTTAGGGTTTAATGTTTAGGGTTTAGGGTATAGGGTGTAGCATTTAGTGTTTAAGGTTTGGGGTTTAAGGTTTGGGGTTTAGTGTATTAGGGATTATGGTTTAGAGTTTAGGGTATAGGGTTTAGGATTTATAGTTTACGGGTTAGGGTTTAGTGTTTAGGGTTTAGGGTTTAGGGTATTTTATTTAGGTTTGGGGTTTAGGGTTTAGGGTTTAGTGTTTAGGGTTTACGGTTTAGGGTTTAGCATTTAGTGTTTAGGGTTTAGGGTTTGTTGTTTAGGTTTAGGGTTTAGGTTTTAGTGTTTACGGTTTAGGTTTAGGGTTTAGGGCTAGGGTTTATGGGTTAGGGATCTGGGTGTAGGGTTTAGGGGTTATGGGATATAGTTTAGGGTATATGTTTAAAGGTTTAGGGTGTAGGGTTTGAGGTTTGGGTTAATGGTTTAGGCTTTACAGTTTAGGGTTTTGGGTTTAGGGTTTAGGGTTTATGGTTTGGGGCTTGGGGTTTAGGGTTTGAGGTTTAGGGTTTAGGGTTTACCATGTAGGGTTTAAGGTTAGGGTTTAGTGTTTAGGGTTTAGGGTTAACGGTTTCAGGTTTTAGGTTTAGGGTATTAGGGGTTAGGGTTAGGGTTTAGGGCTTAGGGTATAGGGTTTGGGGTTTTTGGTTTATGGTTTACGGTTTAGGGTTTAGTGTTCAAGGTTTAGGGTTTAGGGTTTGTGGTTTACGGTTTAGGGTTTAGAAGTTATGGTTTATTGTTTAAGGTTCAGGGCTTAGGTTTTAGAGTTTAGGGTTTAGGGTTTAGGTTTTAGGACTAGGGTTTAGGGTTAGGGGTTAAGGTTTCTGGTTTAGGGTTTAGGTTTTAGGGTTGAGGGTTGAGGGTTGAGGGTTTGTGGATTAGGGTTTAGGGTTTAGGGTTTGGGGTTTAGGTTTTAGAGTTTAGGGTTTAGGGTTTAGGGTTTAGGGTTTAGCATTTAGTCTTTAGGGTTTATGGTTTGGGGTATATGGTTTAGGGTTTAGGGTTTAAGGTTTATGGTTTAGGGTATTAGGAGTTTGGGTTTAGGGTTTAGGGTTTAGAGATTGGGTTTAGGGTTTAGCATTGAAGTTTTAGGGTTTGGGGTTTATGGTTTAGGGTTTAGGCTTTAGTTGTAGGGTTTGGGGTTTAGGTTTTAGGGTATAAGGTTTAGGGTTTACGGGTTAGACTTTAGTTTTTAGTGCTTAGGGTTTGGGGTTTAGGGTTTAGTGTTTAAGGTTTGGGGTTTAGGGTTTAAGGTTTTGGGTTTAGGGTTTGGGATTTTATGTTTAGGGTTTAGGGTTTAGGGTTTAGGGTTTAATGTTTAGGGTTTATGGGTTAGGGTTTAGTGTTTAGGGTTTAGTGTTTAGAGTTTAAGGTTTAGGGTTTAGGGGTTGGGGTTTGGGGTTTAGGGTTTAAGGTTTGGGGTTCAGGGTTTGGCGTTTAGGGTTTAGAGTCAGGGGTTTAGGGCTAGGGTTTAGTGTTTAAGGGTTAGGGTGTAGGGTGTAGGGTGTAGGGTTTAGGGTTTAGGGTTTATAGTCTAGGGTATTAGGGGTTATGGTTTAGAGTTTAGGGTTTATGGTTTATGCTCTAGGGTTTAGTGTTTAGTGTTTAGGGTTTAGGGTTTATTGTTTAGGTTTGGGGTTTTGGGTTTAAGGTTTAGTGTTTAGGGTTTACGGTTTAGGGTTTAGTGTTTAGTGTTTAGGGTGTAGGGTTTGTTGTTTAGGTTTGGGGTTTAGGGTTTAGGGTTTAGTGTTTAGGGTTTAAGGTTTAGGGTTTAGGGCTAGGGTTTATGGGTTAGGGATTTTGGTGTAGGGTTTAGGGGTTATGGGATACAGTTTAGGGTTTAGGGTTAAAGGTTTAGGGTGTAGGGTTTGAGGTTTGGGTTTATAGTTTAGGGTTTAAGGTTTAGGGTTTGGGGTTTAGGGTTTGGGGTTTGGGTTTAGGGTTTACCATTTAGGGTTTAGGGTTAGGGTTTAGTGTTTATGGTTTGGGGTTTAGGGTTTGAGGTTTTGGGTTTATGGTATTAGGGGTTAGGGTTAGGGTTTAGGGCTTAGGGTATAGGGTTTGGGGTTTACGGTTTATGGTTTATGGTTTAGGGTTTTGGGTTCAAGGTTTAGGGCTTAGGGTTTGTGGTTTAGGGTTAGGGTTGAGGAGTTAGGGTTTGTGGTTTAAGGTTTAGGGTTTAGGTTTTAGGGCTAGGGTTTAGGGTTGAGGAGTTAGGGTTTCTGGTTTAGGGTTTAGGTTTTAGGGTTGAGGGTTTAGGGTTTAGGGTTTGTGGATTAGGGTTTAGGGTTTAGGGTTTGGGGTTTAGGGTTTAGAGTTTAGGGTTTAGGGTTAGGGTTTAGCGTTTAGCGTTTAGTCTTTAGAGTTTTTGGTTTGGGGTATATGGTTTAGTTTTTAAGGTTTAAGGTTTAGGGTTTAGGGTATTGGGAGTTTGGGTTTAGGGTTTAGGGTTTAGGGTTTAGAGTTTAGGTTTAGGGTTTAGCATTTAAGTTTTAGGGTTTGGGGTTTATGGTTTAGGGTTTAGGCTTTAGTTTAGGGGTTTGGGGTTTAGGGTTTAGGGTTTAGGGTTTAAGGTTTAGGGTTTACGGGTTAGACTTTAGTTTTTAGTGTTTAGGGTTTGGGGTTTAGGGTTTAGTGTTTAAGGTTTGGGGTTTAAGGTTTAAGGTTTAGGGTTTAGGGTTTGGTATTTTGTGTTTAGGGTTTAGGATTTAGGGTTAGGGTTTAGGATTTGGGGTTAGGGTTTCTAGTTTAGGGCTTAGGTTTTGGGGTTTGTGGTTTAGGGTTTAGGGTTTGTGGTTTAGGGTTTAAGGTTTAGGGTTTAGGGTTTAGGGTTTAGGATTTATGTTTGTGGTTTTAGAGTTTAGGGTTTAGGGTTTAGGGGTTAAGGTTTAGGGTTTAATGTCTAGGGTTTAGGGTGTAGGGTGTAGCATTTAGTGTTTAAGGTTTGGGGTTTAAGGTTTGGGGTTTAAGGTTTGGGGTTTAGTGTATTAGGGATTATGGTTTAGAGTTTAGGGTATAGGGTTTAGGATTTATAGTTTACGGGTTAGGGTTTAGTGTTTAGTGTTTAGGGTTTAGGGTATTTTGTTTAGGTTTGGGGTTTAGGGTTTAGGGTTTAGTGTTTAGGGTTTACGGTTTAGGGTTTAGTATTTAGTGTTTAGGGTTTAGGGTTTGTTGTTTAGGTTTGGGGTTTAGGGTTTAGGGTTTAGTGTTTAGGGTTTAGGTTTAGGGTATAGGGCTAGGGTTTATGGGTTAGGGATCTTGGTGTAGGGTTTAGGGGTTATGGGATATAGTTTAGGGTATAGGTTTAAAGGTTTAGGGTGTAGGGTTTGAGGTTTGGGTTTATGGTTTAGGCTTTACGGTTTAGGGTTTCGGGTTTAGGGTTTAGGGTTTATGGTTCGAGGTTTGGGGTTTAGGGTTTGGGGTTTAGGGTTTAGGGTTTACCATTTAGGGTTTAGGGTTAGGTTTAGTGTTTAGGGTTTTGGGTTTAGGGTTTGAGGTTTTGGGTTTAGGGTATTAGGGGTTAGGGTTAGGGTTTAGGGCTTAGGGTATAGGGTTTGGGGTTTACGGTTTATGGTTTATGGTTTAGGGTTTAGTGATCAAGGTTTACGGTTTAGGGTTTATGGTTTAGGGTTTAGGGTTTAGAAGTTAGGGTTTATGGTTTAAGGTTTAGGGTTTAGGGTTTAGAGTTAGGGTTTAGGGTTTAAGTTTTAGGGTTAGGGTTTAGGGTTTAGGGGTTAGGGTTTCGGGTTTAGGGTTTAGGTTTTAGGGTTGAGGGTTTAGGGTTTAGGGTTTGTGGACTAGGGTTTAGGGTTTGGGGTTTGGGGTTTATTTTTAGAGTTTAGGGTTTAGGGTTTAGGTTTTAGGGTTTAGTGTTTAGTCTTTAGGGTTTATGGTTTGAGGTATATGGTTTAGGGTTTAGGGCTTAAGGTTTAGGGTTTAGGGTATTAGGAGTTTGGGTTTAGGGTTTAGGGTTTAGAGTTTGGGTTTAGGGTTTAGCATTGAAGTTTTAGGGTTTGGGTTTATGGTTTAGGGTTTAGGCTTTAGTTTTAGGGTTTGGGGTTTAGGGTTTAGGGTTTACGGGTTAGACTTTAGTTTTTAGTGTTTAGGGTTTGGGGTTTAGGGTTTAGTGTTTAAGGTTTGGGGTTTAGGGTTTAAGGTTTAGGGTTTAGGGTTTGGGATTTTGTGTTTAGGGTTTAGGATTTAGGGTTAGGGTTTAGGATTTGGGGTTAGTGTTTCTAGTTTAGGGCTTAGGTTTTAGGGTTTGTGGTTTAGGGTTTAGGGTTTATGGGTTAGGGTTTAGGGTTTATGTTTGTGGTTTTAGAGTTTAGGGTTTAGGGTTTGGGGGTTATGGTTTAGGGTTTAATGTTTAGGGTTTAGGGTGTAGGGTGTAGCATTTAGTGTTTAAGGTTTGGGGTTTATGGTTTGGGGTTTAGTGTATTAGGGATTAGGGTTTAGAGTTTAGGGTATAGGGTTTATGGTTTAGGATTTATGGTTTACGGTTTAGGGTTTAGGGTTTAGTGTTTAGGGGTTAGGGTTTGTTGTTTATGTTTGGGGTTTAGGGTTTAGGGTTTAGTGTTTAAGGTTTACGGTTTAGGGTTTAGCATTTAGTGTTTAAGGTTTAGGGTTTGTTGTTTAGGTTTGGGGTTTAGGGTTTAGAGTTTAGTGTTTAGGGTTTAGGGATTAGGGTTTAAGGCTAAGGTTTATGGGTTAGGGATCTTGGTGTAGGGTTTAGGGGTTATGGGATATAGTTTAGGGTGTAGGTTTAAGGGTTTAGGGTGTAGGGTTTGAGGTTTCGGTTTATGGTTTAGGCTTTACGGTGTAGGTTTAGGGTTTCGGGTTTTGGGTTTATGGTTTGGGGTTTAGGGTTTAGGGTTTATGGTTTAGGGTTTAGGGTTAGGGTTTAATGTTTAGGGTTTTGGGTTTAGGGTTTAAGGTTTAGGGTTTAGGGTATTAGGGGTTAGGGTTAGGGTTTAGGGCTTAGGGTTAGGGTTTAGGATTTAGGGTTAGGGTTTCTAGTTTAGGGCTTAGGTTTTAGGGTTTATGGTTTAAGGTTTAGGGTTTAGGGTTTAGAGTTTAGGGTTTAGGGTTTAAGTTTTAGGGTTAGGGTTTAGGGTTTAGGGGTTAGGGTTTCTGGTTTAGGGTTTAGGTTTTAGGGTTGAGGGTTGAGGGTTTAGGGTTTGTGGATTAGGGTTTAGGGTTTGGGGTTTGGGGTTGATGTTTTAGAGTTTAAGGTTTAGGGTTTAGGTTTTAGGGTTTAGTGTTTAGTCTTTAGGGTTTATGGTTTGAGGTATATGGTTTAGGGTTTAGGGTATTAGGAGTTTGGGTTTAGGGTTTAGGGTTTAGAGTTTGGGTTTAGGGTTTAGCATTGAAGTTTTAGGGTTTGGGGTTTATGGTTTAGGGTTTAGGCTTTAGCTTTAGGGTTTGGGGTTTAGGGTTTAGGGTTTAAGGTTTAGGGTTTACGGGTTAGACTTTAGTTTTTAGTGTTTAGGGTTTGGGGTTTAGGGTTTAGTGTTTAAGGTTTGGGGTTTAGGGTTTAGGGTTTGGGGGTTATGGTTTAGGGTTTAATGTTTAGGCTTTAGGGTGTAGGGTGTAGCATTTAGTGTTTATGGTTTGGGGTTTAAGGTTTGGGGTTTAGCGTTTAGGGTTTAGGGTTTAGGGTTTAGGTTTTAGGGCTAGGGTTTAGGGTTCAGGAGTTAGGGTTTTTGGTTTAGGGTCTAGGTTTTAGGGTTGAGGGTTTAGGGTTTGTGGATTAGGGTTTAGGGTTTAGGGTTTGGGGTTTATGTTTTAGAATTTAGGGTTTAAGGTTTAGGGTTTAGGGTTAAGTGTTTAGTCTTTAGGGTTTATGGTTTGGGGTATATGGTTTAGGGTTTAGGGCTTAAGGTTTAGGGTTTAGGGTATTAGGAGTTTGGGTTTAGGGTTTAGGGTTTAGAGTTTGGGTTTAGGGTTTAGCATTTAAGTTTTAGGGTTTGGGGTGTATGGTTTAGGTTTTAGGCTTTAGTTTTAGGGTTTGGGGTTTAGGGTTTAGGGTTTAAGGTTTAGGGTTTACGGGTTAGACTTTAGTTTTTAGTGTTTAGGGTTTGGGGTTTAGGGTTTAGTGTTTAAGGTTTGGGGTTTAGGGTTTAGGGTTTGGGATTTTGTGTTTAGGGTTTAGGATTTAGGGTTAGGGTTTAGGATTTAGGGTTAGGGTTTCTAGTTTAGGGCTTAGGTTTTAGGGTTTATGGTTTAAGGTTTAGGGTTTAGGGTTTAGAGTTTAGGGTTTAGGGTTTAAGTTTTAGGGTTAGGGTTTAGGGTTTAGCGGTTAGGGTTTCTGGTTTAGGGTTTAGGTTTTAGGGTTGAGGGTTGAGGGTTTAGGGTTTGTGGATTAGGGTTTAGGGTTTGGGGTTTGGGGTTGATGTTTTAGAGTTTAGGGTTTAGGGTTTAGGTTTTAGGGTTTAGTGTTTAGTCTTTAGGATTTATGGTTTGAGGTATATGGTTTAGGGTTTAGGCTATTAGGAGTTTGGGTTTAGGGTTTAGGGTTTAGAGTTTGGGTTTAGGGTTTAGCATTGAAGTTTTAGGGTTTGGGGTTTATGGGTTAGGGTTTAGGCTTTAGTTTTAGGGTTTGGGGTTTAGGGTTTAGGGTTTAAGGTTTAGGGTTTACGGGTTAGACTTTAGTTTTTAGTGTTTAGGGTTTGGGGTTTAGGGTTTACTGTTTAAGGTTTGGGGTTTAGGGTTTAAGGTTTAGGGTTTAGGGTTTGGGGGTTATGGTTTAGGGTTTAAGGTTTAGGCTTTAGGGTGTAGGGTGTAGCATTTAGTGTTTATGGTTTGGGGTTTAAGGTTTGGGTTTAGCATTTAGGGTTTAGGGTTTAGGGTTTAGGGTTTAGGTTTTATGGCTAGGGTTTAGGGTTCAGGAGTTAGGGTTTTTGGTTTAGGGTCTAGGTTTTAGGGTTGAGGGTTTAGGGTTTGTGGATTAGGGTTTAGGGTTTAGGGTTTGGGGTTTATGTTTTAAAGTTTAGGGTTTAGGGTTTAGGGTTTAGTGTTTAGTCTTTAGGGTTTATGGTTTGGGGTATATGGTTTAGGGTTTAGTGCTTAAGGTTTAGGGTTTAGGGTATTAGGAGTTTGGGTTTAGGGTTTAGGGTTTATAGTTTGGGTTTAGGGTTTAGCATTGAAGTTTTAGGGTTTGGGGTTTATGGTTTATGGTTTAGGCTTTAGTTTTAGGGTTTGGGGTTTAGGGTTTAGGGTTTAAGGTTTAGGGTTTACGGGTTAGAGTTTAGTTTTTAGTGTTTAGGGTTTGGGGTTTAGGGTTTAGTGTTTAAGGTTTGGGGTTTAGGGTTTAGGGTTTGGGATTTTGTGTTTAGGGTTTAGGATTTAGGGTTAGGGTTTAGGATTTAGGGTTAGGGTTTCTAGTTTAGGGCTTAGGTTTTAGGGTTTATGGTTTAAGGTTTAGGGTTTAGGGTTTAGAGTTTAGGGTTTAGGGTTTAAGTTTTAGGGTTAGGGTTTAGGGTTTAGGGGTTAGGGTTTCTGGTTTAGGGTTTATGTTTTAGGGTTGAGGGTTGAGGGTTTAGGGTTTGTGGATTAGGGTTTAGGGTTTGGGGTTTGGGGTTGATGTTTTAGAGTTTAGGGTTTAGGGTTTAGGTTTTAGGGTTTAGTGTTTAGTCTTTAGGGTTTATGGTTTGAGTTATATGGTTTAGGGTTTAGGGTATTAGGAGTTTGGGTTTAGGGTTTAGAGTTTAGAGTTTGGGTTTAGGGTTTAGCATTGAAGTTTTAGGGTTTGGGGTTTAGGGTTTAGGGTTTAGGCTTTAGTTTTAGGGTTTGGGGTTTAGGGTTTAGGGTTTAAGGTTTAGGGTTTATGGGTTAGACTTTAGTTTTTAGTGTTTAGGGTTTGGGCTTTAGGGTTTAGTGTTTAAGGTTTGGGGTTTAGGGTTTAAGGTTTAGGGTTTAGGGTTTGGGATTTTGTGTTTAGGGTTTAGGATTTAGGGGTAGGGATTAGGATTTGGGGTTAGTGTTTCTAGTCTAGGGCTTAGGTTTTAGGGTTTGTGGTTTAGGGTTTAGGGTTTGTGGGTTATGGTTTAGGGTTTATGTTTGTGGTTTTAGAGTTTAGGGTTTAGGGTTTGGGGTTATGGTTTAGGGTTTAATGTTTAGGGTTTAGGGTGTAGGGTGTCGCATTTAGTGTTTAAGGTTTGGGGTTTATGGTTTGGGGTTTAGTGTATTAGGGATTAGGGTTTAGAGTTTAGGGTATAGGGTTTATGGTTTAGGATTTATGGTTTAGGGTTTAGGGTTTAGGGTTTAGTGTTTAGGGGTGAGGGTTTGTTGTTTAGGTTTGGGGTTTAGGGTTTAGGGTTTAGTGTTTATGGTTTACGGTTTAGGGTTTAGCATTTAGTGTTTAGGGTTTAGGGTTTGTTGTTTAGGTTTGGGGTTTAGGGTTTAGGGTTTAGGGTTTAGGGTTTAGGAATTAGGGTTTAAGGCTAAGGTTTATGGGTTAGGGATCTTGGTGTAGGGTTTAGGGGTTATGGGATACAGTTTAGGGTGTAGGTTTAAGGGTTTAGGGTGTAGGGTTTGAGGTTTCGGTTTATGGTTTAGGCTTTACGGAGTAGGTTTAGGGTTTCGGGTTTTGGGTTTATGGTTTGGGGTTTAGGGTTTAGGGTTTGGGTTTGGGGTTTAGGGTTTACCATTTAGGGTTTAGGGTTAGGGTTTAGTGTTTAGGGTTTTGGATTTAGGGTTTAAGGTTTTGGGTTTAGGGTATTAGGGGTTAGGGTTAGGGTTTAGGGCTTAGGGTATAGGGTTTGGGGTTTACGGTTTATGGTTTACAGTTTAGGGTTTAGTGTTTAGTCTTTAGGGTTTATGGTTTGGGGTATATGGTTTAGGGTTTAGGGCTTAAGGTTTAGGGTTTAGGGTATTAGGTGTTTGGGTTTAGGGTTTAGGGTTTAGAGTTTGGGTTTAGGGTTTAGCATTGAAGTTTTAGGGTTTGGGGTTTATGGTTTAGGGTTTATGCTTTAGTTTTAGGGTTTGGGGTTTAGGGTTTAAGGTTTAGGGTTTACGGGTTAGACTTTAGCTTTTAGTGTTTAGGGTTTGGGGTTTAGGGTTTAGTGTTTAAGGCTTGGGGTTTAGGGTTTAAGGTTTAGGGTTTAGGGTTTGGGATTTGTGTTTAGGGTTTAGGATTTAGGGTTAGGGTTTAGGATTTGGGGTTAGTGTTTCTAGTTTAGGGCTTAGGTTTTAGGGTTTATGGTTTAGGGTTTAGGGTTTGTGGGTTAGGGTTTAGGGTTTATGTTTGTGGTTTTAGAGTTTAGTTTTTAGGGTTTGGGGTTATGGTTTAGGGTTTAATGTTTAGGGTTTAGGGTGTAGGGTGTAGCATTTAGTGTTTAAGGTTTGGGGTTTATGGTTTGGGGTTTAGGGTTTAGGGTTTAGGGTTTAGTGTTTAAGGTTCACGGTTTAGGGTTTAGCATTTAGTGTTTAGGGTTTAGGGTTTGTTGTTTAGGTTTGGGGTTTAGGGTTTAGTGTTTAGGGTTTAGGGATTAGGGTTTAAGGCTAGGGTTTATGGGTTAGGGATCTTGGTGTAGGGTTTAGGGGTTATGGGATACAGTTTAGGGTGTAGGTTTAAAGGTTTAGGGTGTAGGGTTTGAGGTTTTGGTTTATGGTTTAGGCTTTACGGTGTAGGTTTAGGGTTTCAGGTTTTGGGTTTATGGTTTGGGGCTTAGGGTTTAGGGTTTGGGGTTTGGGGTTTGGGGTTTACCATTTAGGGTTTAGGGTTAGGGTTTAGTGTTTAGGGTTTTGGGTTTTAGGTTTGAGGTTTTGGGTTTAGGGTATTAGGGGTTAGGGTTAGGGTTTAGGGCTTAGGGTATAGGGTTTGGGGTTTACGGTTAATGGTTTACAGTTTAGGGTTTAGTGTTTAAGGTTTAGGGTTTAGGGTTTGTGGTTTAGGGTTTAGGGTTTAGAAGTTAGGGTTTATGGTTTAAGGTTTAGGGTTTAGGGTTTAGAGTTTAGGGTTTCGGGTTTAGGTTTTAGGGTTAGGGTTTAGGGTTTAGGGTTTAGGGGTTAGGGTTTTTGGTTTAGGGTTTAGGTTTTAGGGTTGAGGGTTGAGGGTTGAGGGTTTGTGGATTAGGGTTTAGGGTTTGGGGTTTGGGGTTTATGTTTTAGAGTTTAGGGTTTAGGGTTTAGGTTTTAGGGTTTAGTGTTTAGTCTTTAGGGTTTATGGTTTGGGGTATATGGTTTAGGGTTTAGGGCTTAAGGTTTAGGGTTTAGGGTATTAGGAGTTTGGGTTTAGGGTTTAGGGTTTAGAAATTGGGTTTAGGGTTTAGCATTGAAGTTTTAGGGTTTGGGGTTTATGGTTTAGGATTTAGGCTTTAGTTTTAGAGTTTGGGGTTTAGGGTTTAGGGTTTAAGGTTTAGGGTTTATGGGTTAAACTTTAGTTTTTAGTGTTTAGGGTTTGGGGTTTAGTGTTTATGGTTTGGTGTTTAGGGTTTAAGGTTTAGGGTTTAGGGTTTGGGAGTTTGTGTTTATGGTTTAGGATTTAGGGTTAGGGTTTAGGATTTGGGGTTAGTGTTTCTAGTTTAGGGCTTAGGTTTTAGGGTTTGTGGTTTAGGGTTTAGGGTTTGTGGGTTAGGGTTTAGGGTTTATGTTTGTGGTTTTAGAGTTTAGGGTTTAGGGTTTGGGGGTTATGGTTTAGGGTTTAATGTTTAGGGTTTAGGGTGTAGGGTATAGCATTTAGTGTTTAAGGTTTGGGGTTTATGGTTTATGGTTTGGGGTTTAGTGTATTAGGGATTAGGGTTTAGAGTTTAGGGTATAGTGTTTATGGTTTAGGATTTATGGTTTATGGTTTAGGGTTTAGGGTTTAGTGTTTAGGGGTTAGGGTTTGTTGTTTAGGTTTGGGGTTTAGGGTTTAGGGTTTAGTGTTTAAGGTTTATGGTTTAGGGTTTAGCATTTAGTGTTTAGGGTTTAGGGTTTGTTGTTTAGGTTTGGGGTTTAAGGTTTAGGGTTTAGTGTTTAGGGTTTAGGGATTAGTGTTTAAGGCTAAGGTTTATGGGTTAGGGATCTTGGTGTAGGGTTTAGGGGTTATGGGATACAGTTTAGGGTGTAGGTTTAAAGGTTTAGGGTGTAGGGTTTGAGGTTTCGGTTTATGGTTTAGGCTTTACGGT
Source organism: Clitoria ternatea (assembly GCA_037962975.1). Classification (NCBI taxonomy): domain Eukaryota; kingdom Viridiplantae; phylum Streptophyta; class Magnoliopsida; order Fabales; family Fabaceae; genus Clitoria; species Clitoria ternatea. The sequence continues at coordinate 75,627,468 of CM075675.1, forward strand.
GTAGGTTTAGGGTTTTGGGTTTATGGTTTGGGGTTTAGGGTTTAGGGATTGGGGTTTGGGGTTTAGGGTTTACCATTTAGGGTTTAAGGTTAGGGTTTAGTGTTTAGGGTTTTGGGTTTAGGGTTTGAGGTTTTGGGTTTAGGGTTTAGGGTTAGGGGTTTAGGGTTTACCATTTAGGGTTTAAGGTTAGGGTTTAGTGTTTAGGGTTTTGGGTTTAGGGTTTGAGGTTTTGGGTTTGGGGTATTAGGGGTTACGGTTAGGGTTTAGGGCTTAGGGTATAGGGTTTAGGGTTTACAGTTTATGGTTTACGGCTTAGGGTTCAGTGTTTAAGGTTTAGGGTTTAGGGTTTGTGGTTTAGGGTTTAGGGTTTAGAAGTTAGGGTTTATGGTTTAAGGTTTAGGGTTTAGGGTTTAGAGTTTAGGGTTTAAGGTTTAGGTTTTAGGGCTAGGGTTTAGGGTTTAGGGGTTATGGTTTCTAGTTTAGGGTTTAGGTTTTAGGGTTGAGGGTTGAGGGTTTAGGGTTTGTGGATTAGGGTTTAGGGTTTGGGGTTTGGGGTTTAGGTTTTAGAGTTTAGGGTTGAGGGTTGAGGGTTTAGGGTTTAATGTTTAGTCTTTAAGGTTTATGGTTTGGGGTATATGGTTTAGGGTTTAGGGCTTAAGGTTTAGGGTTTAGGGTATTAGGAGTTTGGGTTTAGGGTTTAGGGTTTAGAGTTTGGGTTTAGGGTTTAGCATTGAAGTTTTAGGGTTTAGGGTTTATGGTTTAGGCTTTAGGCTTTAGTTTTAGGGTTTGGGGTTTAGGGTTTAGGGTTTATGGTTTAGGGTTTACGGGTTAGAGTTTAGTTTTTAGTGTTTAGGGTTTGGGGTTTAGGGTTTAGTGTTTAAGGTTTGGGGTTTATGGTTTAGGGTCTAGGGTTTAGGGTTTAGGGTTTACGGTTTAGGGTTTAGCATTTAGTGTTTAGGGTTTAAGGTTTGTTGTTTAGGTTTGGGGTTTAGGGTTTAGGGTTAGTGTTTAGGGTTTAGGGATTAGGGTTTAAGGCTAAGGTTTATGGGTTAGGGATCTTGGTGTAGGGTTTAGGGGTTATGGGATACAGTTTAGGGTGTAGGTTTAAAGGTTTAGGGTGTAGGGTTTGAGGTTTCGGTTTATGGTTTAGGCTTTATGGTGTAGGTTTAGGGTTTTGGGTTTTGGGTTTATGGTTTGGGGTTTAGGGTTTAGGGTTTAGGGTTTGGGGTTTAGGGTTTACCATTTAGGGTTTAGGGTTAGGGTTTAGTGTTTAGGGTTTTGGGTTTAGGGTTTGAGGTTTTGGGTTTAGGGTATTAGGGGTTAGGGTTAGGGTTTAGGGCTTAGGGTGTAGGGTTTGGGGTTTACGGTTTATGGTTTACGGTGTAGGGTTTAGTGTTCAAGGTTTAGGGTTTAGGGTTTGTGGTTTAGGGTTTAGGGTTTAGAAGTTAGGGTTTATGGTTTAAGGTTTAGGGTTTAGGGTTTAGAGTTTAGGGTTTAGGGTTTAGGTTATAGGGCTAGGGTTTAGGGTTAAGGGTTTGGGGTTTATGGTTTAGGGTTTAGGGTTTAGTTTTAGGGTTTGGGGTTTAGGGTTTAGGGTTTAAGGTTTAGGGTTTACGGGTTAGACTTTAGTTTTTAGTGTTTAGGGTTTGGGGTTTAGGGTTTAGTGTTTAAGGTTTGGGGTTTAGGGTTTAAGGTTTAGGGTTTAGGGTTTGGGATTTTGTTTTTAGGGTTTGGGATTTAGGGTTAGGGTTTAGGATTTGGGGTTAGGGTTTCTAGTTTAGGGCTTAGGTTTTAGGGTTTATGGTTTAGGGTTTAGGGTTTGTGGTTGAGGGTTTAAGGTTTAGGGTTTAGGGTTAGGGTTTAGGGGTTAGGGTTTATGTTTGTGGTTTTAGAGTTTAGGGTTTAGGGTTTGGGGGTTATGGTTTAGGGTTTAATGTTTAGGGTTTAGGGGGTAGGGTGTAGCATTTAGTGTTTAAGGTTTGGGGTTTAAGGTTTGGGGTTTAGTGTATTAGGGATAAGGGTTTAGAGTTTAGGGTATAGGGTTTAGGGTTTAGGATTTATCGTTTATGATTTAGGGTTTATTGTTTAGTGTTTAGGGTTTAGGGTTTGTTGTTTAGGTTTGTGGTTTAGGGTTTAGGGTTTAGTGTCTAAGGTTTACGGTTTAGGGTTTAGCATTTAGTGTTTAGGGTTTAGGGTTTGTTGTTTAGGTTTGGGGTTTAGGGTTTAGTGTTTAGGGTTTAGGGATTAGGGTTTAAGGCTAGGGTTTATGGGTTAGGGATCTTGGTGTAGGGTTTAGGGGTTATGGGATATAGTTTAGGGTGTAGGTTTAAAGGGTTAGGGTGTAGGGTTTGAGGTTTCGGTTTATGGTTTAGGCTTTACGGTGTAGGTTTAGGGTTTCGGGTTTTGGGTTTATGGTTTGGGGTTTAGGGTTTAGGGTTTGGGGTTTTGGGGTTTAGGGTTTACCATTTAGGGTTTAGGGTTAGGGTTTAGTGTTTAGGGTTTTGGGTTTAGGGTTTGACGTTTTGGGTTTAGGGTATTAGGGGTTAGGATTAGGGTTTAGTGCTTAGGGTATAGGGTTTGGGGTTTACGGTTTGGGATTTTGTGTTTAGGGTTTAGTGTTCAAGGTTTAGGGTTTAGGGTTTGTGGTTTAGGGTTTAGGGTTTAGAAGTTAGGGTTTATGGTTTAAGGTTTAGGGTTTAGGGTTTAGGTTTTTGGGCTAGGGTTTAGGGTTTAGGGGTTAGGGTTTCTGGTTTAGGGTTTAGGTTTTAGGGTTGAGGGTTTAGGGTTTGTGGATTAGGGTTTAGGGTTTGGGGTTTGGGGTTTAGGTTTTAGAATTTAGGGTTTAGGGTTTAGGGTTTAGGGTTTAGTCTTTAGTCTTTAGGGTTTATGGTTTGGGGTATATGGTTTAGGGTTTAGGGCTTAAGGTTTAGGGTTTAGGGTATTAGGGGTTTGGGTTTAGGGTTTATGGTTTAGAGTTTGGGTTTAGGGTTTAGCATTGAAGTTTTAGGGTTTGGGGTTTATGGTTTAGGGTTTAGGGTTTAGTTTTAGGGTTTATGGTTTAGGGTTTAAGGTTTAGGGTTTACGGGTTAGACTTTAGTTTTTAGTGTTTAGGGTTTGGGGTTTAGGGTTTAGTGTTTAAGGGTTGGGGTTTAGGGTTTAAGGTTTAGGGTTTAGGGTTTGGGATTTTGTGTTTAAGGTTTAGGATTTAGGGTTAGGGTTTAGGATTTGGGGTTAGTGTTTCTAGTTTAGGGCTTAGGTTGTAGGGTTTATGGTTTAGGGTTTAGGGTTTGTGGGTTAGGGTTTAGGGTTTATGTTTGTGGTTTTAGAGTTTAGGGTTTAGGGTTTGGGGGTTATGGTTTAGGGTTTAATGTTTAGGGTTTAGGGTGTAGGGTGTAGCATTTAGTGTTTAAGGTTTGGGGTTTATGGTTTGGGGTTTAGTGTATTAGGGATTAGGGTTTAGAGTTTAGGGTATAGGGTTTATGGTTTAGGATTTATGGTTTACGGTTTAGGGTTTAGTGTTTAGTGTTTAGGGCTTAGGGTTTGTTGTTTAGGTTTGGGGTTTAGGGTTTAGGGTTTAGTGTTTAAGGTTTACGGTTTAGGGTTTACCATTTAGGGTTTAGGGTTTAGGGTTTGTTGTTTAGGTTTGGGATTTAGGGTTTAGGGTTTAGTGTTTAGGGTTTAGGGATTAGGGTTTAAGGCTAGGGTTTATGGGTTAGGGATCTTGGTGCAGGGTTTAGGGGTTATGGGATATAGTTTAGGGTTTCGGGTTTAGGTTTAGGGTTTAGGGTTTAGGGTTTACCATTTAGGGTTTAGGGTTAGGGTTTAGTGTTTAGGGTTTTGGTTTTAGGGTTTGAGGTTTTGGGTTTAGGGTATTAGGGGTTAGGGTTAGGGTTTAGGGCTTAGGGTATAGGGTTTGGGGTTTACGGTTTATAGTTTACGGTTTAGGGTTTAGTGTTCAAGGTTTAGGGTTTAGGGTTTATGGTTTAGGGTTTAGGGTTTATAAGTTAGGGTTTAGGGTTTAATGTTTAGGGTTTAGGGTTTAGAGTTTAGGGTTTAGGGTTTAGGTTTTAGGGCTAGGGTTTAGGGTTTATGGGTTAGGGTTTCTGGTTTAGGGTTTAGGTTTTAGGGTTTCTGGTTTAGGGTTTAGGTTTTAGGGTTGATGGTTTAGGGTTTAGGTTTTAGAGTTTAGGGTTTAGGGTTTAGGGATTAGGGATTAGGGTTTAGTGTTTAGGGTTTAGGGTTTAGGGTTTAGGGTTTAGGGTTAGGGTTTAGGGTTTATGGCTTAAGGTTTAGGGTTTAGGGTATTAGGGTTTAGGGTTTAGGGTATTAGGGTTTAGGGTTTAGGATTTATGGTTTACGATTTAGGGTTTAGTGTTTAGTGTTTAGGGTTTAAGGTTTGTTGTTTAGGTTTGTGGTTTAGGGTTTAGGGTTTAGTGTTTAAGGTTTACGGTTTAGGGTTTAGCATTTAGTGTTTAGGGTTTAGGGTTTGTTGTTTAGGTTTGGGGTTTAGGGTTGGGGTTTAAGGTTTGGGGTTTAGTGTATTAGGGTTTAGGGTTTAGAGTTTAGGGTATAGGGTTTGTGAACACCTTTTTTGGTCCGGCCCAAATTGTTATGACACCGGAAGCAGCCTTGAAGTTGGTAACACCGGACAAGGCCTAAGTTAACACCTCACCTCAACTCCGCCCATGAGTCCTTAACACTCCGCCAACCGCCCTCATTTGCACTCCGCCCTCATATACTTCACAGACGACGTGGAACTCCGCCTCTTCACACACCGTCCCGTAAACGGTGTGGCACTCCGCCCTCCTCACACAACGTTCCACAGACAGTGTTAGCTAACATCAACTCAGCCCAACGTCCTCACCTCAAGTCCCTAATGACCGATGTCTCGGATCTGACAACAAAAGACGAGCGAGTCCGGCCCGAGTAAGACGATCTCGTGGGCACACCGGCTGGTAGTAGATCCGGACCAGGAAGGAGAACACCGGCCCCTATGATTACTGAAAGATTCAGCCGGTGTGACACAGGTAATGGTTCTTAAGGCCCCACATCGGATCAGTGGAGACCCCGTCCAACCAATGGCTTTGCTAACCGGAGTCACAAATTTGACAACGGAGGGGGCGAGGTCGGAAGATTATGCGCGGTGACCTGGAATCGCACTCCCTGGAAAATGGCAGACAGGGAGGCGGAAGTGGGCAATAAAAAAAAACCCACTGAAAACCCTGCTCCCCACCAATGATAGTGGCCAGAGTTGCACACCACTACACGCATGGGTGAGTGGGGGTTCTGGTTGTCCCAAAACCCTCAGCCCATGACTTGAAGGCCCTATAAATGCCCCAACCAAGGAAGCTCAAGGGGTTGGTTTTTTTTTAGATTCTCCCTCTACGCGAGAAAATTCTTTTGAAATTCTCTCCGATTCCTCAAGATCCCTAACTGACCTCACCACCTGAAACCAGTGACTTGCCTTAGTCAACACAAAAGACCACCTTAGTTCGAAAAAGGTTTGAAGTTTACTACACGAAGCCACTGCCCCTACACCGTTCATACCCCGAACGTGCTCCGTTATCACAGAACCAACGCCGTTCCAATTCCCATACATTACCTTGTCAATCTTCGCCACTGCTCAACAGCGTTTACCCCGGACCAACTTCCCATAACACCGGTCGTGACCTTCAGGTTTCCAGTTCGGGTCCAACTCCGGTCCATTGTCTGCCAGCGTGCGAGTCCGAAGTCTGACACCGTCACTGTGCTCAACCTCTCACCTCGGTTCTTAGCTCGTCACACCGGTTCCACTCATTTCCTTATTCCTCTTGCTTTCGGTTCCCTTTGTTACTTTTCTATGAGTTTGCTGTTTTGGTGACTGTAATTGTCTGCGCACCTTTAGTTTACTTTGTCAATATTCTTTATCCTTTTCCCTAATAAACAGACATAATAAAAAACGATTTTGTAAAAATAGTGTCGTACGGGAGCACTCCTGTCTACACAATCCTCTTAGGATTCGTGCACGTGCGAAGAACTTCGCTTTGCATGAATTCTCCTCTTTAATGATATCCATTAATATCTTTCAGATTCCTCCCTAAAATAGCAATACTCAGAACTACGTAACCCTGATTTCTTGACAATTCGAGAATACGTAGGAGCAGGACTTTAACTCCTGTCAGGCCCATCTTTCTTATTTCCTTTTTTGCTGATTTATTGCTTTACTTTTTATATTTCTTTCATAAACTTCCTTTTTCGGTCACTTCCGTGAAAATCAATTTAGACGTGACGTCTTGTTGGTTTCCCCATAGTTTTTTGCCCAAGCCCCGCCATAATTCCATAGGGGAGGGGTACTTAGGACAAGACGTCCCGCTTATCCCTTTCCTATCCCTATCCTTTTATCCTAGGATGTCCAATTTAGACGTGACGTCTTGTTGGCATTCTCTCACCCCTCTGTCTCATATCGAAGTCGGGCTTAATTCAGACAAGAACGTCCCATTAACCTCGCTTTGGCCCTCTATGTCTGTACAGTCCTTTACTCCATTCTATCATTTTCAAAATAAAAGAGAAGAAACCATGTTTTATTTAAGGCTATTTATGTCGTGCTTTCAGTCTTGGTACTGTCTTTGACAGGCGATGTAGGGTGCTAATACCTTCCCTACTCGTAACCGACTCCCGAACCTGGATTTCAATTTTTAAAACCAGTGCTTTACTGAACTTGGTTTTTTTCCCAATGTTTTTCCCTATGGATAAAAATGTTGGTGGCGACTCCCTGTTTCACCTATTTTTGCTTGCTCGCCGTGCCGTCGCGATCCAGGTTGCGACAGATGGCGACTCCACTGGGGACACTCAAGAGAGTCAGGCCAGTTTGATTGAAAGCGCATGTTCTTTTTTATATAACCTATGTTAGCTTGGATTTTTTCCCATTGTCTTATTTTCTATTGATTGTTGTGAATGTTTGTTCTTGTTTTAATCGTCTTGTTATTTGTTTTGTTGTCTATATTTTGCATGTTTATTGAACCCTAGGGTAGGAGACCATGTTACTTTTCTGCAAACATTGAACCCTAGGGTAGACGACTTTGTATATTTGCTCTGTGTTTGTTCTTTGTGCAGAATGGGTAAGGTATAAGGTATGGACTGCCCTTCCACACACTACACTCACAATTATTTGCACACACTTATGAGTGGCGCCCTATACCCGGGCCCCAAATGAAGCTTAAGTTAGGAGGGGTTGGTAACGGAATCGTATGGGATGTACTTCCTATCCGGTATTCGTGAGAACCTCAACCAGAGTTCGACCTCTCATGATATACGCACTTAGTGAATTCCTCACTGTTTGCGTCCCTGTCATGATTAGGATCTTGGCTCTGGTGACCTTCTAGATGTCTAGCGGAAGCCACCCAATGTGAGAAATCCACTGTTAGATAAGCTATAGGTCCCAGAAAAGACTTTCAGAAAAAACCTGGCTTAAGGCACAAAAGGGCGGACTTTACTATACCTTATCTCATTCTCGCTTTCCCTTTAAATCCAAAATTGATGAACTGCTTACGTGTTCAAAGGGTTACTTTATTCCAAACAAAGGGTGAATCATTTTTCTTTTTAAAAAATAGTAATCCTTTAACAAATAAGCAGTTCCCTCACTTTTTGTGTACTTATGAGTCCTGGGTTATAGATCTTCCCAATCGTCAAAATGAAAACAAAATTCTATTCAAGCAGATATTGATGACGTTGGGAAGATCCATAACCCGTACGACTTTAGTTTCACATGAGTTTTGCCGACCGCTACTTCTCAAACTGAAAATGTTTTCCAATAAATTAATGAAGAAGTAGTGGTTCACAAAACATTAGCAGTAACTGACTTCTTTTTCTCTCTCTTTGCTCTTGCAGGAAGCTGTTTGGAATTTAGCGGGTACCTTTGAGCAATATGGAAATTAACATGAGATCTGATAGTTGTGACACAAATGTGACCGAGTTGAGGAAAGTATTGCACCTTAAGGCCAAGAAGATTGACATGGGTAGTCTGCAAACAATGGGGAGAAAATTAAACCTGACACAGAAAATGGCTTTTACAAGAAAGTATGGAAGGATTCTGAAGTTGTTAGAAGTGGAAGTGTAAACTAAGGCGATCACTACCTTAGCACAATTCTATGACCCACCTCTCAGGTGTTTCACATTTAGAGACTTTCAGTTGGCCCCATCCATTGAAGAATTTGAACAGATCTTGGGGATGCCTTTGGAAGGACAGATACCTTATCGTCATCTTGACCATCATGCAACTATTGCTTCCATCGCCCGTGTCCTGAAGATCCGTCCCGACACCTTAAGGGATGCACAACTAAATAGAAATCAGATCCCCGGATTCACTCGAGAATTTCTCGAGAAACATATGCAGGTCCTGGCAGAAAGAGAAGATTGGGAAGCCTTTATGGATGCTTTAGCTATTACCATCTATGGTGTTATTTTGTTCCCCAACATTGATAACTATGTGGATTATGATGCTATTGCCGTATTCCTAGCTCGCAAGCACAGGCTTGAGAATCCTGTCACGGCTGTGTTGGCAAATGTATACTACACCATGGATTTCTGTCACACACAAGGTGGAAAAAGGGTGGTTTGTTGTCTACCTGTTTTGTATGTATGGCTCACATCACACGTTTTCCACCAAGTTTGTAGGGCCAAATGTCCGGTTTCTGATCTGAAGCTATGTCAGTTAACAGTGAAAAGTGGGCGCGAGTGGGCCAATCACCTCATAGGGCTCACAGCTGAGAAAGTTAGGTTGTACCCCCAATGGTTGGAAGTTGAATCAATTGTTCATCACTGTGGAAATTACCCAAATGTTCCCCTTATTGGTACGCAAGGATGTATCAACTATAATCCCATCATAGCCAAGCGTCAGCTAGCTTATCCTTTGCTTGGACCACCTGATGAAGAGTCTCTCATTCCTTTCGTCTCATATTACTCGAAAGGAAGCTGTGTCCTTGTCATTCGGGATATAGCGAATGCATGGAAGAAAGTCCACCGAAAGGGAAGAGAACTGGGGGCCCGAAGCCATGATGTCAGAGGAGAATATTATGAGTGGATCTTGAATAGGGTCTCTATTGTTAAATTACCCTTCAGGAGTCCCCCTCGTCTCCAGGAAAATCCTCCTGCTCCATCACTTGTTGCGGAGGATGAAGCAACCAAGGCGCTAAAGACCAAAATAGAAGAGTTAACTGCCAGGAACAAGAAGCTAGAGGAAGACTTATTGAGATGTCAGCAAGAATACACCCTTCAGAAAAGGGAGAACCTGGAGAACAAGCAAGTTGTTGAAGAGATTAGGAAGAAACGAAAGATTGATGAGAGCTACATGATAAAACAAGACCAATGTCTTCAAGCGGCCAATTCTCAACTAAAAATGAAGAACAAGCAAAGTGATACCATCCTGGCTGAGAAACGTCTTCTGAAGGATATGCTGGCACAATCGAAAGAAAATGAGCAGAATATCATGGTACAAAAAGAGCTCCTACAGACACAAGTCCACAAATTGGAACAATAGCTCAATGAAATGAAAAAGGCTTGCGAACAAGAGATAAGTAGGGAACGACAACGCGCCATAAACATTGAGCAAGATTGTCAAGAGACCATACGCTTCTTAGAAGCTGAACAAAATGAAACTATTCACTTATGGATGGATCGCTTTGCTAAGCTGGCGTACCTGGCCAACGGAACTCTAGAAGATCTCCCGTTTTTACTCAAACAAGCGGAAGGAATTGCTAACCCTGTCAACACTCCTAGGGAAATTGCAACGTTCTTAGAATACTGCAGGGGACGAATTTGTAAAATGAGGGAAATGATTGCCCGAGCTAGAGATGGCTGATTTATTTTCCCACTTTGTAACTCGGCACTTTATGGCAATAATGTACTCTTTTCAAGATAATGGATTCCTTTATCTTCACAACTATCTCATGTTAATTTCCATTCAATGCTTTACTTAGTACTCTTGAACGTGACGTTCTGAGGAACAGTCGAAGGATCCGTCAAGTTCCAACATTGCTTCCCGCGTAATCTCGTTTCACTTAATTTTTATTTTTTTTTCTTTAATTCGCTTATCTTTTCTAAATTTTCTTTTGTGTTTCTTTCTAAAGACATTACGGGTAAACATTCTTACGGGACCAGGCTCAGGAAGAAACTCATGGCTGACATGGAACAAGAAAATGAGAATTTGAAGGCTGAGCTCGCCCAGGTCAAGGAACAGATGGCCGAGATGGCCAAGCTCCTGGAAAGGAGAGTCACAGAAGGGGGATCTTCTGCAGGGGTTGAAGATGCCTGGCAACAACCACCCACCTCTCATCACGGTCAAGATCCGGTTACGGGATCTGACCCCAGGACCACCGCACCTCCCCTCGTTGTTCGTATAAGGAGACCAAATCCTGCAAGCACACAACAACATACCTTTGTGGATGAGGAAGGCAATGTTATTCCCTTTCCCCCGTATGGTTTACCGCACGGATATTTCCCACCACTCCAGGAAGAACCTTGCCACCAAGACCAAGTTCCCATCACTGCCCAGCCTAACACTAATCAACCAAACAACCCACTTACCCAAGCACAAGCCACCCAGATGCCACCCACTCATACTCAAGCCGCCCAAACACAAGCCGCCCAAGCACAGCCTGCTCATACCATTCATATACCCCGAACCACTGCCAGACCAGATACCTTCATACCAAACACTGACTTGCTTCATTCCTACTAGCAATATGGGAAGGTTGGTCAACATACTGCTGCCGGTCCGAGTGCTGTGGCTACCACCCAGGAAGAGAGGTTGGAATTCTTGGAAAGGCGTTTGAGGGAGATGGAAGGAACAAGTAGATTTGGGACAGGCACTGCTGCTGAACTTTGCCTAATCCCTGATGTCGTTATACCTCCTAAATTCAAGACGCCCAATTTTGACAAATACAGAGGGTTGACATGCCCAAAGAATCATCTAACCATGTACTGCCATAAGATGGCTTCGCATACGTCAAATGACCCTCTGCTGATTCATTGTTTTCAGGACAGCCTGGTTGGGGCTCCCCTGACATGGTACAATCATCTAGAGCGCTCTCGTATACGCTGCTGGAAAGACCTAGCAGACTCGTTCATGCAACAATACAAATATAACCTGGACATGGCCCCGGATAGGGGACAATTGCAGAACATGACTAAGAAAGATAACGAGACGTTCAAGGAGTACGCCCAAAGGTGGCGCGAAGTGGCGGCACAGGTTGACCCACCTCTATCTGAAAAGGAGGTGATCACTATGTTCATAGATACACTTCAAACTCCTTTCTATGAGAAGATGATTGGAAGTGTCTCGTCCCATTTCTCTGATATTGTCACTATTGGAGAAAGGATAGAAAATGGGCTAAGGACCGGCAGGATAGTCCGAAGTCCATCTGGGATGGGAGCTGCAAGAAGACCTACACTTGGCGAAAACAGGAGAAGAAAAGGGGAGACCAACTTGGTCTCTCACAACCAGAGAAGGAACCTGGCAGGGCCACCTACCCCAGTTAGCCTTTCACCAGTATATCCCGGCGTGTCGCACCCGTATGTGGCAGCCATTCCAAACCTTAATCCACCACAATTCAGACCAACCATTTTACGGCCGCCTGCGCCACCACAGATACCACACCAAGCACCACAAGCCAACCCACCTCCAAATATCCAAAGAAGGAACAATGACCGTGCTCCACCCCAGTTCGATCCCATCCCAATGTCCTATACCGAACTCTTGCCTCACCTCATTGAAAAAACTCTAGTAGTACCCTGTCCCTTGAGGCCACTACAGCCACCTTATCCTAGGGGGTATGACCCTAATGCCCGATGCGATTATCATGCGGGTGCACCAGGCCATTCTACTGAAAATTGTCTGGCTTTGAAATATAAAGTAAGGGACCTGATTCAGGCAGATTGGATAAGCTTCCGAGAAGGAAGTCCAAATGTGACAACAAACCCTCTGCCTAATCATGAAGGGCCCGGGGTCAATGCTATCGGGGAAGATGTGGAGTATACGTCCAATGTTGAGGACATTCAGATGCCTCTAAAAGAAATTCACTCCCTTATGTTTGAGGTAGGGTTAGTGAAGGACAAATGGGATGAAGACTTCGATGATGCCCAATCGACAAAGCAGCAAGAGTTTCGAAAAACTCTCCAAAGGTTTATGGACAGTCACACTATACGAGTCTGCAAGCGCCATGGCGATGAGGTAAATATGATACAGGGACAGACTGGACCTCGGGCCCCAAAACCCCTGGTCATATTTTATAGTAAAAACGCGTCGCTAACGCAGACCCCTGCCAGAACTACTATTACGGCACGGCCTCCTGCTCCATTCCCGTATGACAACTCCCACGCCGTGCCTTGGAAGTATAACACGGACATAGTCGTTTCCAACCCCGTAATAATTGATCCGGCGCCTGCTTTGTTGGTTACCAACATCACCGGTGTAGGCGGAATGACCCGAAGTGGGAGAGTGTATGCACCTTCAGAGCCAAAGCAAGACAAGACTACCGCGGAAGGCAAAACCGGGAAGGTTGGGATCGCTGGCGAAGCAAAGAAGGTTGTGCCAGAAGAGGAGACTAAGGAGTTCTTAAAATTTATCCGCCACAGCGATTACCAGGTATTGGATCAGTTGAACTATACCCCCGCCAAGATCTCCTTATTATCTCTGCTGACAAGTTTTGAATCACATCGGAACGCGCTGATGAAGGTGCTAAGTGAGGCACACGTGAAACATGACTTGCCTGTTGATAAGTTCCAAGGTATTGTCGGACATATAGTGGCCAGTAACTATCTGACTTTCACGGATGATGAGGTGCCGGTGGAAGGGAAAGGACACAACAAAGCTCTTCACATCTCTGTGAAGTGTCAAGACCATATTATGGCAAAAGTGCTCGTCGATAATGGATCATCCTTGAATGTGATGCCTAAGTCTACATTAGCTAAACTACCCATAGATGGGGCATGCATGAGACCGAGCTCCATGATAGTAAGAGCTTTTGATGGGACCCGACGGGAGGTCATAGGCGAAGTTGAGCTACCCATACAAGTTGGACCCCATATCTTTCAAGTTCTCTTCCAAGTAATGGATATCATGCCCGCCTATAGTTGCTTGTTAGGGAGGCCATGGATTCATTCAGCAGGGGTAGTTCCTTCCACTTTACACCAGAAACTAAAGTTCATCGTTGATAACAGACTGGTAATCGTTTCTGGAGAGGAGGATCTTCTGGTCAGTAAGCCAGTTACTACCCCCTATGTAGAGGCAGCCGAGGAAGCCCTCGAGACATCATTCCAGGCTTTGGAGATAGCCAACGCCACAAGCATGCCTTTCCCAAAGGTACCGCTAGCAGTAGCAAAGACCATGCTACGAGGAGGATATAAGCCGGGAAAAGGACTCGGAAGAGAACTGGAAGGAAGAATTCAACCTGTCTGTCTCCCTGAGAACAAAAATAGGTACGGCCTGGGATACCAGCCTACCACTGAAGACCAAAAAAGGGTAGAAGAAGAGAGGAGAGGGAAGAGGATTACTCGTCATACCGGGCATGCATTCAACACTGCGAAAATCCCCATCTGTGACCTCTACCAGAGCTTCAGGAGCGCCGGAGTAATGTTTCCAGATCAAGTGGCCGTGATCCAAAGTGATCTTGATGAAGGCCCCGGATTTGTGTATGCTGGCTCACCTGGTTAGGAACTGAACAACTGGGAGGTCATAGAATTCCCCACGATTTGTACCATTTCATCAAAGTAATCATGTTTTCTGTTCGATCCTTTAGCTATGCTTCGGGATCTCATTTTGTAACAATAAAAACTTGTTCGTTTGTTTGAATAATAAATGCCGTCAGTTTCCAAATAGCTTGATCTGTTTAGTAACCTATTATTTAAACCTTTCTCTTGCTTGTTTTCCTTTTCATTTGCTATGATACACTGAAAATGCAGATCCGAAAGCGATTCATCTGAGAATAGTGAGAATTCGGTCTTATTTCACGATTTTGACTGTCTAACTGATTGCACCAATGAGGAATATGATGAAGACTGCGATCCCTCGCCTGAGTTAACCCGGTTATTGGAACAAGAGGATAGGGAAATTCTGCCCTACTTAGAGATAGCCGAGGTTATCGATTTGGGAATTGGAGGAGTTAAAAAGGAAGTCAAAATTGGTACCTCGTTAAGTAAAGAACAGAGGCAGGAACTGATTGGGTTGTTGAGAGAGTTCAGCGATGTTTTCGCCTGGTCTTACCAAGATATGCCGGGACTGGACAATAGCATTGTCGAACATAGGTTACCATTAAAACCCGAATGTCTGCCGGTAAAGCAGAAGCTGCGACGTATAAAACCTGAGATGCTTTTGAAAATCAAGGAAGAAGTCAAGAAGCAATTTGATGTCGGGTTCTTAGCCGTGGCAAAATACCCACAGTGGGTGGCAAATATCGTCCCGGTCCCGAAAAAGGATGGCAAAGTACGAATGTACGTGGACTATCGCGATTTGAACAGGGCTAGCCCCAAGGATGATTTTCCCCTGCCTCAGATTGATGTTCTGGTCGACAATACCGCGCAACATACGATCTTTTCATTCATGGACGGTTTCTCCGGATACAATCAAATTAAGATGGCGCCCGAGGATATGGAAAAAACCACATTTGTCACCTTGTGGGGAACCTTCTGTTATAAGGTGATGTCTTTTGGTCTAAAGAATGCCGGAGCAACTTACCAGAGGGCCATGGTAACCCTTTTCCATGACATGATGCACAAGGAGGTGGAGGTTTACATCGATGATATTATTGCCAAGTCTAAAACGGATGAAGGGCATATGGAAGACCTAAGGAAACTCTTCGAAAGGCTGAAGAAATTCAAGCTTAGGCTAAACCCAGCCAAGTGCACCTTCGGCGCAAGATCCGGGAAATTGCTGGGATTCATAGTAAGCAAGAGAGGCATAGAGGTCGACCCTGACAAAGTTAAAGCCATTCTTGAAATGCCTCCTCCCCGTACAGAAAAGGAAGTTAGAGGTTTCCTAGGGAGATTAAATTACATCGCTCGCTTCATCTCACAGTTGACGGCAACATGCGAGCCAATTTTCAAATTGCTCCGTAAGAACCAACCAGTTCAATGGAACGAGGATTGTCAAAAGGCTTTTGAAAAGATAAAGCAGTACTTGCAGAACCTGCCAATTTTGATCCCACCTACCCCGGGAAGACCACTCATTTTATACCTTACAGTGTTAGATGAATCCATGGGTTGTGTGTTGGGGCAACATGATGAGACTGGGAAGAAAGAGCATGCCATTTATTATCTAAGCAAGAAGTTCACTGACTGCGAGATGAGGTATTCTGCTCTGGAAAGGACCTGTTGTGCGTTAGCATGGGCAGCCCGACGTTTGAGACAATACATGATAAACCACACTACTTGGCTAGTTTCCAAAATGGACCCTGTCAAATATATCTTTGAAAAACCTGCCTTGACCGGAAGGATTGCTCGATGGCAGGTCCTGCTAACTGAGTACGATATAGTCTATGTCACTCAGAAGGCTATAAAAGGAAGTGTTCTGGCTGACTACCTAGCTCATCAACCCATAAGAGATTATCAGCCCTTGCAGTTTGACTTCCCGGACGAAGATATCATGGCCCTGATTGATGAAGAAGGAGCCCAAAAGGATAAATGGACCCTAAGGTTTGATGGTGCTTCTAACGCATTAGGACACGGAATCGGAGCAATCCTCATTTCACCTGACAGAGAACTTATCCCCGTTTGTGCTCGATTATGTTTTGATTGTACCAATAACATCGCTGAGTACGAGGCGTGTTCTCTGGGAATCCAAGCAGCATTGGATGCCAAAGTGAAGAAATTGGAAGTATACGGGGATTCTGCCCTGGTCATTCACCAACTAAAAGGAGAGTGGGAGACTAGAGACAGCAAATTAATTCCCTATCAAACTCGCATCAAGGAGCTGATTAAGGAATTTGATGATGTTTCTTTTCACCATGTTCCCCGGGAGGACAACTAAATGGCTGATGCTTTGGCTACCCTAGCATCAATGTTCAAGGTGAGCAATGATTACGACATGCCTCTCATTCAAATAGGGCGGCACCACGAACCCGCATATTGCCAGATGATTGAAAGGGAGTCAGATGGGAAACCTTGGTATTACGATATCAAGAGATATGTCCGAAGTCAAGAATATCCCGAAGGTGCTACAGAGAATGATAAGAGAACCCTGCGTCGGCTCGCCATGGGTTTCTTCTTAAACGGTGATGTGCTTTATAAGAGAAACTACGACTCTGTCCTTCTTCGTTGCATCGACACCGACGAGGCAAGTAAAATCATGAGGGATGTCCACGAGGGATGTTTTGGAACTCACACCAACGGGCACGCCATGTCGAGAAAGATCTTGAGGGCTGGTTACTACTGGATGACCATGGAGTCAGACTGCTTTGCCTATGTTCGTAAGTGTCACAAATGTCAGATATACGCAGACCATATTCACGCTTCCCCGTCTTCCCTGAACGTCTTGTCAGCTCCCTGGCCCTTTTCAATGTGGGGTATGGACGTCATTGGACCCATCGAGCCAAAAGCCTCTAACGGTCATCGTTTCATTTTAGTCGCTATCGACTATTTCACAAAATGGGTAGAAGCTGCTTCGTACGCCAATGTGACAAGGAGTGTTGTGGTTAAATTTGTCAAGCGTGGACTGATATGCCGGTACGGTCTGCCGAGTCAGATCATCACTAATAATGGCACGAATTTGAATAACAAAATGATGAAGGAACTTTGTGAAGACTTCAAAATCCACCATCATAATTCCTCCCCGTATCGCCCTAAAATGAATGGGGCAGTCGAGGCAGCCAATAAAAACATCAAGAAGATTGTACAGAAAATGGTTGTGACCTACAGAGATTGGAGCGAAATGCTCCCCTTTGCTTTACATGGGTATCGTACCTCGGTCCGAACTTCAACTGGGGCAACTCCATTCTCCCTGGTTTATGGAATGGAGGCAGTCCTGCCTTTTGAAGTAGAAATCCCTTCTCTTCGAGTGATAATGGAGGCGGAATTAAAGGAAACTGAGTGGGTCCAAGCTCGACATGACCAGTTAAATCTGATTGATGGAAAAAGATTAACCGCCCTTTGTCATGGTCAGCTGTATCAAAAGCGTATGAAACGAGCGTTTGAAAAGAAGGTACGACCTCGACAATTCCAAGAAGGAGACTTAGTCCTCAAGAAAATCTTGCCAATCCAAAAGGACATTCGAGGGAAATGGACACCTAATTACGAAGGACCATACGTCGTGAAGAAGGCTTTCTCTGGAGGAGCTCTAATTCTCACCAACATGGATGGAGAGGATCTACCAACGCCTGTGAACGCTGACGCGGTGAAGAAATATTTTGCCTAAAAAAACAAAACAAAAAAAAAAAAAGAGGGGTGCTCGCTAGGCTGAAAACCCATGGGGCAGCCTAGGCAGAAATTATAGCTGCTTGATGAATCGAAAACCCGGAAGGGCGGCTCAGGTAGAATAAAAGCCACAAGTTCAGGCGTAAGGACGTGGACTCTTCAGAGAAGGAAAACTGGTCAGGCACGCGTATCTTTGTCAAAATCATTTCCCAGAAGTAAAATCAGAGGATGGTCTTGAAGTCGTGAGGAAAGATCCGGATTCTTATCACTCGCGGGGAATCGCTGGAGGGTTCAAAAGGCCATCTTTCTCTCCCACCTTTTAGTTGTTTATACATATGTTTTGTTACCTCTACCTTCATTACCAATGTACATACTTATATTCAATAATAAAATAAGCTTTCCTTTTCCTTCCCCTGAATCTACGGCTGAATCTTATAAACGAACAAGTTTTTTCTTAAGAGGAAATTTTTGAAATGAAAAGTGATGAAATGAAAAGTCGTGGTGGAACGAAATGCATCTTGGCATCAGACCCGGCCCGTGAGAAAGCATAACCAATCCTGCTAGTTATGTTCCTGGAAGACAGAATTTGTCTCTATCTCATCCATGAGCTATCTTGAAAGCCTATCTCTTAGGAAAGGTTGCTCGAAATGTTAATTCTTTTGTTACTCGTGCTTCTAACCATCTGTTTTGAAGGGTGATGGAACTACGTCACACTAAAATGAAGAACCCGACACAAAAATCTGGATCAGAAGTCTTCCCCAAGAGAAATCAGTAGATTTTCATCCCCAGTGAAATCACAATCGTCGAAGCTGGCACTTCCCAAGTTCTCTTCCCCAGCGGAACCATAATCACCAAAAACTACACTTTCCAAACCCATCCCCAGTGGGACTGCACTTCCCAGTCAACCCAAACTGGGGAATCTCCCCAGATTTCTTTCAAAGGGCAATCCCCTAACAACATGCAGCCATATCAAACTGGGGCATCTCCCCAGATTTCATTCTCTTTCCTTAGAAGGACAGTTCCCCGACAGC
Source organism: Clitoria ternatea (assembly GCA_037962975.1). Classification (NCBI taxonomy): domain Eukaryota; kingdom Viridiplantae; phylum Streptophyta; class Magnoliopsida; order Fabales; family Fabaceae; genus Clitoria; species Clitoria ternatea. The sequence goes on from CM075675.1 coordinate 75,645,878, forward strand.
CCCCCAGATTGTCTGTCCCAACTCACCTAACACTTTCCCAGTGGTACCATGAAGGTCACCAGGAGGAGTTATCCTTCCCCAGTGGAACTACACTTCCTAAACAATTCCAACAGGAGCATCGCCCCAGGCAGTTTCCCAAAGACTCGTAGTCATGACAAACCAAGGGCCACACCCCACATCTATTTTCCTATCAGTCAAGGGGCAATCCCCTACCTTTACCATTCTGCAAACCAAGGGCCACACCCCACATCTATTTTCCTATCAGTCAAGGGGCAATCCCCCACCTTTACCATTCTGCAAACCAAGGGCCACACCCCACATCTGTTTTCCTATCAGTCAAGGGGCAATCCCCCACCTTTACCATTCTGCAAACCAAGGGCCACACCCCACATTTATTTACCTGTCAGTCAAGGGGCAATCCCCCACCTTTACCTTTTTGCAAGCCAAGGGCCACACCCCACAGTTATTTTCCTGTCAGTCGAGGGGCAATCCCCCACCTTTACCTTTTGCAAACCAAGGGCTACACCCCACATTTATTTTCCTGTCAGTCGAGGGGCAATCCCCCACCTTTACCTTTTGCAAGCCAAGGGCCACACCTCACATTTATTTTCCCGTTAATCGAGGGGCAATCCCCCACCTTTACCTTTCTGCAAACCAAGGGCCACACCCCACACTTATTTTCCCGTTAATCGAGGGGCAATCCCCCACCTTTACCTTTTGCAAACCAAGGGCCACACCCCACATTTGTTTTCCTGTCAGTCAAGGGGCAATCCCCACCTTTACTTTTCTGCAAACCAAGGGCGACACCCCACATTTATTTCCCTGTCAGTCAAGGGGCAATCCCCCACCTTTATCTTTCTGCAGATCAAGGGCCACACCCCACATTTATTTTCCTGTCAGTCGAAAGACAACCCCAGTTTTTTCACTCTTCCATGAATCAAGGGCCACACCCCATATTTTATCTTCGGTCAAGGGGCGATTCCCCACTCTTACCTTCCTATCACCCACCGTATGTCAAAAAAAAAAAAAAAAAAAACAAACGGTGTTGATCCGATATAGGTAGAGGAAGTCCACTATTCCAAGACAAGTGACGATCCAAAGGACGGTGTCATGACCCTCAAGGTCAAATGAAGTAGGCCCTGTCAAGTTGCTGGGACGATGTCCCAATGGTTACACCGTCTACCACCTCGGGGCATAACAAACGGTGTCGTGAGACCTACCTCGGATAGAATTGGGTTAAGGGGTTGCCAAGACCGATGTTAGGCCAATTACACCGGAGGTTCGAAGGTTAACCGAAGTTGTGGATGGGGTGGCCATGATACGCTGATCCGAGGTTCTATGCTGCACAAAGGACATTGTCCATGATGAAGTCCTAATTTTAAGTTGATGATTAGACGATATTACTTCAAATCGTTACCTCATACCGGTCACAAGAAAGAGATACTTAGAAATAGTTTGAAAGAAAAGAGAAGACAAGCTGATGGATGAAAATTGCATTGTATTAATAGAGGGCACCGAGGCCATTACAAAAATTAAAACTCCGGAGCCCATCCCGGAACAAGGCTAAGAAAAAAAAAAAAAAAGAAAGGTCCTAAGAGTTGGGTGCTGGAGAGTCCGGTCTAGCGGAGGCTGTCCTCTCGGATTCCTCCGACACCGTCCTCAGTTCCATGCTTTGACCTTCGGGGAGGGGCATCAGTTCATAAGGAATATCCTCAGGTTCCGAAGCCTGACCCCGGTCCATAGCATATAGGTGGCCACCATGAAATTCATAGTAGACACCTATACCGTTCAGGTTAAGTTGAACAGCGGAATTCCGGTATACAACCTGGCGAACGGCAGAACTGAAGGCGACATCGGCCAGTACCGAAAATTCAGCCATCTGCTCCTCAGCTTCCATCCGCTCCTTCGCTTGCTCTTCCTGCACATCGGTGATCTTCCCAGATAGTTCCTTGTTTTCCTTGTCCACCTCGGCCTTCGCAGCCTTGGCTTCATCCAGTTCGGTCCGGAGAGCTTTGAGAGCGTCCTCTGAAGCCTTAGCCTTAGCCTCAGCAGCATCTGCCCTCTTGGCAGCCGATGTGTAAGCAGCAGCGAGTTCGGACAGGTCCTCCTTGCTCTTGGTCAGTTCCTGCTCCTTCTCGGTCAAAGCAGTCTGAGCCTCGACTCTCAAGGCCTCAGCTTTCTTCATCCGGTCTAGGCATTCCTTAGCCTCGACACCGGAGTAGTAGGAGCGGCCTAAAGAGCTGAGGACCCCGGCTGCCTCGACCAAATTAAAAATAGCTGCTTCAGCAGCAGACTGAGCTTCAGAAGCAGGGAGATCGGCCTTGAGCTTGAAGGGGATGTGAACCCGAGCCGGTGTCCCTCCAACGTACTCGAGAAAATCTGAGAGGCGGGAGTTGACAACGATGTCCTCAGGTTGAGACCGGACTGGAGAAATATTTACAGGACCGGCCTCCTCCTCCCTTGGTACCTCCACCTCGGCCACAACCGTTGGAGCCTTGTGTTTTTTCGACTTGGAGGATGAGCCGGGGTGGGACTTCCTCTTTATTGGGACTCTCTCAGCTGGCCCCAGATCCATCGCCCCAACATTTTCGGCCGGAATGCTCACCATCTTGGCCGGTGTGCGACGAGGAGTCACCCTATTCTCCTGTGCAGCGGCAGCAGCGTTCCGGGCTTCGGCAGCCTCCCTCAGTTTTTTGAGGATGTCTATCCGAGCCATCTCGCCTGGAAAGAAAAAAAGAAGAGAAACGATGTTAGTACCGGTGTGAACATATAATAGAAGGAGGGAAAGTTAAACAATATCTACCAAGGTAAGTATTCCGGCCCGACTCCGTCCCCAAAAGCCTCTTGCAGGAAAATTTGGCCATGGCTGAATAACCCTTCAGAGCGTCCAGGACCTTCTTGGACTCGGTGGACAAAGTACTCTCACTGACGATGTAGGCATTGCTTGTCAGGAGAAAATGTTCATGAGTCCAACCGGTGTAAAACTTTCTGGAAAAATCAGAATTCTCCCAGAACACCGGCCTGCCAGCATTGACCTCGACTTTGACATAGGAGTGTTTGAAACTGACCCCGTCCGTCTTGGCCGATTCGGTGTAACTTTCAAAGTTAACCACCTTTGAGTCGCAGCGGAGGTTGATGAAGCCTAGACCCCCTCCAGAGTTACCCCGGCGCATCACCCTGCAATAAGTAAAAAAGAGGGCCACTGTGGGGATGAAGTGGAAGTACTCCCCAAGCACTTCCAAGGACCTTACCAAGCCCCAGCCATTGGGATGAAGTTGGCTAGGGGCGCAGTCAAGAAACCGGAGTACCCCCATCTCAAACTCCGTCAATGGAAAGCGGACGCCGATCTTAGAGAAGACCATCTCATACATGAAGAGGTTCCTTGACCCCGGTTGATCGCAGATCCTGTCCGAGGTTTGGGGGCAAAATACGGTAAAGTCGTTTTCATGCTCCACATCGGCATGGACAACGACGTCTTCAATGGTGACATCGGCAGCATCTTCAGCATACCGGGAGACAATCGTCTTTGGGTCTTCATGAACCCAGAAGTAAGGATCTCTGGCCTTCTCAGCTAGCCAGTTGATCCGGTGTGCCAAGACATTTGTCTCAATAGGGTCAGTAATCACAGCAACACCGGTGGAGGAATTTTCAGAAGCCATTCGTACGGTATGGCGAAGAAAGGGAATACAACTGTAAAAGGCCACATCGTCAGTAAGATATAAATCGGCACTGCTTCCCCCTTCACTAGCAGTGCCAAAGTTAAACGAGGAGCCTGACGATGTGTCAAACCCCTCTGTTTCCCACAAAGGCAATGCGGAGAAACGGTACCCTGATGAGACGAACCGATGTGAAGCTCCCGAAGTTGCCCCACTTTGGTGACTCGGACCTCGGCTCGAAACTCCACCCGGCTGACGCCGGGATGTAATTGAAGGAGGACCAGACAGGACCTCAATGGAGTCATTACTCGAACCGGTGTCCCCCATAACCTATCTATGAAATTAAAGTGAAGGGTGGGATGGCTACCTGCTGAGACGATGCGTGTAGTTTTTTTGGTACGAGCCAGGACGTAACACCGGAGGAAAAGCTTTAACGCCGGAGGAGAACTTAGAACACCGGAGAGGTTGAACGTCGGAGAGACAGCACTTCAATATCAAGAAAGGAGTGAAAATGATGGATCCCCGAAGTTGCTTTTATAGAGGGAGGAGCTGAAATCCAGAACCTTCCACATTCCGGCCCATGGCCCATTAAAAAAGGCCGACTTTTGGCATTCCGGCCCAATGGCGCGAATTTTAAATTTTGAAAGAGCCAGTTAGCTGATGACACGTGGGATGCTCAGTCACCCAGTGACGTGGACCACATTTGAGACACGTCGGCTGTTTAAAATGCCACATCATTAACCCCCACACCGGATTTTGGTCCTACTTAGCCCCTACATCGGTGTTCATATCTTTACTCCCCTTTCACCTCGGAAATTTACATTTCTCGTAAAAGAGAGTAAAGAGGGGCATCTGTGAACACCTCTTTCGGTCCGGCCCAAATTGTTATGACACCGGAAGCAGCCTTGAAGTTGGTAACACCGGACAAGGCCTAAGTTAACACCTCACCTCAACTCCGCCCATGAGTCCTTAACACTCCACCAACCACCCTCATTTGCACTCCGCCCTCATATACTTCACAGACGACGTGGAACTCCGCCTCTTCACACACCGTCCCGTAAACGGTGTGGCACTCCGCCCTCCTCACACAACGTTCCACAGACAGTGTTAGCTAACATCAACTCAGCCCAACGTCCTCACCTCAAGTCCCTAATGACCGATGTCTCGAATCTGACAACAAAAGACGAGCGAGTCCGGCCCGAGTAAGACGATCTCGTGGGCACACCGGCTGGTAGTAGATCCGGACCAGGAAGGAGAACACCGGCCCCTATGATTACTGAAAGATTCAGCCGGTGTGACACAGGTAATGGTTCTTAAGGCCCCACATCGGATCAGTGGAGACCCCGTCCAACCAATGGCTTTGCTAACCGGAGTCACAAATTTGACAACGGAGGGGGCGAGGTCGGAAGATTATGTGCGGTGACCTGGAATCGCACTCCCTGGAAAATGGCAGACAGGGAGGCGGAAGTGGGCAATAAAAAAAACCCCACTGAAAACCCTGCTCCCCACCAATGATAGTGGCCAGAGTTGCACACCACTACACGCATGGGTGAGTGGGAGTTCTGGTTGTCCCAAAACCCTCAGCCCATGACTTGAAGGCCCTATAAATGCCCCAACCAAGGAAGCTCAAGGGGTTGTTTTTTTTTAGATTCTCCCTCTACGCGAGAAAATTCTTTTGAAATTCTCTCCGATTCCTCAAGATCCCTAACTGACCTCTCCACCTGAAACCAGTGACTTGCCTTAGTCACCACAAAAGACCACCTTAGTTCGAAAAAGGTTTGAAGTTTACTACACGAAGCCACTGCCCCTACACCGTTCATACCCCGAACGTGCTCCGTTATCACAGAACCAACGCCGTTCCAATTCCCATACATTACCTTGTCAATCTTCGCCACTGCTCAACAGCGTTTACCCCGGACCAACTTCCCATAACACCGGTCGTGACCTTCAGGTTTCCAGTTCGGGTCCAACTCCGGTCCATTGTCTGCCAGCGTGCGAGTCCGAAGTCTGACACCGTCACTGTGCTCAACCTCTCACCTCGGTTCTTAGCTCGTCACACCGGTTCCACTCCTTTCCTTATTCCTCTTGCTTTCGGTTCCCTTTGTTACTTTTCTATGAGTTTGCTGTTTTGGTGACTGTAATTGTCTGCGCACCTTTAGTTTACTTTGTCAATATTCTTTATCCTTTTCCCTAATAAACAGACATAATAAAAAACGATTTTGTAAAAATAGTGTCGTACGGGAGCACTCCTGTCTACACAATCCTCTTAGGATTCGTGCACGTGCGAAGAACTTCGCTTTGCATGAATTCTCCTCTTTAATGATATCCATTAATATCTTTCAGATTCCTCCCTAAAATAGCAATACTCAGAACTACGTAACCCTGATTTCTTGACAATTCGAGAATACGTAGGAGCAGGACTTTAACTCTTGTCGGGCCCATCTTTCTTATTTCCTTTTTTGCTGATTTATTGCTTTACTTTTTATATTTCTTTCATAAACTTCCTTTTTCGGTCACTTCCGTGAAAATCAATTTAGACGTGACGTCTTGTTGGTTTCCCCATAGTTTTTTGCCCAAGCCCCGCCATAATTCCATAGGGGAGGGGTACTTAGGACAAGACGTCCCGCTTATCCCTTTCCTATCCCTATCCTTTTATCCTAGGATGTCCAATTTAGACGTGACGTCTTGTTGGCATTCTCTCACCCCTCTGTCTCATATCGAAGTCGGGCTTAATTCGGACAAGAACGTCCCATTAACCTCGCTTTGGCCCTCTATGTCTGTACAGTCCTTTACTCCATTCTATCATTTTCAAAATAAAAGGGAAGAAACCATGTTTTATTTAAGGCTATTTATGTCGTGCTTTCAGTCTTGGTACTGTCTTTGACAGGCGATGTAGGGTGCTAATACCTTCCCTACTCGTAACCGACTCCCGAACCTGGATTTCAATTTTTAAAACCAGTGCTTTACTGAACTTGGTTTTTTTCCCAATGTTTTTCCCTATGGATAAAAATGTTGGTGGCGACTCCCTGTTTCACCTATTTTTGCTTGCTTGCCGCGCCGTCGTGATCCAGGTTGCGACAGGGTTTAGGGTTTAGGATTTATGGTTTACGATTTAGGGTTTAGTGTTTAGTGTTTAGGGTTTAAGGTTTGTTGTTTAGGTTTGTGGTTTAGGGTTTAGGGTTTAGTGTTTAAGGTTTACGGTTTAGGGTTTAGCATTTAGTGTTTAGGGTTTAGGGTTTGTTGTTTAGGTTTGGGGTTTAGGGTTTAGTGTTTAGGGTTTAGGGATTAGGGTTTAAGGCTAGGGTTTATGGGTTAGGGATCTTGGTGTAGGGTTTAGGGTTTAGGGTTTAGTGTTTTGGGTTTGAGGTTTTGGGTTTAGGGTATTAGGGGTTATGGTTAGGGTTTAGGGCTTAGGGTATAGGGTTTGGGGTTTACGATTTATGGTTTACGATTTAGGGTTTAGTGTTTAAGGTTTAGGGTTTAGGGTTTGTGGTTTAGGGTTTAGGGTTTAGAAGTTAGGGTTTATGGTTTAAGGTTTAGGGTTTAGGGTTTAGGGTTTAGGGTTTAGGTTTTAGGGCTAGGGTTTAGGGTTTAGGGGTTAGGGTTTCTGGTTTAGGGTTTAGGTTTTAGGGTTGAGGGTTTAGGGTTTAGGGTTTGTGGATTAGGGTTTAGGGTTTGGGGTTTGGGGTTTAGGTTTTAGAGTTTAGGGTTTAGGGTTTAGTCTTTAGTCTTTAGGGTTTATGGTGTGGGGTATATGGTTTAGGGTTTAGGGCTTAAGGTTTAGGGTTTAGGGTATTAGGAGTTTGGGTTTAGGGTTTAGGGTTTAGAGTTTGGGTTTAGGGTTTAGCATTGAAGTTTTAGGGTTTGGGGTTTATGGTTTAGGGTTTAGGCTTTAGTTTTAGGGTTTGGGGTTTAGGGTTTATGGTTTAGGGTTTAGGGTTTAGGGTTTAGAGTTTAGGGTTTAGGGTTAAGGTTTTAGGGCTAGGGTTTAAGGTTTAGGGTTTAGGATTTATGGTTTATGATTTAGGGTTTAGTGTTTAGTGTTTAGGGTTTAAGGTTTGTTGTTTAGGTTTGTGGTTTAGGGTTTAGGGTTTAGTGTTTAAGGTTTACGGTTTAGGGTTTAGCATTTAGTGTTTAGGGTTTAGGGTTTGTTATTTGATAAGTGCTTTTTAATACAATAAAATAGATTTAGTTTGCTTAGAATTTAGTCATTATCCACTGTATTTCCTTTTATTTATTGTGATTTTTGCTTTCTTTCCACTCTAGTCTACTTGGGTATGTTATTTTGAAGGAATTAAGGAAATAAAGGGTCAAAAACAAGAGAAACCCAACCTACTCCACAAATTCCGTCCTCAATCCAGAACACCGCCCAGACTTTTCCCCAACCAACACCGCCCAAGTTCCTAATCCATGACACCGCCCAAGCTCCTAATCCATGACACCGCCTAGATTCTTCACCCAACCAGACTCCTCTCCTTTCCATCAACAACACCGTCCCATTCCCTATCCGATGTCCCCTTCTAGTCTATACCACACACCGTCCCACTTCACCTCTCCTTTCCAATACTCCACACCGCCCAACAATCCTATTCAACACCTACACCGCCCATACTCCTTTCCTTTCCAACACTCTCAACTCCGCCCAACCGTCCTCACCTCAACACACCGCCCAACTTTCCAACACCGTCTCCCTTTCTTCTTCTAATACATAACACCGCCCAGTAACCCTCTCAACTCCGCCCAGACTCTTAAACCACAACACCGTACAGCAGTACTCTCCACACCGCCCAGACTCTCTTCACAGGCCCAACACCAGATCAATTGAACACCGCCCAGTAAGTCACTCAACACAACACCGCCCAGTAACACGGGCTCCATCCACCACACCGTCCAGCAACTCCACTGTCCCTCATATCACCACACCTGCCACATACAAACCAACAACGCCCAGCAACTAATACCAAACAGCAAGCTTTCACTCGGTCTTGTGGAATTCCAGTACTTTTCCATTCAGAATTTGCCCAGCTGAATAAATCCAAGCACCGAATTATTGGAAATATTAAAATAATACAAATTGGAAACAAGTTGGCACAGCTGGAATTCACATGCACCAAAAGTTTCTTCCACTTGCAAATTGAACTCGTTTTCATTGCTGGAATCCTCAATCCATTTGCCTATAAAAGCAGCAGCAACCCATCAGCAAACAACAACTTCTTCCCAGTCAAAAATCATTCAAGCTTCATTTCTTCGTTCTTTTTTCTCTCTTTTTCTCTTAAGTTCTATTCTTTTCTATTTTTTCTTTCTCTGTCCGTTTTTCTTCTCTTTCTTTTTATTTTCTTTTCTTTCTTTTATTTTGTAAGAGTGTGAGGGCTGTAAAAGTGAGAATTTAAATTTGTAATTGGTGGAGAAAATATTGCAACAAGGAAATACAGTGGTAAATTATTCTGAGCTTTTGGAGAAACCCGTAAGTCTTTATTTTTTACCATGTCTTGTATGTTTTATTTTTCCATTATTATATGAATTTGAATTATTTCATGAGTAGCTAAATTAATTATCTTGGGATGAAGAGGGTATGATAATATTTTATTTTAATGTTATTTTGACTTGGAATTAAATAAATTTCTGTTTTCCATTTAGTTCAATTATGCTTAATGCTTTTAGTAATTCCTAACAAGAACCTAAATGATAAAACTGTATACTTACGGGTATATTAGTAAATTTAGGTAATAAATAGAATCGAGAGATTTATTTTTACCAGAAAGCTTTGAACTAAACCTAAGATTTTTGAATTGCTTTTTGTGACCTCGGTAAAACCGTGAAAGTAATCAAAATTCTTTTGAGGAAATAAAAGGGATTTTCATAAAACGATAATGGGCCTTTCTGAGGATTAAGCAGCGCTTTCCATAGGTTAGGTACATTAATAGGATTCCGAAAGGAACATATTAATTATCTTTTGGAAAATTCGCCTTGGAAAACTTAATTCGATTCTTATTTATGAAAAGTTAAAATTCATTAAACATAAAATAGAGTCTTAATCCCCTGAAATCCCAAGATACTCTCAACTCTGATTTTTTTAGTGTCAAGTAAATTTTATTTTTATTCGTATTCTGTGCAACTTTAATTTGTGCTTTATTTTATAAAAAACCTTAAAAATTAATTGTGTGGATAATTAAATTTCAATATGCTGGTACTTTGAACACAGTCCCTGTGGAGAACGATAATCTTTTATATTACGCGACATAACCCGTGCGCTTGCGGGCCCTGTCAAGTTTTTGGCGCCGTTGCCGGGGACTGTTGTCCCTCAAATATCGGCAATATTGAAATTCGATTAGTATCATACTTGTTAATATTTTTATTGTTATTTTTATTTTCTTTGTAATTTTGTATTTTGTTCTATATTCTGTGTATCTGTTTTATTTTTGTAATTGTTTGTTTTATTTGTCATTTATTTTCTATTTATGCGACGAAGCCGTAGTGTCGATCTAAACTTAGGATTTGACCCTGAGATAGAACGTACCCTTAGAGCTTTGAGAAAACAACAAAAACAACAAAAAGAACAAAGAGAAAAACAAATGGCAGACCAACACAAACCCTTAAGAGATTTTGCCGCTCCGAGCACTAATGGGAGAGGATCTAGCATCCTTAGACCCACAGTAGAGGCTAACAATTTTGAATTGAAGCCTTCACTACTCTCAATGGTTCAACAGAACCAATTCGGAGGTTTACCCTCTGAAGATCCAAACCTTCACCTTCAAATCTTTCTTGAATACTGTGACACCCTGAAGATGAACGGAGCCACCAATGATGCCATTCGCTTAAGACTTTTCCCTTTCTCCTTAAGAGATAAAGCAAGGGCGTGGTTATACTCTCTTCCTGAAGGATCCATCACGACTTGGGAACAATTATCCAGTGCTTTTATCAATAAATGGTACCCAAGGAACAAGACTGATGTTCTGAGAAAACAAATCATCAATTTTTCACAAAACGATGATGAATCCTTGTATGAAGCCTGGGAAAGATACAGGGAGTTGCTAAGAGAATGTCCTCACCATGGGATAGAAAGGTGGTTGACGATCCATATTTTCTATAATGGACTAACTTCCACACAAAAGATTTCTTTAGATGCTGCAGCTGGAGGAGCCTTCATGAGTAAAAATGTTGATGAAGTTGAGAACCTGATCGAGGAAATAGCTCAAAACACTCACCAATGGAACTCTGAGAGAGGATTACCTTCTAAAACACCAGGTAAGTACTCTGTTGATGCTCTTTCCCTACTATCTGCCAAAGTTGAAGCATTAACATTAAAACTTGATAAAATAGGGTCAACAGGTGCTACTAATATTGTTTGTGAAGTTTGTGGTGTTTCAGGACATGGAGCTACAAACTGTAACTTAGCCATGACCCCTAATCAAGAACAAGAAATGCATCAGGTAGACGCTATTGGAAACTATGGTAGAAACTATCAAGGTAACTACAGACCTCCACAAGGTCCACCTGGCTTCCAAAATAGGCCACCTCAATTCCAAAGTAACTACAAACCTCAACAAGGAACCTATATTCCATAAAAATCAAAGCTAGAATCCTTGATGGAAACATTTGTAGCTACTCAACTTAAACAAAATGATGAATTCTCTGATGCAATAAAAAACTTGGCTTCAAAAGTGGACTCTCTTGCCACTCACAACAAAATACTGGAAAATCAAATTGCCCAACAAGCCTCCTATTCTTAAAGAGCACCAGGAACATTTCCTGGAAAACCAGAGGCTGGACCATCCAACCAAACCATGGCTGTCACTCTTAGGAGTGGTACTCAATATGATGGGCCAGTTGACAAGACAACAAAGGAGGAAAGGAAAGTCGATGAATCTTTATCTCATCCAGTAATTGAAGAAGAGAAACCACAAGAAAAGAAGGAGGAGGTTAAGCCATATCAACCTCCCATTCCATTTCCTCAGCGCTTAGCCAAAGCAAAGTTGGATAAACAATTTGGTAAGTTCCTTAATGTTTTAAAGAAATTGTATATTAATATTCCCTTTACAGATGCTTTGCAGCAAATGCCCACATATGCAAAGTTCTTGAAGGACATTCTGTCCAACAAAAGAAGACTGGAGGAAGATGGTACAGTCGCACTTACTGAAGAGTGCAGTGCTCTAATTCAAAAGAAACTTCCACCCAAGCTCCAAGATCCAGGTAGTTTCTCTATTCCTTGCATGATTGGTGACATGAATATAGATAAAGCATTGTGTGATTTAGGAGCGAGTGTGAGTTTAATGCCATTATCTGTTGCTGAAAAGTTAGGATTGGGTGAACTAAAACCTACTAGGATGTCTTTACAATTGGCTGATAGATCTGTAAAATATCCTGTAGGAATTTTAGAGGATGTTCCTATTAAGATAGGAAAATTTTTTATACCTACTGACTTTGTTGTGCTTGAAATGGATGAAGATTCTTTGATTCCTATTATTTTAGGTAGACTATTTTTAGCAACTGCAGGTGCTGTGATTGATGTCAAGAATGGTAAGTTGTCTCTAACTGTTGGAGACCAAAAGGTTGATTTCAACTTGAAAAATGTTTTAGAAAAACCTTATAATGATGTTTGCTGTACTGTGGATTTTGTCGAACAAGTGGTAAAGGAATCAACCCTTCCTAATGACCCACTTGAAACTATTTTCATGATTGAGCCGACAGAAACATCTGATTGCTCTGAGGCCCCACATGATACTGAGGCCATGTGTGACAAAGTGGTAAGCCCCAATGTGGAATTAAAACCTTTACCAGCTTCATTAAGGTATGAGTTTCTTGGCCCTAATTCCACATATCCTGTGATTATTAATGCTGAATTGAATCCATCTGAAACTAAAAAACTTTTGAAACAACTTAGGTTGTATAGAAAGGTAATAGGTTATACAATGGATGATATCAAAGGGATTAGCCCTTCTCTTTGTATGCACAGGATTACTGTAGAAGATGAAAGTAAGCCCACAGTAGAACCACTTAGGAGATTAAATCCTAAAATGCAAGAAGTGGTTAAAAAGGAAATTTTGAAATTGCTTGATGCTGGAGTCATATATCCTGTTGATAGTAGTAAATGGGTAAGTCCTGTCCATGTGGTGCCTAAAAAGAGGGGAATAACTGTGATTGAAAATGATAAACATAACTTGATCCCTACTAGGATTGTCTCTGGTTGGCGCATGTGCATTGATTATAGGAAGTTAAATAGCGCCACGAAAAAAGATCATTTTCCCCTCCCTTTTATTGATCAGATGCTTGAAAGACTTGCAAAACACTCTTATTTCTGTTATTTGGATGGGTATTCAGGTTTTCATCAAATTCCCATTCATCCATCTGATCAAGAAAAGACTACCTTCACTTGCCCTTATGGGACTTATGCTTACAGACGTATGCCTTTTGGTTTATGTAATGCACCTGCGACTTTTCAAAGGTGTATGCAAGCAATTTTTTCTGATCTTATTGAAAATGTGATGGAAGTCTTTATGGATGATTTTTCAGTGCATGGTTTGGATTTTGATAATTGTTTAACAAATTTGTGCCAAGTCTTGCAGCATTGTGAAGAAACCAATTTGGTTCTAAATTGGGAAAAATGCCATTTTATGGTAAGAGAAGGCATAGTTCTTGGACACCTGGTGTCTGAGAGAGGTATAGAAGTTGATAAGGCTAAAGTGGAAGTAATTGAAAAATTACCTCCACCCACAAATGTGAAAGGTATTCGGAGTTTTCTTGGACATGCGGGGTTTTATCGCAGGTTCATTAAAGATTTCTCCAAGATCATAAAGCCTCTTACAACTCTTCTGGGTAAGGATATACCTTTCAATTTTGATTCATCTTGTATGGAAGCTTTTTGCAGGATTAAGCAAGCTCTAATCTCTGCCCCCATCGTACAACCACCTGATTGGAAACTCCCATTTGAGCTGATGTGCGATGCGAGTGATTACGCAGTGGGGGCTGTGTTAGGACAAAGAAAGGATAAAAAGCTCCATGTAATTCATTATGCCAGCCGGACGCTAGATGATGCTCAGGTAAATTATGCCACAACTGAAAAAGAACTGTTAGCTATTGTCTTTGCTTTTGATAAATTTAGGTCTTATTTGGTAGGATCACATGTTACTGTTTACACTGACCACTCTGCCATTAAGTATCTATTGAATAAAAAGAAAGCAAAGCCTAGATTAATTAGGTGGATTCTAATATTGCAAGAATTTGACTTGGAAATTAAGGACAAGAAGGGTACCGAGAACTTGGTCACTGACCACCTATCTAGGTTGACATCTGAAAAAGAAGAAACAGATAATATTCCCATCAATGAATCTTTTCCAGATGAACAACTCTTGAACCTTAGTATCCAACGTGTTCCTTGGTATGCTGATTTTGTAAATTTTCTTGCATGTGGTATCTTACCTCCTGATCTTAGCTTTCAGCAAAGGAAAAAGTTTTATGTAGATGTCAAGCATTATTATTGGGATGAACCACTCCTTTTCAAGCAATATGCAGATGGTATGATTCGGAGATGTGTTTCACAAGATGATGTCCATGCTATCTTGCATCATTGCCATTCTCTTTCCTGTGGAGGGCACATGAGCACCTCCAAGACAGCTGCTAAAATATTGCAAGCTGGGTTCTATTGGCCAAATATTTTTAAGGATGTACGTAAGTATGTTCTAACTTGTGATGCTTGCCAGAGAACAGGTAACATTGGTAAGAGACAAGAAATGCCATTGAATACAATTTTAGAAGTTGAATTGTTTGATGTATGGGGTGTTGATTTTATGGGTCCCTTTCCCTCTTCTTTTGGAAATCAGTTCATATTAGTGGCAGTTGACTATGTGTCAAAATGGGTGGAAGCCATTGCTTCACCCCATTCCGATGCTAAAACTGTTATTAAACTTTTCAAGAAAATAATATTTCCAAGGTTTGGGGTCCCAAAATGTGTTATAAGTGATGGAGGGTCTCATTTTATTGAGAAAACTTTTCAGACCCTTCTAAAGAAATATGGAGTTAAGCATAAGGTTGCTACACCTTATCACCCACAAACTAGTGGACAAGTTGAGGTATCCAATCGGGAAATTAAAAATATTCTTCAAAAAGTGGTGAATACATCACGTAAGGATTGGTCTATTAAGTTAGATGATTCCTTATGGGCGTATCGAACCGCATACAAAACTCCCATTTGAACCACACCTTTTAAGCTAGTATATGGGAAGCCCTGTCATTTACCTGTTGAGCTAGAATATAAATCTTTTTGGGCTGTTAAAACTCTTAACTTTGATCATAAGGCTGCAGGTGAACGTAGGTTGTTGGAATTAAATGAGCTTGAAGAACTCCGTCTAGATGCATACGAAAATGCCAGAATTTATAAAGAAAAAACCAAACAATGGCATGATCGTCACATCCAACGGAGAACATTTAATCCAGGTGATATGGTTTTACTGTTTAATTCCAGACTGAAGCTTTTTCCAGGTAAACTGAGATCCCGATGGTCGGGACCATTCAAGGTGACAAAAGTCTTTCCCTTTGGAGCTGTCGAACTATGAAGCGAGAAATCTGGTACATTTAGGGTAAATGGACAGAGAGTAAAGCATTACTTCACCGGTCAACCAATACAACAAGTAAGTGACTTGGACTTGTTTGATGCTCCTGATGAGTAAATCCAAACGGTGAGAAGTCTGGCTGAAGACTTAAAACTTAGCACTGATAGGGAGGTAACCCTATAAAAAGTTGTTGTTTTATTTTAAGCTTTAAATTTTAAAAAAAAAACCAACTATGTCAGATGCTGGTTTGGGGTTACTACAGGTAAGTTTTCTTATCCTTTTATCATCCATTTTAACATTGAGGACAATGTCAAATTCTGGTTTGGGGTGGTAAGTAAGAAAACTTAACTGTTTTGTTTATGTTGTGTGATTGTTATTTTATTATGCATGTGTGTTTTCCTTGATTTGTTTGTAATCTTGTAATTTACCATGATTGCATGATAAATTTACTTTGAACACAAGGCTAAAGTATCTAAGGACCCTAAAATTTTGAGTAAAATTTTCAAAATTTAATTGTTTAAATGCCAAATAAATGCTTAAATAAACCTTATGTGATTAAAATTTTCTTTGAAAAGACTTTCCATGGTTAGACTTGAGCCAAAATGGGTTATCTATCAAACAAATTTTCAAAACCCATATTTTCTTGATTGAGTGAATCTCATAATCATTAATATTCTAGAACTTGTTTTTCAACCGATTCAAAATGGTTTTTGATTATATGTCTTAGGATGATAAAGGCACAATTAGGTCTTATTCTTAAGCCTCAGACTTTTGTATAATTTGACCCCTAGTTGCCCCTTTTGAGCCTAAAAGCGAAAATTTTTTCTTTGAAACCTTTCATTGACTGATATTCTCTTGATGGTGAAAAAGTTAGAAATTTAGTGGAGCAAAGAAATAAAAAAGGACTTAAGAAAAATATGTATTGAATGCAAAGAAAAACAAGGAAAAGAAAAAAGAAAATCAAAAGGATGATACTGAATGAATTACAAAAAGTCCATAAAAGTTCAAAATTTGCTCTGTTAAATTTATGATGATAAGTTGAATCATTCATGACTGTTAAAGCCCTTTTGTATTCCATTTTTCTTGAAATTCCTACCAATACAACCCAAGGCCACGTTACAACCTTTGAAAGACCTTTAGACTTTGACATATTTTCTATCTAAACTGTGGAGTTTCTGGTTTATTAACAAGCTTATGGTAATATTTTTTGACTATGATGATTTGAGAGATACACAAACCTTTAAACACTTGAGTGAAAATTGTGAGAAGAGTATCTCAAGTCTTGACATTGAAATTTGATTCATATAAGTAAATAAAAATTGGCATTTGAATAAATCTGTTTCTCTATTTTGGATTCCTTAGTTTATTAAGTTTAGTGTTTTCTGTATTTTATCTTGTGAATATGGTGATTGCTTGAGGACAAGCAATGTTTTGGTTTGGGGTATTTTGATAAGTGCTTTTTAATACAATAAAATAGATTTAGTTTGCTTAGAATTTAGTCATTATCCACTGTATTTCCTTTTATTTATTGTGATTTTTGCTTTCTTTCCACTCTAGTCTACTTGGGTATGTTATTTTGCAGGAATTAAGGAAATAAAGGGTCAAAAACAAGAGAAACCCAACCTACTCCACAAATTCCGTCCTCAATCCAGAACACCGCCCAGACTTTTCCCCAACCAACACCGCCCAAGTTCCTAATCCACAACACCGCCCAAGTTCCTAATCCATGACACCGCCCAAGTTCCTAATCCATGACACCGCCCAAGTTCCTAATCCATGACACCGCCCAAGCTCTTAATCCATGACACCGCCTAGATTCTTCACCCAACCAGACTCCTCTCCTTTCCATCAACAACACCGTCCCATTCCCTATCCGCTGTCCCCTTCTAGTCTATACCACACACCGTCCCACTTCACCTCTCCTTTCCAATACTCCACACCGCCCAACAATCCTCTTCAATACCTACACCGCCCATACTCCTTTCCTTTCCAACACTCTCAACTCCGCCCAACCGTCTTCACCTCAACACACCGCCCAACCGTCCTCACCTCAACACACCGCCCAACCGTCCTCACCTCAACACACCGCCCAACTTTCCAACACGGTCTCCCTTTCTTCTTCTAATACATAACACCGCCCAGTAACCCTCTCAACTCCGCCCAGACTCTTAAACCACAACACCGTCCAGCAGTACTCTCCACACCGCCCAGACTCTCTTCACAGGCCCAACACCAGATCAATTGAACACCGCCCAGTAACTCACTCAACACAACACCGCCCAGCAACACCGGCTCCATCCACCACACCGTCCAGCAACTCCACTGTCCCTCATATCACCATACCTACCACATACAAACCAACAACGCCCAGCAACTAATACCAAACAGCAAGCTTTCACTCGGTCTTGTGGAATTCCAGTACTTTTCCATTCAGAATTTGCCCAGCTGAATAAATCCAAGCACCGAATTATTGGAAATATTAAAATAATGCAAATTGGAAACAAGTTGGCACAGCTGGAATTCACATGCACCGAAAGTTTCTTCCACTTGCAAATTGAACGCGTTTTCATTGCTGGAATCCTCAATCCATTTGCCTATAAAAGCAGCAGCAACCCATCAGCAAACAACAACTTCTTCCCAGTCAAAAATCATTCAAGCTTCATTTCTTCGTTCTTTTTTCTCTCTTTTTCTCTTAAGTTCTATTCTTTTCTATTTTTTCTTTCTCTGTCCGTTTTTCTTCTCTTTCTTTTTATTTTCTTTTCTTTCTTTTATTTTGTAAGAGTGTGAGGGCTGTAAAAGTGAGAATTTAAATTTGTAATTGGTGGAGAAAATATTGCAACAAGGAAATACAGTGGTAAATTATTCTGAGCTTTTGGAGAAACCCGTAAGTCTTTATTTTTTACCATGTCTTGTATGTTTTATTTTTCCATTATTTATATGAATTTGAATTATTTCATGAGTAGCTAAATTAATTATCTTGGGATGAAGAGGGTATGATAATATTTTATTTTAATGTTATTTTGACTTGGAATTAAATAAATTTCTGTTTTCCATTTAGTTCAATTATGCTTAATGCTTTTAGTAATTCCTAACAAGAACCTAAATGATAAAACTGTATACTTACGGGTATATTAGTAAATTTAGGTAATAAATAGAATCGAGAAATTTATTTTTACCAGAAAGCTTTGAACTAAACCTAAGATTTTTGAAATGCTTTTTGTGACCTTGGTAAAACCGTGAAAGTAATCAAAATTCTTTTGAGGAAATAAAAGGGATTTTCATAAAATGATAATGGGCCTTTCTGAGGATTAAGCAGCGCTTTCCATAGGTTAGGTACATTAATAGGATTCCAAAAGGAACATATTAATTAGCTTTTGGAAAATTCACCTTGGAAAACTTAATTCGATTCTTATTTATGAAAAGTTAAAATTCATTAAACATAAAATAGAGTCTTAATCCCCTGAAATCCCAAGATACTCTCAACTCTGATTTTTTTAGTGTCAAGTAAATTTTATTTTTATTCGTATTCTATGCAACTTTAATTTGTGCTTTATTTTATAAAAAACCTTAAAAATTAATTGTGTGGATAATTAAATTTCAATATGCTGGTACTTTGAACACAGTCCCGGTGGAGAATGATAATCTTTTATATTACGCAACATAACCCATGCGCTTGCAGGCCCTGTCATTATTTAGGTTTGGGGTTTAGGGTTTAGTGTTTAGGGTTTAGGGATTAGGGTTTAAGGCTAGGGTTTATGGGTTAGGGATCTTGGTGTAGGGTTTAGGGTTTAGGGTTTAATGTTTAGGGTTTAAGGTTTTGGGTTTAGGGTATTAGGGGTTATTGTTAGGGTTTAGGGCTTAGGGTATAGGGTTTGGGGTTTACGATTTATGGTTTATAATTTAGGGTTTAGTGTTTAAGGTTTAGGGTTTAGGGTTTGTGGTTTAGGGTTTAGGGTTTAGAAGTTAGGGTTTATGGTTTAAGGTTTAGGGTTTAGGGTTTAGGGTTTAGGACTTAGGTTTTAGGGCTAGGGTTTACGGTTTAGGGGTTAGGGTTTCTGGTTTAGGGTTTAGGTTTTAGGGTTGAGGGTTGAGGGTTTAGGGTTTGTGGATTAGGGTTTGGGGTTTGGGGTTTGGGGTTTAGGTTTTAGGGTTTAGGGTTTAGGGTTTAGTCTTTAGTCTTTAGGGTTTATGGTGTGGGGTATATGGTTTAGGGTTTAGGGCTTAAGGTTTAGGGTTTAGGGTATTAGGAGTTTGGGTTTAGGGTTTAGGGTTTGGACTTTGGGTTTAGGGTTTAGCATTGAAGTTTTAGGGTTTGGGGTTTATGGTTTAGGGTTTAGGCTTTAGTTTTAGGGTTTGGGGTTTAGGGTTTAGGGTTTAAGGTTTAGGGTTTACGGGTTAGACTTTAGTTTTTAGTGTTTAGGGTTTGGGGTTTAGGGTTTAGTTTTTAAGGTTTGGGGTTTAGGGTTTAAGGTTTAGGGTTTAGGGTTTGGGATTTTGTGTTTAGGGTTTAGGATTTAGGGTAAGGGTTTAGGATTTGGGGTTAGTGTTTCTAGTTTAGGGCTTAGGTTTTAGGGTTTATGGTTTAGGGTTTAGGGTTTGTGGGTTAGGGTTTAGGGTTTATGTTTGTGGTTTTAGAGTTTAGGGTTTAGGGTTTAGGGGTTATGGTTTAGGGTTTAATGTTTAGGGTTTAGGGTTAGGGTGTAGTATTTAGTGTTTAAGGTTTGGGGTTTATGGTTTGGGGTTTAGTGTATTAGGGATTAGGGTTTAGAGTTTAGGGTAAAGGGTTTATGGTTTAGGATTTATGGTTTACGGTTTAGGGTTTAGGTTTAGTGTTTAGGGTTTAGGGTTTGTTGTTTAGGTTTGGGGTTTAGGGTTTAGGGTTTAGTGTTTAAGGTTTACGGGTTGGGGTTTAGCATTTAGTGTTTAGGGTTTAGGGTTTTTTGTTTAGGTTTGGGGTTTAGGGTTTAGGGTTTAGTGTTTAGGGTTTAAGGATTAGGGTTTAAGGCTAGGGTTTATGGGTTAGGGATCTTGGTGTAGGGTTTAGGGGTTATGGGATGTAGTTTAGGGTGTAGGTTTAAAGGTTTAGGGTGTAGGGTTTGAGGTTTCGGTTTATGGTTTAGGCTTTACGGCGTAGGTTTTGGGTTTCGGGTTTTGGGTTTATGGTTTGGGGGTTAGGGTTTAGGGTTTGGGGTTTGGGGTTTTGGGTTTACCATTTAGGGTTTAGGGTTTAGGGTTTAGGGTTTAGGGTTTTGGGTTTAGGGTTTGAGGTTTTGGGTTTAGGGTATTAGGGGTTAGGGTTAGGGTTTAGGGCTTAGGGTATAGGGTTTGGGGTTTACGGTTTATGGTTTACAGTTTAGGGTTTAGTGTTCAAGGTTTAGGGTTTAGGGTTTGTGGTTTAGGGTTTAGGGTTTAGAAGTTAGGGTTTATGGTTTAAGGTTTAGGGTTTAGGATTTAGAGTTTAGGGTTTAGGGTTTAGGTTTTAGGGCTAGGGTTTAGGGTTTAGGGGTTAGGGTTTCTAGTTTAGGGTTTAGGTTTTAGGGTTGATTGTTGAGGGTTTAGGGTTTGTGGATTAGTGTTTAGGGTTTGGGGTTTAGGTTTTAGAGTTTAGGGTTTATGGTTTAGGTTTTACGGTTTAGGTTTAGGGTTTCGGGTTTAGGGTTTATGGTCTGGGGTTTGGGGTTTAGGGTTTAGGGTTTAGGGTTTAGGGTTTACCATTTAGGGTTTAGGGTTAGGGTTTAGTGTTTAGGGTTTTGGGTTTAGGGTTTGAGGTTTTGGGTTTATGGTATTAGGGGTTAGGGTTAGGGTTTAGGGCATAGGGTTTAGGTTTTGGGGTTTACAGTTTATGGTTTACGGTGTAGGGTTTAGTGTTCAAGGTTTAGGGTTTAGGGTTTGTGGTTTAGGGTTTAGGGTTTAGAAGTTAGGGTTTATGGTTTAAGGTTTATGGTTTAGGGTTTAGAGTTTAGGGTTTAGGGTTTAGGTTTTAGGGCTAGGGTTTAGGGTTTAGGGGTTAGGGTTTCTGGTTTAGGGTTTAGGTTTTAGGGTTGAGGGTTTAGGGTTTAGGGTTTGTGGATTAGGGTTTAGGGTTTGGGGTTTACCATTTAGGGTTTAGGGTTAGGTTTAGGGTTTAGGGTTTAGGGTTTAGGGTTTGAGGTTTTGGGTTTAGGGTATTAGGGGTTAGGGTTAGGGTTTAGGGCTTAGGGTATAGGGTTTGGGGTTTATGGTTTATGGTTTACGATTTAGGGTTTAGTGTTCAAGGTTTAGGGTTTAGGGTTTATGGTTTAGGGTTTTGGGTTTAGAAGTTAGGGTTTAGGGTTTAAGGTTTATGGGTTAGGGTTTAGAGTTTAGGGTTTAGGGTTTAGGTTTTAGGGCTAGGGTTTAGGGTTTAGGGGTTAGGGTTTCTAGTTTAGGGTTTAGGTTTTAGGGTTGATGGTTGAGGGTTTAGGGTTTGTGGATTAGGGTTTAGGGTTTGGGGTTTAGGTTTTAGAGTTTAAGGTTTATGGTTTAGGGTTTAGGGTTTAGGGGTTATGGGATACATTTAGGGTATAGGTTTAAAGGTTTAGGGTGTAGGGTTTGAGGTTTGGGTTTATGGTTTAGGTTTTACGGTGTAGGTTTAGGGTTTTGGGTTTAGGGTTTATGGTTTGGGGTTTGGGGTTTGGGGTTTAGGGTTTAGGGTTTAGGGTTTACCATTTAGGGTTTAGGGTAAGGGTTTAGTGTTTAGGGTTTTGGGTTTAAGGTTTGAGGTTTTGGGTTTAGGGTATTAGGGGTTAGGGTTAGGGTTTAGGGCTTAGGGTGTAGGGTTTGGGGTTTGCGGTTTATGGTTTACGGTGTAGGGTTTAGTGTTCAAGGTTTAGGGTTTAGGGTTTAGAAGTTAGGGTTTATGGTTTAAGGTTTAGGGTTTAGGGTTTAGAGTTTAGGGTTTAGGGTTTAGGTTTTAGGGCTAGGGTTTAGGGTTTAGGGGTTAGGGTTTCTGGTTTAGGGTTTAGGTTTTAGGGTTGATGGTTAAGGGTTTAGGGTTTATGGATTAGGGTTTAGGGTTTGGGGTTTAGGTTTAGGGTTTAGGGTTTAGGGTTTAGGGTTTAGCGTTTAGTCTTTAGGGTTTATGGTTTGGGGTATATGGTTTAGGGTTTAGGGTTTAAGGTTTAGGGTTTAGAGTATTAGGAGTTTGGGTTTAGGGTTTAGGGTTTAGAGTTTAGGTTTAGGGTTTAGTATTGAAGTTTTAGGGTTTGGGGTTTATGGTTTAGGGTTAAGGCTTTAGTTTTAGGGTTTGGGGTTTAGGGTTTAGGGTTTAAATTTTAGGGTTTACGGGTTAGAGTTTAGTTTTTAGTGTTTAGGGTTTGGGGTTTAGGGTTTAGTGTTTAAGGTTTGGGGTTTAGTGTTTAAGGTTTAGGGTTTAGGGTTTGGGATTTGTGTTTAGGGTTTAGGATTTAGGGTTAGGGTTCAGGATTTAGGGTTAGGGTTTCTAGTTTAGGGCTTAGGTTTTAGGGTTTTTGGTTTAGGTTTTAGGGTTTTTGGTTTAGGTTTTAGGGTTTAGGGTTTAGGGTTTAGGGTTTAGGGTTTAGGGTTTATGTTTGTGGTTTTAGAGTTTAGGGTTTATGGTTTGGGGGTTATGGTTTAGGGTTTAATGTTTAGGGTTTAGGGTGTAGCTTTTAGTGTTTATGGTTTGGGGTTTAAGGTTTAGGGTTTAGTGTATTAGGGATTAGGGTTTAGAGTTTAGGGTATAGGGTTTAGGGTTTAGGATTTATGGTTACGGTTTAGGGTTTAATGTTTAGTGTTTAGGGTTTAGGGTTTGTTTGTTTAAGTTTGGGGTTTAGGGTTTAGGGTTTAGTGTTTAGGGTTTATAGTTTAGGGTTTAGTATTTAGTGTTTAGGGTTTAGGGTTTGTTGTTTAGGTTTGGGGTTTAGGGTTTAGGGTTTAGGGATTAGGGTTTAGGGCTAGGGTGTGTGGGTTAGGGATCTTGGTGTAGGTTTTAGGGGTTATGGGATACAGTTAGGGTATAGGTTTAAAGATTTAGGGTGTAGGGTTTGAGGTTTGGGTTTATGGTTTAGGTTTTACGGTGTAGGTTTAGGGTTTAGGGTTTAGGGTTTATGGTTTGGGGTTTGGGGTTTAGGGTTTAGGGTTTAGTGTTTAGGGTTTACCATTTAGGGTTTAGGGTTAAGGTTTAGTGTTTAGGGTTTTGGGTTTAGGGTTTGAGGTTTTGGGTTTAGGGTATTAGGGGTTAGGGTTAGGGTTTAGGGCTTAGGGTGTAGGGTTTGGGGTTTACGGTTTATGGTTTATGGTGTAGGGTTTAGTGTTCAAGGTTTAGGGTTTAGGGTTTGTGGTTTAGGGTTTAGGGTTTAGAAGTTAGGGTTTATGGTTTAAGGTTTAGGGTTTAGGGTTTAGAGTTTAGGGTTTAGGGTTTAGGTTTTAGGGCTAGGGTTTAGGGTTTAGGGGTTAGGGTTTGTGGTTTAGGGTTTAGGTTTTAGGGTTGATGGTTGAGGGTTTAGGGTTTATGGATTAGGGTTTAGGGTTTGGGGTTTAGGTTTTAGAGTTTAGGGTTTATGGTTTAGGGTTTAGGGTTTAGGGGTTTAGGGATACATTTAGGGTATAGGTTTAAAGGTTTAGGGTGTAGGGTTTGAGGTTTGGGTTTATGGTTTAGGTTTTACGGTGTAGGTTTAGGGTTTTGGGTTTAGGGTTTATGGTTTGGCGTTTGGGGTTTGGGGTTTAGGGTTTAGGGTTTAGGGTTTACCATTTAGGGTTTAGGGTTAGGGTTTGGTGTTTAGGGTTTTGGGTTTAGGGTTTGAGGTTTTGGGTTTAGGGTATTAGGGGTTAGGGTTATGGTTTAGGGCTTAGGGTGTAGGGTTTGGCGTTTACGGTTTATGGTTTACGGTGTAGGGTTTAGTGTTTAAGGTTTAGGGTTTAGGGTTTGTGGTTTAGGGTTTAGGGTTTAGAAGTTAGGGTTTATGGTTTAAGGTTTATGGTTTAGGGTTTAGAGTTTAGGGTTTATGGTTTAGGTTTTAGGGCTAGGGTTTAGGGTTTAGGGGTTAGGGTTTCTGGTTTAGGGTTTAGGTTTTAGGGTTGATAGTTGAGGGTTTAGGGTTTGTGGATTAGGGTTTAGGGTTTGGGGTTTAGGTTTTAGAGTTTAGGGTTTATGGTTTAGGGTTTAGGGTTTAGGGGTTATGGGATACATTTAGGGTATAGGTTTAAAGGTTTAGGGTGTAGGGTTTGAGGTTTGGGTTTATGGTTTAGGTTTTACGATGTAGGTTTAGGGTTTTGGGTTTAGGGTTTATGGTTTGGGGTTTGGGGTTTGGGGTTTAGGGTTTAGGGTTTTGGGTTTAGGGTTTGAGGTTTTGGGTTTAGGGTATTAGGGGTTAGGGTTAGGGTTTAGGGCTTAGGGTGTAGGGTTTGGGGTTTACGGTTTATGGTTTACGGTGTAGGGTTTAGTGTTAAAGGTTTAGGGTTTAGGGTTTGTGGTTTAGGGTTTAGGGTTTAGAAGTTAGGGTTTATGGTTTAAGGTTTAGTGTTTAGGATTTAGAGTTTAGGGTTTAGGGGTTAGGGTTTTTGGTTTAGGGTTTAGGTTTTAGGGTTGATGGTTGAGGGTTTAGGGTTTGTGGATTATGGTTTAGGGTTTGGGGTTTAGGTTTTAGAGTTTAGGGTTTTTGGTTTAGGGTTTAGGGTTTAGGGTTTAGCGTTTAGTCTGTAGGGTTTATGGTTGGGTATATGGTTTAGGGTTTAGGGTTTAAAGTTTAGGGTTTAGGGTATTAGGAGTTTGGGTTTAGGGTTTAGGGTTTAGAGTTTAGGTTTAGGGTTTAGCATTGAAGTTTCAGGGTTTGGGGTTTATGGTTTAGGGTTATGGCATTAGTTTTAGGGTTTGGGGTTTAGGGTTTAGGGTTTAAGGTTTAGGGTTTACGGGTTAGACTTTAGTTTTTAGTGTTTAGGGTTTGGGGTTTATGGTTTAATGTTTAAGGTTTGGGGTTTAGTGTTTAAGGTTTAGGGTTTAGGGTTTTGGATTT
Organism: Clitoria ternatea; assembly: GCA_037962975.1. Taxonomy (NCBI): domain Eukaryota; kingdom Viridiplantae; phylum Streptophyta; class Magnoliopsida; order Fabales; family Fabaceae; genus Clitoria; species Clitoria ternatea. Next base: position 75,671,069 of record CM075675.1, read on the forward strand.
TGTGTTTAGGGTTTAGGATTTAGGGTTAGGGTTTAGGATTTGGGGTTAGGGTTTTGAGTTTAGGGCTTAGGTTTTAGGGTTTGTGGTTTAGGTTTTTGTTTTTTTGGTTTAGGTTTTTGTTTTTTTGGTTTAGGTTTTAGGGTTTAGGGTTTAGGGTTTAGGGTTTAGGGTTTATGTTTGTGGTTTTAGAGTTTAGGGTTTAGGGTTTGGGGGTTATGGTTTAGGGTTTAATGTTTAGGGTTTAGGGTGTAGGGTATAGCATTTAGTGTTTATGGTTTGGGGTTTAAGGTTTGGGGTTTAGTGTATTAGGGATTACGGTTTAGAGTTTAGGGTATAGGGTTTAGGGTTTAGGATTTATGGTTACGGTTTAGGGTTTAGTGTTTAGTGTTTAGTGTTTAGGGTTTGTTTGTTTAAGTTTGGGGTTTAGGGTTTAGGGTTTAGTGTTTAGGGTTTATGGTTTAGGGTTTAGTATTTAGTGTTTAGGGTTTAGGGTTTGTTGTTTAGGTTTGGGGTTTAGGGTTTAGGGTTTAGGGTTTAGGGTTTAGGGATTAGGGCTAGGGTTTATGGGTTAGGGATCTAGGTGTAGGGTTTAGGGGTTATGGGATACATTTAGGGTATAGGTTTAAAGGTTTAGGGTGTAGGGTTTGAGGTTTGGGTTTATGGTTTAGGTTTTACGGTGTAGGTTTAGGGTTTTGGGTTTAGGGTTTATGGTTTGGGGTTTGGGGTTTGGGGTTTAGGGTTTAGGGTTTAGGGTTTACCATTTAGGGTTTAGGGTTAGGGTTTAGTGTTTAGGGTTTTGGGTTTAGGGTTTGAGGTTTTGGGTTTAGGGTATTAGGGGTTAGGGTTAGGGTTTAGGGCTTAGGGTGTAGGGTTTAGGGTTTATGGTTTATGGTTTATGGTGTAGGGTTTAGTGTTCAAGGTTTAGGGGTTTAGGGTTTGTGGTTTAGGGTTTAGGGTTTAGAAGTTAGGGTTTATGGTTTAAGGTTTAGGGTTTAGGGTTTAGAGTTTAGGGTTTAGAGTTAAGGTTTTAGGGCTAGGGTTTAGGGTTTCGGGGTTAGGGTTTCTGGTTTAGGGTTTAGGGTTTAGGGTTGAGGGTTTAGGGTTTAGGGCTTAGGGTTTAAGGTTTAGGGTTTACGGGTTAGAATTTAGTTTTTAGTGTTTAGGGTTTGGGGTTTAGGGTTTAGTGTTTAAGGTTTGGGGTTTAGTGTTTAAGGTTTAGGGTTTAGGGTTTGGGATTTTGTGTTTAGGGTTTAGGATTTAGGGTTAGGGTTTAGGATTTGGGGTTAGGGTTTCGAGTTTAGGGCTTAGGTTTTAGGGTTTGTGGTTTAGGGTTTAGGGTTTGTGGTTTAGGGTTTAAGGTTTAGGGTTTAGGGTTTAGGGTTTAGGGTTTATGGTTTATGTTTGTGGTTTTAGAGTTTAGGGTTTAGGGTTTGGGGTTATGGTTTAGGTTTAATGTTTAGGGTTTAGGGTGTAGGGTGTAGCATTTAGTGTTTATGGTTTGGGGTTTAAGGTTTGGGGTTTAGTGTATTAGGGATTAGGGTTTAGAGTTTAGGGTATAGGGTTTAGGGTTTAGGATTTATGGTTACGGTTTAGGGTTTAGTGTTTAGTGTTGAGGGTTTAGGGTTTGTTTGTTTAAGTTTAGGGTTTAGGGTTTAGGGTTTAGTGTTTAGGGTTTATAGTTTAGGGTTTAGTATTTAGTGTTTGGGGTTTAGGGTTTGTTGTTTAGGTTTGGGGTTTAGGGTTTAGGGTTTAGGGATTAGGGTTCAGGGCTAGGGTTTATGGGTTAAGGATCTTGGTGTAGGGTTTAGGGGTTATGGGATACATTTAGGGTATAGTTTTAAAGGTTTAGGGTGTAGGGTTTGAGGTTTGGGTTTATGGTTTAGGTTTTACGGTGTAGGTTTAGGGTTTCGGGTTTCGGGTTTATGGTTTGGGGTTTGGGGTTTGGGGTTTAGGGTTTAGGGTTTAGGGTTTACCATTTAGGGTTTAGGGTTTGTGGTTTAGGGTTTAGGGTTTACCAGCTTCATTAAGGTATGAGTTTCTTGGCCCTAATTCCACATATCCTGTGATTATTAAGGCTGAATTGAATCCATCTGAAACTGAAAAACTTTTGAAACAACTTAGGTTGTATAGAAAGGTAATAGGTTATACAATGGATGATATCAAAGGGATTAGCCCTTCTCTTTGTATGCACAGGATTACTGTAGAAGATGAAAGTAGGCCCACAGTAGAACCACTTAGGAGATTAAATCCTAAAATGCAAGAAGTGGTTAAAAAGGAAATTTTGAAATTGCTTGATGCTGGAGTCATATATCCTGTTGATAGTAGTAAATGGGTAAGTCCTGTCCATGTGGTGCCCAAAAAGAGGGGAATAACTGTGATTGAAAATGATAAACATAACTTGATCCCTACTAGGATTGTCTCTGGTTGGCGCATGTGCATTGATTATAGGAAGTTAAATAGCGCCACGAAAAAAGATCATTTTCCCCTCCCTTTTATTGATCAGATGCTTGAAAGACTTGCGAAACACTCTTATTTCTGTTATTTGGATGGGTATTCAGGTTTTCATCAAATTCCCATTCATCCATCTGATCAAGAAAAGACTACCTTCACTTGCCCTTATGGGACTTATGCTTACAGACGTATGCCTTTTGGTTTATGTAATGCACCTGCGACTTTTCAAAGGTGTATGCAAGCAATTTTTTCTGATCTTATTGAAAATGTGATGGAAGTCTTTATGGATGATTTTTCAGTGCATGGTTTGGATTTTGATAATTGTTTAACAAATTTGTGCCAAGTCTTGCAGCATTGTGAAGAAACCAATTTGGTTCTAAATTGGGAAAAATGCCATTTTATGGTAAGAGAAGGCATAGTTCTTGGACACCTGGTGTCTGAGAGAGGTATAGAAGTTGATAAGGCTAAAGTGGAAGTAATTGAAAAATTACCTCCACCCACAAATGTGAAAGGTATTCGGAGTTTTCTTGGACATGCGGGGTTTTATCGCAGGTTCATTAAAGATTTCTCCAAGATCATAAAGCCTCTTACAACTCTTCTGGGTAAGGATATACCTTTCAATTTTGATTCATCTTGTATGGAAGCTTTTTGCAGGATTAAGCAAGCTCTAATCTCTGCCCCCATCGTACAACCACCTGATTGGAAACTCCCATTTGAGCTGATGTGCGATGCGAGTGATTACGCAGTGGGGGCTGTGTTAGGACAAAGAAAGGATAAAAAGCTCCATGTAATTCATTATGCCAGCCGGACGCTAGATGATGCTCAGGTAAATTATGCCACAACTGAAAAAGAACTGTTAGCTATTGTCTTTGCTTTTGATAAATTTAGGTCTTATTTGGTAGGATCACATGTTACTGTTTACACTGACCACTCTGCCATTAAGTATCTATTGAATAAAAAGAAAGCAAAGCCTAGATTAATTAGGTGGATTCTAATATTGCAAGAATTTGACTTGGAAATTAAGGACAAGAAGGGTACCGAGAACTTGGTCGCTGACCACCTATCTAGGTTGACATCTGAAAAAGAAGAAACAGATAATATTCCCATCAATGAATCTTTTCCAGATGAACAACTCTTGAACCTTAGTATCCAACGTGTTCCTTGGTATGCTGATTTTGTAAATTTTCTTGCATGTGGTATCTTACCTCCTGATCTTAGCTTTCAGCAAAGGAAAAAGTTTTATGTAGATGTCAAGCATTATTATTGGGATGAACCACTCCTTTTCAAGCAATGTGCAGATGGTATGATTCGGAGATGTGTTTCACAAGATGATGTCCATGCTATCTTGCATCATTGCCATTCTCTTTCCTGTGGAGGGCACATGAGCACCTCCAAGACAGCTGCTAAAATATTGCAAGCTGGGTTCTATTGGCCAAATATTTTTAAGGATGTACGTAAGTATGTTCTAACTTGTGATGCTTGCCAGAGAACAGGTAACATTGGTAAGAGACAAGAAATGCCATTGAATACAATTTTAGAAGTTGAATTGTTTGATGTATGGGGTGTTGATTTTATGGGTCCCTTTCCCTCTTCTTTTGGAAATCAGTTCATATTAGTGGCAGTTGACTATGTGTCAAAATGGGTGGAAGCCATTGCTTCACCCCATTCCGATGCTAAAACTGTTATTAAACTTTTCAAGAAAATAATATTTCCAAGGTTTGGGGTCCCAAAATGTGTTATAAGTGATGGAGGGTCTCATTTTATTGAGAAAACTTTTCAGACCCTTCTAAAGAAATATGGAGTTAAGCATAAGGTTGCTACACCTTATCACCCACAAACTAGTGGACAAGTTGAGGTATCCAATCGGGAAATTAAAAATATTCTTCAAAAAGTGGTGAATACATCACGTAAGGATTGGTCTATTAAGTTAGATGATTCCTTATGGGCGTATCGAACCGCATACAAAACTCCCATTTGAACCACACCTTTTAAGCTAGTATATGGGAAGCCCTGTCATTTACCTGTTGAGCTAGAATATAAATCTTTTTGGGCTGTTAAAACTCTTAACTTTGATCATAAGGCTGCAGGTGAACGTAGGTTGTTGGAATTAAATGAGCTTGAAGAACTCCGTCTAGATACATACGAAAATGCCAGAATTTATAAAGAAAAAACCAAACAATGGCATGATCGTCACATCCAACGGAGAACATTTAATCCAGGTGATATGGTTTTACTGTTTAATTCCAGACTGAAGCTTTTTCCAGGTAAACTGAGATCCCGATGGTCGGGACCATTCAAGGTGACAAAAGTCTTTCCCTTTGGAGCTGTCGAACTATGGAGCGAGAAATCTGGTACATTTAGGGTAAATGGACAGAGAGTAAAGCATTACTTCACCGATCAACCAATACAACAAGCAAGTGACTTGGACTTGTTTGATGCTCCTGATGAGTAAATCCAAACGGTGAGAAGTCTGGCTGAAGACTTAAAACTTAGCACTGATAGGGAGGTAACCCTATAAAAAGTTGTTGTTTTATTTTAAGCTTTAAATTTAAAAAAAAAAAAAACCAACTATGTCAGATGCTGGTTTGGGGTTACTACAGGTAAGTTTTCTTATCCTTTTATCATCCATTTTAACATTGAGGACAATGTCAAATTCTGGTTTGGGGTGGTAAGTAAGAAAACTTAACTGTTTTGTTTATGTTGTGTGATTGTTATTTTATTATGCATGTGTGTTTTCCTTGATTTGTTTGTAATCTTGTAATTTACCATGATTGCATGATAAATTTACTTTGAACACAAGGCTAAAGTATCTAAGGACCCTAAAATTTTGAGTAAAATTTTCAAAATTTAATTGTTTAAATGCCAAATAAATGCTTAAATAAACCTTATGTGATTAAAATTTTCTTTGAAAAGACTTTCCATGGTTAGACTTGAGCCAAAATGGGTTATCTATCAAACAAATTTTCAAAACCCATATTTTCTTGATTGAGTGAATCTCATAATCATTAATATTCTAGAACTTGTTTTTCAACCGATTCAAAATGGTTTTTGATTATATGTCTTAGGATGATAAAGGCACAATTAGGTCTTATTCTTAAGCCTCAGACTTTTGTATAATTTGACCCCTAGTTGCCCCTTTTGAGCCTAAAAGCGAAAATTTTTTCTTTGAAACCTTTCATTGACTGATATTCTCTTGATGGTGAAAAAGTTAGAAATTTAGTGGAGCAAAGAAATAAAAAAGGACTTAAGAAAAATATGTATTGAATGCAAAGAAAAACAAGGAAAAGAAAAAAGAAAATCAAAAGGATGATACTGAATGAATTACAAAAAGTCCATAAAAGTTCAAAATTTGCTCTGTTAAATTTATGATGATAAGTTGAATCATTCATGACTGTTAAAGCCCTTTTGTATTCCATTTTTCTTGAAATTCCTACCAATACAACCCAAGGCCACGTTACAACCTTTGAAAGACCTTTAGACTTTGACATATTTTCTATCTAAACTGTGGAGTTTCTGGTTTATTAACAAGCTTATGGTAATATTTTTTGACTATGATGATTTGAGAGATACACAAACCTTTAAACACTTGAGTGAAAATTGTGAGAAGAGTATCTCAAGTCTTAACATTGAAATTTGATTCATATAAGTAAATAAAAATTGGCATTTGAATAAATCTGTTTCTCTATTTTGGATTCCTTAGTTTATTAAGTTTAGTGTTTTCTGTATTTTATCTTGTGAATATGGTGATTGCTTGAGGACAAGCAATGTTTTGGTTTGGGGTATTTTGATAAGTGCTTTTTAATACAATAAAATAGATTTAGTTTGCTTAGAATTTAGTCATTATCCACTGTATTTCCTTTTATTTATTGTGATTTTTGCTTTCTTTCCACTCTAGTCTACTTGGGTATGTTATTTTGCAGGAATTAAGGAAATAAAGGGTCAAAAACAAGAGAAACCCAACCTACTCCACAAATTCCGTCCTCAATCCAGAACACCGCCCAGACTTTTCCCCAACCAACACCGCCCAAGTTCCTAATCCACAACACCGCCCAAGTTCCTAATCCATGACACCGCCCAAGTTCCTAATCCATGACACCGCCCAAGCTCTTAATCCATGACACCGCCTAGATTCTTCACCTAACCAGACTCCTCTCCTTTCCATCAACAACACCGTCCCATTCCCTATCCGCTGTCCCCTTCTAGTCTATACCACACACCGTCCCACTTCACCTCTCCTTTCCAATACTCCACACCGCCCAACAATCCTCTTCAACACCTACACCGCCCATACTCCTTTCCTTTCCAACACTCTCAACTCCGCCCAACCGTCTTCACCTCAACACACCGCCCAACCGTCCTCACCTCAACACACCGCCCAACCGTCCTCACCTCAACACACCGCCCAACTTTCCAACACGGTCTCCCTTTCTTCTTCTAATACATAACACCGCCCAGTAACCCTCTCAACTCCGCCCAGACTCTTAAACCACAACACCGTCCAGCAGTACTCTCCACACCGCCCAGACTCTCTTCACAGGCCCAACACCAGATCAATTGAACACCGCCCAGTAACTCACTCAACACAACACCGCCCAGCAACACCGGCTCCATCCACCACACCGTCCAGCAACTCCACTGTCCCTCATATCACCATACTTGCCACATACAAACCAACAACGCCCAGCAACTAATACCAAACAGCAAGCTTTCACTCGGTCTTGTGGAATTCCAGTACTTTTCCATTCAGAATTTGCCCAGCTGAATAAATCCAAGCACCGAATTATTGGAAATATTAAAATAATGCAAATTGGAAACAAGTTGGCACAGCTGGAATTCACATGCACCGAAAGTTTCTTCCACTTGCAAATTGAACGCGTTTTCATTGCTGGAATCCTCAATCCATTTGCCTATAAAAGCAGCAGCAACCCATCAGCAAACAACAACTTCTTCCCAGTCAAAAATCATTCAAGCTTCATTTCTTCGTTCATTTTTCTCTTTTTTTCTCTTAAGTTCTATTCTTTTCTATTTTTTCTTTCTCTGTCCGTTTTTCTTCTCTTTCTTTTTATTTTCTTTTCTTTCTTTTATTTTGTAAGAGTGTGAGGGCTGTAAAAGTGAGAATTTAAATTTGTAATTGGTGGAGAAAATATTGCAACAAGGAAATACAGTGGTAAATTATTCTGAGCTTTTGGAGAAACCCGTAAGTCTTTATTTTTTACCATGTCTTGTATGTTTTATTTTTCCATTATTTATATGAATTTGAATTATTTCATGAGTAGCTAAATTAATTATCTTGGGATGAAGAGGGTATGATAATATTTTATTTTAATGTTATTTTGACTTGGAATTAAATAAATTTCTGTTTTCCATTTAGTTCAATTATGCTTAATGCTTTTAGTAATTCCTAACAAGAACCTAAATGATAAAACTGTATACTTACGGGTATATTAGTAAATTTAGGTAATAAATAGAATCGAGAAATTTATTTTTACCAGAAAGCTTTGAACTAAACCTAAGATTTTTGAAATGCTTTTTGTGACCTTGGTAAAACCGTGAAAGTAATCAAAATTCTTTTGAGGAAATAAAAGGGATTTTCATAAAACGATAATGAGCCTTTCTGAGGATTAAGCAGCGCTTTCCATAGGTTAGGTACATTAATAGGATTCCGAAAGGAACATATTAATTAGCTTTTGGAAAATTCACCTTGGAAAACTTAATTCAATTCTTATTTATGAAAAGTTAAAATTCATTAAACATAAAATAGAGTCTTAATCCCCTGAAATCCCAAGATACTCTCAACTCTGATTTTTTTAGTGTCAAGTAAATTTTATTTTTATTCGTATTCTGTGCAACTTTAATTTGTGCTTTATTTTATAAAAAACCTTAAAAATTAATTGTGTGGATAATTAAATTTCAATATGCTGGTACTTTGAACACAGTCCCTGTGGAGAACGATAATCTTTTATATTACGCAACATAACCCATGCGCTTGCAGGCCCTGTCATTATTTAGGTTTGGGGTTTAGGGTTTAGTGTTTAGGGTTTAGGGATTAGGGTTTAAGGCTAGGGTTTATGGGTTAGGGATCTTGGTGTAGGGTTTAGGGTTTAGGGTTTAATGTTTAGGGTTTAAGGTTTTGGGTTTAGGGTATTAGGGGTTATTGTTAGGGTTTAGGGCTTAGGGTATAGGGTTTGGGGTTTACGATTTATGGTTTACGATTTAGGGTTTAGTGTTTAAGGTTTAGGGTTTAGGGTTTGTGGTTTAGGGTTTAGGGTTTAGAAGTTAGGGTTTATGGTTTAAGGTTTAGGGTTTAGGGTTTAGGGTTTAGGACTTAGGTTTTAGGGCTAGGGTTTACGGTTTAGGGGTTAGGGTTTCTGGTTTAGGGTTTAGGTTTTAGGGTTAAGGGTTGAGGGTTTAGGGTTTGTGGATTAGGGTTTGGGGTTTGGGGTTTGGGGTTTAGGTTTTAGAGTTTAGGGTTTAGGGTTTAGTCTTTAGTCTTTAGGGTTTATGGTGTGGGGTATATGGTTTAGGGTTTAGGGCTTAAGGTTTAGGGTTTAGGGTATTAGGAGTTTGGGTTTAGGGTTTAGGGTTTGGACTTTGGGTTTAGGGTTTAGCATTGAAGTTTTAGGGTTTGGGGTTTATGGTTTAGGGTGTAGGCTTTAGTTTTAGGGTTTGGGGTTTAGGGTTTAGGGTTTAAGGTTTAGGGTTTACGGGTTAGACTTTAGTTTTTAGTGTTTAGGGTTTGGGGTTTAGGGTTTAGTTTCTAAGGTTTGGGGTTTAGGGTTTAAGGTTTAGGGTTTAGGGTTTGGGATTTTGTGTTTAGGGTTTAGGATTTAGGGTTAGGGTTTAGGATTTGGGGTTAGTTTTTCTAGTTTAGGGCTTAGGTTTTAGGGTTTATGGTTTAGGGTTTAGGGTTTGTGGGTTAGGGTTTAGGGTTTATGTTTGTGGTTTTAGAGTTTAGGGTTTAGGGTTTAGGGGTTATGGCTTAGGGTTTAATGTTTAGGGTTTAGGGTTAGGGTGTAGTATTTAGTGTTTAAGGTTTGGGGTTTATGGTTTGGGGTTTAGTGTATTAGGGATTAGGGTTTAGAGTTTAGGGTAAAGGGTTTATGGTTTAGGATTTATGGTTTACGGTTTAGGGTTTAGGGTTTAGTGTTTAGGGTTTAGGGTTTGTTGTTTAGGTTTGGGGTTTAGGGTTTAGGGTTTAGCGTTTAAGGTTTACGGGTTGGGGTTTAGCATTTAGTGTTTAGGGTTTAGGGTTTTTTGTTTAGGTTTGGGGTTTAGGGTTTAGGGTTTAGTGTTTAGGGTTTAAGGATTAGGGTTTAAGGCTAGGGTTTATGGGTTAGGGATCTTGGTGTAGGGTTTAGGGGTTATGGGATGTAGTTTAGGGTGTAGGTTTAAAGGTTTAGGGTGTAGGGTTTGAGGTTTCGGTTTATGGTTTAGGCTTTACGGCGTAGGTTTTGGGTTTCGGGTTTTGGGTTTATGGTTTGGGGGTTAGGGTTTAGGGTTTGGGGTTTGGGGTTTTGGGTTTACCATTTAGGGTTTAGGGTTAGGGTTTAGGGTTTAGGGTTTTGGGTTTAGGGTTTGAGGTTTTGGGTTTAGGGTATTAGGGGTTAGGGTTAGGGTTTAGGGCTTAGGGTATAGGGTTTGGGGTTTACGGTTTATGGTTTATAGTTTAGGGTTTAGTGTTCAAGGTTTAGGGTTTAGGGTTTGTGGTTTAGGGTTTAGGGTTTAGAAGTTAGGGTTTATGGTTTAAGGTTTAGGGTTTAGGGTTTAGAGTTTAGGGTTTAGGGTTTAGGGTTTAGGGCTAGGGTTTAGGGTTTAGGGGTTAGGGTTTCTAGTTTAGGGTTTAGGTTTTAGGGTTGATTGTTGAGGGTTTAGGGTTTGTGGATTAGTGTTTAGTGTTTGGGGTTTAGGTTTTAGTGTTTAGGGTTTATGGTTTAGGTTTTACGGTGTAGGTTTAGGGTTTCGGGTTTAGGGTTTATGGTCTGGGGTTTGGGGTTTAGGGTTTAGGGTTTAGGGTTTAGGGTTTACCATTTAGGGTTTAGGGTTAGGGTTTAGTGTTTAGGGTTTTGGGTTTAGGGTTTGAGGTTTTGGGGTATGGTATTAGGGGTTAGGGTTAGGGTTTAGGGCATAGGGTTTAGGTTTTGGGGTTTACAGTTTATGGTTTACGGTGTAGGGTTTAGTGTTCAAGGTTTAGGGTTTAGGGTTTGTGGTTTAGGGTTTAGGGTTTAGAAGTTAGGGTTTATGGTTTAAGGTTTAGGGTTTAGGGTTTAGAGTTTAGGGTTTAGGGTTTAGGTTTTAGGGCTAGGGTTTAGGGTTTAGGGTTTAGGGTTTCTGGTTTAGGGTTTAGGTTTTAGGGTTGAGGGTTTAGGGTTTAGGGTTTGTGGATTAGGGTTTAGGGTTTGGGGTTTAGGTTTTAGAGTTTAGGGTTTATGGTTTAGGTTTTACGGTGTAGGTTTAGGGTTTCGGGTTTAGGGTTTCGGGTTTGGGGTTTACCATTTAGGGTTTAGGGTTAGGTTTAGTGTTTAGGGTTTAGGGTTTAGGGTTTGAGGTTTTGGGTTTAGGGTATTAGGGGTTAGGGTTAGGGTTTAGGGCTTAGGGTATAGGGTTTGGGGTTTATGGTTTATGGTTTACGATTTAGGGTTTAGTGTTCAAGGTTTAGGGTTTAGGGTTTATGGTTTAGGGTTTAGGGTTTAGAAGTTAGGGTTTAGGGTTTAAGGTTTATGGTTTAGGGTTTAGAGTTTAGGGTTTAGGGTTTAGGTTTTAGGGCTAGGGTTTAGGGTTTAGGGGTTAGGGTTTCTAGTTTAGGGTTTAGGTTTTAGGGTTGATGGTTGAGGGTTTAGGGTTTGTGGATTAGGGTTTAGGGTTTGGGGTTTAGGTTTTAAAGTTTAAGGTTTATGGTTTAGGGTTTAGGGTTTAGGGGTTATGGGATACATTTAGGGTATAGGTTTAAAGGTTTAGGGTGAAGGGTTTGAGGTTTGGGTTTATGGTTTAGGTTTTACGGTGTAGGTTTAGGGTTTCGGGTTTAGGGTTTATGGTTTGGGGTTTGGGGTTTGGGGTTTAGGGTTTAGGGTTTAGGGTTTACCATTTAGGGTTTAGGGTAAGGGTTTAGTGTTTAGGGTTTTGGGTTTAAGGTTTGAGGTTTTGGGTTTAGGGTATTAGGGGTTAGGGTTAGGGTTTAGGGCTTAGGGTGTAGGGTTTGGGGTTTGCGGTTTATGGTTTACGGTGTAGGGTTTAGTGTTCAAGGTTTAGGGTTTAGGGTTTAGAAGTTAGGGTTTATGGTTTAAGGTTTAGGGTTTAGGGTTTAGAGTTTAGGGTTTAGGGTTTAGGTTTTAGGGCTAGGGTTTAGGGTTTAGGGGTTAGGGTTTCTGGTTTAGGGTTTAGGTTTTAGGGTTGATGGTTAAGGGTTTAGGGTTTATGGATTAGGGTTTAGGGTTTGGGGTTTAGGTTTAGGGTTTAGGGTTTAGGGTTTAGCGTTTAGTCTTTAGGGTTTATGGTTTGGGGTATATGGTTTAGGGTTTAGGGTTTAAGGTTTAGGGTTTAGGGTATTAGGAGTTTGGGTTTAGGGTTTAGGGTTTAGAGTTTAGGTTTAGGGTTTAGTATTGAAGTTTTAGGGTTTGGGGTTTATGGTTTAGGGTTAAGGCTTTAGTTTTAGGGTTTGGGGTTTAGGGTTTAGGGTTTAAATTTTAGGGTTTACGGGTTAGAGTTTAGTTTTTAGTGTTTAGGGTTTGGGGTTTAGGGTTTAGTGTTTAAGGTTTGGGGTTTAGTGTTTAAGGTTTAGGGTTTAGGGTTTGGGATTTGTGTTTAGGGTTTAGGATTTAGGGTTAGGGTTCAGGATTTAGGGTTAGGGTTTCTAGTTTAGGGCTTAGGTTTTAGGGTTTTTGGTTTAGGTTTTAGGGTTTTTGGTTTAGGTTTTAGGGTTTAGGGTTTAGGGTTTAGGGTTTAGGGTTTAGGGTTTATGTTTGTGGTTTTAGAGTTTAGGGTTTATGGTTTGGGGGTTATGGTTTAGGGTTTAATGTTTAGGGTTTAGGGTGTAGCTTTTAGTGTTTATGGTTTGGGGTTTAAGGTTTAGGGTTTAGTGTATTAGGGATTAGGGTTTAGAGTTTAGGGTATAGGGTTTAGGGTTTAGGATTTATGGTTACGGTTTAGGGTTTAATGTTTAGTGTTTAGGGTTTAGGGTTTGTTTGTTTAAGTTTGGGGTTTAGGGTTTAGGGTTTAGTGTTTAGGGTTTATAGTTTAGGGTTTAGTATTTAGTGTTTAGGGTTTAGGGTTTGTTGTTTAGGTTTAGGGTTTAGGGTTTAGGGTTTAGGGATTAGGGTTTAGGGCTAGGGTGTGTGGGTTAGGGATCTTGGTGTAGGTTTTAGGGGTTATGGGATACAGTTAGGGTATAGGTTTAAAGATTTAGGGTGTAGGGTTTGAGGTTTGGGTTTATGGTTTAGGTTTTACGGTGTAGGTTTAGGGTTTAGGGTTTAGGGTTTATGGTTTGGGGTTTGGGGTTTAGGGTTTAGGGTTTAGTGTTTAGGGTTTACCATTTAGGGTTTAGGGTTAAGGTTTAGTGTTTAGGGTTTTGGGTTTAGGGTTTGAGGTTTGAGGTTTTGGGTTTAGGGTATTAGGGGTTAGGGTTAGGGTTTAGGGCTTAGGGTGTAGGGTTTGGGGTTTATGGTTTATGGTTTATGGTGTAGGGTTTAGTGTTCAAGGTTTAGGGTTTAGGGTTTGTGGTTTAGGGTTTAGGGTTTAGAAGTTAGGGTTTATGGTTTAAGGTTTAGGGTTTAGGGTTTAGAGTTTAGGGTTTAGGGTTTAGGTTTTAGGGCTAGGGTTTAGGGTTTAGGGGTTAGGGTTTGTGGTTTAGGGTTTAGGTTTTAGGGTTGATGGTTGAGGGTTTAGGGTTTATGGATTAGGGTTTAGGGTTTGGGGTTTAGGTTTTAAAGTTTAGGGTTTATGGTTTAGGGTTTAGGGTTTAGGGGTTTAGGGATACATTTAGGGTATAGGTTTAAAGGTTTAGGGTGTAGGGTTTGAGGTTTGGGTTTATGGTTTAGGTTTTACGGTGTAGGTTTAGGGTTTTGGGTTTAGGGTTTATGGTTTGGGGTTTGGGGTTTGGGGTTTAGGGTTTAGGGTTTAGGGTTTACCATTTAGGGTTAGGGTTAGGGTTTGGTGTTTAGGGTTTTGGGTTTAGGGTTTGAGGTTTTGGGTTTAGGGTATTAGGGGTTAGGGTTATGGTTTAGGGCTTAGGGTGTAGGGTTTGGCGTTTACGGTTTATGGTTTACGGTGTAGGGTTTAGTGTTTAAGGTTTAGGGTTTAGGGTTTGTGGTTTAGGGTTTAGGGTTTAGAAGTTAGGGTTTATGGTTTAAGGTTTATGGTTTAGGGTTTAGAGTTTAGGGTTTATGGTTTAGGTTTTAGGGCTAGGGTTTAGGGGTTAGGGGTTAGGGTTTCTGGTTTAGGGGTTAGGTTTTAGGGTTGATGGTTGAGGGTTTAGGGTTTGTGGATTAGGGTTTAGGGTTTGGGGTTTAGGTTTTAGAGTTTAGGGTTTATGGTTTAGGGTTTAGGGTTTAGGGGTTATGGGATACATTTAGGGTATAGGTTTAAAGGTTTAGGGTGTAGGGTTTGAGGTTTGGGTTTATGGTTTAGGTTTTACGATGTAGGTTTAGGGTTTTGGGTTTAGGGTTTATGGTTTGGGGTTTGGGGTTTGGGGTTTAGGGTTTAGGGTTTTGGGTTTAGGGTTTGAGGTTTTGGGTTTAGGGTATTAGGGGTTAGGGTTAGGGTTTAGGGCTTAGGGTGTAGGGTTTGGGGTTTACGGTTTATGGTTTACGGTGTAGGGTTTAGTGTTAAAGGTTTAGGGTTTAGGGTTTGTGGTTTAGGGTTTAGGGTTTAGAAGTTAGGGTTTAGGGTTTAAGGTTTATGGTTTAGGGTTTAGAGTTTAGGGTTTAGGGTTTAGGTTTTAGGGCTAGGGTTTAGGGTTTAGGGGTTAGGGTTTCTGGTTTAGGGTTTAGGTTTTAGGGTTGAGGGTTTAGGGTTTAGGGTTTGTGGATTAGGGTTTAGGGTTTGGGGTTTAGGTTTTAGAGTTTAGGGTTTATGGTTTAGGTTTTACGGTGTAGGTTTAGGGTTTCGGGTTTAGGGTTTAGGGTTTGGGGTTTACCATTTAGGGTTTAGGGTTAGGTTTAGTGTTTAGGGTTTAGGGTTTAGGGTTTGAGGTTTTGGGTTTAGGGTATTAGGGGTTAGGGTTAGGGTTTAGGGCTTAGGGTATAGGGTTTGGGGTTTATGGTTTATGGTTTACGATTTAGGGTTTAGTGTTCAAGGTTTAGGGTTTAGGGTTTATGGTTTAGGGTTTAGGGTTTAGAAGTTAGGGTTTAGGGTTTAAGGTTTATGGTTTAGGGTTTAGAGTTTAGGGTTTAGGGTTTAGGTTTTAGGGCTAGGGTTTAGGGTTTATGGGTTAGGGTTTCTAGTTTAGGGTTTAGGTTTTAGGGTTGATGGTTGAGGGTTTAGGGTTTGTGGATTAGGGTTTAGGGTTTGGGGTTTAGGTTTTAGAGTTTAAGGTTTATGGTTTAGGGTTTAGGGTTTAGGGGTTATGGGATACATTTAGGGTATAGGTTTAAAGGTTTAGGGTGAAGGGTTTGAGGTTTGGGTTTATGGTTTAGGTTTTATGGTGTAGGTTTAGGGTTTCGGGTTTAGGGTTTATGGTTTGGGGTTTGGGGTTTGGGGTTTAGGGTTTAGGGTTTAGGGTTTACCATTTAGGGTTTAGGGTAAGGGTTTAGTGTTTAGGGTTTTGGGTTTAAGGTTTGAGGTTTTGGGTTTAGGGTATTAGGGGTTAGGGTTAGGGTTTAGGGCTTAGGGTGTAGGGTTTGGGGTTTGCGGTTTATGGTTTACGGTGTAGGGTTTAGTGTTCAAGGTTTAGGGTTTAGGGTTTAGAAGTTAGGGTTTATGGTTTAAGGTTTAGGGTTTAGGGTTTAGAGTTTAGGGTTTAGGGTTTAGGTTTTAGGGCTAGGGTTTAGGGTTTAGGGGTTAGGGTTTCTGGTTTAGGGTTTAGGTTTTAGGGTTGATGGTTAAGGGTTTAGGGTTTATGGATTAGGGTTTAGGGTTTGGGGTTTAGGTTTAGGGTTTAGGGTTTAGGGTTTAGGGTTTAGCGTTTAGTCTTTAGGGTTTATGGTTTGGGGTATATGGTTTAGGGTTTAGGGTTTAAGGTTTAGGGTTTAGGGTATTAGGAGTTTGGGTTTAGGGTTTAGGGTTTAGAGTTTAGGTTTAGGGTTTAGTATTGAAGTTTTAGGGTTTGGGGTTTATGGTTTAGGGTTAAGGCTTTAGTTTTAGGGTTTGGGGTTTAGGGTTTAGGGTTTAAATTTTAGTGTTTACGGGTTAGAGTTTAGTTTTTAGTGTTTAGGGTTTGGGGTTTAGGGTTTAGTGTTTAAGGTTTGGGGTTTAGTGTTTAAGGTTTAGGGTTTAGGGTTTGGGATTTGTGTTTAGGGTTTAGGATTTAGGGTTAGGGTTTAGGATTTAGGGTTAGGGTTTCTAGTTTAGGGCTTAGGTTTTAGGGTTTTTGGTTTAGGTTTTAGGGTTTTTGGTTTAGGTTTTAGGGTTTAGGGTTTAGGGTTTAGGGTTTAGGGTTTAGGGTTTATGTTTGTAGTTTTAGAGTTTAGGGTTTATGGTTTGGGGGTTATGGTTTAGGGTTTAATGTTTAGGGTTTAGGGTGTAGCTTTTAGTGTTTATGGTTTGGGGTTTAAGGTTTAGGGTTTAGTGTATTAGGGATTAGGGTTTAGAGTTTAGGGTATAGGGTTTAGGGTTTAGGATTTATGGTTACGGTTTAGGGTTTAATGTTTAGTGTTTAGGGTTTAGGGTTTGTTTGTTTAAGTTTGGGGTTTAGGGTTTAGGGTTTAGTGTTTAGGGTTTATAGTTTAGGGTTTAGTATTTAGTGTTTAGGGTTTAGGGTTTGTTGTTTAGGTTTGGGGTTTAGGGTTTAGGGTTTAGGGATTAGGGTTTAGGGCTAGGGTGTGTGGGTTAGGGATCTTGGTGTAGGTTTTAGGGGTTATGGGATACAGTTAGGGTATAGGTTTAAAGATTTAGGGTGTAGGGTTTGAGGTTTGGGTTTATGGTTTAGGTTTTACGGTGTAGGTTTAGGGTTTAGGGTTTAGGGTTTATGGTTTGGGGTTTGGGGTTTAGGGTTTAGGGTTTAGTGGTTAGGGTTTACCATTTAGGGTTTAGGGTTAAGGTTTAGTGTTTAGGGTTTTGGGTTTAGGGTTTGAGGTTTTGGGTTTAGGGTATTAGGGGTTAGGGTTAGGGTGTAGGGCTTAGGGTGTAGGGTTTGGGGTTTACGGTTTATGGTTTATGGTGTAGGGTTTAGTGTTCAAGGTTTAGGGTTTAGGGTTTGTGGTTTAGGGTTTAGGGTTTAGAAGTTAGGGTTTATGGTTTAAGGTTTAGGGTTTAGGGTTTAGAGTTTAGGGTTTAGGGTTTAGGTTTTAGGGCTAGGGTTTAGGGTTTAGGGGTTAGGGTTTGTGGTTTAGGGTTTAGGTTTTAGGGTTGATGGTTGAGGGTTTAGGGTTTATGGATTAGGGTTTAGGGTTTGGGGTTTAGGTTTTAAAGTTTAGGGTTTATGGTTTAGGGTTTAGGGTTTAGGGGTTTAGGGATACATTTAGGGTATAGGTTTAAAGGTTTAGGGTGTAGGGTTTGAGGTTTGGGTTTATGGTTTAGGTTTTACGGTGTAGGTTTAGGGTTTTGGGTTTAGGGTTTATGGTTTGGGGTTTGGGGTTTGGGGTTTAGGGTTTAGGGTTTAGGGTTTACCATTTAGGGGTTAGGGTTAGGGTTTGGTGTTTAGGGTTTTGGGTTTAGGGTTTGAGGTTTTGGGTTTAGGGTATTAGGGGTTAGGGTTATGGTTTAGGGCTTAGGGTGTACGGTTTGGCGTTTACGGTTTATGGTTTACGGTGTAGGGTTTAGTGTTTAAGGTTTAGGGTTTAGGGTTTGTGGTTTAGGGTTTAGGGTTTAGAAGTTAGGGTTTATGGTTTAAGGTTTATGGTTTAGGGTTTAGAGTTTAGGGTTTATGGTTTAGGTTTTAGGGCTAGGGTTTAGGGTTTAGGGGTTAGGGTTTCTGGTTTAGGGGTTAGGTTTTAGGGTTGATGGTTGAGGGTTTAGGGTTTGTGGATTAGGGTTTAGGGTTTGGGGTTTAGGTTTTAGAGTTTAGGGTTTATGGTTTAGGGTTTAGGGTTTAGGGGTTATGGGATACATTTAGGGTATAGGTTTAAAGGTTTAGGGTGTAGGGTTTGAGGTTTGGGTTTATGGTTTAGGTTTTACGATGTAGGTTTAGGGTTTTGGGTTTAGGGTTTATGGTTTGGGGTTTGGGGTTTGGGGTTTAGGGTTTTGGGTTTTGGGTTTAGGGTTTGAGGTTTTGGGTTTAGGGTATTAGGGGTTAGGGTTAGGGTTTAGGGCTTAGGGTGTAGGGTTTGGGGTTTACGGTTTATGGTTTACGGTGTAGGGTTTAGTGTTAAAGGTTTAGGGTTTAGGGTTTGTGGTTTAGGGTTTAGGGTTTAGAAGTTAGGGTTTATGGTTTAAGGTTTAGTGTTTAGGATTTAGAGTTTAGGGTTTAGGGGTTAGGGTTTTTGGTTTAGGGTTTAGGTTTTAGGGTTGATGGTTGAGGGTTTAGGGTTTGTGGATTATGGTTTAGGGTTTGGGGTTTAGGTTTTAGAGTTTAGGGTTTTTGGTTTAGGGTTTAGGGTTTAGGGTTTAGCGTTTAGTCTGTAGGGTTTATGGTTTGGGGTATATGGTTTAGGGTTTAGGGTTTAAAGTTTAGGGTTTAGGGTATTAGGAGTTTGGGTTTAGGGTTTAGGGTTTAGAGTTTGGGTTTAGGGTTTAGCATTGAAGTTTCAGGGTTTGGGGTTTATGGTTTAGGGTTATGGCTTTAGTTTTAGGGTTTGGGGTTTAGGGTTTAGGGTTTAAGGTTTAGGGTTTACGGGTTAGACTTTAGTTTTTAGTGTTTAGGGTTTGGGGTTTATGGTTTAATGTTTAAGGTTTGGGGTTTAGTGTTTAAGGTTTAGGGTTTAGGGTTTTGGATTTTGTGTTTAGGGTTTAGGATTTAGGGTTAGGGTTTAGGATTTGGGGTTAGGGTTTTGAGTTTAGGGCTTAGGTTTTAGGGTTTGTGGTTTAGGTTTTTGGGTTTTTGGTTTAGGTTTTAGGGTTTAGGGTGTAGGGTTTAGGGTTTAGGGTTTATGTTTGTGGTTTTAGAGTTTAGGGTTTAGGGTTTGGGGGTCATGGTTTAGGGTTTAATGTTTAGGGTTTAGGGTGTAGGGTATAGCATTTAGTGTTTATGGTTTGGGGTTTAAGGTTTGGGGTTTAGTGTATTAGGGATTACGGTTTAGAGTTTAGGGTATAGGGTTTAGGGTTTAGGATTTATGGTTACGATTTAGGGTTTAGTGTTTAGTGTTTAGGGTTTAGGGTTTGTTTGTTTAAGTTTGGGGTTTAGGGTTTAGGGTTTAGTGTTTAGGGTTTATGGTTTAGGGTTTAGTATTTAGTGTTTAGGGTTTAGGGTTTGTTGTTTAGGTTTGGGGTTTAGGGTTTAGGGTTTAGGGTTTAGGGTTTAGGGATTAGGGCTAGGGTTTATGGGTTAGGGATCTAGGTGTAGGGTTTAGGGGTTATGGGATACATTTAGGGTATAGGTTTAAAGGTTTAGGGTGTAGGGTTTGAGGTTTGGGTTTATGGTTTAGGTTTTACGGTGTAGGTTTAGGGTTTTGGGTTTAGGGTTTATGGTTTGGGGTTTGGGGTTTGGGGTTTAGGGTTTAGGGTTTAGGGTTTACCATTTAGGGTTTAGGGTTAGGGTTTAGTGTTTAGGGTTTTGGGTTTAGGGTTTGAGGATTTGGGTTTAGGGTATTAGGGGTTAGGGTTAGGGTTTAGGGCTTAGGGTGTAGGGTTTGGGGTTTACGGTTTATGGTTTATGGTGTAGGGTTTAGTGTTCAAGGTTTAGGGTTTAGGGTTTGTGGTTTAGGGTTTAGGGTTTAGAAGTTAGGGTTTATGGTTTATGGTTTAGGGTTTAGGGTTTAGAGTTTAGGGTTTAGGGTTAAGGTTTTAGGGCTAGGGTTTAGGGTTTATGGGTTAGGGTTTCTGGTTTAGGGTTTAGGGTTTAGGGTTGAGGGTTTAGGGTTTAGGGCTTAGGGTTTAAGGTTTAGGGTTTACGGGTTAGAATTTAGTTTTTAGTGTTTAGGGTTTGGGGTTTAGGGTTTAGGGTTTAAGGTTTGGGGTTTAGTGTTTAAGGTTTAGGGTTTAGGGTTTGGGATTTTGTGTTTAGGGTTTAGGATTTAGGGTTAGGGTTTAGGATTTGGGGTTAGGGTTTCGAGTTTAGGGCTTAGGTTTTAGGGTTTGTGGTTTAGGGTTTAGGGTTTGTGGTTTAGGGTTTAAGGTTTAGGGTTTAGGGTTTAGGGTTTAGGGTTTATGGTTTATGTTTGTGGTTTTAGAGTTTAGGGTTTAGGGTTTGGGGTTATGGTTTAGGGTTTAATGTTTAGGGTTTAGGGTGTAGGGTGTAGCATTTAGTGTTTATGGTTTGGGGTTTAAGGTTTGGGGTTTAGTGTATTAGGGATTAGGGTTTAGAGTTTAGGGTATAGGGTTTAGGGTTTAGGATTTATGGTTACGATTTAGGGTTTAGTGTTTAGTGTTGAGGGTTTAGGGTTTGTTTGTTTAAGTTTAGGGTTTAGGGTTTAGGGTTTAGTGTTTAGGGTTTATAGTTTAGGGTTTAGTATTTAGTGTTTAGGGTTTAGGGTTTGTTGTTTAGGTTTGGGGTTTAGGGATTAGGGTTCAGGGCTAGGGTTTATGGGTTAAGGATCTTGGTGTAGGGTTTAGGGGTTATGGGATACATTTAGGGTATAGTTTTAAAGGTTTAGGGTGTAGGGTTTGAGGTTTGGGTTTATGGTTTAGGTTTTACGGTGTAGGTTTAGGGTTTCAGGTTTAGGGTTTATGGTTTGGGGTTTGGGGTTTGGGGTTTAGGGTTTAGGGTTTAGGGTTTACCATTTAGGGTTTAGGGTTAGGGTTTAGTGTTTAGGGTTTAGGGTTTAGGGTTTGAGGTTTTAGGTTTAGGGTATTAGGGGTTAGGGTTAGGGTTTAGGGCTTAGGGTGTAGGGTTTGGGGTTTACGGTTTATGGTTTACGGTGTAGGGTTTAGTGTTCAAGGTTTAGGGTTTAGGGTTTGTGGTTTAGGGTTTAGGGTTAGAAGTTAGGGTTTATGGTTTAAGGTTTAGGGTTTAGGGTTTAGAGTTTAGGGTTTAGGGTTTAGGTTATAGGGCTAGGGTTTAGGGTTTAGGGGTTGGGGTTTCTGGTTTAGGGTTTAGGTTTTAGGGTTGAGGGTTTAGGGTTTAGGGTTTAGGGTTTAAGGTTTAGGGTTTACGAGTTAGACTTTAGTTTTTAGTGTTAGGGTTTGGGGTTTAGGGTTTAGTGTTTAAGGTTTGGGGTTTAGTGTTTAAGGTTTAGGGTTTAGGGTTTGGGATTTTGTGTTTAGGGTTTAGGATTTAGGGTTAGGGTTTAGGATTTGGGGTTAGGGTTTCGAGTTTAGGGCTTAGGTTTTAGGGTTTGTGGTTTAGGGTTTAGGGTTTGTGGTTTAGGGTTTAAGGTTTAGGGTTTAGGGTTTAGGGTTTAGGGTTTAGGGTTTATGTTTGTGGTTTTAGAGTTTAGGGTTTAGGGTTTGGGGTTATGGTTTAGGGTTTAATGTTTAGGGTTTAGGGTGTAGGGTGTAGCATTTACTGTTTATGGTTTAGGGTTTAAGGTTTGGGGTTTAGTGTATTAGGGATTAGAGTTTAGAGTTTAAGGTATAGGGTTTAGGGTTTAGGATTTATGGTTACGGTTTAGGGTTTAGTGTTTAGTGTTTAGGGTTTAGTGTTTGTTTGTTTAAGTTTGGGGTTTGGGGTTTAGGGTTTAGGGTTTAGGGTTTACAGTTTAGGGTTTAGTATTTAGTGTTCAGGGTTTAGGGTTTGTTGTTTAGGTTTGGGGTTTAGGGTTTAGGATTTAGGGATTAGGGTTTAGGGCTAGGGTTTATGGTTAGGGATCTTGGTGTAGGGTTTAGGGGTTATGGGATACATTTAGGGTATAGGTTTAAAGGTTTAGGGTGTAGGGTTTGAGGTTTCTGTTTATGGTTTAGGTTTTACGGTGTAGGTTTAGGGTTTCGGGTTAGGGTTTATGGTTTGGGGTTTGGGGTTTGGGGTTTAGGGTTTAGGGTTTAGGGTTTACCATTTAGGGTTTAGGGTTAGGGTTTAGTGTTTAGGGTTTAGGGTTTAGGGTTTGAGGTTTTGGGTTTAGGGTATAGGGGTTAGGGTTAGGGTTTAGGGCTTATGGTGTAGGGTTTGGGGTTTACGGTTTATGGTTTACGGTGTAGGGTTTAGTCTTCAAGGTTTAGGGTTTAGGGTTGGTGGTTTAGGGTTTATGGTTTAGAAGTTAGGGTTTAAGGTTTAGGGTTTAGGGTTTAGGGTTTAGAGTTTAGGATTTAGGGTTTAGGTTTTAGGGCTAGGGTTTAGGGTTTAAGGGTTAGGGTTTCTGGTGTAGGGTTTAGGTTTTAGGGTTTAGGGTTTAGGGTTTAGGGTTTAGGGTTTAAGGTTTTAGTGTTTAGGGTTTGGGGTTTAGGGTTTAGTGTTTAATGTTTGGGGTTTAGTGTTTAAGGGTTAGGGTTTAGGGTTTGGGATTTTGTGTTTAGGGTTTAGGATTTAGGGTTAGGGTTTAGGATTTGGGGTTAGGGTTTTGAGTTTAGGGCTTAGGTTTTAGGGTTTGTGGTTTAGGGTTTAGGGTTTGTGGTTTAGGGTTTAAGGTTTAGGGTTTAGGGTTTAGGGTTTAGGGTTTAGGGTTTATGTTTGTGGTTTTAGAGTTTAGGGTTTAGGGTTTGGGGGTTATGGTTTAGGGTTTAATGTTTAGGGTTTAGGGTGTAGGGTGTAGCATTTAGTGTTTATGGTTTGGGGTTTAAGGGTTGGGGTTTAGTCTATTAGGGCTTAGGGTTTAGAGTTTAGGGTATAGGGTTTAGGGTTTAGGATTTATGGTTTACGGTTTAGGGTTTAGGGTTTAGTGTTTAGGGTTTAGGGTTTGTTGTTTAGGTTTGGTGTTTACGGTTTAGGGTTTAGTGTTTAGGGTTTATAGTTTAGGGTTTAGCGTTTAATGTTTAGGGTTTAGGGTTTGTTGTTTAGGTTTGGGGTTTAGGTTTTAGGGTTTAGTGTTTAAGGTTTAGGGTTTAGGGTTTAGGGTTAGGGTTTTTGGGTTAGGGATTTTGGTGTAGGGTTAGGGGCTATGGGATACAGTTTAGGGTTTAGGTTTAAAGGTTTAGGGTGTAGGGTTTGAGGTTTGGGTTTATGGTTTAGGCTTTACAGTTTAGGGTTTCGGGTTTAAGGTTTAAGGTTTAAGGTTTGGGGTTTGGGGTTTAGGGTTTAGGGTTTAGGGTTTAGGGTATACCATTTAGGGTTGATGGTTAGGGTTTAGGGTTTAGGGTTTATGGTTTAGGGTTTGGGGTTTATGGTTTAGGGTATTATGGGTTAGGGTTAAGGTTTAGGGCTTAGGGTATAGGGTTTGGGATTTACCGTTTTTGGTTTATGGTTTAGGGTTTTGGGTTCAAGGTTTACGGTTTAGGGTTTGTGGTTTAGGGTTTAGTCTTTAGGAGTTAGGGTTTGTGGTTTAGGGTTTAGGGTTTAGGGTTTAGGGTTTAGGGCTAGGGTTTAGGGTTTAAGGGTTAGGGTTTCTGGTTTAGGGTTTAGGTTTTAGGGTTGAGGGTTTAGGGTTTAGGGTTTGTGGATTAGGGTTTAGGGTTTGGGGTTTATGGTTTAGGTTTTAGAGTTTAGGGTTTAAGGTTTAGGGTGTAGGGTTTAACGTTTAGTCTTTAGGGTTTATGGTTTGGGGTATATGGTTTAGGGTTTAGGGTTTAAGGTTTAGGGTTTAGGGTATTAGGAGTTTGGGTTTAGGGTTTAGGGTTTAGAGTTTGGGTTTAGGGTTTAGGATTTAAGTTTTAGGGTTTGGGGTTTAGGGTTTAGGGTTTAGGCTTTAGTTTTAGGGTTTAGGGTTTAGGGTTTAGGGTTTAAGGTTTAAGGTTTAGGGTTTAGGGTTTAGAGTTTAGGGTTTAGGGTTTTAGGTTTGGGGTTTAGGGTTTAGTGTTTAAGGTTTGGGGTTTAGAGTTTAAGGTTTAGGGTTTAGGGTTTGGGGTTTTGTGTTTAGGGTTTAGGATTTAGGGTTAGGGGTTAGGATTTAGGGTTTGGGGTTTAGGGCTACGGTTTAGTGTTTAAGGGTTACGATTTATGTTTTAAGGTTTAGGGTTTAGGGTTTAGGGTTTAAGGTTTTAAGTTTAGGGTTTAATGTTTATGGTTTAGGGTTTAAGGTTTAGGGTTTAGGGTATTAGGGACTTAAGGTTAGGGTTTACGGCTTAGGGTATAGGGTTTGGGTTTAGGGTTTAGGGTTTAGGGTTTAGGGGTTAGTGTATTAGGGGTTAGGGTTTGGGTTTTAGGGTTTAGGGTTTAGGGTTTAGGGTTTAGGGTTTGTAGTTTAGGGTTTGGGGTTTAGGGTTTGGGGTTTAGCATTTAGGGTTTAGGGATTAGGGTTTAGGGGTTAGGGTTTCTGGTTTACGGTTTAGGGTTTAGGGGTTATGGGATTAGGGTTTAGGGTTTAGGGTTTAGGGGTTATGAAGGCACCCTTTCCTTTCCAGTCTCCTATGAAGGCACCCTTTCCTTTCCAGTCGCCTATGAAGGCACCCTTTACTTTCCAGTCGCCTATGAAGGCACCCTTTACTTTCCAGTCGCCTATGAAGGCACCCTTTACTTTCTAGTCGCCTATGAAGGAACCCTTTCCTTTCCAGTCGCCTATGAAGGCACCCTTTACTTTCCAGTCACCTACGAAGGTACCCTTTCCTTTCCAGTCACCTATGAAGGCACCCTTTAGTTTCCAGTCGCCTATGAAGGCACCCTTTCCTTTCCAGTCGCCTATGAAGGCACCCTTTACTTTCCAGTCACCTATGAAGGTACCCTTTACTTTCCAGTCGCCTATGAAGACACCCTTTCCTTTCCATTCGCCTATGAAGGCACCCTTTATCTTCCTGTCGCCGATCAAATGGCACCCTTTACCTTTCAGTCAACCGGGAGGCAACACCCTCACCCTTTATCTTCCAGCCGCCTAAGAAGGCGCCCTTTTACCTTCCAGTCACCTAAGAAGGCACCTTTTGATTTCCTAGTTAACCACTTCCTATTAAAAATTGGAGCACCACCCCACTTCTTTTTCCAGATTTAGAATAAAAAAATAAATAAAACAAAAAACAAAAAACAAAAAAAAGAACTTAAAAAAAAACAAAAAACAAAAAGAAAAAAAAAACAACAAAAAAGAGAGAGAAAGAAGAACATAGAAAAAAAGAGAGAAAGCAAGAGCTTCAAATGTCAATTCCTAGGTTTCCACCCTTATCAGATCGCCAAAGCCATCAAAGTAGACGCCTTGCTTCATTCTTCAAGTCACAGAAATTGGCACCACTATTGGTTTTCTTCAATGGAACAATACTGACTCTCTTGGTTATTAAAGTCGGCATTGACTTTGACAATGGTGTTCACGTCTTTACTCCCTTTCCATTTCAAAAGCAAGAAGAAACTTCATGCTTTTCTCATGAAAAAGAAGTAAAGAGAGGCATCTGTGAACACCTATCTCAGTCCGGTCAGGTTTCACCAAGAGTAGGGATGTGCCTTTCCCAGGCGGAAGGATCTCTGAGAGAGGACTGAACTTCAATTCTAACTAATCCTTCTGGTTGTAAGATTTCTGAGTGAAAATGGCTATTTTCAAGTGAAAAATGGCTGTTACCGAGTGAGATATCCGAGTCAGTTGTTTCCGAGTGAAATATCCAAATGAGTTATTTCTGACTGACATGTGGGAGTTATTTTTGAACGAGGAAAAGGCTCTGGATAGTCATTCCCAAGTAGGATGACTCAGAGTGATCATTTCCGAGTAGAGAGTCTCCGAGTGAGATGTTGCCGAGTGGATTGTCTCTAGGTGGGGTGTTTCCGAGTGGAAGATTCCCGAGGGAAACTACTCCAAATGAAAAATGGCTGACCTTGAACGAATACTTCCCTGTTGGAGATAAATCCGAGTGGAAGATTCTTGACTACAACGACTCTGAGTGAAAAAAGGGTCTGACTTTGAATAAATACCGCCCAAAGCTATTCATCCGAGTGAAGTATTGCTGATTGAAGCGAGTCTGATTTAGGGAACAACTGCTTTTTCTGGGCAAAATTGTCTCCGAGTGGAAAACTCCCGCGTGAGTTGATTCCGAATGAAAAAACTCTGAACTTCCGAAGAATAATTGTCAAGCAAGGCCTTACCGAGTAGTGTGTTTCGGAGAAAAGACCTTTTCAAGCAAAGCAAAGAGTCCGACCGGGAATGAGTCTCTTCCGGGCAGACTCTCTCAAGTTTCAAACTAAGCCCGAGTGAGATGTCTCCAAGGAAGGCACTTCCGAGTGAGTTACATGTGAGGGGCACTTCTGAGTGAGTTGGGGGCAGAGAGTTGCATTTCTGAGTAAAGCAAAGCTCAGACCTGGGAAGAGCTTCTATCGGCCAGATTCCAGACTCTCTCAAGTTCCAAATTTCTGAGTGAAAGGCAAAGCCAACTCTCGAGTAAATACAACCGAATAGGCTGATTGACGAATGAATGTGTCCGAATGAATGTGTCCGAGTGGATCATTTCAAGGAGTGAAGGAAGGGTCGACTGAATTAATCCCAAGCAATATATCCGAGCAAGGTTTCTCCGAGTGGTTCAATTCCAGAGACATAGCCGAGTGAAACATTTTGAGGGTGCCGATTGAATCATTTGAATGAAAACTTCCCGATCCTGAGTGGGTCACATGTGAAAGAAGGAGGGCTTGAACATGTGCCGAGTGAGTCACTTTTCAATCGGTTCCGAATGAATGTTTCAATCGGTTCCAAGTCACTTTTCAATCGGTTCCGAATGAATGTTTCAATCGTTCTGAATCACTCTTCATCAGTTCCAAGTGAATCACTTTTCAATTGGTTCCGAATGAATGTTTCAATCGGTTCCGAATCACTCTTCAATCAGTTCCGAGTGAATCACTTTTCAATCGGTTCCAAATGAATGTTTCAATCGGTTCCAAGTCACTCTTTAATCAGTTCCGAGTGAATCATTTTTCAATCGGTTCCGAATGAATGTTTCAATCAGTTCCGAATGAATGTTTTAATCGGTTCCGATTGAATGTTTCAATCAGAGTTGCTTTGCTCGTCCAGCTTGAATTGCTTCAAACAGAAACAAGTTCCAAGCAAAGCTTTCACTCGGTCTTTGTGTATAAAATGTACTTGTTCCGCTCGGATTAATTCCCACTGAGGATGGATACCGGCTGAGGCCCTAATCTGAGTCATAGAAAGAACGTAGATTTCGTGTAACATCATTCCACCCGTGCTGATTTGGAATTGCACTATCCAAGTCGACCCTTGAATTATAGGGGGCGGTTGGCAACAGATAAAAAAAAAAGAAAATAATAAAAATTTCCCACCAGCCGTTGCTCCCCACTACCTGTTAGTGGCTAGGCTGCCTCCACTATGAGTGGAAGCATGTGCTGTCCAAGAACTCAGCAACCCCTATAAATACCTCATTTGAAGAGGCAAAAGGGGTTGGATTTTTGGGGGGATCCTGAAGCCTTCGTAGGAGAGAACTCTGAAGCTTTTCTTTTTGAGAAACACTGTCCTAAATCCTTTACACCATCCAGCTCCTCCAGCTTCTCCTAAATCTTCACTAACATCGTCCAGCCTCTCAAATCCTCACACCACCATCCAGCTCCTCTTAAATCCACACCGAGCAACTCCTCCTAAATCCCACACCATTCCAGTACCTCAAATTCCCAAAACACCGTCCAGCCTCTCAATTCCTCACAACACCGTCCTGCTCCTCCCTAAATCCACAATACCGTCCTGCTCCTCTCAAACCCACACCATCCTTCTCCTCTCAAACAACACCGAGCAGCACCTCTTAAATCCTCACCAACACCGTCCAGCCCTTCAAACCCCCATAACACCGTCCAACCTCTCTTAAACCCACGTTACCGTCTAGCCCCTCAAATCCTCACAACACCGTCCAGCCCCTAAATCAACACCGTCCAAGCTCCTTCTAAATCCTTTACACCGTCCAGCACCTCCGTCCACACACACTATCCAGTACCTCTTCCCTTCACACCATACCGTCCAGCGTTCTGTTCTCTCGTCACACCGGAGTCCATTTCCCTCTCACCACACCGGTCCTATTCCACTCCCTTACTCCATCGGTTCAACAAGCAACAGTAACAGCAACAACACAGCAACAGCAACAGCAGCAACAACAACAGCAGCAACACAGCAGCAGCAACAACAAAGCAACAGTAACAGCAGCAATAACAGCAGCAGCAACAACACAGCAACAGCAACAATAGCAACAGCAACAACAACAGCCACAATAGCGTCACTTCGGATCCCATTGTCTAAGTCCATACCGGCCCTCAACTCTCTCATTACACCAGTTATACTCCATTTTTTATTTTCCTTGCTTTTCATTACCTATTTTTCTATCAAATTTATTACTGATTGTCGAATCTATATCCCCATTAAAATAAATTTCCCTTATCTTCTTTTCTTTTCTTTTTTCCCCTTCCTAGGTTCGTAATAAATAAATAATAAAAAACGAGTGTTTCACATTCAAACTAGCCAAAAAAAAAACATCATCGACCATTAATATTTTAGTCTTTTCCTAAAAAAAAATCATAAAGAACTACGTAACCCTGATTTCTTGGTAACTCAAGAATACGTAGGAGCAGGACTTTAAATCCTGTCAGGCCCACCTTTCCTATTTTTATTCCTATTTTTATTTTCTTTATTTTTCCTTTGTAACTTCCTTTTTTATCTACTTCTATGAAAAATCAATTTAGACGTGACGTCTTGTTGATTTTCCCTTATTTCCAGTAGACCATCATCATGATTCATAAGGAACGGGATACTTGAGACGAGACGTCCCGCTTATCTCCTTCCCATTTCTAACCCCGTATCTTGATTAAATTCCATGAAAATCAATTTAGACGTGACGTCTTGTTGATTTTCCCTTATTTCTGGTACGCCATCACCACAAGGAACGGTGTACTTGGGACGAGACGTCCCGTTTATCCCTTTCCCATTTCTAGCCCCGTATTTTGATTAAAGGATAACTAATTTAGACGCGACGTCTTGTTAGTATCCTTCCCTTTTCCTGTTTTATACCAAAGCCAAGGTTAATTTGGACGCGACATCCTATTGACCTACACTCCATGTGTGTTCAGTTTATTCCTTCTGTTTTTACACAAAGTACAACAATAAAAGGGGAGAAATATAACATCTTTTGTAAGGCTATTTATGTTGCACATTTTCAATCTTGGTACTGTTTCTGATAGGCGATGTAGGGTGCTAATACCTTCCCTACTCGTAACCGACTCCCGAACTTGAATCTCATTTTTTTAAACCAGTGCTTTACTGAATTTAGTTTTTTTCCAATGTTTTTCCTATGGATAAAAACGTTAGTGGCGACTCCCTTTTTTTTCGTTCGTTTCATCCTATTTTGAGTGGGTCGGCCGCGCCGTCGCGATCCAGGTTGTGACACTAGGGTTTGAGATTCAGGGTTTAGGGTTTAGGGTTTAAGGTTTAGGGCTTAGGGTTAGGGTTTAGTTTTTAGGGTTTAGGGTTTAGGGTTTAGGGTTTAGTGTTTAAGGTTTGGAGTTTAGTGTTTAAGGTTTAGGGTTTAGGGTTTGGGGTTTTGTGTTTAGGGTTTAGGATTAGGGTTAGCAGTTAGGATTTAGGGTTTGGGGTTTAGGGCTAGGGTTTAGTGTTTAGGGGTTATGGTTTGTTGTTTAGGGTTTAGGGTTTAGGGTTTAGGGTTTAGGGTCTAGGCTTTAGGGTTTAGGATTTAAGGTGTGGGGTTTAGGGTTTAGGGTTTTTGTATTTAAGGTTTAGGGTTTTTGTATTTATGGTTTAGGGTTTAGGGTTTAGGGTTTAGTATTTAAGGTTTAGGGTTTAGGGATTATGGTTTAGGGTTGAGGGTTTAGTGTTTAGGATTTGGGTTTAGGGTTTAGGGTTTAAGGTTTAGGGTTTAGGGTATGGGGTTTATGTTTAGGGTTTAAGGTTTAGGGTTTGGGGTTTGGGATTTATGGTTTAGGGTTTAGGGTTTAGGGTTTGAGGTTTACGATTTAGGGTTTGGGGTTTGGGGCTAGGCTTTAGTGTTTAGGGTTTAGGGTTTAGGGTTTAACGTTTGGGGTTTAGGGTTTAGGGTTTGAGGTTTAGGGTTTGGGGTTTAGGGTTTGAGGTTTATGGTTTAAGGTTAAGGGTTTAGGTTTTAGGGTTTAGGTTTTAGCATTTAAGGTTTAGGGTTAGGGGTTTAGGGTTGAGGGTTTAGGGTTTATCGTTTAGAGTTTGGGGTTTTGGGTTTTGGGTTTTGGGTTTATGGTTTAGGGTTTACAGATTAGGGTTTATGGTTTAGGGTTTAGTGTTGATGGTTTAAGGTTTAGGGTTTAGGGTATGGGTTTTTGTGTTTTGGGGTTAGGCTTTAGGGTTTGGGGTTTAGGGCTTAGGGTTTGGGGTTTAGGATTCAGGGTTGAGGTTTAGGGCTATGGTGTAGTGTTTAGGGGTTAGGGTTTAGGGTTTAGGGTTTAGGGGTTGGGGTTTAAGGTTTAGGCTTTAGGGTTTACGGTTTGGGGTTTAGGGTTTAGGGTTTATTGTTTATGGTTTGGGTTTAGGGTTTAGCATTTAGCGTTTAGGGTTTAGGGTTTAAGGTTTAGGGTTTAAGGTTTAGGGTTTTCGGTTCAAGGTTTTGGTTTTAAGGTTTGGGGTTTAAGGTTTAAGTTCAGGGTTTAGAGTTTAGGGTTTAGGGATTGGGGTTTGTGGTTTACGGGTTAGGGTTTAGGGTTAGGATTTAGGGTTTAGGGTTTAGAGTTTAGCGTTTAGGGTTTTGGGTTTAAGGTTCAGGGTTTGTGGTTTAGGTTTTACAGTTTACGGGTTAGGGTTTAGGGTTTAGGGTTTAGTGTGTAGGGTTCGGTGATTAGGGTTTAGGGTTTGGGGTTTGGGGTTTAGGGTTTAAGGTTTGGGGTTTAGGGTTTGGCGTTTAGGGTTTAGAGTTAGGGGTTTAGGGCTAGGGTTTAGTGTTTAAGGGTTAGGGTGTAGGGTGTAGGGTGTAGGGTTTAGGGTTTAGGGTTTGGGGTTTATAGTCTAGGGTATTAGGGGTTAGGGTTTAGAGTTTAGGGTTTATGGTTTACGCTTTAGGGTTTAGGGTTTAGTGTTTAGGGTTTGGGGTTTATTGTTTAGGTTTGGGGTTTTGGGT
Source organism: Clitoria ternatea (assembly GCA_037962975.1). Lineage (NCBI taxonomy): Eukaryota > Viridiplantae > Streptophyta > Magnoliopsida > Fabales > Fabaceae > Clitoria > Clitoria ternatea. Next base: position 75,701,777 of record CM075675.1, read on the forward strand.
TTAGGGTTTAGAGTTTAGGGTTTACGGGTTAGGGTTTAGTGTTTAGTGTTTATGGTGTAGGGTTTGTTGTTTAGGTTTGGGGTTTAGGGTTTAGGGTTTAGGGTTTAAGGTTTAGGGTTTAGGGCTAAGGTTTATGGGTTAGGGATTTTGGTGTAGGGTTTAGTGGTTATGGGATATGGTTTAGGGTTTAGGGTTAAAGGTTTAGGGTGTAGGGTTTGAGGTTTGGGTTTATGGTTTAGGCTTTACGGTTTAGGGTTTTGGGTTTAGGGTTTAGGGTTTCAGGTTTAGGGTTTGGGGTTTAGGGTTTGGGGTTTGGGTTTAGGGTTAACCATTTAGGGTTTAGAGTTAAGGGTTTATGGTTTGGGGTTTAGGGTTTAGGGTTTAGTGTTTATGGTTTAGGGTTTAGGGTTTAGGGTTTGAGGTTTTGGGTTTATGGTATTAGGGGTTAGGGTTAGGGTTTAGGGCTTAGGGTATAGGGTTTGGGGTTTACGGTTTATGGTTTACGGTTTAGGGTTTTGGGTTCAAGGTTTAGGGTTTAGGGTTTGTGGTTTAGGGTTAGGGTTTAGGAGTTAGGGTTTGTGGTTTAAGGTTTAGGGTTTAGGTTTTAGGGCTAGGGTTTAGGGTTCAGGAGTTAGGGTTTCTGGTTTAGGGTTTAGGTTTTAGGGTTGAGGGTTTAGGGTTTAGGGTTTGTGGATTAGGGTTTAGGGTTTGGGGTTTGGGGTTTAGGTTTTAGAGTTTAGGGTTTAGGGTTAGGGTTTAGTGTTTAGCGTTTAGTCTTTAGGGTTTTTGGTTTGGGGTATATGGTTTAGTTTTTATGGTTTAAGGTTTAGGGTTTAGGGTATTAGGAGTTTGGGTTTAGGGTTTAGGGTTTAGAATTTAGGTTTAGGGTTTAGCATTTAAGTTTTAGGGTTTGGGGTTTATGGTTTAGGGTTTTGGCTTTAGTTTAGGGGTTTGGGTTTTAGGGTTTAGGGTTTAAGGTTTAGGGTTTACGGGTTAGACTTTAGTTTTTAGTGTTTAGGGTTTGGGGTTTAGGGTTTAGTGTTTAAGGTTTGGGGTTTAGGGTTTAAGGTTTAGGGTTTAGGGTTGGGGATTTTGTGTTTAGGGTTTAGGATTTAGGGTTAAGGTTTAGGATTTAGGGTTAGGGTTTTTAGTTTAGGGCTTAGGTTTTGGGGTTTGTGGTTTAGGGTTTAGGGTTTTTGGTTTAGGGTTTAAGGTTTAGGGTTTAGGGTTTAGGGGTTAGGGTTTAGGGTTTATGTTTGTGGTTTTAGAGTTTAGGGTTTAGGGTTTGGGGGTTAAGGTTTAGGGTTTAATGTTTAGGGTTTAGGGTGTAGGGTGTAGCATCTAGTGTTTAAGGTTTGGGGTTTAGTATATTAGGGATTATGGTTTAGAGTTTAGGGTATAGGGTTTAGGATTTATAGTTTACGGGTTAGGGTTTAGTGTTTAGTGTTTAGGGTTTAGGGTATTTTGTTTAGGTTTGGGGTTTAGGGTTTAGGGTTTAGTGTTTAGGGTTTAGGGTTTAGGGTTTAGCATTTAGTGTTTAGGGTTTAGGTTTGTTGTTTAGGTTTGGGGTTTATGGTTTAGGGTTTAGTGTTTAGGGTTTAGGTTTATTTTTTAGGGCTAGGGTTTATGGGTTAGGGATCTTGGTGTAGGGTTTAGGGGTTATGGGATATAGTTTAGGGTATAGGTTTAAAGGTTTAGGGTGTAGGGTTTGAGGTTTGGGTTTATGGTTTAGGCTTTACGGTTTAGGGTTTCGGGTTTAGGGTTTAGGGTTTATTGTTTGGGGTTTGGGGTTTGGGGTTTAGGGTTTGAGGTTTAGGGTTTAGGGTTTACCATTTAGGGTTTAGGGTTAGGGTTTAGTGTTTTGGGTTTTGGGTTTAGGGTTTGAGGTTTTGGGTTTAGGGTATTAGGGGTTAGGGTTAGGGTTTAGGGCTTAGGGTATAGGGTTTGGGGTTTACGGTTTATGGTTTACGGTTTAGGGTTTAGTGTTCAACGTTTAGGGTTTTGGGTTTGTGGTTTAGGGTTTAGGGTTTAGAAGTTAGGGTTTATTGTTTAAGGTTTAGGGTTTAGGTTTTAGAGTTTAGGGTTTAGGGTTTAGGTTTTAGGGCTAGGGTTTAGGGTTTAGGGGTTAGGGTTTCTAGTTTAGGGTTTAGGTTTTAGGGTTGAGGGTTGAGGGTTTAGGGTTTATGGATTAGGGTTTAGGGTTTAGGGTTTGGGGTTTAGGTTTTAGAGTTTAGGGTTTAGGGTTTAGGGTTTAGGGTTTAGCATTTAGTCTTTAGGGTTTATGGTTTAGGGTATATGGTTTAGGGTTTAGGGTTTAAGGTTTATGGTTTAGGGTATTAGGAGTTTTGGTTTAGGGTTTAGGGTTTAGAGTTTGGGTTTAGGGTTTAGCATTGAAGTTTTAGGGTTTGGGGTTTATGGTTTAGGGTTTAGGCTTTAGTTTTAGGGTTTGGGGTTTAGGGTTTAGGGTATAAGGTTTAGGGTTTACGGGTTAGACTTTAGTTTTTAGTGTTTAGGGTTTGGGGTTTAGGGTTTAGTGTTTAAGGTTTGGGGTTTAGGGTTTAAGGTTTAGAGTTTAGGGTTTGGGATTTTGTGTTTAGGGTTTAGGATTTAGGGTTAGGTTTTAGGATTTGGGGTTAGGGTTTTTAGTTTAGGGCTTAGGTTTTAAGGTTTGTGGTTTAGGGTTTAGGGTTTGTGGTTTAGGGTTTAGGGTTCCGAATGAATGGTTCAATCAGTTCCGAATGAATGTTTCAATCGGTTCCGATTGAATGTTTCAATCAGAGTTGCTCTGCTCGTCCAGCTCGAATAGCTTCAAACAGAAAGAAGTTCCAAGCAAAGCTTTCACTCGGTCTTTTGTGTATAAAATGTACCTGTTCCGCTCAGATTAATTCCCACTAAGGATGGATACCGGCTGAGGCCCTAATCCGAGTCATAGAAAGAACGCAGGTTCCGTGTAACACCATTCCACCCGTGCTGATTTGAAATTGCACTATCCAAGTGGACCTTTGAATTATAGGGGGCGGCTGGCAACAGATAAAAAAAAAGAAAATAATAAAAATTTCCCACCAGCCGCTGCTCCCCACTACCTGTTAGTGGCTAGGCTGCCTCCACTGTGAGTGGAAGCATGTGCTGTCCAAGCACTCGGCAACCCCTATAAATACCTCATTTGAAGAGGCAAAAGGGGTTGGATTTTTGGGGGGATCCTGAAGCCTTCGTTGGAGAGAACTCTAAAGCTTTTCTTTTTGAGAAACACTGTCCTAAATCCTTTACACCATCCAGCTCCTCCAGCTTCTCCTAAATCCTCACTAACACCGTCCAGCCTCTCAAATCCTCACAACACCATCCAGCTCCTCTTAAATCCACACCGAGCAACTCCTCCTAAATCCCACACCATTCCAGTACCTCAAATTCCCATAACACTGTCCAGCCTCTCAATTCCTCACAACACCATCCTGCTCCTCCCTAAATCCACAATACTGTCCTGCTCCTCTCAAACCCACACCGTCCTTCTCCTCTCAAACAACACCGAGCAGCACCTCTTAAATCCTCACCAACACCATCCAGCCCCTCAAACCCCCATAACACCGTCCAACCTCTCTTAAACCCACAACACCGTCCAGCCCCTCAAATCCTCACAACACCGTCCAGCCCCTAAGTCAACACCGTCCAAGCTCCTCCTAAATCTTTTACACCATCCAGCACCTCCGTCCACACCACACCGTCCAACACCTCTTCCCTTCATACCATACCATCCAGCGTTCTGTTCTCTCGTCACACCGGAGTCCAGCTCCCTCTCACCACATCGGTTCTATTCCACTCCCTTACTCCATCGGTTCAACAAGCAACAACAACAGCAACAACACAGCAACCGCAACAGCAGCAACAGCAACAGCAGCAACACAACAGCATCAACAACACAGCAACACCGACAGCAGCAACAGCAGCAGCAGCAACAACACAGCAACAGCAACAGCAGCAAAAGTAACAACAACAGCCACAACAGCGTCACTTCGGATCCCATTGTCTAAGTCCACACCGGCCCTCAACTCTCTTATTACACCAGTTACACTCCGTTTTTTATTTTCCTTGCTTTTCATTACCTATTTTTCTATCAAATTTGTTACTGATTGTCGAATCTATATCCCTATTTAAATAAATTTTTGTTATTTTCTTTTCTTTTCTTTTTTTCCCTTCCTAGGTTCGTAATAAATAAATAACAAAAAATGAGTGTTTCACATTCAAACTAGCCAAAAAAAAAAATCATCCACCATTAATCTTTTAGTCTTTTCCTAAAAAAACATCATAAAGAACTACGTAACCCTGATTTCTTGGTAACTCAAGAATACGTAGGAGCAGGACTTTAAATCCTGTCAGGCCCACCTTTCCCATTTTTATTCCTATTTTTATTTTCTTTATTTTTCCTTTGCAACTTCCTTTTTTATCTACTTCCATGAAAAATCAATTTAGACGTGACGCCTTGTTGATTTTCCCTTATTTCCAGTAGACCATCATCGTGATTCATAAGGAACGGGATACTTGAGACGAGACGTCCCGCTTATCTCCTTCCCATTTCTAACCCCGTATCTTGATTAAATTCCATGAAAATCAATTTAGACGTGACGTCTTGTTGATTTTCCCTTATTTCTGGTAGGCCATCACCACAAGGAATGGGGTACTTGGGACGAGATGTCCCATTTATCCCTTTCCCCTTTCTAACCCCATATTTTGATTAAAAGATGACTAATTTAGACGTGACGTCTTGTTAGCATCCTTCCCTTTTCCTGTTTTATACCAAAGCCAAGGTTAATTTGGACGCGACGTCCTGTTGACCTACACTCCATGTCTGTTTAGTTTGTTCCTTCTGTTTTTACACAAAGTACAACAATAAAATGGGAGAAATATAACATCTTTTGTAAGGCTATTTATGTTGCGCATTTTCAATCTTGGTACTATTTCTGACAGGCGATGTAGGGTGCTAATACCTTCCCTACTCGTAACCGACTCCCGAACTTGAATCTCATTTTTTTAAACCAGTGCTTTACTGAATTTAGTTTTTTTCCAATGTTTTTCCTATGGATAAAAATATTAGTGGCGACTCCCTATTTTTTTTCGTTCGTTGCATCCTATTTCGAAAGGGTCGGCCGTGCCGTCGCGATCCAGGTTGTGACACTAGGGTTTGAGGTTCAGGGTTTAGGGTTTAGGGTTTAAGGTTTAGGGCTTATGGGTTAGGGTTTAGTTTTTAGGGTTTAGGGTTTGGGGTTTAGGGTTTAATGTTTAAGGTTTGGAGTTTAGTGTTTAAGGTTTAGGGTTTAGGGTTTGGGGTCTTGTGTTTAGGGTTTAGGATTTAGGGTTAGCGGTTAGGATTTAGGGTTTGGGGTTTAGGGCTAGGGTTTAGTGTTTAGGGGTTATGGTTTGTTGTTTAGGGTTTAGGGTTTAGGGTTTGGGGTTTAGGGTCTAGGCTTTAGGGTTTAGGATTTAGGGTGTGGGGTTTAGGGTTTAGGGTTGAGGGTTTAAGGTTTAGGGTTTTGTATTTATGGTTTAGGGTTTAGCATTTAAGGTTTAGGGTTTGGGGATTATGGTTTAGGGTTGAGGGTTTAGTGTTTAGGATTTAGGTTTAGGGTTTAGGGTTTAGGGTTTAATGTTTAGGGTTTAGGGTATGGGGTTTGTGTTTACGGTTTAGGGTTTAGGGTTTGGGGTTTGGGATTTATGGTTTATGGTTTAGGGTTTGAGGTTTATGATTTATGGTTTGGGGTTTGGGGCTAGGCTTTAGTGTTTAGGGTTTAGGGTTTAGGGTTTAGGATTTAATGTTTGGGGTTTAGGATTTAGGGTTTGGGGTTTAGGGTTTGAGGTTTATGGTTTAAGGTTAAGGGTTTAAGTTTTAGGGTTTAGGGTTTAGCATTTAAGGTTTAGGGTTAGGGGTTTAGGGTTTAGGGTTGAGGGTTTAGCGTTTAGGTTTGGGGTTTGGGGTTTTGGGTTTTGGGTTCTGGGTTTATGGTTTAGGGTTTAGGGTTGATGGTTTAAGATTTTGGGTTTAGGGTATGGGTTTTTGTGTTTAGGGGTTAGGGGTTAGGGTTTAGGGTTTGGGGTTTAGGGTTTAGTGTTTAGGGTTTGGGGTTTAGGATTTATTAGGGTTTAGGGTTTAGGGTTTAGGGTTTGGGGTAGGGCTATGGTGTAGTGTTTAGGGGTTAGGGTTTAGGGTTTAGGGGTTGGGGTTTAAGGTTTAGGCTTTAGGGTTTACGGTTTGGGGTTTAGGGTTTATGGTTTGGGTTTAGGGTTTAGCATGTAGCGTTTAGGGTTTAGGGTTTAAGGTTTAGTGTTTTGGGTTCAAGGTTTTAGTTTTAAGATTTGGGGTTTAAGGTTTAGGGTTTAGGGATTGGGGTTTGTGGTTTACGGTTAGGGTTTAGGGTTGGGATTTTGGGTTTAGGGTTTAGAGTTTAGTGTTTAGGGTTTGGGGTTTAGGGTCAGGGTTTGTGGTTTAGGGTTTACGGTTTACGGGTTAGGGTTTTGGGTTTAGGGTTTAGTGTTTAGTGTTTAGGGTTTAGTGTGTAGGGTTCGGTGATTAGGGTTTAGGGTTTGGGGTTTGGGGTTTAGGGTTTAAGGTTTGGGGTTTAGGGTTTGGTGTTTAGGGGTTAGGGTGTAGGGTTTAGGGCTAGGGTTTAGTGTTTAGGGGTTAAAGTGTAGGGTTTAGGGTTTGGGGTTTATGGTCTAGGGTATTAGGGGTTAGGGTTAGGGATTAGGGCTTAGGCTATCGGATTTGAGGTTTAGGATTTATGGATTAGGGTTTAAGGTTTAGGGTTTAGGGTTTAGGGTTTGTGGTTTAGGGTTTAGGGTTTAAGGTTAGGGTTTTGGGTTTAAGGTTAGGGTTTATGGTATAGGGTTTAGGGTTTTTAGTTTAGGGCTTAGGGTTTAGGGTTTGTGGTTTAGGGTTTAGGGTTTGTGGTTTAGGGTGTATGGTGTAGGGTTTAGGGTTTAGGGTTTATGATTTAGGGTTTATGTTTGTGGTTTTAGAGTTTAGGGTTTAGGGTTTGGGGGTTATGGTTTAGGTTTTAATGTTTAGGGTTTAGGGTATAAGGTGTAGCATTTAGTGTTTAAGGTTTGGGGTTTAGTGTATTAGGGGTTAGGGTTTAGAGTTTAGGGTATATGGTTTAGGTTTTAGGATTTATGGTTTATGCTTTAGGGTTTACTGTTTAGTGTTTAGGGTTTAGGGTTTATTGTTTAGGTTTGGGGTTTAGGGTGTAGGGTTTAGTGTTTAGGGTTTACAGTTTAGGGTTTAGGGTTTAGTGTTTAAGGTGTAGGGTTTGTTGTTTAGGTTTGGGGTTTAGGGTTTAGGGTTTAGTGTTTAGAGTTTAGGGTTTAGCGTTAGGGTTTATGGGTTAGGGATTTTGGTGTAGGGTTTAGGGTTTAGGGTTTAGGGTTTAGGGTTTAGGGTTAAAGGTTTAGGTTGTAGGGTTTGAGGTTTAGGTTTATGGTTTAGGCTTTACGGTTTAGGGTTTTGGGTTTAGGGTTTAAGATTTAGGGTTTGGGGTTTATGGTTTGGGGTTTAGGGTTTACCATTTAGGGTTTAGGGTTAGGGTTTATTGTTTAGGGTTTGGGGTTTAGGGTTTGAGGTTTTGGGTTTAGGGTATTAGGGGTTAGGGTTAGGGTTTAGGGCTTAGGGTATAGGGTGTGGGGTTAGGGTTTATGGTTACGGTTTAGGGTTTTGGGTTCAAGGGTTAGCGTTTAGTGTTTGTGGTTTAGGGTTAGGGTTTAGGAGTTAGGGTTTGTGGTTTAGAGTTTAGGGTTTATGGTTTAGGGTTTAGGTTTTAGGGCTAGGGTGTATGCTTCAGGAGTTAGGGTTTTTGGTTTAGGGTTTAGGTTTTAGGGTTAATGGTTTAGGGTTTGTGGATTAGGGTTTAGGGTTTGGGGTTTGGGGTTTAGGTTTTAGAGTTTAGGGTTTAAGGTTTAGGGTTTAGCGTTTAGTCTTTAGGGTATATGGTTTGGGGTATATGGTTTAGGGTTTAAGGTTTAAGGTTTAGGGTTTAGGGTATTAGGAGTTTAGGTTTAGGGTTTAGGGTTTAGAGTTTGGGTTTAGGGTTTAGCATTTAAGTTTTAGGGTTTGGGGTTTATGGTTTAGGGTTTAGGCTTTAGTTTTAGGGTTTAGGGTTTAGGGTTTAGGGTTTAATGTTTAAGGTTTAGGGTTTACGGGTTTGACTTTAGTTTTTAGTGATTAGGGTTTGGGGTTTAGGGTTTAGTGTTTAAGGTTGGGGGTTTAGGGTTTAAGGTTTAGGGTTTAGGGTTTGGGATTTTGTGTTTAAGGTTTAGGATTTAGGGTTAGGGTTTAGGATTTGGGGTTAGGGTTTCTAGTTTAGGGCTTAGGTTTTATGGTTTATGGTTTAGGGTTTAGGGTTTATGGTTGAGGGTTTAAGGTTTAGGGTTTAGGGTTTAGGGTTTAGGGTTTAGAGTTTATGTTTGTGGTTTTAGAGTTTAGGGTTTAGGGTTTGGGGGTTATGGTTTAGGGTTTAATGTTTAGGGTTTTGGGTGTAGGGTGTAGCATTTAGTGTTTAAGGTTTGGGGTTTAAGGTTTGGGGTTTAGTGTATTAGGGATTAGGGTTTAGAGTTTAGGGTATAGGGTTTATGGTTTAGGATTTATGGTTTATGGTTTGGGGTTTAGGGTTTAGTGTTTAGGGTTTAGGGTTTGTTGTTTAGGTTTAGGGTTTAGGGTTTAGGGTTTAGTGTTTAAGGTTTACGGTTTAGGGTTTAGCATTTAGTGTTTAGGGTTTAGGGTTTGTTGTTTAGGTTTGGGGTTTAGGGTTTAGGGTTTAGTGTTTAGGGTTTAGGGATTAGGGTTTAAGGCTAGGGTTTATGGGTTAGGAATCTTGGTGTAGGGTTTAGGGGTTATGGGATACAGTTTAGGGTGTAGGTTTAAAGGTTTAGGGTGTAGGGTTTGAGGTTTCGGTTTATGGTTTAGGCTTTAATGTGTAGGTTTAGGGTTTTGGGTTTATGGTTTGGGGTTTAGGGTTTAGGGTTTGGTGTTTGGGTTTGGGGTTTAGGGTTTACCATTTAGGGTTTAGGGTTAGGGTTTATGGTTTATGGTTTAGGCTTTACGGTTTAGGGTTTTGGGTTTAGGGTTTAGGGTTTATGGTTTGGGGTTTGGGGTTTGGGGTTTAGGGTTTAAGGTTTAGGGTTTAGGGTTTACCATTTAGGGTTTAGGGTTAGGGTTTAGTGTTTAGTGTTTTATGTTTAGGGTTTGAGGTTTAGGGTTTAGGGTATTAGGGGTTAGGGTTTAGGGCTTAGGGTATAGGGTTTGGGGTTTACGGTTTATGGTTTACGATTTAGGGTTTAGTGTTCAAGGTTTAGGGTTTAGGGTTTATGGTTTAGGGTTTAAGGTTTAGAATTTAGGGTTTAGGGTCTAAGGTTTATGGTTTAGGGTTTAGAGTTTAGGGTTTAGGGTTTAGGTTTTAGGGCTAGGGTTTAGGGTTTAGGGGTTGGGGTTTCTGGTTTAGGGTTTAGGTTTTAGGGTTGATTGTTGAGGGTTTAAGGTTTGTGGATTAGGATTTAGGGTTTAGGGTTTAGGTTTTAGAGTTTAGGGTTTAGGGTTTAGGGTTTAGGGATTAGGGTTTAGCGTTTAGTCTTTAGGGTTTATGGTTTGGGGTATATGGTTTAAGGTTTAGGGCTTAAGGTTTAGGGTTTAGGGTATTAGGAGTTTGGGTTTAGGGTTTAGGGTTTAGAGTTTGGGTTTAGGGTTTAGCATTGAAGTTTTAGGGTGTGGGGTTTATGGTTAAGGGTTTAGGCTTTACTTTTAGGGTTTGGGGTTTAGGGTTTAGGGTTTAAGGTTTACGGTTTACGGGTTAGACTTTAGTCTTTAGTGTTTAGGGTTTGGGGTTTAGGGTTTAGTGTTTAAGGTTTGGGGTTAGGGTTTAAGGTTTAGGGTTTAGTGTTTGGGATTTTGTGTTTAGGGTTTAGGATTTAGGGTTAGGGTTTAGGATTTGGGGTTTGGGTTTTTAGTTTAGGGCTTAGGTTTTAGGGTTTGTGGTTTAGGGTTTAGGGTTTGTGGTTGAGGGTTTAAGGTTTAGGGTTTAGGGTTAGGGTTTAGGGTTTAGGGTTTATGTTTGTGGTTTTAGAGTTTAGGGTTTAGGGTTTGGGGGTTATGGTTTATGGTTTAATGTTTAAGGTTTAGGGTGTAGGGTATAGCATTTAGTGTTTAAGGTTTGGGGTTTAAGGTTTAGGGTTTAGGGTTTAGGGTTTAAGGTTTAGGGTTTAGGGTTTACGTTTGTGGTTTTAGAGTTTAGGGTTTAGGGTTTAAGGGTTATGGTTTAGGGTTTAATGTTTAGGGTTTGGGGGTAGGGTGTAGCATTTAGTGTTTAAGGTTTGGGGTTTAAGGTTTGGTGTTTAGTGTATTAGGGATTAGGGTTTAGAGTTTTGGGTATAGGGTTTAAGGTTTAGGATTTATGGTTTACGATTTAGGGTTTAGTGTTTAGTGTTTAGGGTTTAGGGTTTGTTGTTTAGGTTTGTGGTTTAGGGTTTAGGGTTTAGTGTTTAAGGTTTACGGTTTAGGGTTTAGCATTTAGTGTTTAGGGTTTAGGGTTTGTTGTTTAGGTTTGGGGTTTAGGGTTTAGTGTTTAGGGTTTAGGGATTAGGGTTTAAGGCTAGGGTTTATGGGTTAGGGATCTTGGTGTAGGGTTTAGGCGTTATGGGATACAGTTTAGGGTGTAGGTTTAAAGGTTTAGGGTGTAGGGTTTGAGGTTTCGGTTTATGGTTTAGGCTTTACGGTGTAGGTTTAGGGTTTCGGGTTTTGGGTTTATTGTTTGGGGTTTAGTGTTTAGGGTTTGGGGTTTGGGGTTTAGGGTTTACCATTTAGGGTTTAGGGTTAGGGTTTAGTGTTTAGGGTTTTGGGTTTAGGGTTTGAGGTTTTGGGTTTAGGGTATTAGGGGTTAGGGTTAGGGTTTAGGGCTTAGGGTATAGGGTTTGGGGTTTACGGTTTATGGTTTACGGTTTAGGGTTTAGTGTTCAAGGTTTAGGGTTTAGGGTTTGTGGTTTAGGGTTTAGGGTTTAGAAGTTAGGGTTTATGGTTTAAGGTTTAGGGTTTAGGGTTTAGAGTTTAGGGTTTAGTGTTTAGGTTTTAGGGCTAGGGTTTAGGGTTTAGGGGTTAGGGTTTCTGGTTTAGGGTTTAGGTTTTAGGGTTGAGGGTTGAGGGTTTAGGGTTTGTGCATTAGGGTTTAGGGTTTGGGGTTTAGGTTTTAGAGTTTAGGGTTTAGGGTTTAGGGTTTAGCATTTAGTCTTTAGGGTTTAGGGTTTGGGGTATATGGTTTAGGGTTTAGGGTTTAAGATTTAGGGTTTAGGGTATTAGGAGTTTGGGTTTAGGGTTTAGGGTTTAGAGTTTGGGTTTAGGGTTTAGCATTGAAGTTTTAGGGTTTGGGGTTTATGGTTTAGGGTTAAGGCTTTAGTTTTAGGGTTTCAGGTTTAAGGTTCAGGGTTTAAGGTTTAGGGTTTACGGGTTAGACTTTAGTTTTTAGTGTTTAGGGTTTGGGGTTTAGGGTTTAGTGTTTAAGGTTTGGGGTTTAGTGTTTAAGATTTAGGGTTTAGGGTTTGGGATTTTGTGTTTAGGGTTTAGGATTTAGGGTTAGGGTTTAGGATTTAGGGTTAGGGTTTCTAGTTTAGGGCTTAGGTTTTAGGGTTTTTGGTTTAGGGCTTAGGGTTTTTGGTTTAGGTTTTAGGGTTTTTGGTTTAGGTTTTAGGGTTTAGGGTTTAGGGTTTAGGGTTTAGGGTTTAGGGTTTATGTTTGTGGTTTTACAGTTTAGGGTTTAGGGTTTGGGGGTTATGGTTTAGGGTTTAATGTTTAGGGTTTAGGGTGTAGGGTATAGTATTTAGTGTTTATGGTTTGGGGTTTAAGGTTTGGGGTTTAGTGTATTAGGGATTAGGTTTAGAGTTTAGGGTATAGGGTATAGGGTTTAGGATTTATGGTTACGGTTTAGGGTTTAATGTTTAGTGTTTAGGGTTTAGGGTTTGTTTGTTTAAGTTTGGGGTTTAGGGTTTAGCGTTTAGTGTTTAGGGTTTACGGTTTAGGGTTTAGTATTCAGTGTTTAGGGTTTAGGGTTTGTTGTTTAGATTTGGGGTTTGGGGTTTAGGGTTTAGGGTTTAGGGCTAGGGTTTATGGGTTAGGGATCTTGGTGTAGGGTTTAGGGGTTATGGGATACATTTAGGGTATAGGTTGAAAGGTTTAGGGTGTAGGGTTTGAGGTTTGGGTTTATGGTTTAGGTTTTACGGTGTAGGTTTAGGGTTTCGGGTTTAGGGTTTATGGTTTGGGGTTTGGCGTTTGGGGTTTAAGGTTTAGGGGATAGGGTTTACCATTTAGAGTTTAGGGTTAGGGTTTAGTGTTTAGGGTTTTGGGTTTAGGGTTTGAGGTTTTGGGTTTAGGGTATTATGGGTTAGGGTTAGGGTTTAGGGCTTAGGGTGTAGGGTTTGGGGTTTACGGTTTATGGTTTACTGTGTAGGGTTTAGTGTTCAAGGTTTAGGGTTTAGGGTTTGTGGTTTAGGGTTTAGGGTTTAGAAGTTAGGGTTTATGGTTTAAGGTTTAGGGTTTAGAGTTTAGGGTTTAGGGTTTAGGTTTTAGGGCTAGGGTTTAGGGTTTAGGGGTTAGGGTTTCTGGTTTAGGGTTTAGGTTTTATGGTTGAGGGTTTAGGGTTTAGGGTTTAGGGTTTAAGGTTTAGGGTTTACGGGTTAGACTTTTGTTTTTAGTGTTTAGGGTTTGATGTTTAGGGTTTAGTGTTTAAGGTTTGGGGTTTAGTGTTTAAGGTTTCGGGTTTAGGGTTTAGGATTTTGTGTTTAGGGTTTAGGATTTAGGGTTAAGGTTTAGGATTTGGGGTTAGGGTTTCGAGTTTAGGGCTTAGGTTTTAAGGTTTGTGGTTTAGGGTTTAGGGTTTGTGGTTTAGGGTTTAAGGTTTAGGGTTTAGGGTTTAGGGTTTAGGGTTTAGGGTTGATGTTTGTGGTTTTAGAGTTTAGGGTTAGGGTTTGGGGGTTATGGTTTAGGGTTTAATGTTTAGGGTTTAGGGTGTAGGGTGTAGCATTTAATGTTTATGGTTTGGGGTTTAAGGTTTGGGGTTTAGTGTATTAGGGCTTAGGGTTTAGAGTTTAGGGTATAAGGTTTATGGTTTAGGATTTATGGTTTACGGTTTAGGGTTTATGGTTTAGTGTTTAGGGTTTAGGGTTTGTTGTTTAGGTTTGGTGTTTAGGGTTTAGGGTTTAGTGTTTAGGGTTTAGCGTTTAATGTTTAGGGTTTAGGGTTTGTTGTTTGGGTTTGGGGTTTAGGGTTTAGGGTTTAGGGCTAGGGTTTTTGGGTTAGGGATTTTGGTGTAGGGTTTAGGGGTTATGGGATACAGATTAGGGTTTAGGTTTAAAGGTTTAGGGTGTAGGGTTTGAGGTTTGGGTTTATGGTTTAGGCTTTATGATTTAGGGTTTCGGGTTTAAGGTTTAGGGTTTAAGGTTTGGGGTTTGGGGTTTAGGGTTTAGGGTTTACCATTTAGGGTTTATGGTTAGGGTTTAGTGTTTAGGGTTTAGGGTTTAGGGTTTGAGGTTTATGGTTTAGGGTATTATGGGTTAGGGTTAGGGTTTAGGGCTTAGGGTATAGGGTCTGGGATTTACCATTTTTGGTTTATGGTTTAGGGTTTTGGGTTTAAGGTTTAAGGTTTAGGCTTTGTGGTTTAGGGTTTTGGGTTCAAGGTTTAAGGTTTAGGGTTTGTTGTTTAGGGTTTAGGCTTTAGGAGTTAGGGTTTGTGGTTTAGGGTTTAGGGTTTAGGGTTTAGGGTTTAGGGCTAGAGTTTAGGGTTCAAGGGTTAGGGTTTCTGGTTTAGGGTTTAGGGTTTAGGGTTGAGGGTTGAGGGTTTAGGGTTTGTGGATTAGGGTTTAGGGTTTGGGGTTTAGGGTTTAGGTTTTAGAGTTTAGGGTTTAAGGTTTAGGGTGTAAGGTTTAATGTTTAGTCTTTAGGGTTTATGGTTTGGGGTATATGGTTTAGGGTTTAGGGTTTAAGGTTTAGGGTTTAGGGTATTAGGAGTTTGGGTTTAGGGTTTAGGGTTTAGAGTTTGGGTTTAGGGTTTAACATTTATGTTTTAGGGTTTGGGGTTTATGGTTTAGGGTTTAGGCTTTAGTTTTAGGGTTTAGGGTTTAAGGTTTAGCGTTTAGGGTTTAAGGTTTAGGGTTTATGGGTTAGAGTTTAGTTTTTAGGGTTTTAGGTTTGGGGTTTAAAGTTTAGTGTTTAAGGTTTGGGGTTTAGAGTTTAAGGTTTAGGATTTTGGGTTTAGGGGTTTGTGTTTAGGGTTTAGGATTTAGGGTTAGGGGTTAGGATTTAGGGTTTGGGGTTTAGGGCTAGGGTTTAGTGTTTAAGGGTTAAAATTTATGTTTTAAGGTTTAGGGTTTAGGGTTTATGGTTTAAGGTTTCGGGTTTAGGGTTTAGTGTTTATGGTTTAGGGTTTAAGGTTTAGGGTTTAGGGTATTAGGGACTTAAGGTTAGGGTTTATGGCTTAGGGTATAGGGTTTGGGTTTAGGGTTTAGGGTTTAAGGGTTAGCGTATTAGGGTTTAGGGTTTGGGGTTTAGGGTTTAGCATTTAGGGGTTGGGGTTTATGGTTCAGGGTTTAGTGTTTAGGGTTTAGGGTTTATGGGTTAGGGTTTAGGGTTTAAGGTTTAGGGTTTATGGGTTACGCTTTAGGGTTTAGGGGTTGGGGTTTAAGGTTTAGGGTTTAGGGCTAGGGTTTAGTGTTTAAGGGTTAAGGTTTAAAGGTTTAGGGTGTAGGGTTTGAGGTTTGGGTTTATGGTTTAGGCTTTACGGTTTAGGGTTTCGGGTTTAAGGTTTAGGGTTTAAGGTTTGGGGTTTGGGGTTTGGGGTTTGGGGTTTAGGGTTTAGGGTTTACCATTTAGGGTTTATGGTCAGGGTTTAGTGTTTAGGGTTTAGGGTTTAGGGTTTGAGGTTTATGGTTTAGGGTATTATGGGTTAGGGTTAGGGTTTAAGGCTTAGGGTATAGGGTTTGGGATTTACCGTTTTTGGTTTATGGTTTAGGGTTTTGGGTTCAAGGTTTAAGGTTTAGGGTTTGTGGTTTAGGGTTTAGGTTTTAGGAGTTAGGGTTTGTGGTTTAGGGTTTAGGGTTTAGGGTTTAGGGTTTAGGGCTAGGGTTTAGGGTTCAAGGGTTAGGGTTTCTGGTTTAGGGTTTAGGTTTTAGGGTTGAGGGTTGAGGGTTTAGGGTTTGTGGATTAGGGTTTAGGGTTTGGGGTTTAGGGTTTAGGTTTTAGAGTTTAGGGTTTAAGGTTTAGGGTGTAGGGTTTAACGTTTAGTCTTTAGGGTTTATGGTTTGGGGTATATGGTTTAGGGTTTAGGGTTTAAGGTTTAGGGTTTAGGGTATTAGGAGTTTGGGTTTAGGGTTTAGGGTTTAAAGTTTGGGTTTAGGGTTTAGCATTTAAGTTTTAGGGTTTAGGGTTTAGGGTTTAGGCTTTAGTTTTAGGGTTTAGGGTTTAAGGTTTAGGGTTTAGGGTTTAAGGTTTAGGGTTTAGGGTTTAGAGTTTAGTTTTTAGGGTTTCAGGTTTGGGGTTTAGGGTTTAGTGTTTAAGGTTTGGGGTTTAGAGTTTAAGGTTTAGGGTTTAGGGTTTGGGGTTTTGTGTTTAGGGTTTAGGATTTAGGGTTAGGGGTTAGGATTTAGGGTTTGGGGTTTAGGGCTAGGGTTTAGTGTTTAAGGGTTACGATTTATGTTTTAAGGTTTAGGGTTTAGGGTTTAGGGTTTAAGGTTTTGGGTTTAGGGTTTAGTGTTTATGGTTTAGGGTTTAAGGTTTAGGGTTTAGGGTATTAGGGACTTAAGGTTAGGGTTTACGGCTTAGGGTATAGGGTTTGGGTTTAGGGTTTAGGGTTTAGGGGTTAGTGTATTAGGGTTTAGGGTTTGGGGTTTAGGGTTTACAATTTAGGGGTTGGGGTTTATAGTTCAGGGTTTAGTGTTTAGGGTTTAGGGTTTATGGGTTAGGGTTTAGGGTTTAAGGTTTAGAGTTTATGGATTAAGGTTTAGGGTTTAGGGGTTGGGGTTTAAGGTTTAGGGTTTAGGGCTAGGGTTTAGTGTTTAAGGGTTAAGGTTTGTGGTTTAGGGTGTAGGGTTTAAGGTTTAGGGTATGGGGTTTAGGGTCTAGGCTTTAGGGTTTATAGTTTGGGGTTTAGGGTTTGGGGTTTAGGGTTTAGCGTTTAGGGTTTAGGGTTTGGGATTTTGGGTAATTTGGGTTTATGGTTTAGGGTTTAGGGTTTAGGGTTTGGGGTTTGTGGTTTAGGATTTAGGGTTTAAGGTTTAACATTTAGGGTTTGGGGTTTAGGGTTCAGGGTTTAGGGTTTATGGTTTATGGGTTAGGGTTTAGTGGTTAGTGTTTATGGTTTAGGGTTTATGGTTTAGGGTTTTGGGGTTAGGGTTTCTGGTTTAGGGCTTAGGTTTTAGGGTGTGTGGTTTAGGGTTTAGGGTTTGTGGTTTAGGGTTTAGGGTTTGTGGTTTATGGTTTAGGATTTAGGGTTTGTGTTTATGGTTTATGGTGTAGGGTTTAGCATTTAGTGTTTAGGGTTTGGGGTTTAAGGTTTGGGGTTTAGTGTATTAAGGGTTAGGGTTTAGGGTTTAAGGTATAGGGTTTAGGGTTTAGGGTTAGGATTTATGGTTTAGGGTTTAGGGTTTAGTGTTTAGTGTTTAGGGTTTAGGGTTTAGGGTTTTGGGTTTAGGGTTTAGTGTTTAGGGTTTAGGGGTTAGGGTTTTTGGTTTAGGGTTTAGGGGTTATGGGATACAATTTAGGGTTTAGGTTTAAAGGTTTATGGTTTAGGGTTGAGGTTTGGGTTTATGGTTTAGACTTTAGGGTTTAGGGTTTGCGGATTACGGTTTAAGCTTTGAGGTTTACGGCTAGGGTTTAGTGTTTACGGGCTAGGGTTTAGGGTTTGGGGTTTAGGGTCTAGGCTTTAGTGTTTATGGTTTGGGGTTTAGGGTTTAGGGTTTAGGGTTAAGGGTTTATGGTTTAGGGTATTAGGGGCTTAAGGTTAGGGTTTAGGGCTTAGGGTATATGGTTTGGGTTTGGGGTTTATGGTTTAGGGTTTCTGGTTTATGGTTTAGGGTTTAAGGTTTGTGGTTTAGGGTTTAGTGTTAATGGTGTGGGGTTTAGGGTTTAGGGTTTAGGGTTTAGGGTTTAAGGTTTAGAGTTTAGGGTATTAGGGGTTAGGGTTAGTGTTTAGGGCTTAAGGTATAGGGTTTGGGGTTTATGGTTTATGGTTTATGGTTTAAGGTTTCGGGTTCAAGGTTTAGGGTTTAGGATTTAGGGCTAGCGTTAAGGGTTAAGGGTTTATGGGTTAATGGTTTAGGGTTTGTGGATTAGGGTTTATGGTTTGGGGTATAGGTTTTAGAGTTTAGGGTTTAAGGTTTAAGGTTTAGGGTTTAGGGTTTAGTGTTTAGTGTTTAGGGTTTATGGTTTGGGGTATATGGTTTAGGGTTTAGGTTTTAGGGTTTAAGGTTTAGGGTTTAGGGTATTAGGTGTTTGGGTTTAGGGTTAGGGTTTAGGATTTAGTGTTTTGGGTTTAGGGTTTAGGGGTTAGGGTTTAGGGTTTAGGGTTTAAGGTTTAGGGTTTAGGGTATGGGGGTTTGTGTTTAGGGTTTAGGGTTTAGGGTTTGGGGTTTATGGTTTATGGTTAGGGTTTAGGCTTTAGGGTTTTGTGTTTAGGGTTTAGGGTTTAGGGTTTAGCATTTAAGGTTTAGGGTTTGGGGTTTATGGTTTAGGGTTGAGGGTTTAGGTTTTAGGGTTTAGGGTTTAGCATTTTAGG
This sequence comes from Clitoria ternatea, assembly GCA_037962975.1. Taxonomy (NCBI): domain Eukaryota; kingdom Viridiplantae; phylum Streptophyta; class Magnoliopsida; order Fabales; family Fabaceae; genus Clitoria; species Clitoria ternatea. The sequence continues at coordinate 75,719,560 of CM075675.1, forward strand.
TTTAGGGTTAGGGGTTTATGGTTTAGGGTTGAGGGTTTAGTGTTTAGGGTTTGGGGTTTATGGTTAGGGTTTTAGGTTTAGGGTTTAGGGTTTACAGATTAGGGTTTATGGTTTAGGGTTTAGGGTTTATGGTTTAAGGTTTAGGGTTTAGGGTATGGGTTTTTGTGTTTAAGGGTTCGGGTTTGGGGTTTGGGGTTTAGGCTTTATGGTTTAGGGTTTAAGGTTTATGGTTTAGGGTATTAGGGGCTTAAGGGTAGGGTTTAGGGCTTAGGGTATATGGTTTGGGTTTGGGGTTTATGGTTTAGGGTTTCTGGGTTAGGGTTTAGGGTTTGTGGTTTTGGGTTTAGGGTTTAAGGTTTAGAGTTTAGGGTATTAGGGGTTAGGGTTAGTGTTTAGGGCTTAGGGTATAGGGTTTGGGGTTTACGATTTATGGTTTATGGTTTAGGGTTTCTGGTTCATGGTTTATGGTTTAAGGTTTATGGTTTAGGGTTTAGGGTTTAGGAGTTAGGGTTTGTTGTGTAGGGTTTAGGGTTTAGAGTTTAGGGTTGAGGGTTAAGGGTTAGGGTTTATGGTTTAGGGTTAGGGTTAGGGTTTGGGGTTTACGTTTTAGAGTTTAGGGTTTAGGGTTTAGGGTTTAGGGTTAGGGTTTAGGGTTTACGGTTTAGGGTTTAGTGTTTTAGGTTTAGGGTTTAGGGGTTATGGTTTAGTGTTTAAGGTTTAGGGTTTAGGGTATGGGGGTGTGTGTTTAGGGTTTAGGGTTTAGGGTTTAGCATTTAAGGTTTAGGGTTTGGGGTTTATGGTTTAGGGTTGAGGGTTTATGTTTTAGGGTTTAGGGTTTATCATTTTAGGTTTAGGGTTAGGGGTTTATGGTTTAGGGTTAAGGGTTTAGGGTTTGTGGTTTAGGATTTGTGGTTTAGGGTTTAGGGTTTAGGGTTTAGGGTTTAGGGTTTAAGGTTTAGAGTTTAGGGTAGTAGGGGTTAGGGTTAGTGTTTAGGGCTTAGGGTATAGGGTTTGGGGTTTACGGTTTATGGTTTATGGTTTAGGGTTTAAGGTTTAGGGTTTAAGGTATTAGGAGTTTGGGTTTAGGGTTAGGGTTTAGGGTTTAGGGTTTAGTGTTTTGGGTTTAGGGTTTAGGGGTTTAGGGTTTAGGGTTTAGGGTTTAGGGGTTGGGGTTTAAGGTTTAGGGTTTAGGGCTAGGGTTTAGTGTTTAAGGGTTAAGGTTTGTGGTTTAGGGTCTAGGGTTTAAGGTTTAGGGTATGGGGTTTAGGGTCTAGGCTTTAGGGTTTATGGTTTGGGGTTTGGGGTTTGGGGTTTAGGGTTTAGTGTTTAGGGTTTAGGGTTTGGGATTTTGGGTAATTGGGGTTTATGGTTTAGGGTTTAGGGTTTAGGGTTTGGGGTTTGTGGTTTAGGATTTAGGGTTAAAGGTTTAATATTTAGGGTTTGGGATTCAGGGTTCAGGGTTTAGGGTTTATGGTTTATGGGTTAGGGTTTAGTGGTTAGTGTTTATGGTTTAGGGTTTATGGTTTAGGGCTAGGGTTTAGGGTTTTGCGGTTAGGGTTTTTGGTTTAGGGCTTAGGTTTTAGGGTGTGTGGTTTAGGGTTTAGGGTTTGTGGTTTAGGGTTTAGGGTTTATGGTTTATGGTTTAGGATTTAGGGTTTGTGTTTATGGTTTATGGTGTAGGGTTTAGCGTTTAGTGTTTAGGGTTTGGGGTTTAAGGTTTGGGGTTTAGTGTATTAAGGGTTAGGGTTTAGGGTTTAGGGTATAGGGTTTATGGTTTAGGGTTTAGGATTTATGGTTTAGGGTTTAGGGTTTAGTGTTTAGTGTTTAGGGTTTAGGGTTTAGGGTTTAGGGTTTAGGGTTTAGCGTTTAGGGTTTAGGGGTTAGGGTTTTTGGTTTAGGGTTTAGGGGTTATGGGATACAATTTAGGGTTTAGGTTGAAAGGTTTATGGTTTAGGGTTGAGGTTTGGGTTTATGGTTTAGACTTTAGGGTTTGGGGTTTGGGGTTTACGGTTTAAGCTTTGAGGTTTACGGCTAGGGTTTAGTGTTTACGGGCTAGGGTTTAGGGTTTGGGGTTTAGGGTCTAGGCTTTAGTGTTTATGGTTTGGGGTTTAGGGTTTAGGGTTTAGGGTTAAGGGTTTATGGTTTAGGGTATTAGGGGCTTAAGGTTAGGGTTTAGGGCTTAGGGTATATGGTTTGGGTTTGGGGTTTATGGTTTAGGGTTTCTGGTTTAGGGTTTAGGGTTTAAGGTTTGTGGTTTAGGGTTTAGTGTTAAGGGTGTGGGGTTTAGGGTTTAGGGTTTATGGTTTAGGGTTTAGGGTTTAAGGTTTAGAGTTTAGGGTATTAGGGGTTAGGGTTAGTGTTTAGGGCTTAAGGTATAGGGTTTGGGGTTTACGGTTTATGGTTTATGGTTTAAGGTTTCGGGTTCAAGGTTTAGGGTTTAGGATTTAGGGCTAGGGTTAAGGGTTAAGGGTTTATGGGTTAATGGTTTAGGGTTTGTGGATTTGGGTTTAGGGTTTGGGGTATAGGTTTTAGAGTTTAGGGTTTAGGGTTTAAGGTTTAGGGTTTAGGGTTTAGTGTTTAGTGTTTAGGGTTTATGGTTTGGGGTATATGGTTTAGGGTTTAGGGTTTAGGGTTTAAGGTTTAGGGTTTAGGGTATTAGGTGTTTGGGTTTAGGGTTAGGGTTTAGGATTTAGTGTTTTGGGTTTAGGGTTTAGGGGTTAGGGTTTAGGGTTTAGGGTTTAAGGTTTAGGGTTTAGGGTATGGGGGTTTGTGTTTAGGGTTTAGGGTTTAGGGTTTGGGGTTTATTGTTTATGGTTAGGGTTTAGGCTTTAGGGTTTTGTGTTTAGGGTTCAGGGTTTAGGGTTTAGCATTTAAGGTTTAGGGTTTGGGGTTTATGGTTTAGGGTTGAGGGTTTAGGTTTTAGGGTTTAGGGTTTAGCATTTTAGGTTAGGGGTTTAGGGTTTAGGGTTGAGGGTTTAGCGTTTAGGGTTTGGGGTTTATGGTTGGGGTTTTAGGTTTAGGGTTTAGGGTTTACAGATTAGGGTTTATGGTTTAGGGTTTAGGGTTTATGGTTTAAGGTTTAGGGTTTAGGGTATGGGTTTTTGTGTTTAGGGGTTTAGGTTTGGGGTTTGGGGTTTGGGCTTTATGGTTTAGGGTTTAAGGTTTATGGTTTAGGGTATTAGGGGCTTAAGGTTAGGGTTTAGGGCTTAGGGTATAGGGTTTGGGTTTGGGGTTTATGGTTTAGGGTTTCTGGGTTTGGGTTTAGGGTTTATGGTTTATGGTTTAGGGTTTAGGGTTTAGGGTTTAGGGTTTAAGGTTTAGAGTTTAGGGTATTAGGGGTTAGCGTTAGCGTTTAGGGCTTAGGGTATAGGGTTTGGGGTTTACGGTTTATGGTTTATGGTTTAGGGTTTCGGGTTCATGGTTTAGGGGTTAAGGTTTATGGTTTAGGGTTTAGGGTTTAGGAGTTAGGGTTTGTTGTGTAGGGTTTAGGGTTTAGAGTTTAGGGTTGAGGGTTGAGGGTTAAGGGTTAGGGTTTGTGGATTAGGGTTAGGGTTAGGGTTTGGGGTTTACGTTTTAGAGTTTATGGTTTAGGGTTTAGGGTTTAGTGTTTAGTGTTTAGGGTTTATGGTTTGGGGTATATGGTTTAGGGTTTAGGGTTTAAGGTTTAGGGTTTAGGGTATTAGGAGTTTGGGTTTAGGGTTAGGGTTTAGGGTTTAGTGTTTTAGGTTTAGGGTTTAGGGGTTAGGGTTTAGTGTTTAAGGTTTAGGGTTTAGGGTATGGGGGTGTGTGTTTAGGGTTTAGGGTTTAGGGTTTGGGGTTTGGTGTTTAGGGTTTAGGGTTTAGGGTTTTGTGTTTAGGGTTTAGGGTTTAGGGTTTAGCATTTAAGGTTTAGTGTTTGGGGTTTATGGTTTAGGGTTGAGGGTTTAGGTTTTAGGGTTTAGGGTTTAGCATTTTAGGTTTAGGGTTAGGGGTTTATGGTTTAGGGTTAAGGGTTTAGGGTTTGTGGTTTAGGGTTTGTGGTTTAGGGTTTAGGGTTTAGGGTTTAGGGTTTAAGGTTTAGAGTTTAGGGTAGTAGGGGTTAGGGTTAGTGTTTAGGGCTTAGGGTATAGGGTTTGGGGTTTACGGTTTATGGTTTATGGTTTAGGGTTTAAGGTTTAGGGTTTAAGGTATTAGGAGTTTGGGTTTAGGGTTAGGGTTTAGGGGTTAGGGTTTAGTGTTTTGGGTTTAGGGTTTAGGGGTTAGGGTTTAGGGTTTAAGGTTTAGGGTTTAGGGTATGGGATTTGTGCTTAGGGTTTAGGGTTTAGGGTTTGGGGTTTGGGTTTAGGGTTTAGGGTTTAGGGTTTTGTGTTTAGGGTTTAGGGTTTAGCATTTAAGGTTTAGGTTTTGGGGTTTATGGTTTAGGGTTGAGGGTTTAGGTTTTAGGGTTTAGGGTTTAGCATTTTAGGTTTAGGGTTAGGGGTTTATGGTTTAGGGTTGATGGTTTAGCGTTTAGGGTTTAGGGTTTATGGTTTAGGGTTTTAGGTTTAGGGTTTAGGGTTTACAGATTAAGGTTTATGGTTTAGGGTTTAGGGTTTGTGGGTTTAGGGTTTAGGGTATGGGTTTTTGTGTTTAGGGGTTAGGGTTTGGGGTTTTGGGTTTGGGCTTTATGGTTTAGGGTTTATGGTTTAGGGTTTGGGGTTTAGGGCTATGGTTTAGTTTTTAGGGGTTAGGGTTAGGGTTTAGGGGTTGGAGTTTAAGGTCTAGGCTTTAGGGTTTAGGGTTTGGGGTTTGGGGTTTAGCGTTTACGGTTTAGGGTTTAGGTTTACGGTTTAGCGTTTAGCGTTTAGGGTTTAGGGTTTAAGGTTTAGGGTTTAAGGTTTAGGTTTAAGGTTTAGGGTTTAAGGTTTAGAGTTTAAGGTTTAGGGATTGGGGTTTGTGGTTTACAGTTTAGAGTTTAGGGTTGGGATTTAGGGTTTAGGGTTTAGAGTTTAATGTTTAGGGTTTGGGGTTTAGGGTTTGGGGTTTATAGTTTAGGGTTTACGGTTTACAGGTGACGGTTTAGTGTTTAGAGATTAGTGTGTAGGGTTCGGTGATAGGGTTTAGGGTTTGGGGTTTAGGGTTTAGGGTTTAAGGTTTGGGGTTTAGGGTTTAGGGTTTAGGGTTGGGGTTTAGGGTTTAGGGTTTAGGGCTAGGGTTTTGTGTATAAGGGTTAAGGTTTATGGTTTAGGGTTTAGGGTTTAAGGTTTAGGGTTTGGGGTTTAGGGTCTAGGCTTTAGGGTTTATGGTTTGGGGTTTGGGGTTTAGGGTTTAGGGTTTAGCGTTTAGGGTTTAGGGTATTAGGAGTTTGGGTTTAGGGTTAGGGTTTAGGGTTTACGGTTTAGGGTTTAGTGTTTTAGGTTTAGGGTTTAGGGGTTAGGGTTTAGTGTTTAAGGTTTAGGGTTTAGGGTATGGGGGTGTGTGTTTAGGGTTTAGGGTTTAGGGTTTGGGGTTTGGTGTTTAGGGTTTAGGGTTTTGTGTTTAGGGTTTAGGGTTTAGCATTTAAGGTTTAGGGTTTGGGGTTTATGGTTTAGGGTTGAGGGTTTAGGTTTTAGGGTTTAGGGTTTAGCATTTTAGGTTTAGGGTTAGGGGTTTATGGTTTAGGGTTAAGGGTTTAGTGTTTGTGGTTTAGGGTTTGTGGTTTAGGGTTTAGGGTTTAGGGTTTAGGGTTTAGGGTTTAAGGTTTATAGTTTAGGGTAGTAGGGGTTAGGGTTAGTGTTTAGGGCTTAGGGTATAGGGTTTGGGGTTTACGGTTTATGGTTTATGGTTTAGGGTTTAAGGTTTAGGGTTTAAGGTATTAGGAGTTTGGGTTTAGGGTTAGGGTTTAGGGTTTAGGGTTTAGTGTTTTGGGTTTAGGGTTTAGGGGTTAGGGTTTAGGGTTTAAGGTTTAGGGTTTAGGGTATGGGGTTTGTGTTTAGGGTTTAGGGTTTAGGGTTTGGGGTTTGGGTTTGGGGTTTGGGGTTTAGGGTTTTGTGTTTAGGGTTTAGGGTTTAGCATTTAAGGTTTAGGGTTTGGGGTTTATGGTTTAGGGTTGAGGGTTTAGGTTTTAGGGTTTAGGGTTTAGCATTTTAGGTTTAGGGTTAGGGGTTTATGGTTTAGGGTTGAGGGTTTAGCGTTTAGGGTTTAGGGTTTATGGTTTAGGGTTTTAGGTTTAGGGTTTATAAATTAAGGTTTATGGTTTAGGGTTTAGGGTTTGTGGTTTAAGGTTTAGGGTTTAGGGTATGGGTTTTTGTGTTTAGGGGTTAGGGTTTGGGGTTTTGGGTTTGGGCTTTATGGTTTAGGGTTTATGATTTAGGGTTTGGGGTTTAGGGCTATGGTTTAGTTTTTAGGGGTTAGGGGTTAGGGTTTAGGGGTTGGAGTTTAAGGTCTAGGCTTTAGGGTTTAGGGTTTGGGGTTTGGGGTTTAGCGTTTATGGTTTAGGGTTTAGGTTTAGGGTTTATTGTTTAGCGTTTAGGGTTTAGGGTTTAAGGTTTAGGGTTTAAGGTTTAGGTTTAAGGTTTAGGGTTTAAGGTTTAGAGTTTAGGGTTTAGGGATTGGGGTTTGTGGTTTACAGTTTAGAGTTTAGGGTTGGGATTTAGGGTTTAGGGTTTAGAGTTTAACGTTTAGGGTTTGGGGTTTAGGGTTTGGGGTTTATAGTTTAGGGTTTACGGTTTACAGGTGACGGTTTAGTGTTTAGAGATTAGTGTGTAGGGTTCGGTGATAGGGTTTAGGGTTTGGGGTTTGGGGTTTAGGGTTTAAGGTTTGGGGTTTAGGGTTTAGGGTTGGGGTTTAGGGTTTAGGGTTTAGGGTTAGGGTTTTGTGTATAAGGGTTAAGGTTTATGGTTTAGGGTTTAGGGTTTAAGGTTTAGGGTTTAGGGTTTAGGGTCTAGGCTTTAGGGTTTATGGTTTGGGGTTTAGGGTTTAGGGTTTAGGGTTTAGTGTTTAGGGTTTAGGGTTTGGGATTTTGGGTAATTGGGGTTTAGGGTTTAGGGTTTAAGGTTTAGTGTTTGGGGTTAGGGTTTAGGGTTTAGGGTTTAACATTTAAGGTTTAGGGTTTGGGGTTTAGGCTTTAGGGTTTAGGGTTTGGTGTTTGGAGTTTAGGATTTAGGGTTTAAGGTTTAGCGTTTAGGGTTTGGGGTTCAGGGTTCAGGGTTTAGCGTTTAGGCTTTACGGGTTAGGGTTTAGTGGTTAGGGTTTAGGGTTTAGGGTTTAGGGTTTAGGGCTAGGGTTTAGGGTTTAGGGTTTCTGGTTAGGGTTTCTGGTTTATGGCTTAGGTTTTACGGTGTGTGGTTTAGGGTTTAGGGTTTGTGGTTTAGGGTTTAGGGTTTGTGGTTTAGGGTTTAGGATTTAGGGTTTGTGTTTGTGGTTTTAGAGTTTAGGGTTCAGGGTTTGGGGTTTATTTTTTTGGGTTTAATGTTTAGGGTTTATGGTGTAGGGTTTAGCGTTTAGTGTTTAGGGTTTGGAGTTTAGTGTATTACGGGTTAGGGTTTAGGGTTTAGGGTTTAGGGTTTAGGGTTTAGGATTTATGGTTTAGGGTTTAGGGTTTAGGGTTTAGTGTTTAGGGTTTAGGGTTTATAGTTTAGGGTTTGGGGTTTAGGGTTTGGGGTTTAGCATTTAGGGTTTAGGGTTTAGGGTTTAGGGGTTAGGGTTTCTGGTTTACGGTTTAGGGTTTAGGGGTTATGGGATACAATTTAGGGTTTAGGTTTAAAGGTTTATGGTGTAGGGTTGAGGTTTGGGTTTATGGTTTAGACATTAGGGTTTAGGGTTTGGGGTTTACGGTTTAAGCTTTGAGGTTTACGGCTAGGGTTTAGTGTTTATGGGCTAGGGTTTAGGGTTTAGGGTTTGGGGTTTAGGGTCTAGGCTTTAGGGTTTATGCTTTAGGGTTTAGGGTTTAGGGTTAAGGGTTTATGGTTTAGGGTATTAGGGGCTTAAGGTTAGGGTTTAGGGCTTAGGGTATAGGGTTTTGGTTTGGGGTTTAGTGTTTAGTGTTTCTGGTTTAGGGTTTAGGGTTTAGGGTTTGTGGTTTAGGGTTTAGTGTTAAGGGTGTGGGGTTTAGGGTTTAGGGTTTAAGGTTTATAGTTTAGGGTATTAGGGGTTAGGGTTGGTGTTTAGGGCTTAGGGTATAGGGTTTGGGGTTTACAGTTTATGGTTTATGGTTTAGGGTTTCGGGTTCATGGTTTAGGGTTTAAGGTTTATGGTTTAGGGTTTAGGGTTTGGGAGTTAGGGTTTGTTGTGTAGGGTTTAGGGTTTAGAGTTTAGAGTTTAGGGTTTAGGATTTAGGGCTAGGGTGAAGGGTTTAAGGTTTAGGGGTTAAGGTTTCTTGTTCAGGGTTTAGGTTTTAGGGTTGAGGGTTAAGGGTTTAGGGTTTATGGATTAGGGTTTAGGGTTTAGGGTTTGGGGTTTAGGTTTTAGAGTTTAGGGTTTAGGGTTTAGGGTTTAGGGTTTAGGGTTTAGGGTTTGGCGTTTAGTGTTTAGTGTTTATGGTTTGGGGTATATGGTTTAGGGTTTAGGGTTTAAGGTTTAGGGTTTAGGGTATTAGGAGTTTGGGTTTAGGGTTAGGGTTTAGGGTTTAGGGGTTAGGGTTTTGGGTTTAAGGTTTAGGGTTTAGGGTATTGGGGGTTTGTGTTTAGGGTTTAGGGTTTAGGGTTTGGGGTTTGGGGTTTATGGTTTAGGGTTTAGGGTTTTGTGTTTAGGGTTTAGGGTTTAGGGTTTAGCATTTAAGGTTTAGGGTTTTGGGTTTATGGTTTAGGGTTGAGGGTTTAGGTTTTAGGATTTAGGGTTTAGCATTTTAGGTTTAGGGTAGGGGTTTATGGTTTTGGGTTGAGGGTTTAGCGTTTAGGGTTCGGGGTTTATGGTTTAGGGTTTTAGGTTTAGGGTTTATGGTTTACAGATTAGGGTTTATGGTTTAGGGTTTAGGGTTTGTGGTTTAAGGTATAGGTTTTAGGGTATAGGTTTTTGTGTTTAGGGGTTTAGGGTTTAGGGTTTAAGGTTTGGGTTTAGGGTTTAGGGTTTAGGGCTTGGGTTTAGGGTTTAGTATTTAGTGTTTAGGGTTTAGGGTTTAGGGTTTAATGTTTAGGGTTTAAGGTTTAGGTTTAAGGTTTAGGGTTTAGGGTTTAGAGTTTAGGGTTTAGGGATTGAGGTTTGTGGTTTACGGTTTAGGGTTTTGGGTTGGGATTTAGGGTTTAGCGTTTAGGGTTTAGGGTTTAGGGTTTAGGGTTTATAGTTTAGGGTTTACGGTTTACGGGTTACGGTTTAGTGTTTCGAGTTTAGTGTGTAGGGTTCGGTGATTAGGGTTTGTGAACACCTATTTCAGCCCATCCACAAATGAAGAAGATTCCCAAAAAAAAAGGACTCGGAAATGATCATTTCCGAGTGGAAGGACTCAGAATGGATCAAATCCGAGTGGAATATGCTCCTGTTGGAGTAAATCCGAATGGAATGACTCAAGAAGGATCAAATCCGAGTAGAATTGCTCACAATGAGTCAGTTCCGAGTGAAATGCTTCCCTGTTGAAGGTGAATCCGAGTGGAAGGCTCCCTGTCAAGCCATTCCGAGTGGATTATGTCCCTGTTGAAGGTGAATCCGAGTGAAAGGACTCAGAATGGATCAAATCCGACTGGAATATGCTCCTGTTGGAGTAAATCCGAATGGAATGACTCAAAAGGATCAAATCCGAGTAGAATTACTCACAACGAGTCAATTCCGAGTGAAATGCTTCGCTGTTGAAGGTGAATCCGAGTGGAAGGCTCTCTGTCAAGCCATTCCGAGTGGATTATGCCCCTGTTGAAGGTGAATCTGAGTGGAAGGCTCCCTGTCAAGCCATTCCGAGTGGATTATGCCCCTGTTGAAGAGTAAATCCGAATGGAATGACTCAAAAAGGATCATATCCGAGTAGAATTGCTCACAACGAGTCAGTTCCGAGTGAAATACTTCACTGTTGAAGGTGAATCCGAGTGGAAGGCTCCCTGTCAAGCCATTCGAGTGGAAGGCTTCCTTCAAACCAATTCTGAGTCGTAATTCTTCTTACGATCACCGAGCCCATTTTCACCCAAATCCGACCCATTCCATTAACCATTCCCAAGCCATCTTTTCCGAGTCGTACTCCAACCATTTCAGTCGGTTCCGTGTCATTCCTTTCTCACACACTCTTGAGCCAATTTTCAATCGGTTTCCGAGTGACACTTTAGTCAGTCAGCCCTCTTCAAACCAATTTCCGAGCAATACTTAAACCTTTCCCGAGCCCTTTTGGCCAATCAATTCCGAGCCCCCATTTCCACCAATTTCTGAGCCATACTTCAAACCATCACCGAGCCACTTTTCACCCGTTCCCGAGTCATCTTTCACTCATCTCCGAGTCATCTTGTAGCCAATTCCGAGTCACACTTCACACATTTCAGTCGGTTCCGAGTCATTGGTCACTCGGTTTATGTATAAACAGCACCATTTCACACATTTCAGTCAGTACCGAGTGACCCATTTTTCACTCAATTCCGAGCCACTTTCTACCTAATTTCGAGTATTCCTTCGATCATTTCCGAGTGCTCTTCACGTCTTTCGCCCAGGCAATTCTTGTTACGCTCAAGCGAGAATAGGAGTCCCTCTTCAGTCTGAGCCATTTTTCAGTCAGATCCGAGTCACTTTTCACTCGGTTCTGACTGAATGTTCCAATCGGAATTTCTTTGATTGCCCACTCAATCCAATTGCACACAACATCAACATGATTTCACTCGGTCTTTTGCACAAAAGGGGCCTTTTCCACTCGGATTCAGGAGGCAAAGTGAAGACCGACCCTTTTTTTAACTCGGAATTGACTCCCAATGTGGATGAATGCCGTCTGAGAGGCTGATCCGAGTCATTTTCACTCGGAATTCTACCATTCTCACTCGGATTTCCATCATTCTCTCTCGGATTTTCACCATCCTCTCTCGGATTTCCACCCGGCTCCCCCTGTTCACCTGTGCTGACTTGGATTCCACCACCCAAGTCGATCCAGGAATCCTGGGGGTGGCAGACAGGGGCGGAAGTGGGGGGAATTAAAAATTCCCACCCAGCCGTTGTCCCCCACTTCACTCTGAACGGAAGTGTGAGTTAGTTTTCCATTCTGAGTGGAAGCCTGAGCTGGCCTTCCACTCAGACAAGCCTATAAATAGGCAAGGGTTGAAGCACCAAGGGGATACATTTTCATTAAGGGAAAACTCTGGTAAAACTCTCTCCTTCATACCAACTCCTCTCTTCTTCTCCTTCCATCGTCCCTCACCATACTGCCCACAATCCTCCACACCGTCCTCTCCTATTCCAATCCGTCCACACCCTCACTCAATCATCCTCATTCCTAATCCCAGCACCTTCCCATTCCCTCTAACCCCCCTTTCCCTCTCGGACCAGCGTTCCTGCTCCATCACTCGGTTTTGCTCAACTTTCACCCGGTATTCCTCTTATCACTCTGATTTCACTATTTTTACTCGGTTTTCCCTATTTTTACTCGGATTTTCATTTTTCACTCGGATTTTTCATCTTTTCACTCGGATTTTCCTCTTTTCACTCGGTTTTCCCTATTTTTACTCGAATTTTTCATTTTTTCACTCGGATTTTCTTGTTTCCCACTCGGATTTTCTTCCCGCACTCGGTTTTCGCCCATTTTTTTTCTCCTTTCTCCGAATCTACTATTTCTCTTTCTCTCTGGTAGCTTCTGCTTCCCTCTCCCTTTTGCTCCGTAGTCTTTAAAAAAAATAATAATAAAGAGAAATGGATGTTTCCTCTTTTTTCTTCTCTTTCAAATCCAAATAAAAATAAAATAAAACATTTAAAGAACTACGTGACCCTGATTTCTCGAAAGCTCGAGAATACGTAGGAGCGGGAAATAGTTCCTGTCGGGCCCATTTTTCTTTATTTAATTTTTAGAGTTTTTCCATTTTTGTCTTGCTGTTAAAAGAAGGAGCGAGGTTAATTTGGACGAGACGTCCTGTTAATCTCATATTTTTTAATATCTCTTTAAAAAAGGAGGAGCGAGGTTAATTTGGACGAGACGTCCTGTTAATCTCATATTTTTTAAATATCTCTTAAAAAAAAGAGGAGCGAGGTTAATTTGGACGAGACGTCCTGTTAATCTCATATTTTTTTAATCTCTCTTTAAAAAAGGAGGAGCGAGCTTAATTTGGATGAGACGTCCTGTTAATCTCTTTTTTTTTTAAAAAAAGGCGGAGCGAGTCTAATTTGGACGAGACGTCCTGTTAGTCTCATGTAAATATTTCGTGTTTATTTTTGTTTATTTTTGTATGTTTTGTCATCTCGTATATTTCCTTTTCATGAAGAAGTTAAAATAATTATTGGGTTAATTATAATGCACGCTACCAAATTGAGGTAACCGTTTTTATAACGGACAGTTGTGAGGTGCTAATACCTTCCTCACCTGTAATCAGACTCCCGTATCATAGAATTTCATTTTTATAACCAGTGCTTTAATGAAAGGTTTTTCCAGTATTTTATCCTAAAAAATATTGGTGGCGACTCCCTGTTTATCTTAAAATCGTTTTGAGGGTCGGTCGTGCCGCCGCGATCCCGGTCGCGACAGATGGCGACTCCACTGGGGAACTAGAGAGTCAAGCCAGTCAATTTGATAGCGCATGTTTTAATTAGCATATTAAATATTTAACTTCTTCTTTTATTTTATTTCCTTGTCAATGTTTAGTTTCTGTTTTGTTTGTATTCTATCATTATGTTCTGTAAATATCTGTGTGATCATTGAACCCTAGGGTAATCGACTTTATTTTGTTGCTCTGTGTTTGTTCTATGTGCAGGATGAGTAAGGTACAGGTATTGAATGCCTCTTTCACACACTACACTCACAATTTGCACACACTTTTGAGTGGGACCCTATACCCGGGCCCAAATAAAACTTAAGATTAGGGGAGGTTGATAGCGGAGCCATTTGGGATGTACTTCCTGTCTGGTTACCATGAGAATCTCAGCTAGAGTTCGACTTATTCATGGTGCCCACACTTAGTATACTTCCTACTATTTGTGGTCAACATCATGAGTAGGATCTTGGCTCTAGTGACCTTTAGAAGTTTTAGAACAAGCCACCTAATGCGAGGTATCACTGATAGATAAACTTTAGAACCATAAGGAGACCTTCAGAAAAACCCACCTTAAGACACAAAGGGGCAAACTTTACTTATACCTTTTCTCATTCTCACTTCCCTTTCTGATCCAAATTAAGGGGACTGCTTGCCCGTTTAGTGGATTGCTTTCTTCTGAAATGACATACTTTTAATTAAGTGATCCTTTAATGGGCAAGTAGTCCTTTCCTTTTATGCACAAGTCTTTGGGCCTTGAGTTACGGATGTTTTGAATCAAAAAAAAAGTATAAAAAAATCAAAAAAATCAATTTTTTTTGTATTGACATGACAGGGCCCGCAAGCGCACGGGTTATGTCGCGTAATATAAAAGATTATCGTTCTCCACAGGGACTGTGTTCAAAGTACCAGCATATTGAAATTTAATTATCCACACAATTAGTTTTTAAGGTTTTTATAAAATAAAGCACAAATTAAAGTTGCACAGAATACGAATAAAAATAAAAATAAAATTTACTTGACACTAAAAAATCAGAGTTGAGAGTATCTTGGGATTTTGGGGGATTACGACTCTATTTTATGTTTAATGAATTTTAACTTTTCATAAATAAGAATCGAATTAAGTTTTCCAAGGCGAATTTTCCAAAAGCTAATTAATATGTTCCTCTCGGAATCCTATTAATGTACCTAACCTATGGAAAGCGCTGCTTAATCCTCAGAAAGGCCCATTATCGTTTTATGAAAATCCCTTTTATTTCCTCAAAAGAATTTTGATTACTTTCACGGTTTTACCGAGGTCACAAAAAGCATTTCAAAAATCTTAGGTTTAGTTCAAAGCTTTCCGGTAAAAATAAATCTCTCGATTCTATTTATTACCTAAATTTACTAATATACCCGTAAGTATACAGTTTTATCATTTAGGTTCTTGTTAGGAATTACTAAAAGCATTAAGCATAATTGAACTAAATGGAAAACAGAAATTTATTTAATTCCAAGTCAAAATAACATTAAAATAAAATATTATCATACCCTCTTCATCCCAAGATAATTAATTTAGCTACTCATGAAAGGATTCAAATTCATACACATGATGGAAAAATAAAACATACAAGACATGGTAAAAAAAATAAAGACTTATGGGTTTCTCCAAAAGCTCAGAATAATTTACCACTGTATTTCCTTGTTGCAATATTCCTCCACCAATTACAAATTGGAACACTCAATTTCACAATCCTCACAACTCTTACACAAAATAAAAGAAAGAAAAAGAAAATAAAAAGAGAAAGAAAATAAAACAGAGAAAGAAAACGAAAGAGAAAGAAAGGAATGAAGCTGATGAAGAATGGGATTTGGATCTGGATGCCTTCTCTGCTTGGATTGCTTCTCCTTTTATAGGCGAAGGAAGGGAGGAAGCCAGCTAAGAAAACGCGTTGCAAGTTGGAAACTTTCGGTGCATGTGATTTCCAGCTGTTCCAGTTGTCTCCAATTTGCGTATTTTTGTTGTTTCCAATAATTCGGCGCATGATTTCATTGATGAATCGATTCCTCCAGTTGATTTTTGCCTTCAAAACAGCGTGTGAATCGATTCCTAAAGGTGGGAATCGATTCCCAGCATGATGAATCGATTCCTGGCCTTCATGAATCGATTCCCAGCCTTCCAAACATCAATGAATCGATTCCTATAAGGGGGGAATCGATTCCCAGCCCTATGAATCGATTCCCAACAGCCTTGAATCGATTCCTAGCCTATGTTTCACATGGGAATCGATTCCTGTAAGGGTGAATCGATTCCTACCCTTTCCTGGAAGTGTTTTCTTGCATTTTTGAGGCGTTTTGGACAGTATAGCTCATGGTTCTTGATTGTTTTCATCCTTTGACACTTTGATCATCTTTTTGGGTTCTTGAATCCATTTTCCATTTATATTCATTCATTCTTAAAATGGATCATCAATAATTCCAAATCTATTAATTTCTGCAAAATAAAAGTACCCGAGTAGAATACAGTGGAAAGAAAGCAAAAATCACAATAAATAAAGGAAATACAGTATATAATGATTAAAATCCTAAGTAAACTAAATCTAATTTATTATGTTATAAAACACTTATCAAAATACCCCAAACCAAAACATTGCTTGTCCTCAAGCAATCACCATATTCACAAGATAAAATACAGAAAACACTAAGCTTAATAAACTAAGGAATCCAAAATAGAGAAACAGATTTATTCAAATGCCAATTTTTATTTACTTATGTGAATCAAATTTCAATGTCAAGACTTGAGATACTCTTCTCACAATTTTCACTCAAGTGTTTCAAGGTTTGTGTATCTCTCAAATCATCATAGTCAAAAAATATTACCATAAGCTTGTTAATAAACCAGAAACTCCACAGTTTAAATAGAAAATATGTCAAAGTCTAAAGGTCTTTCAAAGGTTGTAATGTGGCCTTGGGTTGTATTGTCAAGGTAGGAATTTCAAGAAAAATGGAATACAAAAGGGCTTTAATAGTCATGAATGATTCAAATCACCATTATAAATTTAACAGAGCAAATTTTTGAACTTTTATGGTCTTTTTTGGAATTCATTCAATATCATCCTTTTGATTTTCTTTTTCTTTTTCTTGCTTTTCTTTGCATCCAATACCATATTTTTCTTAAGTCCTTTTTTATTTCTTTGCTCCACTAAATTTCCAACTTTTTCACCATTTAAGAGAATATTAGTCAATGAAAGGTTTCAAAGGAAAAATTTTCGCTTTTAGGCTCAAAAGGGGCAACTAGGGGTCAAATTATACAAAATTCTGAGGCTTAGAATAAGACCTAATTGTGCCTTTATCATCCTAAGACATATAATCAAAAACCATTTTGAATCGGTTGAAAAACAAGTTCTAGAATATTTAATGACTATGGGATTCACTCAATCGAGAAAATATGGGTTTTGAAAATTTATTTGATAGATAACCCATTTTGGCTCAAGTCTAACCATGGAAAGTCTTTTCAAAGAAAATTTTAATCACATAAGGTTCATTTAAGCATTTATTTGGCATTTAAACAATCAATTTTTTTGAAAATTTTACTCAAAATTTTGGTCCTTAGATACTTTAGCCTTGTATTCAAAGTAAATTTATCATGCAATAATGGTAAATTACAATATTACAAACAAATCAAGGAAAACACACATGCAAAATAAAATAACAATCACACAACGTAAATAAAACAGTTAAGTTTTCTTACCTACCACCCCAAACCAGAATTTGACATTGTCCTCAATGTTAAAATTGATGATAAAAGGATAAGAAAACTTACCTGGAATAACCCCAAACCAGCATTTGACATAGTTGGTTTTTTTTTTTTTAAAGCTTAAAATAAAACAACAACTTTTTATAGGGTTACCTCCCTATCAGTGCTAAGGTTTAAGTCTTCAGCCAGACTTCTCACCGTTTAGATTTACTCATCAGGAGCATCAAACAAGTCTAAGTCACTTGCTTGTTGTATTGGTTGACCTGTGAAGTAATGCTTTACTCTCTGTCCATTTACTCTAAATGTACCAGATTTCTCGCTCCATAGTTCGACAGCTCCAAAGGGAAAGACTTTTGTCATCTTGAATGGTCCCGACCATCGGGATCTCAGTTTACATCCTTAAAAATATTTGGCCAATAGAACCCAGCTTGCAATATTTTAGCAGCTGTCTTGGAGGTGCTCATGTGCCCTCCACAGGAAAGAGAATGGCAATGATCCAAGATAGCATGGACATCATCTTGTGAAACATATCTCCGAATCATACCATCTGCACATTGCTTGAAAAGGAGTGGTTCATCCCAATAATAATGCTTGACATCTGCATAAAACTTTTTCCTTTGCTGAAAGCTAAGATCAGGAGGTAAGATACCACATGCAAGAAAATTTACAAAATCAGCATACCAAGGAACACGTTGGATACTAAGGTTCAAGAGTTGTTCATCTGGAAAAGATTCATTGATGGGAATATTATCTGTTTCTTCTTTTTCAGATGTCAACCTAGATAGGTGGTCAGCGACCAAGTTCTCGGTACCCTTCTTGTCCTTAATTTCTAAGTCAAATTCTTGCAATATTAGAATCCACCTAATTAATCTACGCTTTGCTTCCTTTTTATTCAATAGATACTTAATGGCAGAGTGGTCAGTGTAAACAGTAACATGTGATCCTACCAAATAAGACCTAAATTTATCAAAAGCAAAGACAATAGCTAACAGTTCTTTTTCAGTTGTGGCATAATTTACCTGAGCATCATCTAGCGTCCGGCTGGCATAATGAATTACATGGAGCTTTTTATCCTTTCTTTGCCCCAACACAGCTCCCACTACGTAATCACTCGCATCGCACATCAGCTCAAATGGGAGTTTCCAATCAGGTGGTTGTACGACGGGGGCAGAGATTAAAGCTTGCTTAATCCTGCAAAAAGCTTCCATACAAGATAAATCAAAATTGAAAGGCACATCCTTACCCAGAAGAGTTGTAAGAGGCTTTGTGATCTTGGAGAAATCTTTAATGAACCTACGGTAAAACCCTGCATGTCCAAGAAAACTCCGAATACCTTTCACATTTGTGGGTGGAGGCAATTTTTCAATCACTTCCACTTTAGCCTTATCAACTTCTATACCTCTCTCAGACACCAGGTGTCCAAGAACTATGCCTTCTCTTACCATAAAATGGCATTTTTCCCAATTTAGAACCAAATTAGTTTCTTCACAACGCTGCAAGACTTGGCACAAATTTGTTAAACAATTATCAAAATCCAAACCATGCACTGAAAAATCATCCATAAAGACTTCCATCACATTTTCAATAAGATCGGAAAAAATTGCTTGCATACACCTTTGAAAAGTCGCAGGTGCATTACATAAACCAAAAGGCATACGTCTGTAAGCATAAGTCCCATAAGGGCAAGTGAAGGTAGTCTTTTCTTGATCAGATGGATGAATGGGAATTTGATGAAAACCTGAATACCCATCCAAATAACAGAAATAAGAGTGTTTCGCAAGTCTTTCAAGCATCTGATCAATAAAAGGGAGGGGAAAATGATCTTTTTTCGTGGCGCTATTTAACTTCCTATAATCAATGCACATGCGCCAACCAGAGACAATCCTAGTAGGAATCAAGTTATGTTTATCATTTTCAATCACAGTTATTCCCCCCTTTTTAGGCACCACATGGACAGGACTTACCCATTTACTACTATCAACAGGATATATTACTCCAGCATCAAGCAATTTCAAAATTTCCTTTTTAACCACTTCTTGCATTTTAGGATTTAATCTCCTAAGTGGTTCTACTATGGGCCTACTTTCATCTTCTACAGTAATCCTGTGCATACAAAGAGAAGGGCTAATCCCTTTGATATCATCCATTGTATAACCTATTACCTTTCTATACAACCTAAGTTGTTTCAAAAGTTTTTCAGTTTCAGATGGATTCAATTCAGCATTGATAATCACAGGATATGTGGAATTAGGACCAAGAAATTCATACCTTAATGAAGCTGGTAAGGGTTTTAATTCCACATTGGGGCTTACCACTTTGTCACACATGACCTCAGTATCATGTGGGGCCTCAGAGCAATCAGATGTTTCTGTCGACTCAATCATGAAAATAGTTTCAAGTGGGTCATTAGGAAGGGTTGCTTCCTTTACCACTTGTTCGACAAAATCCACAGTACAGCAAACATCATTATAAGGTTTTTCTAAAACATTTTTCAAGTTGAAATCAACTTTTTGGTCTCCAACAGTTAGAGACAACTTACCATTCTTGACATCAATCATAGCACCTGCAGTTGCTAAAAATGGTCTGCCTAAAATAATAGGAATCAAAGAATCTTCGTCCATTTCAAGCACAACAAAGTCAGCAGGTATAAAAAATTTTCCTATCTTAATAGGAACATCCTCTAAAATTCCTACAGGATATTTTACAGATCTATCAGCCAATTGTAAAGACATCCTAGTAGGTTTTAGTTCACCCAATCCTAACTTTTCAGCAACAGATAATGGCATTAAACTCACACTCGCTCCTAAATCACACAATGCTTTATCTATATTCATGTTACCAATCATGCAAGGAATAGAGAAACTACCTGGATCTTGGAGCTTGGGTGGAAGTTTCTTTTGAATTAAAGCACTGCACTCTTCAGTAAGTGCGACTGTACCATCTTCCTCCAGTCTTCTTTTGTTGGACAGAATGTCCTTCAAGAACTTTGCATATGTAGGCATTTGCTGCAAAGCATCTGTAAAAGGAATATTAATATACAATTTCTTTAAAACATCAAGGAACTTACCAAATTGTTTGTCCAACTTTGCTTTGGCTAAGCGCTAAGGAAATAGAATGGGAGGTTGATATGGCTTAACTTCCTCCTTCTTTTCTTGTGGTTTCTCTTCTTCAATTACTAGATGAGATGAAGATTCATCGACTTTCTTTTCCTCCTTTGCTGTCTTATCAACTGGCCCATCATATTGAGTACCACTCCTAAGAGTGACAGCCATGGTTTGGTTGGATGGTCCAGCCTCTGGTTTTCCAGGAAATGTTCCTGGTGCTCTTTGAGAATAGGAGGCTTGTTGGGCAATTTGATTTTCCAGTATTTTGTTGTGAGTGGCAAGAGAGTCCACTTTTGAAGCCAAGTTTTTTATTGCATCAGAGAATTCATCATTTTGTTTAAGTTGAGTAGCTACAAATGTTTCCATCAAGGATTCTAGCTTTGATTTTTATGGAATATAGGTTCCTTGTTGAGGTTTGTAGTTACTTTGGAATTGAGGTGGCCTATTTTGGAAGCCAGGTGGACCTTGTGGAGGTCTGTAGTTACCTTGATAGTTTCCACCATAGTTTCCAATAGCGTCTACCTGATGCATTTCTTGTTCTTGATTAGGGGTCATGGCTAAGTTGCAGTTTGTAGCTCCATGTCCTGAAACACCACAAACTTCACAAACAATATTAGTAGCACCTGTTGACCCTATTTTATCAAGTCTTAATGTTAATGCTTCAACTTTGGCAGAAAGTAGGGAAAGAGCATCAATAGAGTACTTACCTGGTGTTTTAGAAGGTAATCCTCTCTCAGAGTTCCATTGGTGAGTGTTTTGAGCTATTTCCTCGATCAGGTTCTCAGCTTCATCAACATTTTTACTCATGAAGGCTCCTCCAGCTGCAGCATCTAAAGAGATCTTTTGTGTGGAAGTTAGTCCATTATAGAAAATATGGATTGTCAACCACCTTTCTATCCCATGGTGAGGACATTCTCTTAGCAACTCCCTGTATCTTTCCCAGGCTTCATACAAGGATTCATCATCTTTTTGTGAAAAATTGATGATTTGTTTTCTCAGAACATCAGTCTTGTTCCTTGGGTACCATTTATTGATAAAAGCACTGGACAATTGTTCCCAAGTCGTGATGGATCCTTCAGGAAGAGAGTATAACCACGCCCTTGCTTTATCTCTTAAGGAGAAAGGGAAAAGTCTTAAGCGAATGGCATCATTGGTGGCTCCGTTCATCTTCAGGGTGTCACAGTATTCAAGAAATATTTGAAGGTGAAGGTTTGGATCTTTAGAGGGTAAACCTCTGAATTGGTTTTGTTGAACCATTGAGAGTAGTGAAGGCTTCAATTCAAAATTGTTAGCCTCCACTGTGGGTCTAAGAATGCTAGATCCTCTCCCATTAGTGCTTGGAGCTGCAAAATCTCTTAAGGGTCTGTGTTGGTCTGCTATTTGTTTTTCTTTTTGTTCTTTTTGTTGTTTTTGTTGTTTTCTCAAAGCTCTAAGGGTACGTTCTATCTCAGGGTCAAATCCTAAGTTTAGATTGACACTACGGCTTCGTCGCATAAATAGAAAATAAATGACAAATAAAATAAACAATTACAAAAATAAGACAGATACACAGAATATAGAACAAAATACAAAATTACAAAGAAAATAAAAATAAAAATAACAATAAAAATATTAACAAGTATGATCTAATCGAATTTCAATATTGCCGATATTTGAGGGACAACAGTCCCCGGCAACGGCGCTAAAAACTTGACAGGGCCCGCAAGCGCACGGGTTATGTCGCGTAATATAAAAGATTATCGTTCTCCACAGGGACTGTGTTCAAAGTACCAGCATATTGAAATTTAATTATCCACACAATTAGTTTTTAAGGTTTTTATAAAATAAAGCACAAATTAAAGTTGCACAGAATACGAATAAAAATAAAAATAAAATTTACTTGACACTAAAAAATCAGAGTTAAGAGTATCTTGGGATTTTGGGGGATTACGACTCTATTTTATGTTTAATGAATTTTAACTTTTCATAAATAAGAATCGAATTAAGTTTTCCAAGGCGAATTTTCCAAAAGCTAATTAATATGTTCCTCTCGGAATCCTATTAATGTACCTAACCTATGGAAAGCGCTGCTTAATCCTCAGAAAGGCCCATTATCATTTTATGAAAATCCCTTTTATTTCCTCAAAAGAATTTTGATTACTTTCACGGTTTTACCGAGGTCACAAAAAGCATTTCAAAAATCTTAGGTTTAGTTCAAAGCTTTCCGGTAAAAATAAATCTCTCGATTCTATTTATTACCTAAATTTACTAATATACCCGTAAGTATACAATTTTATCATTTAGGTTCTTGTTAGGAATTACTAAAAGCATTAAGCATAATTGAACTAAATGGAAAACAGAAATTTATTTAATTCCAAGTCAAAATAACATTAAAATAAAATATTATCATACCCTCTTCATCCTAAGATAATTAATTTAGCTACTCATGAAAGGATTCAAATTCATACACATGATGGAAAAATAAAACATACAAGACATGGTAAAAAAAATAAAGACTTACGGGTTTCTCCAAAAGCTCAGAATAATTTACCACTGTATTTCCTTGTTGCAATATTCCTCCACCAATTACAAATTGGAACACTCAATTTCACAATCCTCACAACTCTTACACAAAATAAAAGAAAGAAAAAGAAAATAAAAAGAGAAAGAAAATAAAATAGAGAAAGAAAACAAAAGAGAAAGAAAGGAATGAAGCTGATGAAGAATGGGATTTGGATCTGGATGCCTTCTCTGCTTGGATTGCTTCTCCTTTTATAGGCGAAGGAAGGGAGGAAGCCAGCTAAGAAAATGCGTTGCAAGTTGGAAACTTTCAGTGCATGTGATTTCCAGCTGTTCCAGTTGTCTCCAATTTGCGTATTTTTGTTGTTTCCAATAATTCGGCGCATGATTTCACTGATGAATCGATTCCTTCAGTTATTTTTGCCTTCAAAACAATGTGTGAATCGATTCCTAAAGGTGGGAATCGATTCCCAGCATGATGAATCGATTCCTGGCCTTCATGAATCGATTCCCAGCCTTCCAAACATCAATGAATCGATTCCTATAAGGGGGGAATCGATTCCCAGCCCTATGAATCGATTCCCAACAGCCTTGAATCAATTCCTAGCCTATGTTTCACATGAGAATCGATTCCTGTAAGGGTGAATCAATTCCTACCCTTTCCTGGAAGTGTTTAGGGTTTAGTGTTTAGGGTTTACAGTTTAGGGTTTAGTATTTAGTGTTTAGGGTTTAGGGTTTGTTGTTTAGGTTTGGGGTTTAGGGTTTAGGGTTTAGGGATTAGGGTTCAGGGCTAGGGTTTATGGGTTAAGGATCTTGGTGTAGGGTTTAGGGGTTATGGGATACATTTAGGGTATAGTTTTAAAGGTTTAGGGTGTAGGGTTTGAGGTTTGGGTTTATGGTTTAGGTTTTACGGTGTAGGTTTAGGGTTTCGGGTTTAGGGTTTATGGTTTGGGGTTTGGGGTTTGAGGTTTAGGGTTTAGGGTTTAGGGTTTACCATTTAGGGTTTAGGGTTAGGGTTAAGTGTTTAGGGTTTTGGGTTTAGGGTTTGAGGTTTTGGGTTTAGGGTATTAGGGGTTAGGGTTAGGGTTTAGGGCTTAGGGTGTAGGGTTTGGGGTTTACGGTTTATGGTTTATGGTGTAGGGTTTAGTGTTCAAGGTTTAGGGTTTAGGGTTTGTGGTTTAGGGTTTAGGGTTTAGAAGTTAAGGTTTATGGTTTAAGGTTTAGGGTTTACGGTTTAGAGTTTAGGGTTTAGGGTTAAGGTTTTAGGGTTAGGGTTTATGGTTTAGGGGTTAGGGTTTCTGGTTTAGGGTTTAGGGTTTAGGGTTGAGGGTTTAGGGTTTAGGGCTTAGGGTTTAAGGTTTAGGGTTTACGGGTTAGAATTTAGTTTTTAGTGTTTCGGGTTTGGGGTTTAGGGTTTAGTGTTTAAGGTTTGGGGTTTAGTGTTTAAGGTTTAGGGTTTAGGGTTTGGCATTTTGTGTTTAGGGTTTAGGATTTAGGGTTAGGGTTTAGGATTTGGGGTTAGGGTTTCGAGTTTAGGGCTTAGGTTTTAGGGTTTGTGGTTTAGGGTTTAGGGTTTGTGGTTTAGGGTTTAAGGTTTAGGGTTTAGGGTTTAGGGTTTAGGGTTTAGGGTTTATGTTTATGGTTTTAGAGTTTAGGGTTTAGGGTTTGAGGTTATGGTTTAGGGTTTAATGTTTAGGGTTTAGGGTGTAGGGTGTAGCATTTAGTGTTTATGGTTTGGGGTTTAAGGTTTGGGGTTTAGTGTATTAGGGATTAGGGTTTAGAGTTTAGGGTATAG
Organism: Clitoria ternatea; assembly: GCA_037962975.1. NCBI lineage: Eukaryota > Viridiplantae > Streptophyta > Magnoliopsida > Fabales > Fabaceae > Clitoria > Clitoria ternatea. The sequence continues at coordinate 75,743,263 of CM075675.1, forward strand.
GGTTTAGGGATTAGGATTTATGGTTACGGTTTAGGGTTTAGTGTTTAGTGTTGAGGGTTTAGGGTTTGTTTGTTTAAGTTTGGGGTTTAGGGTTTAGTGTTTATGGTTTACAGTTTAGGGTTTAGTATTTAGTGTTTAGGGTTTAGGGTTTGTTGTTTAGGTTTGGGGTTTAGGGTTTAGGGTTTAGGGATTAGGGTTCAGGGCTAGGGTTTATGGGTTAAGAATCTTGGTGTAGGGTTTAGTGGTTATGGGATACATTTAGGGTATAGTTTTAAAGGTTTAGGGTGTAGGGTTTGAGGTTTGGGTTTATGGTTTAGGTTTTACGGTGTAGGTTTAGGGTTTTGGGTTTAGGGTTTATGGTTTGGGGTTTGGGGTTTGGGGTTTAGGGTTTAGGGTTTAGGGTTTACCATTTAGGGTTTAGGGTTAGGGTTTAGTGTTTAGGGTTTTGGGTTTAGGGTTTGAGGTTTTGGGTTTAGGGTATTAGGGGTTAGAGTTAGGGTTTAGGGCTTAGGGTGTAGGGTTTGGGGTTTACGGTTTATGGTTTACGGTGTAGGGTTTAGTGTTTAAGGTTTAGGGTTTAGGGTTTGTGGTTTAGGGTTTAGGGTTTAGAAGTTAGGGTTTATGGTTGAAGGTTTAGGGTTTAGGGTTTAGAGTTTAGGGTTTAGGGTTTAGGTTTTAGGGCTAGGGTTTAGGGTTTAGGGGTTAGGGTTTCTGGTTTAGGGGTTAGGTTTTAGGGTTGATGGTTGAGGGTTTAGGGTTTGTGGATTAGGGTTTAGGGTTTGGGGTTTAGGTTTTAGAGTTTAGGGTTTATGGTTTAGGGTTTAGGGTTTAGGGGTAGGGTTTATGGGTTTACTATTTTGAGTTTAGGGTTATGGTTTAGGTTTTACAGTGTAGGTTTAGGGTTTTGGGTTTAGGGTTTATGGTTTGGGGTTTGGGGTTTGGGGTTTAGGGTTTAGGGTTTAGGGTTTACCATTTAGGGTTTAGGGTTAGGGTTTAGTTTTTAGGGTTTTGGGTTTGAGGTTTTGGGTTTAGGGTATTAGGGGTTAGGGTGAAGGTTTAGGGCTTAGGGTGTAGGGTTTGGGGTTTACGGTTTATGGTTTACGGTGTAGGGTTTAGTGTTCAAGGTTTAGGGTTTAGGGTTTAGAAGTTAGGGTTTATGGTTTAAGTTTTAGGGTTTAGGGTTTAGAGTTTAGGGTTTAGGGTTTAGGTTATAGGGCTAGGGTTTAGGGTTTAGGGGTTAGGGTTTCTGGTTAAGGGTTTAGGTTTTAGGGTTGAGGGTTTAGGGTTTAGGGTTTAGGGTTTAAGGTTTAGGGTTTACAGGTTAGACTTTAGTTTTTAGTGTTTAGGGTTTGGGGTTTAGGGTTTAGTGTTTAAGGTTTGGGGTTTAGTGTTTAAGGTTTAGGGTTTAGGGTTTGGGATTTTGTGTTTAGGGTTTAGGATTTAGGGTTAGGGTTCAGGATTTGGGGTTAGGGTTTTGAGTTTAGGGCTTAGGTTTTAGGGTTTGTGGTTTAGGGTTTGTGGTTTGTGGTTTAGGGTTTAAGGTTGAAGGTTTAGGGTTTAGGGTTTAGGGTTTTAGAGTTTAGAGTTTAGGGTTTGAGGGTTATGGTTTAGGGTTTAATGTTTAGGGTTTAGGGTGTAGGGTGTAGCATTTAGTGTTTATGGTTTGGGGTTTAGTGTATTAGGGATTAGGGTTTAGAGTTTAGGGTATAGGGTTTAGGGTTTTGGATTTATGGTTACGGTTTAGGGTTTAGTGCTTAGTGTTTAGGGTTTAGGGTTTGTTTGTTTAAGTTTGGGATTTAGGGTTTAGGGTTTAGGGTTTAGGGTTTACAGTTTAGGGTTTAGTATTTAGTGTTTAGGGTTTAGGGTTTGTTGTTTAGGTTTGGGGTTTAGGGTTTAGGGTTTAGGGATTAGGGTTTAGGGCTAGGGTTTATGGTTAGGGATCTTGGTGTAGGGTTTAGGGGTTATGGGATATATTTAGGGTATAGGTTTAAAGGTTTAGGGTGTACGGTTTGAGGTTTCTGTTTATGGTTTAAGTTTTACGGTGTAGGTTTAGGGTTTCGGGTTTAGGGTTTATGGTTTGGGGTTTGGGGTTTGGGGTTTGGGGTTTAGGGTTTAGGGTTTACCATTTAGGGTTTAGGGTTAGGGTTTAGTGTTTAGGGTTTAGGGTTTAGGGTTTGAGGTTTTGGGTTTAGGGTATTAGGGGTTAGGGTTAGGGTTTAGGGCTTATGGTGTAGGGTTTAGGGTTTACGGTTTATGGTTTACGGTGTAGGGTTTAGTGTTCAAGGTTTAGGGTTTAGGGTTTGTGGTTTAGGGTTTATGGTTTAGAAGTTAGGGTTTATGGTTTAAGGTTTAGGGTTTAGGGTTTAGAGTTTAGGGTTTAGGGTTTAGGTTTTAGGGCTAGGGTTTAGGGTTTAAGGGTTAGGGTTTCTGGTGTAGGGTTTAGGTTTTAGGGTTGAGGGTTTAGGGTTTAGGGTTTAGGGTTTAAGGTTTTAGTGTTTAGGGTTTGGGGTTTAGGGTTTAGTGTTTAAGGTTTGGGGTTTAGTGTTTAAGGTTTAGGGTTTAGGGTTTAGGATTTTGTGTTTAGGGTTTAGGATTTAGGGTTAGGGTTTAGGATTTAGGGTTAGGGTTTCGAGTTTAGGGCTTAGGTTTTAGGGTTTGTGGTTTAGGGTTTAGGGTTTAGGGTTTATGTTTGTGGTTTTAGAGTTTAGGGTTTAGGGTTTGGGGGTTATGGTTTAGGGTTTAATGTTTAGGGTTTAGGGTGTAGGGTGTAGCATTTAGTGTTTATGGTTTGGGGTTTAAGGGTTGGGGTTTAGTCTATTAGGGTTTAGGATATAGGGTTTAGGGTTTAGGATTTACGGTTTACGGTTTAGGGTTTAGGGTTTAGTGTTTAGGGTTTAGGGTTTGTTGTTTAGGTTTGTTGTTTACGGTTTAGGGTTTAGTGTTTAGGGTTTATAGTTTAGGGTTTAGCGTTTAATGTTTAGGGTTTAGGGTTTGTTGTTTAGGTTTGGTGTTTAGGTTTTAGGGTTTAGTGTTTAGGTTTTAGGGTTTAGTGTTTAGGGTTTAGGGCTAGGGTTTTTGGGTTAGGGATTTTGGTGTAGGGTTAGGGGCTATGGGATACAGTTTAGGGTTTAGGTTTAAAGGTTTAGGGTGTAGGGTTTGAGGTTTGGGTTTATGGTTTAGGCTTTACAGTTTAGGGTTTCGGGTTTAAGGTTTTACGGTGTAGGTTTAGGGTTTTGGGTTTAGGGTTTATGGTTTGGGGTTTGGGGTTTGGGGTTTAGGATTTAGGGTTTAGGGTTTACCATTTAGGGTTTAGGGTTAGGGTTTAGTGTTTAGGGTTTTGGGTTTAGGGTTTGAGGTTTTGGGTTTAGGGTATTAGGGGTTAGGGTTAGGGTTTAGGGCTTAGGGTGTAGGGTTTGGGGTTTACGGTTTATGGTTTACGGTGTAGGGTTTAGTGTTTAAGGTTTAGGGTTTAGGGTTTGTGGTTTATGGTTTAGGGTTTAGAAGTTAGGGTTTATGGTTTAAGGTTTAGGGTTTAGGGTTTAGAGTTTAGGGTTTAGGGTTTAGGTTTTAGGGCTAGGGTTTAGGGTTTAGGGGTTAGGGTTTCAGGTTTAGGGGTTAGGTTTTAGGGTTGATGGTTGAGGGTTTAGGGTTTGTGGATTAGGGTTTAGGGTTTGGGGTTTAGGTTTTAGAGTTTAGGGTTTATGGTTTAGGGTTTAGGGTTTAGGGGTAGGGTTTATGGGTTACTATTTTGAGTTTAGAGTTATGGTTTAGGTTTTACGGTGTAGGTTTAGGGTTTTGGGTTTAGGGTTTATGGTTTGGGGTTTGGGGTTTGGGGTTTAGGGTTTAGGGTTTAGGGTTTACCATTTAGGGTTTAGGGTTAGGGTTTAGTTTTTAGGGTTTTGGGTTTGAGGTTTTGGGTTTAGGGTATTAGGGGTTAGGGTGAAGGTTTAAGGCTTAGGGTGTAGGGTTTGGGGTTTACGGTTTATGGTTTACGGTGTAGGGTTTAGTGTTCAAGGTTTAGGGTTTAGGGTTTAGAAGTTAGGGTTTATGGTTTAAGTTTTAGGGTTTAGGGTTTAGAGTTTAGGGTTTAGGGTTTAGGTTATAGGGTTAGGGTTTAGGGTTTAGGGGTTAGGGTTTCTGGTTAAGGGTTTAGGTTTTAGGGTTGAGGGTTTAGGGTTTAGGGTTTAGGGTTTAAGGTTTAGGGTTTACAGGTTAGACTTTAGTTTTTAGTGTTTAGGGTTTGGGGTTTAGGGTTTAGTGTTTAAGGTTTGGGGTTTAGTGTTTAAGGTTTAGGGTTTAGGGTTTGGGATTTTGTGTTTAGGGTTTAGGATTTAGGGTTAGGGTTTAGGATTTGGGGTTAGGGTTTTGAGTTTAGGGCTTAGGTTTTAGGGTTTGTGGTTTAGGGTTTAGGGTTTGTGGTTTAGGGTTGAAGGTTGAAGGTTTAGGGTTTAGGGTTTAGGGTTTTAGAGTTTAGAGTTTAGGGTTTGGGGGTTATGGTTTAGGGTTTAATGTTTAGGGTTTAGGGTGTAGGGTGTAGCATTTAGTGTTTATGGTTTGGGGTTTAGTGTATTAGGGATTAGGGTTTAGAGTTTAGGGTATAGGGTTTAGGGTTTTGGATTTATGGTTACGGTTTAGGGTTTAGGGTTTAGTGTTTAGGGTTTAGGGTTTGTTTGTTTAAGTTTGGGATTTAGGGTTTAGGGTTTAGGGTTTAGGGTTTACAGTTTAGGGTTTAGTATTTAGTGTTTAGGGTTTAGGGTTTGTTGTTTAGGTTTGGGGTTTAGGGTTTAGGGTTTAGGGATTAGGGTTTAGGGCTAGGGTTTATGGTTAGGGATCTTGGTGTAGGGTTTAGGGGTTATGGGATATATTTAGGGTATAGGTTTAAAGGTTTAGGGTGTAGGGTTTGAGGTTTCTGTTTATGGTTTAAGTTTTACGGTGTAGGTTTAGGGTTTCGGGTTTAGGGTTTATGGTTTGGGGTTTGGGGTTTGGGGTTTAGGGTTTAGGGTTTAGGGTTTACCATTTAGGGTTTAGGGTTAGGGTTTAGTGTTTAGGGTTTAGGGTTTAGGGTTTGAGGTTTTGGGTTTAGGGTATTAGGGGTTAGGGTTAGGGTTTAGGGCTTATGGTGTAGGGTTTGGGGTTTACGGTTTATGGTTTACGGTGTAGGGTTTAGTGTTCAAGGTTTAGGGTTTAGGGTTTGTGGTTTAGGGTTTATGGTTTAGAAGTTAGGGTTTATGGTTTAAGGTTTAGGGTTTAGGGTTTAGAGTTTAGGGTTTAGGGTTTAGGTTTTAGGGCTAGGGTTTAGGGTTTAAGGGTTAGGGTTTCTGGTGTAGGGTTTAGGTTTTAGGGTTGAGGGTTTAGGGGTTAGGGTTTAGGGTTTAAGGTTTTAGTGTTTAGGGTTTGGGGTTTAGGGTTTAGTGTTTAAGGTTTGGGGTTTAGTGTTTAAGGTTTAGGGTTTAGGGTTTAGGATTTTGTGTTTAGGGTTTAGGATTTAGGGTTAGGGTTTAGGATTTGGGGTTAGGGTTTCGAGTTTAGGGCTTAGGTTTTAGGGTTTGTGGTTTAGGGTTTAGGGTTTGTGGTTTAGGGTTTAGGGTTTAGGGTTTATGTTTGTGGTTTTAGATTTTAGGGTTTAGGGTTTGGGGGATATGGTTTAGGGTTTAATGTTTAGGGTTTAGGGTGTAGGGTGTAGCATTTAGTGTTTATGGTTTGGGGTTTAAGGGTTGGGGTTTAGTCTATTAGGGTTTAGGATATAGGGTTTAGGGTTTAGGATTTATGGTTTACGGTTTAGGGTTTAGGGTTTAGTGTTTAGGGTTTAGGGTTTGTTGTTTAGGTTTGCTGTTTACGGTTTAGGGTTTAGTGTTTAGGGTTTACAGTTTAGGGTTTAGCGTTTAATGTTTAGGGTTTAGGGTTTGTTGTTTAGGTTTGGGGTTTAGGTTTTAGGGTTTAGTGTTTAGTGTTTAGGGTTTAGGGTTTAGGGCTAGGGTTTTTGGGTTAGGGATTTTGGTGTAGGGTTAGGGGCTATGGGATACAGTTTAGGGTTTAGGTTTAAAGGTTTAGGGTGTAGGGTTTGAGGTTTGGGTTTATGGTTTAGGCTTTACAGTTTAGGGTTTCGGGTTTAAGGTTTAGGGTTTAAGGTTTGGGGTTTGGGGTTTAGGGTTTAGGGTTTAGGGTTTACTATTTAGGGTTGATGGTTAGGGTTTAGTGTTTAGGGTTAGGGTTTAGGGTTTGGGGTTTATGGTTTAGGGTATTATGGGTTAGGGTTAGGGTTTAGGGCTTAGGGTATAGGGTTTGGGATTTACCGTTTTTGGTTTATGGTTTAGGGTTTTGGGTTCAAGGTTTAAGGTTTAGGGTTTAGGCTTTAGGAGTTAGGGTTTTGTGGTTTAGTGTTTAGGGTTTAGGGTTTAGGGTTTATGGCTAGGGTTTAGGGTTCAAGGGTTAGGGTTTCTGGTTTAGGGTTTAGGTTTTAGGGTTAAGGGTTGAGGGTTTAGGGTTTGTGGATTAGGATTTAGGGTTTAGGGTTTAGGGTTTAGGTTTTAGAGTTTAGGATTTAAGGTTTAGGGTGTAGGGTTTAACGTTTAGTCTTTAGGGTTTATGGTTTGGGGTATATGGTTTAGGGTTTAAGGTTTAAGGTTTAGGGTTTAGGGTATTAGGAGTTTGGGTTTAGGGTTTAGGGTTTAGAGTTTGGGTTTAGGGTTTAGCATTTAAGTTTTAGGGTTTGGGGTTTAGGGTTTAGGGTTTAGGCTTTAGTTTTAGGGTTTGGGGTTTAGGGTTTAGGGTTTAGGGTTTAAGGTTTAAGGTTTAAGGTTTAGGGTTTACAGTTTACGGTTTAGGGTTTAGGTTTTAGGGTTAGGGTTTAGGGTTTAGGGGTTAGGGTTTCTGGTTTAGGGTTTAGGTTTTAGGGGTGAGGGTTGAGGGTTTAGGGTTTATGGATTAGGGTTTAGGGTTTGGGGTTTGGGGTTTATGTTTTAGAGTTTAGGGTTTAGGGTTTAGTGTTTAGTCTTTAGGGTTTATGGTTTAAGGTTTAGGGTTTAGGGTTTAGAGTTTAGGGTTTAGGGTTTAGGTTTTAGGGTTAGGGTTTATGGTTTATGGCTTACGGTGTAGGGTTTAGTGTTCAAGGTTTAGGGTTTAGGGTTTGTGGTTTAGAGTTTAGGGTTTAGAAGTTAGGGTTTATGGTTTAAGGTTTAGGGTTTAGGGTTTAGAGTTCAGGGTTTAGGGTTTATGTTTTAGGGCTATGGTTTAGGGTTTAGGGGTTAGGGTGAAGGTTTAAGGCTTAGGGTGTAGGGTTTGGGGTTTACGGTTTATGGTTTACGGTGTAGGGTTTAGTGTTCAAGGTTTAGGGTTTAGGGTTTAGAAGTTAGGGTTTATGGTTTAAGTTTTAGGGTTTAGGGTTTAGAGTTTAGGGTTTAGGGTTTAGGTTATAGGGTTAGGGTTTAGGGTTTAGGGGTTAGGGTTTCTGGTTAAGGGTTTAGGTTTTAGGGTTGAGGGTTTAGGGTTTAGGGTTTAGGGTTTAAGGTTTAGGGTTTACAGGTTAGACTTTAGTTTTTAGTGTTTAGGGTTTGGGGTTTAGGGTTTAGTGTTTAAGGTTTGGGGTTTAGTGTTTAAGGTTTAGGGTTTAGGGTTTGGGATTTTGTGTTTAGGGTTTAGGATTTAGGGTTAGGGTTTAGGATTTGGGGTTAGGGTTTTGAGTTTAGGGCTTAGGTTTTAGGGTTTGTGGTTTAGGGTTTAGGGTTTGTGGTTTAGGGTTTAAGGTTGAAGGTTTAGGGTTTAGGGTTTAGGGTTTTAGAGTTTAGAGTTTAGGGTTTGGGGGTTATGGTTTAGGGTTTAATGTTTAGGGTTTAGGGTGTAGGGTGTAGCATTTAGTGTTTATGGTTTGGGGTTTAGTGTATTAGGGATTAGGGTTTAGAGTTTAGGGTATAGGGTTTAGGGTTTTGGATTTATGGTTACGGTTTAGGGTTTAGGGTTTAGTGTTTAGGGTTTAGGGTTTGTTTGTTTAAGTTTGGGATTTAGGGTTTAGGGTTTAGGGTTTAGGGTTTACAGTTTAGGGTTTAGTATTTAGTGTTTAGGGTTTAGGGTTTGTTGTTTAGGTTTGGGGTTTAGGGTTTAGGGTTTAGGGATTAGGGTTTAGGGCTAGGGTTTATGGTTAGGGATCTTGGTGTAGGGTTTAGGGGTTATGGGATATATTTAGGGTATAGGTTTAAAGGTTTAGGGTGTAGGGTTTGAGGTTTCTGTTTATGGTTTAAGTTTTACGGTGTAGGTTTAGGGTTTCGGGTTTAGGGTTTATGGTTTGGGGTTTGGGGTTTGGGGTTTAGGGTTTAGGGTTTAGGGTTTACCATTTAGGGTTTAGGGTTAGGGTTTAGTGTTTAGGGTTTAGGGTTTAGGGTTTGAGGTTTTGGGTTTAGGGTATTAGGGGTTAGGGTTAGGGGTTAGGGCTTATGGTGTAGGGTTTGGGGTTTACGGTTTATGGTTTACGGTGTAGGGTTTAGTGTTCAAGGTTTAGGGTTTAGGGTTTGTGGTTTAGGGTTTATGGTTTAGAAGTTAGGGTTTATGGTTTAAGGTTTAGGGTTTAGGGTTTAGAGTTTAGGGTTTAGGGTTTAGGTTTTAGGGCTAGGGTTTAGGGTTTAAGGGTTAGGGTTTCTGGTGTAGGGTTTAGGTTTTAGGGTTGAGGGTTTAGGGGTTAGGGTTTAGGGTTTAAGGTTTTAGTGTTTAGGGTTTGGGGTTTAGGGTTTAGTGTTTAAGGTTTGGGGTTTAGTGTTTAAGGTTTAGGGTTTAGGGTTTAGGATTTTGTGTTTAGGGTTTAGGATTTAGGGTTAGGGTTTAGGATTTGGGGTTAGGGTTTCGAGTTTAGGGCTTAGGTTTTAGGGTTTGTGGTTTAGGGTTTAGGGTTTGTGGTTTAGGGTTTAGGGTTTAGGGTTTATGTTTGTGGTTTTAGATTTTAGGGTTTAGGGTTTGGGGGATATGGTTTAGGGTTTAATGTTTAGGGTTTAGGGTGTAGGGTGTAGCATTTAGTGTTTATGGTTTGGGGTTTAAGGGTTGGGGTTTAGTCTATTAGGGTTTAGGATATAGGGTTTAGGGTTTAGGATTTATGGTTTACGGTTTAGGGTTTAGGGTTTAGTGTTTAGGGTTTAGGGTTTGTTGTTTAGGTTTGCTGTTTACGGTTTAGGGTTTAGTGTTTAGGGTTTACAGTTTAGGGTTTAGCGTTTAATGTTTAGGGTTTAGGGTTTGTTGTTTAGGTTTGGGGTTTAGGTTTTAGGGTTTAGTGTTTAGGGTTTAGGGTTTAGGGTTTAGGGCTAGGGTTTTTGGGTTAGGGATTTTGGTGTAGGGTTAGGGGCTATGGGATACAGTTTAGGGTTTAGGTTTAAAGGTTTAGGGTGTAGGGTTTGAGGTTTGGGTTTATGGTTTAGGCTTTACAGTTTAGGGTTTCGGGTTTAAGGTTTAGGGTTTAAGGTTTGGGGTTTGGGGTTTAGGGTTTAGGGTTTAGGGTTTACTATTTAGGGTTGATGGTTAGGGTTTAGTGTTTACGGTTAGGGTTTAGGGTTTGGGGTTTATGGTTTAGGGTATTATGGGTTAGGGTTAGGGTTTAGGGCTTAGGGTATAGGGTTTGGGATTTACCGTTTTTGGTTTATGGTTTAGGGTTTTGGGTTCAAGGTTTAAGGTTTAGGGTTTAGGCTTTAGGAGTTAGGGTTTTGTGGTTTAGTGTTTAGGGTTTAGGGTTTAGGGTTTATGGCTAGGGTTTAGGGTTCAAGGGTTAGGGTTTCTGGTTTAGGGTTTAGGTTTTAGGGTTAAGGGTTGAGGGTTTAGGGTTTGTGGATTAGGATTTAGGGTTTAGGGTTTAGGGTTTAGGTTTTAGAGTTTAGGATTTAAGGTTTAGGGTGTAGGGTTTAACGTTTAGTCTTTAGGGTTTATGGTTTGGGGTATATGGTTTAGGGTTTAAGGTTTAAGGTTTAGGGTTTAGGGTATTAGGAGTTTGGGTTTAGGGTTTAGGGTTTAGAGTTTGGGTTTAGGGTTTAGCATTTAAGTTTTAGGGTTTAGGGTTTAGGGTTTAGGGTTTAGGCTTTAGTTTTAGGGTTTGGGGTTTAGGGTTTAGGGTTTAGGGTTTAAGGTTTAAGGTTTAAGGTTTAGGGTTTACAGTTTACGGTTTAGGGTTTAGGTTTTAGGGTTAGGGTTTAGGGTTTAGGGGTTAGGGTTTCTGGTTTAGGGTTTAGGTTTTAGGGGTGAGGGTTGAGGGTTTAGGGTTTATGGATTAGGGTTTAGGGTTTGGGGTTTGGGGTTTATGTTTTAGAGTTTAGGGTTTAGGGTTTAGTGTTTAGTCTTTAGGGTTTATGGTTTAAGGTTTAGGGTTTAGGGTTTAGAGTTTAGGGTTTAGGGTTTAGGTTTTAGGGTTAGGGTTTATGGTTTATGGCTTACGGTGTAGGGTTTAGTGTTCAAGGTTTAGGGTTTAGGGTTTGTGGTTTAGAGTTTAGGGTTTAGAAGTTAGGGTTTATGGTTTAAGGTTTAGGGTTTAGGGTTTAGAGTTCAGGGTTTAGGGTTTATGTTTTAGGGCTATGGTTTAGGGTTTAGGGGTTAGGGTTTCTGGTTTAGGGTTTAGGTTTTAGGGTTGATGGTTGAGGGTTTAGGGTTTGTGGATTAGGGTTTAGGATTTGGGGTTTAGGTTTTAGAGTTTAGGGTTTAGGGTTTAAGGTTTAGGGATTAGGGTTTAGCATTTAGGGTTTAGGGTTTAGGGTTTAGGGTTTAGGGTTTAGGGCTTAAGGTTTAGGGTTTAGGGTATTAGGAGTTTGGGTTTAGGGTTTAGGGTTTAGAGTTTGGGTTTAGGGTTTAGCATTGAAGTTTTAGGGTTTGGGGTTTATGGTTTAGGGTTTAGGCTTTAGTTTTAGGGTTTGGGGTTTAGGGTTTAGGGTTTACGGGTTAGAGTTTAGTTTTTAGTGTTTAGGGTTTGGGGTTTAGGGTTTAGTGTTTAAGGTTTGGGGTTTAGGGTTTAAGGTTTAGGGTTTAGGGTTTGGGATTTTGTGTTTAGGGTTTAGGATTTAGGGTTAGGGTTTAGGATCTGGGGTTAGGGTTTCTAGGTTAGGCTTAGGTTTTAGGGTTTATGGTTTAGGGTTTAGGGTTTATGTTTGTGGTTCTAGAGTTTAGGGTTTAGGGTTAAGGGGTTATGGTGTAGGGTTTAATGTTTAGGGTTTAGGGGGTAGGGTGTAGCATTTAGTGTTTAAGGTTTAGGGTTTAAGGTTTAGGGTTTAGTGTATTAGGGATTAGGGTTTAGAGTTTTGGGTATAGGGTTTAGGGTTTAGGATTTATGGTTTACGATTTAGGGTTTAGTGTTTAGTGTTTAGGGTTTAGGGTTTGTTGTTTAGATTTGTGGTTTAGGGTTTAGTGTTTAAGGTTTACGGTTTAGGGTTTAGCATTTAGTGTTTAGGGTTTAGGGTTTGTTGTTTAGCTTTGGGGTTTAGGGTTTAGTGTTTAGGGTTTAGGGACTACGGTTTAAGGCTAGGGTTTATGGGTTAGGGATCTTGGTGTAGGGTTTAGGGGTTATGGGATACAATTTAGGGTGTAGGTTTAAAGGTTTAGGGTCTAGGGTTTGAGGCTTCGGTTTATGGTTTAGGCTTTTCGGTGTAGGTTTAGGGTTTAGGGTTTAGGGTTTAGGGTTTAGGGTTTGGGGTTTAGGGTTTAGGGTTTACTATTTAGAGTTTAGGGTTAGGGTTTAGTGTTTAGGGTTTTGTGTTTAGGGTTTGAGGTTTTAGGTTTAGGGTATTAGGGGTTAGGGTTAGGGTTTAGGGCTTAGGGTATAGGGTTTGGGGTTTACGATTTATGGTTTATGATTTAGGGTTTAGTGTTTAAGGTTTAGGGTTTAGGTTTTGTGGTTTAGGGTTTAGGGTTTAGAAGTTAGGGTTTATGGTTTAAGGTTTAGGGTTTAGGGTTTAGGGTTTAGGGTTTATGTTTTAGGGCTAGGGTTTAGGGGTTAGGGGTTAGGGTTTCTGGTTTAGGGTTTAGGTTTTAGGGTTGAGGGTTGAGGGTTTAGGGTTTGTGGATTAGGGTTTAGGGTTTGGGGTTTGGGGTTTAGGTTTTAGAGTTTAGGGTTTAGGGTTTAGGGTTTAGTCTTTAGTCTTTAGGGTTTATGGTTTCGGGTATATGGTTTAGGGTTTAGGGCTTAAGATTTAGGGTTTAGGGTATTAGGAGTTTAGGTTTAGGGTTTAGGGTTTAGAGTTTGGGTTTAGGGTTTAGCATTGAAGTTTTAGGGTTTGGGGTTTATGGTTTAGGGTTTAGGCTTTAGTTTTAGGGTTTGGGGTTTAGGGTTTAGGGTTTAGGGTTTAGGGTTTAGAGTTTAGGGTTTAGGGTTAAGGTTTTAGGGCTAGGGTTTAGGGTTTAGGGGTTAGGGTTTCTGGTTTAGGGTTTAGGTTTTAGGGTTGAGGGTTTAGGGTTGAGGGTTTAGGGTTTAGGGTTTAGGGTTTAAGGTTTAGGGTTTACGGGTTAGACTTTAGTTTTTAGTGTTTAGGGTTTGGGGTTTAGGGTTTAGTGTTTAAGGTTTGGGGTTTAGGGTTTAAGGTTTAGGGTTTAGGGTTTGGGGTTTTGTGTTTAGGGTTTAGGATTTAGGGTTAGGGTTTAGGATTTGGGCTTAGTGTTTCTAGTTTAGGGCTTAGGTTTTAGGGTTTATGGTTTAGGGTTTAGGGTTTGTGGGTTAGGGTTTAGGGTTTATGTTAGTGGTTTTAGAGTTTAGGGCTTAGGGTTTGGGGTTATGGTTTAGGGTTTAATGTTTAGGGTTTAGGGTGTAGGGTGTAGCATTTAGTGTTTAAGGTTTGGGGTTTATGGTTTGGGGTTTAGTGTATTAGGGATTAGGGTTTAGAGTTTAGGGTATAGGGTTTATGGTTTAGGATTTATGGTTTACGGTTTAGGGTTTAGGGTTTAGTGTTTAGGGTTTAGGGTTTGTTGTTTAGGTTTGGGGTTTAGGGTTTATGGTTTAGTGTTTAAGGTTTACGGGTTGGGGTTTAGCATTTAGTGTTTAGGGTTTAGGGTTTTTTGTTTAGGTTTGGGGTTTAGGGTTTAGGGTTTAGTGTTTAGGGTTTAAGGATTAGGGTTTAAGGCTAGGGTTTATGGGTTAGGGATCTTGGTGTAGGGTTTAGGGGTTATGGGATACAGTTTAGGGTGTAGGTTTAAAGGTTTAGGGTGTAGGGTTTGAGGTTTCGGTTTATGGTTTAGGCTTTACGGTGTAGGTTTAGGGTTTCGGGTTTTGGGTTTATGGTTTGGGGGTTAGGTTTAGGGTTTGGGGTTTGGGGTTTAGGGTTTACCATTTAGTGTTTAGGGTTAGGGTTTAGGGTGTAGGGTTTTGGGTTTAGGGTTTGAGGTTTTGGGTTTAGGGTATTAGGGGTTAGGATTAGGGTTTAGGGCTTAGGGTATAGGGTTTGGGGTTTACGGTTTATGGTTTACAGTTTAGGGTTTAGTGTTCAAGGTTTAGGGTTTAGGGTTTGTGGTTTAGGGTTTAGCGTTTAGAAGTTAGGGTTTATGGTTTAAGGTTTAGGGTTTAGGGTTTAGAGTTTAGGGTTTAGGGTTTAGGTTTTAGGGCTAGGGTTTAGGGTTTAGGGGTTAGGGTTTCTGGTTTAGGGTTTAGGTTTTAGGGTTGATGGTTGAGCGTTTAGGGTTTGTGGATTAGGGTTTAGGGTTTGGGGTTTAGGTTTTAGAGTTTAGGGTTTATGGTTTAGGTTTTATGGTGTAGGTTTAGGGTTTCGGGTTTAGGGTTTATGGTTTGGGGTTTGGGGTTTAGGGTTTAGGGTTTAGGGTTTAGGGTTTACCATTTAGGGTTTAGGGTTAGGGTTTAGTGTTAGGGTTTTGGGTTTAGGGTTTGAGGTTTTGGGTTTAGGGTATTAGGGGTTAGGGTTAGGGTTTAGGGCTTAGGGTGTAGGGTTTGGGGTTTACGGTTTATGGTTTACAGTGTAGGGTTTAGTGTTCAAGGTTTAGGGTTTAGGGTTTGTGGTTTAGGGTTTAGGGTTTAGAAGTTAGGGTTTATGGTTTAAGGTTTAGGGTTTAGGGTTTAGAGTTTAGGGTTTAGGGTTTAGGTTTTAGGGCTAGGGTTTAGGGTTTAGGGGTTAGGGTTTCTGGTTTAGGGTTTAGGTTTTAGGGTTGATGGTTGAGGGTTTAGGGTTTGTGGATTAGGGTTTAGGGTTTGGGGTTTAGGTTTTAGAGTTTAGGGTTTATGGTTTAGGTTTTACGGTGTAGGTTTAGGGTTTCGGGTTTAGGGTTTATAGTTTGGGGTTTGGGGTTTGGGGTTTAGGATTTAGGGTTTAGGGTTTACCATTTAGGGTTTAGGGTTAGGGTTTAGTGTTTAGGGTTTTGGGTTTAGGGTTTAAGGTTTTGGGTTTAGGGTATTAGGGGTTAGGGTTAGGGTTTAGGGCTTAGGGTGTAGGGTTTGGGGTTTACGGTTTATGGTTTACGGTGTAGGGTTTAGTGTTCAAGGTTTAGGGTTTAGGGTTTAGAAGTTAGGGTTTATGGTTTAAGTTTTAGGGTTTAGGGTTTAGAGTTTAGGGTTTAGGGTTTAGGTTATAGGGCTAGGGTTTAGGGTTTAGGGGTTAGGGTTTCTGGTTAAGGGTTTAGGTTTTAGGGTTGAGGGTTTAGGGTTTAGGGTTTAGGGTTTAAGGTTTAGGGTTTACAGGTTAGACTTTAGTTTTTAGTGTTTAGGGTTTGGGGTTTAGGGTTTAGTGTTGAAGGTTTAGGGTTTAGGTTTGTGGTTTAGGGTTTAGGGTTTAGAAGTTAGGGTTTATGGTTTAAGGTTTAGGGTTTAGGGTTTAGAGTTTAGGGTTTAGGGTTTAGGTTTTAGGGCTAGGGTTTAGGGTTTAGGGGTTAGGGTTTCTGGTTTAGGGTTTAGGTTTTAGGGTTGATGGTTAAGGGTTTAGGGTTTGTGGATTAGGGTTTAGGGTTTGGGGTTTAGGTTTTATAGTTTAGGGTTTATGGTTTAGGTTTTACGGTGTAGGTTTAGGGTTTCGGGTTTAGGGTTTATGGTTTGGGGTTTGGGGTTTAGGGTTTAGGGTTTACCATTTAGGGTTTAGGGTTAGGGTTTAGTGTTTAGGGTTTTGGGTTTAGGGTTTGAGGTTTTGGGTTTAGGGTATTAGGGGTTAGTGTTAGGGTTTAGGGCTTAGGGTGTAGGGTTTGGGGTTTACTGTTTATGGTTTACGGTGTAGGGTTTAGTGTTCAAGGTTTAGGGTTTAGGGTTTGTGGTTTAGGGTTTAGGGTTTAGAAGTTAGGGTTTATGGTTTAAGGTTTAGGGTTTAGGGTTTAGAGTTCAGGGTTTAGGGCTTATGTTTTAGGGCTAGGGTTTAGGGTTTAGGGGTTAGGGTTTCTGGTTTAGGGTTTAAGTTTTAGGGTTGATGGTTGAGGGTTTAGGGTTTGTGGATTAGGGTTTAGGGTTTGGGGTTTAGGTTTTAGAGTTTAGGGTTTAGGGTTTAGGTTTTACGGTGTAGGTTTAGGGTTTCAGGTTTAGTGTTTATGGTTTGGGGTTTGGGGTTTGGGGTTTGGGGTTTAGGGTTTAGGGTATTAGGGGTTAGGGTTAGGGTTTAGGGCTTAGGGTGTAGGTTTTGGGGTTTACAGTTTATGGTTTACGGTGTAGGGTTTAGTGTTCAAGGTTTAGGGTTTAGGGTTTATGGTTTAGGGTTTAGGGTTTAGAAGTTAGGGTTTATGGTTTAAGGTTTAGGGTTTAGGGTTTAGAGTTTAGGGTTTAGGGTTTAGGTTTTAGGGCTAGGGTTTAGGGTTTAGGGGTTAGGGTTTCTGGTTTAGGGTTTAGCTTTTAGGGTTGATGGTTGAGGGTTTAGGGTTTGTGGATTAGGGTTTAGGGTTTGGGGTTTAGGTTTTAGAGTTTAGGGTTTATGGTTTAGGTTTTACAGTGTAGGTTTAGGGTTTCGGGTTTATGGTTTAGGGTTTGGGGTTTACCATTTAGGGTTTAGGGTAAGGTTTAGTGTTTAGGGTTTAGGGTTTAGGGTTTGAGGTTTTGGGTTTAGGGTATTAGGGGTTAGGGTTAGGGTTTAGGGCTTAGGGTATAGGGTTTGGGGTTTACGGTTTATGGTTTACGATTTAGGGTTTAGTGTTCAAGGTTTAGGGTTTAGGGTTTATGGTTTAGGGTTTAGGGTTTAGAAGTTAGGGTTTAGGGTTTAAGGTTTATGGTTTAAGGTTTAGAGTTTGGGGTTTAGGGTTTAGGTTTTAGGGCTAGGGTTTAGGGTTTAGGGGTTATGGTTTCTGGTTTAGGGTTTAGGTTTTAGGGTTGATGGTTGAGGGTTTAGGGTTTGTGGATTAGTGTTTAGGGTTTGGGGTTTAGGTTTTAGAGTTTAGGGTTTATGGTTTAGGGTTTAGGGTTTAGGGGTTATGGGATACATTTAGGGTATAGGTTTAAAGGTTTAGGGTGAAGGGTTTGAGGTTTGTGTTTATGGTTTAGGTTTTACGGTGTAGGTTTAGGGTTTCGGGTTTAGGGTTTATGGTTTGGGGTTTGGGGTTTAGGGTTTAGGGATTAGGGTTTACCATTTAGGGTTTAGGGTAAGGGTTTAGTGTTTAGGGTTTTGGGTTTAAGGTTTGAGGTTTTGGGTTTAGGGTATTAGGGGTTAGGGTTAGGGTTTAGGGCTTAGGGTGTAGGGTTTGGGGTTTGTGGTTTATGGTTTATGGTGTAGGGTTTAGTGTTCAAGGTTTAGGGTTTAGGGTTTAGAAGTTAGGGTTTATGGTTTAAGGTTTAGGGTTTGGGGTTTAGAGTTTAGGGTTTAGGGTTTAGGTTTTAGGGCTAGGGTTTAGGGTTTAGGGGTTAGGGTTTCTGGTTTAGGGTTTAGGTTTTAGGGTTGATGGTTAAGGGTTTAGGGTTTATGGATTAGGGTTTAGGGTTTGGGGTTTAGGTTTTAGAGTTTAGGGTTTAGGGTTTATGGTTTAGGGTTTAGGGTTTAGTGTTTAGTCTTTAGGGTTTATGGTTTGGGGTATATGGTTTAGGGTTTAGGGTTTAAGGTTTAGGGTTTAGGGTATTAGGAGTTTGGGTTTAGGGTTTAGGGTTTAGAGTTTGGGTTTAGGGTTTAGTATTGAAGTTTAAGGGTTGGGGTTTATGGTTTAGGGTTAAGGCTTTAGTTTTAGGGTTTGGGGTTTAGGGTTTAAATTTTAGGGTTTACGGGTTAGACTTTAGTTTTTAGTGTTTAGGGTTTGGGGTTTAGGGTTTAGTGTTTAAGGTTTGGGGTTTAGTGTTTAAGGTTTAGGGTTTAGGCTTTGGGATTTTGTGTTTAGGGTTTAGGATTTAGGGTTAGGGTTTAGGATTTAGGGTTAGGGTTTCTAGTTTAGGGCTTAGGTTTTAGGGTTTTTGGTTTAGGTTTTAGGGTTTTTGGTTTAGGTTTTAGGGTTTAGGGTTTAGGGTTTAGGGTTTAGGGTTTATGTTTGTGGTTTTAGAGTTTAGGGTTTAGGGTTTGGGGGTTATGGTTTAGGGTTTAATGTTTAGGGTTTAGGGTGTAGCATTTAGTGTTTATGGTTTGGGGTTTAAGGTTTGGGGTTTAGTGTATTAGGGATTAGGGTTTAGAGTTTAGGGTATAGGGTTTAGGGTTTAGGATTTATGGTTACGGTTTAGGGTTTAGTGTTTAGTGTTTAGGGTTTAGGGTTTGTTTGTTTAAGTTTGGGGTTTAGGGTTTAGGGTTTAGTGTTTAGGGTTTACGATTTAGGGTTTAGTATTTAGTGTTTAGGGTTTAGGGTTTGTTGTTTAGGTTTGGGGTTTAGGGTTTAGGGTTTAGGGATTAGGGTTCAGGGCTAGGGTGTATGGGTTAGGGATCTTGGTGTAGGTTTTAGGGGTTATGGGATACAGTTAGGGTATAGGTTTAAAGATTTAGGGTGTAGGGTTTGAGGTTTGGGTTTATGGTTTAGGTTTTACGGTGTAGGTTTAGGGTTTCGGGTTTAGGGTTTAGGGTTTATGGTTTGGGGTTGGGGGTTTAGGGTTTAGGGTTTAGGGTTTAGGGTTTACCATTTAGGGTTTAGGGTTAGGGTTTAGTGTTTAGGGTTTTGGGGTTAGGGTTTGAGGTTTTGGGTTTAGGGTATTAGGGGTTAGGGTTAGGGTTTAGGGCTTAGGGTGTAGGGTTTGGGGTTGACGGTTTATGGTTTACGGTGTAGGGTTTAGTGTTCAAGGTTTAGGGTTTAGGGTTTATGGTTTAGGGTTTAGGGTTTACAAGTTAGGGTTTATGGTTTAAGGTTTAGGGTTTAGGGTTTAGAGTTTAGGGTTTAGGGTTTAGGTTATAGGGCTAGGGTTTAGGGTTTAGGGGTTAGGGTTTCTGATTTAGGGTTTAGGTTTTAGGGTTTAGGGTTTAGGGTTTAGGGTTTAGGGTTTCAGGTTTAGGGTTTATGAGTTAGACTTTAGTTTTTAGTGTTTAGGGTTTGGGGTTTAGGGTTTAGTGTTTAAGGTTTGGGGTTTAGTGTTTAAGGTGTAGGGTTTAGGGTTTGGGATTTTATGTTTAGGGTTTAGGATTTAGGGTTAGGGTTTAGGATTTGGGGTTAGGGTTTCGAGTTTAGGGCTTAGGTTTTAGGGTTTGTGGTTTAGGGTTTAGGGTTTGTGGTTTATGGTTTAAGGTTTAGGGTTTAGGGTTTAGGGTTTAGGGTTTATGTTTGTGGTTTTAGAGTTTAGGGTTTAGGGTTTGGGGTTATGGTTTAGGGTTTAATGTTTAGGGTTTAGGGTGTAGGGTGTAGCATTTAGTGTTTATGGTTTGGGGTTTAAGGTTTGGGGTTTAGTGTATTAGGGATTAGGGTTTAGAGTTTAGGGTATAGGGTTTAGGGTTTAGGATTTATGGTTACGATTTAGGGTTTAGTGTTTAGTGTTGAGGGTTTAGGGTTTGTTTGTTTAAGTTTGGGGTTTAGGGTTTAGGGTTTAGTGTTTAGGGTTTATAGTTTAGGGTTTAGTATTTAGTGTTTAGGGTTTAGGGTTTGTTGTTTAGGTTTGGGGTTTAGGATTTAGGGTTTAGGGATTAGGGTTCAGGGCTAGGGTTTATGGTTAGGGATCTTGGTGTAGGGTTTAGGGGTTATGGGATACATTTAGGGTATAGTTTTAAAGGTTTAGGGTGTAGGGTTTGAGGTTTGGGTTTATGGTTTAGGTTTTACGGTGTAGGTTTAGGGTTTCGGGTTTAGGGTTTATGGTTTGGGGTTTGGGGTTTGGGGTTTAGGGTTAAGGGTTTAGGGTTTACCATTTAGGGTTTAGGGTTAGGGTTTAGGGTTTAGGGTTTTGGGTTTAGGGTTTGAGGTTTTGGGTTTAGGGTATTAGGGGTTAGGGTTAGGGTTTAGGGCTTAGGGTGTAGGGTTTGGGGTTTACGGTTTATGGTTTACGGTGTAGGGTTTAGTGTTCAAGGTTTAGGGTTTAGGGTTTAGAAGTTAGGGTTTATGGTTTAAGTTTTAGGGTTTAGGGTTTAGAGTTTAGGGTTTAGGGTTTAGGTTATAAGGCTAGGGTTTAGGGTTTAGGGGTTAGGGTTTCTGGTTAAGGGTTTAGGTTTTAGGGTTGAGGGTTTAGGGTTTAGGGTTTAGGGTTTAAGGTTTAGGGTTTACAGGTTAGACTTTAGTTTTTAGTGTTTAGGGTTTGGGGTTTAGGGTTTAGTGTTTAAGGTTTGGGGTTTAGTGTTTAAGGTTTAGGGTTTAGGGTTTGGGATTTTGTGTTTAGGGTTTAGGATTTAGGGTTAGGGTTTTGGATTTGGGGTTAGGGTTTTGAGTTTAGGGCTTAGGTTTTAGGGTTTGTGGTTTAGGGTTTAGGGTTTGTGGTTTAGGGTTTAAGGTTTAAGGTTTAGGGTTTAGGGTTTAGGGTTTAGGGTTTAGGGTTTATGTTTATGGTTTTAGAGTTTAGAGTTTAGGGTTTGGGGGTTATGGTTTAGGGTTTAATGTTTAGGGTTTAGGGTGTAGGGTGTAGCATTTAGTGTTTATGGTTTGGGGTTTAAGGTTTGGGGTTTAGTGTATTAGGGATTAGGGTTTAGAGTTTAGGGTATAGGGTTTAGGGTTTAGGATTTATGGTTACGGTTTAGGGTTTAGTGTTTAGTGTTTAGGGTTTAGTGTTTGTTTGTTTAAGTTTGGGGTTTAGGGTTTAGGGTTTAGGGTTTAGGGTTTACAGTTTAGGGTTTAGTATTTAGGGTTTAGGGTTTAGGGTTTGTTGTTTAGGTTTGGGGTTTAGGGTTTAGGGTTTAGGGATTAGGGTTTAGGGCTAGGGTTTATGGTTAGGGATCTTGGTGTAGGGTTTAGGGGTTATGGGATATATTTAGGGTATAGGTTTAAAGGTTTAGGGTGTACGGTTTGAGGTTTCTGTTTATGGTTTAAGTTTTACGGTGTAGGTTTAGGGTTTCGGGTTTAGGGTTTATGGTTTGGGGTTTGGGGTTTGGGGTTTGGGGTTTAGGGTTTAGGGTTTACCATTTAGGGTTTAGGGTTAGGGTTTAGTGTTTAGGGTTTAGGGTTTAGGGTTTGAGGTTTTGGGTTTAGGGTATTAGGGGTTAGGGTTAGGGTTTAGGGCTTATGGTGTAGGGTTTAGGGTTTACGGTTTATGGTTTACGGTGTAGGGTTTAGTGTTCAAGGTTTAGGGTTTAGGGTTTGTGGTTTAGGGTTTATGGTTTAGAAGTTAGGGTTTATGGTTTAAGGTTTAGGGTTTAGGGTTTAGAGTTTAGGGTTTAGGGTTTAGGTTTTAGGGCTAGGGTTTAGGGTTTAAGGGTTAGGGTTTCTGGTGTAGGGTTTAGGTTTTAGGGTTGAGGGTTTAGGGTTTAGGGTTTAGGGTTTAAGGTTTTAGTGTTTAGGGTTTGGGGTTTAGGGTTTAGTGTTTAAGGTTTGGGGTTTAGTGTTTAAGGTTTAGGGTTTAGGGTTTAGGATTTTGTGTTTAGGGTTTAGGATTTAGGGTTAGGGTTTAGGATTTAGGGTTAGGGTTTCGAGTTTAGGGCTTAGGTTTTAGGGTTTGTGGTTTAGGGTTTAGGGTTTGTGGTTTAGGGTTTAAGGTTTAGGGTTTAGGGTTTAGGGTTTAGGGTTTAGGGTTTATGTTTGTGGTTTTAGATTTTAGGGTTTAGGGTTTGGGGGTTATGGTTTAGGGTTTAGTGTTTAGGGTTTAGGGTGTAGGGTGTAGCATTTAGTGTTTATGGTTTGGGGTTTAAGGGTTGGGGTTTAGTCTATTAGGGCTTAGGGTTTAGAGTTTAGGGTATAGGGTTTAGGGTTTAGGATTTATGGTTTACGGTTTAGGGTTTAGGGTTTAGTGTTTAGGGTTTAGGGTTTGTTGTTTAGGTTTGGTGTTTACGGTTTAGGGTTTAGTGTTTAGGGTTTACAGTTTAGGGTTTAGCGTTTAATGTTTAGGGTTTAGGGTTTGTTGTTTAGGTTTGGGGTTTAGGTTTTAGGGTTTAGTGTTTAAGATTTAGGGTTTAGGGTTTAGGGTTAGGGTTTTTGGGTTAGGGATTTTGGTGTAGGGTTAGGGGCTATGGGATACAGTTTAGGGTTTAGGTTTAAAGGTTTAGGGTGTAGGGTTTGAGGTTTGGGTTTATGGTTTAGGCTTTACAGTTTAGGGTTTCGGGTTTAAGGTTTAAGGTTTAAGGTTTGGGGTTTGGGGTTTAGGGTTTAGGGTTTAGGGTTTAGGGTTTAGGGTTTACCATTTAGGGTTGATGGTTAGGGTTTAGGGTTTAGGGTTTAGGGTTTGGGGTTTATGGTTTAGGGTATTATGGGTTAGGGTTAGGGTTTAGGGCTTAGGGTATAGGGTTTGGGATTTACCGTTTTTGGTTTATGGTTTAGGGTTTTGGGTTCAAGGTTTAAGGTTTAGGGTTGGTGGTTTAGGGTTTAGTCTTTAGGAGTTAGGGTTTGTGGTTTAGGGTTTAAGGTTTAGGGTTTAGGGTTTAGGGCTAGGGTTTAGGGTTCAAGGGTTAGGGTTTCTGGTTTAGGGTTTAGGTTTTAGGGTTTAGGGTTTAGGGTTTAGGGTTTGTGGATTAGGGTTTAGGGTTTGGGGTTTATGGTTTAGGTTTTAGAGTTTAGGGTTTAAGGTTTAGGGTGTAGGGTTTAACGTTTAGTCTTTAGGGTTTATGGTTTGGGGTATATGGTTTAGGGTTTAGGGTTTAAGGTTTAGGGTTTAGGGTATTAGGAGTTTGGGTTTAGGGTTTAGGGTTTAGAGTTTGGGTTTAGGGTTTAGGATTTAAGTTTTAGGGTTTGGGGTTTAGGGTTTAGGGTTTAGGCTTTAGTTTTAGGGTTTAGGGTTTAGGGTTTAGGGTTTAAGGTTTAAGGTTTAGGGTTTAGGGTTTAGAGTTTAGGGTTTAGGGTTTTAGGTTTGGGGTTTAGGGTTTAGTGTTTAAGGTTTGGGGTTTAGAGTTTAAGGTTTAGGGTTTAGGGTTTGGGGTTTTGTGTTTAGGGTTTAGGATTTAGGGTTAGGGGTTAGGATTTAGGGTTTGGGGTTTAGGGCTACGGTTTAGTGTTTAAGGGTTACGATTTATGTTTTAAGGTTTAGGGTTTAGGATTTAGGGTTTAAGGTTTCAAGTTTAGGGTTTAATGTTTATGGTTTAGGGTTTAAGGTTTAGGGTTTAGGGTATTAGGGACTTAAGGTTAGGGTTTACGGCTTAGGGTATAGGGTTTGGGTTTAGGGTTTAGGGTTTAGGGGTTAGTGTATTAGGGGTTAGGGTTTGGGGTTTAGGGTTTAGGGTTTAGGGTTTAGGGTTTGTAGTTTAGGGTTTGGGGTTTAGGGTTTGGGGTTTAGCATTTAGGGTTTAGGGATTAGGGTTTAGGGGTTAGGGTTTCTGGTTTAGGGTTTAGGGTTTAGGGGTTATGGGATTAGGGTTTAGGGTTTAGGGTTTAGGGGTTATGAAGGCACCCTTTCCTTTCCAGTCTCCTATGAAGGCACCCTTTCCTTTCCAGTCGCCTATGAAGGCACCCTTTACTTTCCAGTCGCCTATGAAGGCACCCTTTACTTTCCAATCGCCTATGAAGGCACCCTTTACTTTCTAGTCGCCTATGAAGGAACCCTTTCCTTTCCAGTCGCCTATGAAGGCACCCTTTACTTTCCAGTCACCTACGAAGGTACCCTTTCCTTTCCAGTCACCTATGAAGGCACCCTTTACTTTCCAGTCGCCTATGAAGGCACCCTTTCCTTTCTAGTCGCCTATGAAGGCACCCTTTACTTTCCAGTCACCTATGAAGGTACGCTTTACTTTCCAGTCGCCTATGAAGACACCCTTTCCTTTCCATTCGCCTATGAAGGCACCCTTTATCTTCCTGTCGCCGATCAAATGGCACCCTTTACCTTTCAGTCAACCGGGAGGCAACACCCTCACCCTTTATCTTCCAGCCGCCTAAGAAGGCGCCCTTTTAGCTTCCAGTCGCCTAAGAAGGCACCTTTTGCTTTCCTAGTTAACCACTTCCTATTAAAAATTGGAGCACCACCCCACTTCTTTTTCCAGATTTAGAATAAAAAAATAAATAAAACAAAAAACAAAAAACAAAAAAAAGAACTTAAAAAAAACAAAAAACAAAAAGAAAAAAAAAACAACAAAAAAGAGAGAGAAAGAAGAACATAGAAAAAAAGAGAGAAAGCAAGAGCTTCAAATGTCAATTCCTAGGTTTCCACCCTTATCAGATCACCAAAGCCATCAAAGTAGACGCCTTGCTTCATTCTTCAAGTCACAGAAATTGGCACCACTATTGGTTTTCTTCAATGGAACAATACTGACTCTCTTGGTTATTAAAGTCGGCATTGACTTTGACAATGGTGTTCACGTCTTTACTCCCTTTCCATTTCAAAAGCAAGAAGAAACTTCATGCTTTTCTCATGAAAAAGAAGTAAAGAGAGGCATCTGTGAACACCTATCTCAGTCCGGTCAGGTTTCACCAAGAGTAGGGATGTGCCTTTCCCAGGCGGAAGGATCTCTGAGAGAGGACTGAGCTTCAATTCTAACTAATCCTTCAGGTTGTAAGATTTCTGAGTGAAAATGGCTATTTTCAAGTAAAAAATGGCTGTTACCGAGTGAGATATCCGAGTCAGCTGTTTCCGAGTGAAATATCCAAATGAGTTATTTCTGACTGACATGTGGGAGTTATTTTTGAACGAGGAAAAGGCTCTGGATGGTCATTCCCAAGTAGGATGACTCAGAGTGATCATTTCCGAGTAGAGAGTCTCCGAGTGAGATGTTGCCGAGTGGATTGTCTCTAGGTGGGGTGTTTCCGAGTGGAAGATTCCCGAGGGAAACCACTCCAAATGAAAAATGGCTGACCTTGAACGAATACTTCCCTGTTGGAGATAAATCCGAGTGGAAGATTCTTGACTACAATGACTCTGAGTGAAAAAAGGGTCTGACTTTGAATAAATACCGCCCAAAGTTATTCATCCGAGTGAAGTATTGCTGATTGAAGCGAGTCTGATTTAGGGAACAACTGCTTTTTCTGGGTAAAATTATCTCCGAGTAGAAAACTCCCGAGTGAGTTGATTCCGAATGAAAAAACTCTGAACTTTCGAAGAATAATTGTCAAGCAAGGCCTTACCGAGTAGTGTGTTTCGGAGAAAAGACCTTTTCAAGCAAAGCAAAGAGTCCGACCGGGAATGAGTCTCTTCCGGGCAGACTCTCTCAAGTTTCAAACTAAGCCCGAGTGAGATGTCTCCAAGGAAGGCACTTCCGAGTGAGTTACATGTGAGGGGCACTTCTGAGTGAGTTGGGGGCAGAGAGTTGCATTTCTGAGTAAAGCAAAGCTCAGACCTGGGAAGAGCTTCTATCGGCCAGATTCCAAACTCTCTCAAGTTCCAAATTTCTGAATGAAAGGCAAAGCCAACTCTCGAGTAAATACAACCGAATGGGCTGATTGACGAATGAATGTGTCCGAATGAATGTGTCCGAGTGGATCATTTCAAGGAGTGAAGGAAGGGTCAACTGAATTAATCCCAAGCAATATATCCGAGCAAGGTTTCTCCGAGTGGTTCAATTCCAGAGACATAGCCGAGTGAAACATTTTGAGGGTGCCGATTGAATCATTTGAATGAAAACTTCCCGATCCTGAGTGGGTCACATGTGAAAGAAGGAGGGCTTGAACATGTGCCGAGTGAGTCACTTTTCAATCGGTTCCGAATGAATGTTTCAATCGGTTCCAAGTCACTTTTCAATCGGTTCCGAATTAATGTTTCAATTTGTTCTGAATCACTCTTCATCAGTTCCAAGTGAATCACTTTTCAATTGGTTCCGAATGAATGTTTCAATCGGTTCCGAATCACTCTTCAATCAGTTCCGAGTGAATCACTTTTCAATCGGTTCCAAATGAATGTTTCAATCGGTTCCAAGTCACTCTTCAATCAGTTCCGAGTGAATCATTTTTCAATCGGTTCCGAATGAATGTTTCAATCAGTTCCGAATGAATGTTTTAATCGGTTCCGATTGAATGTTTCAATCAGAGTTGCTTTGCTCGTCCAGCTTGAATTGCTTCAAACAGAAACAAGTTCCAAGCAAAGCTTTCACTCGGTCTTTGTGTATAAAATGTACTTGTTCCGCTCGGATTAATTCCCACTGAGGATGGATACCGGCTGAGGCCCTAATCTGAGTCATAGAAAGAACGTAGATTTCGTGTAACATCATTCCACCCGTGCTGATTTAGAATTGCACTATCCAAGTCGACCCTTGAATTATAGGGGGCGGTTGGCAACAGATAAAAAAAAAGAAAATAATAAAAATTTCCCACCAGCCGTTGCTCCCCACTACCTGTTAGTGGCTAGGCTGCCTCCACTATGAGTGGAAGCATGTGCTGTCCAAGCACTCAGCAACCCCTATAAATACCTCATTTGAAGAGGCAAAAGGGGTTGGATTTTTGGGGGGATCCTGAAGCCTTCGTAGGAGAGAACTCTGAAGCTTTTCTTTTTGAGAAACACTGTCCTAAATCCTTTACACCATCCAGCTCCTCCAGCTTCTCCTAAATCTTCACTAACATCGTCCAGCCTCTCAAATCCTCACACCACCATCCAGCTCCTCTTAAATCCACACCGAGCAACTCCTCCTAAATCCCACACCATTCCAGTACCTCAAATTCCCAAAACACCGTCCAGCCTCTCAATTCCTCACAACACCGTCCTGCTCCTCCCTAAATCCACAATACCGTCCTGCTCCTCTCAAAACCACACCATCCTTCTCCTCTCAAACAACACCGAGCAGCACCTCTTAAATCCTCACCAACACCGTCCAGCCCTTCAAACCCCCATAACACCGTCCAACCTCTCTTAAACCCACAACACCGTCTAGCCCCTCAAATCCTCACAACACCGTCCAGCCCCTAAATCAACACCGTCCAAGCTCCTTCTAAATCCTTTACACCGTCCAGCACCTCCGTCCACACACACTATCCAGCACCTCTTCCCTTCACACCATACCGTCCAGCGTTCTGTTCTCTCGTCACACCGGAGTCCATTTCCCTCTCACCACACCGGTCCTATTCCACTCCCTTACTCCATCGGTTCAACAAGCAACAGTAACAGCAACAACACAGCAACAGCAACAGCAGCAACAGCAATAGCAGCAACACAGCAGCAGCAACAACAAAGCAACAGTAACAGCAGCAATAACAACAGCAGCAACAACACAGCAACAGCAACAATAGCAACAGCAACAACAACAGCCACAACAGCGTCACTTCGGATCCCATTGTCTAAGTCCACACCGGCCCTCAACTCTCTCATTACACCAGTTATACTCCATTTTTTATTTTCCTTGCTTTTCATTACCTATTTTTCTATCAAATTTGTTACTGATTGTTGAATCTATATCCCCATTAAAATAAATTTCCCTTATCTTCTTTTCTTTTCTTTTTTCCCCTTCCTAGGTTCGTAATAAATAAATAACAAAAAACGAGTGTTTCACATTCAAACTAGCCAAAAAAAAACATCATCGACCATTAATATTTTAGTCTTTTCCTAAAAAAAATCATAAAGAACTACGTAACCCTGATTTCTTGGTAACTCAAGAATACGTAGGAGCAGGACTTTAAATCCTGTCAGGCCCACCTTTCCTATTTTTATTCCTATTTTTATTTTCTTTATTTTTCCTTTGTAACTTCCTTTTTTATCTACTTCTATGAAAAATCAATTTAGACGTGACGTCTTGTTGATTTTCCCTTATTTCCAGTAGACCATCATCATGATTCATAAGGAACGGGATACTTGAGACGAGACGTCCCGCTTATCTCCTTCCCATTTCTAACCCCGTATCTTGATTAAATTCCATGAAAATCAATTTAGACGTGACGTCTTGTTGATTTTCCCTTATTTCTGGTAGGCCATCACCACAAGGAACGGTGTACTTGGGACGAGACGTCCCGTTTATCCCTTTCCCGTTTCTAGCCCCGTATTTTGATTAAAGGATAACTAATTTAGACGCGACGTCTTGTTAGTATCCTTCCCTTTTCCTGTTTTATACCAAAGCCAAGGTTAATTTGGACGCGACATCCTATTGACCTACACTCTATGTGTGTTCAGTTTATTCCTTCTGTTTTTACACAAAGTACAACAATAAAAGGGGAGAAATATAACATCTTTTGTAAGGCTATTTATGTTGCACATTTTCAATCTTGGTACTGTTTCTGATAGGCGATGTAGGGTGCTAATACCTTCCCTACTCGTAACCGACTCCCGAACTTGAATCTCATTTTTTTAAACCAGTGCTTTACTGAATTTAGTTTTTTTCCAATGTTTTTCCTATGGATAAAAACGTTAGTGGCGACTCCCTTTTTTTTTGTTCGTTTCATCCTATTTCGAGTGGGTCGGCCGCGCCGTCGCGATCCAGGTTGTGACACTAGGGTTTGAGGTTCAGGGTTTAGGGTTTAGGGTTTAAGGTTTAGGGCTTATGGGTTAGGGTTTAGTTTTTAGGGTTTAGGGTTTGGGGTTTAGGGTTTAGTGTTTAAGGTTTGGAGTTTAGTGTTTAAGGTTTAGGGTTTAGGGTTTGGGGTTTTGTGTTTAGGGTTTAGGATTAGGGTTAGCAGTTAGGATTTAGGGTTTGGGGTATAGGGCTAGGGTTTAGTGTTTAGGGGTTATGGTTTGTTGTTTAGGGTTTAGGGTTTAGGGTTTAGGGTTTAGAGTCTAGGCTTTAGGGTTTAGGATTTAAGGTGTGGGGTTTAGGGTTTAGGGTTTTTGTATTTAAGGTTTAGGGTTTTTGTATTTATGGTTTAGGGTTTAGGGTTTAGGGTTTAGTATTTAAGGTTTAGGGTTTAGGGATTATGGTTTAGGGTTGAGGGTTTAGTGTTTAGGATTTGGGTTTAGGGTTTAGGGTTTAAGGTTTAGGGTTTAGGGTATGGGGTTTATGTTTAGGGTTTAAGGTTTAGGGTTTGGGGTTTGGGATTTATGGTTTAGGGTTTAGGGTTTAGGGTTTGAGGTTTATGATTTAGGGTTTGGGGTTTGGGGCTAGGCTTTAGTGTTTAGGGTTTAGGGTTTAGGGTTTAACGTTTGGGGTTTAGGGTTTAGGGTTTGAGGTTTAGGGTTTGGGGTTTAGGGTTTGAGGTTTATGGTTTAAGGTTAAGGGTTTAGGGTTTAGGGTTTAGGTTTTAGCATTTAAGGTTTAGGGTTAGGGGTTTAGGGTTGAGGGTTTAGGGTTTATCGTTTAGAGTTTGGGGTTTTGGGTTTTGGGTTTTGGGTTTATGGTTTAGGGTTTACAGATTAGGGTTTATGGTTTAGGGTTTAGTGTTGATGGTTTAAGGTTTAGGGTTTAGGGTATGGGTTTTTGTGTTTTGGGGTTAGGCTTTAGGATTGGGGTTTAGGGTTTAGGGTTTGGGGTTTAGGATTCAGGGTTGAGGTTTAGGGCTATGGTGTAGTGTTTAGGGGTTAGGGTTTAGGGTTTAGGGTTTAGGGGTTGGGGTTTAAGGTTTAGGCTTTAGGGTTTACGGTTTGGGGTTTGGGGTTCAGGGTTTATTGTTTATGGTTTGGGTTTAGGGTTTAGCATTTAGCGTTTAGGGTTTAGGGTTTAAGGTTTAGGGTT
Organism: Clitoria ternatea; assembly: GCA_037962975.1. NCBI lineage: Eukaryota > Viridiplantae > Streptophyta > Magnoliopsida > Fabales > Fabaceae > Clitoria > Clitoria ternatea. The sequence continues at coordinate 75,772,143 of CM075675.1, forward strand.
TAAGGTTTAGGGTTTTCGGTTCAAGGTTTCGGTTTTAAGGTTTGGGGTTTAAGGTTTAAGTTCAGGGTTTAGAGTTTAGGGTTTAGGGATTGGGGTTTGTGGTTTACTGGTTAGGGTTTAGGGTTAGGATTTAGGGTTTAGGGTTTAGAGTTTAGCGTTTAGGGTTTTGGGTTTAAGGTTCAGGGTTAGTGGTTTAGGGTTTACAGTTTACGGGTTAGGGTTTAGTGTTTAGGGTTTAGTGTTTAGTGTTTAGGGTTTAGTGTGTAGGGTTCGGTGATTAGGGTTTAGGGTTTGGGGTTTAGGGTTTAGGGTTTAAGGTTTGGGGTTTAGGGTTTGGCGTTTAGGGTTTAGAGTTAGGGGTTTAGGGCTAGGGTTTAGTGTTTAGGGGTTAGGGTGTAGGGTGTAGGGTTTAGGGTTTAGGGTTTGGGGTTTATAGTCTAGGGTATTAGGGGTTAGGGTTTAGAGTTTAGGGTTTATGGTTTACGCTTTAGGGTTTAGGGTTTAGTGTTTAGGGTTTGGGGTTTATTGTTTAGGTTTGGGGTTTCGGGTTTAGGGTTTAGTGTTTAGGGTTTACGGTTTAGGGTTTAGTGTTTAGTGTTTAGGGTGTAGGGTTTGTTGTTTAGGTTTGGGGTTTAGGGTTTAGTGTTTATGGTTTAAGGTTTAGGGTTTAGGGTTAAAGGTTTAGGGTGTAGGGTTTGAGGTTTGGGTTTATGGTTTAGGCTTTACGGTTTAGGGTTTCGGGTTTAGGGTTTAGGGTTTAAGGTTTAGGGTTTGGGGTTTAGGGTTTGGGGTTTGGGTTTAGGGTTAACCATTTAGGGTTTAGGGTTAAGGGTTTATGGTTTGGGGTTTAGGGTTTAGGGTTTAGTGTTTATGGTTTGGGGTTTAGGGTTTAGGGTTTGAGGTTTTGGGTTTATGGTATTAGGGGTTAGGGTTAGGGTTTAGGGCTTAGGGTATAGGGTTTGGGGTTTACGGTTTATGGTTTACGGTTTAGGGTTTTGGGTTCAAGGTTTAGGGTTTAGGGTTTGTGGTTTAGGGTTAGGGTTTAGGAGTTAGGGTTTGTGGTTTAAGGTTTAGGGCTTAGGGTTTAGGTTTTAGGGTTAGGGTTTAGGGTTCAGGAGTTAGGGTTTCTGGTTTAGGGTTTAGGTTTTAGGGTTGAGGGTTTAGGGTTTAGGGTTTGTGGATTAGGGTTTAGGGTTTAGGGTTTGGGGTTTAGGTTTTAGAGTTTAGGGTTTAGGGTTAGGGTTTAGTGTTTAGCGTTTAGTCTTTAGGGTTTTTGGTTTGGGGTATATGGTTTAGTTTTTAAGGTTTAAGGTTTAGGGTTTAGGGTATTAGGAGTTTGGGTTTAGGGTTTAGGGTTTAGGGTTTAGAATTTAGGTTTAGGGTTTAGCATTTAAGTTTTAGGGTTTGGGGTTTATGGTTTAGGGTTTTGGCTTTAGTTTAGGGGTTTGGGGTTTAGGGTTTAGGGTTTAGGGTTTAAGGTTTAGGGTTTACGGGTTAGACTTTAGTTTTTAGTGTTTAGGGTTTGGGGTTTAGGGTTTAGTGTTTAAGGTTTGGGGTTTAGGGTTTAAGGTTTAGGGTTTAGGGTTGGGAATTTTGTGTTTAGGGTTTAGGATTTAGGGTTAGGGTTTAGGATTTGGGGTTAGGGTTTTTAGTTTAGGGCTTAGGTTTTGGGGTTTGTGGTTTAGGGTTTAGGGTTTTTGGTTTAGGGTTTAAGGTTTAGGGTTTAGTGTTTAGGGGTTAGGGTTTAGGGTTTATGTTTGTGGTTTTAGAGTGTAGGGTTTAGGGTTTGGGGGTTAAGGTTTAGGGTTTAATGTTTAGGGTTTAGGGTGTAGGGTGTAGAATTTAGTGTTTAAGGTTTGGGGTTTAGTTTATTAGGGATTATGGTTTAGAGTTTAGGGTATAGGGTTTAGGATTTATGGTTTACGGGTTAGGGTTTAGTGTTTAGTGTTTAGGGTTTAGGGTATTTTGTTTAGGTTTGGGGTTTAGGGTTTAGGGTTTAGTGTTTAGGGTTTATGGTTTAGGGTTTAGCATTTAGTGTTTAGGGTTTAGGGTTTGTTGTTTAGGTTTGGGGTTTATGGTTTAGGGTTTAGTGTTTAGGGTTTAGGTTTAGGGTTTAGGGCTAGGGTTTATGGGTTAGGGATCTTGGTGTAGGGTTTAGGGGTTATGGGATATAGTTTAGGGTATAGGTTTAAAGGTTTAGGGTGTAGGGTTTGAGGTTTGGGTTTATGGTTTAGGCTTTACGGTTTAGGGTTTCGGGTTTAGGGTTTAGGGTTTATTGTTTGGGGTTTGGGGTTTGGGGTTTAGGGTTTGAGGTTTAGGGTTTAGGGTTTACCATTTAGGGTTTAGGGTTAGGGTTTAGTGTTTTGGGTTTTGAGTTTAGGGTTTGAGGTTTTGGTTTTAGGGTATTAGGGGTTAGGGTTAGGGTTTAGGGCTTAGGGTATAGGGTTTGGGGTTTACGGTTTATGGTTTACGGTTTAGGGTTTAGTGTTCAACGTTTAGGGTTTTGGGTTTGTGGTTTAGGGTTTAGGGTTTAGAAGTTAGGGTTTATTGTTTAAGGTTCAGGGTTTAGGTTTTAGAGTTTAGGGTTTAGGGTTTAGGTTTTAGGGCTAGGGTTTAGGGTTTAGGGGTTAGGGTTTCTAGTTTAGGGTTTAGGTTTTAGGGTTGAGGGTTGATGGTTTAGGGTTTATGGATTAGGGTTTAGGGTTTAGGGTTTGGGGTTTAGGTTTTAGAGTTTAGGGTTTAGGGTTTAGGGTTTAGGGTTTAGCATTTAGTCTTTAGGGTTTATGGTTTAGGGTATATGGTTTAGGGTTTAGGGTTTAAGGTTTATGGTTTAGGGTATTAGGAGTTTTGGTTTAGGGTTTAGGGTTTAGAGTTTGGGTTTAGGGTTTAGCATTGAAGTTTTAGGGTTTGGGGTTTATGGTTTAGGGTTTAGGCTTTAGTTTTAGGGTTTGGGGTTTAGGGTTTAGGGTATAAGGTTTAGGGTTTACGGGTTAGACTTTAGTTTTTAGTGTTTAGGGTTTGGGGTTTAGGGTTTAGTGTTTAAGGTTTGGGGTTTAGGGTTTAAGGTTTAGGGTTTAGGGTTTGGGATTTTGTGTTTAGGGTTTAGGATTTAGGGTTAGGTTTTAGGATTTGGGGTTAGGGTTTCTAGTTTAGGGCTTAGGTTTTAGGGTTTGTGGTTTAGGGTTTAGGGTTTGTGGTTTAGGGTTTAGGGTTCCGAATGAATGGTTCAATCAGTTCCGAATGAATGTTTCAATCGGTTCCGATTGAATGTTTCAATCAGAGTTGCTCTGCTCGTCCAGCTCGAATTGCTTCAAACAGAAAGAAGTTCCAAGCAAAGCTTTCACTCGGTCTTTTGTGTATAAAATGTACCTGTTCCGCTCAGATTAATTCCCACTAAGGATGGATACCGGCTGAGGCCCTAATCCGAGTCATAGAAAGAACGCAGGTTCCGTGTAACACCATTCCACCCGTGCTGATTTGGAATTGCACTATCCAAGTGGACCTTTGAATTATAGGGGGCGGCTGGCAACAGATAAAAAAAAAGAAAATAATAAAAATTTCCCACCAGCCGCTGCTCCCCACTACCTGTTAGTGGCTAGGCTGCCTCCACTGTGAGTGGAAGCATGTGCTGTCCAAGCACTCGGCAACCCCTATAAATACCTCATTTGAAGAGGCAAAAGGGGTTGGATTTTTGGGGAGATCCTGAAGCCTTCGTTGGAGAGAACTCTAAAGCTTTTCTTTTTGAGAAACACTGTCCTAAATCCTTTACACCATCCAGCTCCTCCAGCTTCTCCTAAATCCTCACTAACACCGTCCAGCCTCTCAAATCCTCACAACACCATCCAGCTCCTCTTAAATCCACACCGAGCAACTCCTCCTAAATCCCACACCATTCCAGTACCTCAAATTCCCATAACACTGTCCAGCCTCTCAATTCCTCACAACACCGTCCTGCTCCTCCCTAAATCCACAATACTGTCCTGCTCCTCTCAAACCCACACCGTCCTTCTCCTCTCAAACAACACCGAGCAGCACCTTTTAAATCCTCACCAACACCGTCCAGCCCCTCAAACCCCCATAACACCGTCCAACCTCTCTTAAACCCACAACACCGTCCAGCCCCTCAAATCCTCACAACACCGTCCAGCCCCTAAGTCAACACCGTCCAAGCTCCTCCTAAATCTTTTACACCATCCAGCACCTCCGTCCACACCACACCGTCCAACACCTCTTCCCTTCATACCATACCATCCAGCGTTCTGTTCTCTCGTCACACCGGAGTCCAGCTCCCTCTCACCACATCGGTTCTATTCCACTCCCTTACTCCATCGGTTCAACAAGCAACAACAACAGCAACAACACAGCAACCGCAACAGCAGCAACAGTAACAGCAGCAATACAACAGCATCAACAACACAGCAACACCGACAGCAGCAGCAGCAACAACACAGCAACAGCGACAGCAGTAACAGTAACAACAACAGCCACAACAGTGTCACTTCGGATCCCATTGTCTAAGTCCACACCGGCCCTCAACTCTCTTATTACACCAGTTACACTCCGTTTTTTATTTTCCTTGCTTTTCATTACCTATTTTTCTATCAAATTTGTTACTGATTGTCGAATCTATATCCCCATTTAAATAAATTTTTGTTATTTTCTTTTCTTTTCTTTTTTTCCCTTCCTAGGTTCGTAATAAATAAATAACAAAAAATGAGTGTTTTACATTCAAACTAGCCAAAAAAAAAAATCATCCACCATTAATCTTTTAGTCTTTTCCTAAAAAAACATCATAAAGAACTACGTAACCCTGATTTCTTGGTAACTCAAGAATACGTAGGAGCAGGACTTTAAATCCTGTCAGGCCCACCTTTCCCATTTTTATTCCTATTTTTATTTTCTTTATTTTTCCTTTGTAACTTCTTTTTTTATCTACTTCCATGAAAAATCAATTTAGACGTGACGCCTTGTTGATTTTCCCTTATTTCCAGTAGACCATCATCGTGATTCATAAGGAACGGGATACTTGAGACGAGACGTCCCGCTTATCTCCTTCCCATTTCTAACCCCGTATCTTGATTAAATTCCATGAAAATCAATTTAGACGTGACGTCTTGTTGATTTTCCCTTATTTCTGGTAGGCCATCACCACAAGGAATGGGGTACTTGGGACGAGATGTCCCATTTATCCCTTTCCCCTTTCTAACCCCATATTTTGATTAAAGGATGACTAATTTAGACGTGACGTCTTGTTAGCATCCTTCCCTTTTCCTGTTTTATACCAAAGCCAAGGTTAATTTGGACGCGACGTCCTGTTGACCTACACTCCATGTCTGTTCAGTTTGTTCCTTCTGTTTTTACACAAAGTACAACAATAAAATGGGAGAAATATAACATCTTTTGTAAGGCTATTTATGTTGCGCATTTTCAATCTTGGTACTGTTTCTGACAGGCGATGTAGGGTGCTAATACCTTCCCTACTCGTAACCGACTCCCGAACTTGAATCTCATTTTTTTAAACCAGTGCTTTACTGAATTTAGTTTTTTTCCAATGTTTTTCCTATGGATAAAAATATTAGTGGCGACTCCCTATTTTTTTTCGTTCGTTTCATCCTATTTCGAGAGGGTCGGCCGTGCCGTCGCGATCCAGGTTGTGACACTAGGGCTTGAGGTTCAGGGTTTAGGGTTTAGGGTTTAAGGTTTAGGGCTTACGGGTTAGGGTTTAGTTTTTAGGGTTTAGGGTTTGGGGTTTAGGGTTTAATGTTTAAGGTTTAGAGTTTAGTGTTTAAGGTTTAGGGTTTAGGGTTTGGGGTCTTGTGTTTAGGGTTTAGGATTTAGGGTTAGCGGTTAGGATTTAGGGTTTGGGGTTTAGGGCTAGGGTTTAGTATTTAGGGGTTATGGTTTGTTGTTTAGGGTTTAGGGTTTAGGGTTTGGGGTTTAGGGTCTAGGCTTTAGGGTTTAGGATTTAGGGTGTGGGGTTTAGGGTTTAGGGTTGAGGGTTTAAGGTTTAGGGTTTTGTATTTATGGTTTAGGGTTTAGCATTTAAGGTTTAGGGTTTGGGGATTATGGTTTAGGGTTGAGGGTTTAGTGTTTAGGATTTAGGTTTAGGGTTTAGGGTTTAGGGTTTAATGTTTAGGGTTTAGGGTATGGGGTTTGTGTTTACGGTTTAGGGTTTAAGGTTTGGGGTTTGGGATTTATGGTTTATGGTTTAGGGTTTGAGGTTTATGATTTATGGTTTGGGGTTTGGGGCTAGGCTTTAGTGTTTAGGGTTTAGGGTTTAGGATTTAATGTTTGGGGTTTAGGGTTTAGGGTTTGGGGTTTAGGGTTTGAGGTTTATGGTTTAAGGTTAAGGGTTTAAGTTTTAGGGTTTAGGGTTTAGCATTTAAGGTTTAGGGTTAGGGGTTTAGGGTTTAGGGTTGAGGGTTTAGCGTTTAGGTTTGGGGTTTGGGGTTTTGGGTTTTGGGTTCTGGGTTTATGGTTTAGGGTTTAGGGTTGATGGTTTAAGATTTTAGGTTTAGGGTATGGGTTTTTGTGTTTAGGGGTTAGGGGTTAGGGTTTAGGGTTTGGGGTTTAGGGTTTAGGGTTTAGGGTTTGGGGTTTAGGATTTATTAGGGTTTAGGGTTTAGGGTTTAGGGTTTAGGGTTTGGGGTTTAGGGCTATGGTGTAGTGTTTAGGGGTTAGGGTTTAGGGTTTAGGGGGTGGGGTTTAAGGTTTAGGCTTTAGGGTTTACAGTTTGGGGTTTAGGGTTTAGGGTTTATGGTTTGGGTTTAGGGTTTAGCATTTAGCGTTTAGGGTTTAGGGTTTAAGGTTTAGTGTTTTGGGTTCAAGGTTTTAGTTTTAAGATTTGGGGTTTAAGGTTTAGGGTTTAGGGTTTAGGGATTGGGGTTTGTGGTTTACGGTTAGGGTTTAGGGTTGGGATTTTGGGTTTAGGGTTTAGAGTTTAGTGTTTAGGGTTTGGGGTTTAGGGTCAGGGTTTGTGGTTTAGGGTTTACGGTTTACGGGTTAGGGTTTTGGGTTTAGGGTTTAGTGTTTAGTGTTTAGGGTTTAGTGTGTAGGGTTCGATGATTAGGGTTTAGGGTTTGGGGTTTGGGGTTTAGGGTTTAAGGTTTGGGTTTAGGGTTTGGTGTTTAGGGGTTAGGGTGTAGGGTTTAGGGCTAGGGTTTAGTGTTTAGGGGTTAAAGTGTAGGGTTTAGGGTTTGGGGTTTATGGTCTAGGGTATTAGGGGTTAGGGTTAGGGATTAGGGCTTAGGCTATCGGATTTGAGGTTTAGGATTTATGGATTAGGGTGTAAGGTTTAGGGTTTAGGGTTTAGGGTTTGTGGTTTAGGATTTAGGGTTTAAGGTTAGGGTTTTGGGTTTAAGGTTAGGGTTTATGGTGTAGGGTTTAGGGTTTTTAGTTTAGGGCTTAGGGTTTAGGGTTTGTGGTTTAGGGTTTAGGGTTTGTGGTTTAGGGTGTATGGTGTAGGGTTTAGGGTTTAGGGTTTATGATTTAGGGTTTATGTTTGTGGTTTTAGAGTTTAGGGTTTAGGGTTTGGGGGTTATGGTTTAGGTTTTAATGTTTAGGGTTTAGGGTATAAGGTGTAGCATTTAGTGTTTAAGGTTTGGGGTTTAGTGTATTAGGGGTTAGGGTTTAGAGTTTAGGGTATATGGTTTAGGTTTTAGGATTTATGGTTTATGCTTTAGGGTTTACTATTTAGTGTTTAGGGTTTAGGGTTTAGGTTTTATTTTTTAGGTTCGGGGTTTAGGGTGTAGGGTTTAGTGTTTAGGGTTTACAGTTTAGGGTTTAGGGTTTAGTGTTTAAGGTGTAGGGTTTGTTGTTTAGGTTTGGGGTTTAGGGTTTAGGGTTTAGTGTTTAGAGTTTAGGGTTTAGCGTTAGGGTTTATGGGTTAGGGATTTTGGTGTAGGGTTTAGGGGTTATGGATACAGTTTAGGGTTTAGGGTTAAAGGTTTAGGTTGTAGGGTTTGAGGTTTAGGTTTATGGTTTAGGCTTTACGGTTTAGGGTTTTGGGTTTAGGGTTTAAGATTGAGGGTTTGGGGTTTATGGTTTGGGGTTTAGGGTTTACCATTTAGGGTTTAGGGTTAGGGTTTATTGTTTAGGGTTTGGGGTTTAGGGTTTGAGGTTTTGGGTTTAGGGTATTAGGGGTTAGGGTTAGGGTTTAGGGCTTAGGGTATAGGGTGTGGGGTTAGAGTTTATGGTTTACGGTTTAGGGTTTTGGGTTCAAGGGTTAGCGTTTAGTGTTTGTGGTTTAGGGTTAGGGTTTAGGAGTTAGGGTTTGCGGTTTAGGGTTTAGGGTTTATGGTTTAGGGTTTAGGTTTTAGGGCTAGGGTTTATGCTTCAGGAGTTAGGGTTTTTGGTTTAGGGTTTAGGTTTTAGGGTTAATGGTTTAGGGTTTGGGGTTTGGGGTTTGGGGTTTAGGTTTTAGAGTTTAGGGTTTAAGGTTTAGGGTTTAGCGTTTAGTCTTTAGGGTATATGGTTTGGGGTATATGGTTTAGGGTTTAAGGTTTAAGGTTTAGGGTTTAGGGTATTAGGAGTTTAGGTTTAGGGTTTAGGGTTTAGAGTTTAGGTTTAGGGTTTAGCATTTAAGTTTTAGGGTTTGGGGTTTATGGTTTAGGGTTTAGGCTTTAGTTTTAGTGTTTAGGGTTTAGGGTTTAGGGTTTAGGGTTTAAGGTTTAGGGTTTACGGGTTTGACTTTAGTTTTTAGTGATTAGGGTTTGGGGTTTAGGGTTTAGTGTTTAAGGTTTGGGGTTTAGGGTTTAAGGTTTAGGGTTTAGGGTTTGGGATTTTGTGTTTAAGGTTTAGGATTTAGGGTTAGGGTTTAGGATTTGGGGTTAGGGTTTCTAGTTTAGGGCTTAGGTTTTATGGTTTAGGGTTTAGGGTTTAGGGTTTATGGTTGAGGGTTTAAGGTTTAGGGTTTAGGGTTTAGGGTTTAGGGTTTAGAGTTTATGTTTGTGGTTTTAGAGTTTAGGGTTTAGGGTTGGGGGTTATGGTTTAGGGTTTAATGTTTAGGGTTTTGGGTGTAGGGTGTAGCATTTAGTGTTTAAGGTTTGGGGTTTAAGGTTTGGGGTTTAGTGTATTAGGGATTAGGGTTTAGAGTTTAGGGTATAGGGTTTATGGTTTAGGATTTATGGTTTATGGTTTGGGGTTTAGGGTTTAGTGTTTAGGGTTTAGGGTTTATTGTTTAGGTTTAGGGTTTAGGGTTTAGGGTTTAGTGTTTAAGGTTTACGGTTTAGGGTTTAGCATTTAGTGTTTAGGGTTTAGGGTTTGTTGTTTAGGTTTGGGGTTTAGGGTTTAGGGTTTAGTGTTTAGGGTTTAGGAATTAGGGTTTAAGGCTAGGGTTTATGGGTTAGGAATCTTGGTGTAGGGTTTAGGGGTTATGGGATACAGTTTAGGGTGTAGTTTTAAAGGTTTAGGGTGTAGGGTTTGAGGTTTCGGTTTATGGTTTAGGCTTTAATGTGTAGGTTTAGGGTTTTGGGTTTATGGTTTGGGGTTTAGGGTTTAGGGTTTGGGGTTTGGGTTTGGATTTTAGGGTTTACCATTTAGGGTTTAGGGTTAGGGTTTATGGTTTATGGTTTAGGCTTTATGGTTTAGGGTTTTGGGTTTAGTGTTTAGGGTTTATGGTTTGGGGTTTGGGGTTTGGGGTTTAGGGTTTGAGGTTTAGGGTTTAGGGTTTACCATTTAGGGTTTAGGGTTAGGGTTTAGTGTTTAGTGTTTTACGTTTAGGGTTTGAGGTTTTGGGTTTAGGGTATTAGGGGTTAGGGTTTAGGGCTTAGGGTATTGGGTTTGGGGTTTACGGTTTATGGTTTACGATTTAGGGTTTAGTGTTCAAGGTTTAGGGTTTAGGGTTTATGGTTTAGGGTTTAAGGTTTAGAATTTAGGGTTTAGGGTTTAAGGTTTATGGTTTAGGGTTTAGAGTTTAGGGTTTAGGGTTTAGGTTTTAGGGCTAGGGTTTAGGGTTTAGGGGTTAGGGTTTCTGGTTTAGGGTTTAGGTTTTAGGGTTGATTGTTGAGGGTTTAAGGTTTGTGGATTAGGATTTAGGGTTTAGGGTTTAGGTTTTAGAGTTTAGGGTTTAGGGTTTAGGGTTTAGGGATTAGGGTTTAGCGTTTAGTCTTTAGGGTTTATGGTTTGGGGTATATGGTTTAAGTTTTAGGGCTTAAGGTTTAGGGTTTAGGGTATTAGGAGTTTGGGTTTAGCGTTTAGGGTTTAAAGTTTGGGTTTAGGGTTTAGCATTGAAGTTTTAGGGTTTGGGGTTTATGGTTATGGGTTTAGGCTTTACTTTTAGGGTTTGGGGTTTAGGGTTTAGGGTTTAAGGTTTACGGTTTACGGGTTAGACTTTAGTTTTTAGTGTTTAGGGTTTGGGGTTTAGGTTTTAGTGTTTAAGGTTTGGGGTTAGGGTTTAAGGTTTAGGGTTTAGTGTTTGGGATTTTGTGTTTAGGGTTTAGGATTTAGGGTTAGGGTTTAGGATTTGGGGTTAGGGTTTTTAGTTTAGGGCTTAGGTTTTAGGGTTTGTGGTTTAGGGTTTAGGGTTTGTGGTTGAGGGTTTAAGGTTTAGGGTTTAGGGTTAGGGTTTAGGGTTTAGGGTTTATGTTTGTGGTTTTAGAGTTTAGGGTTTAGGGTTTGGGGGTTATAGTTTATGGTTTAATGTTTAAGGTTTAGGGTGTAGGGTATAGCATTTAGTGTTTAAGGTTTGGGGTTTAAGGTTTAGGGTTTAGGGTTTAGGGTTTAAGGTTTAGGGTTTAGGGTTTACGTTTGTGGTTTTAGAGTTTAGGGTTTAGGGTTTAAGGGTTATGGTTTAGGGTTTAATGTTTAGGGTTTGGGGGTAGGGTGTAGCATTTAGTGTTTAAGGTTTGGGGTTTAAGGTTTGGTGTTTAGTGTATTAGGGATTAGGGTTTAGAGTTTTGGGTATAGGGTTTAAGGTTTAGGATTTATGGTTTACGATTTAGGGTTTAGTGTTTAGGGTTTAGGGTTTAGGGTTTGTTGTTTAGGTTTGTGGTTTAGGGTTTAGGGTTTAGGGTTTAAGGTTTACGGTTTAGGGTTTAGCATTTAGTGTTTAGGGTTTAGGGTTTGTTGTTTAGGTTTGGGGTTTAGGGTTTAGTGTTTAGGGTTTAGGGATTAGGGTTTAAGGCTAGGGTTTATGGGTTAGGGATCTTGGTGTAGGGTTTAGGCGTTATGGGATACAGTTTAGGGTGTAGGTTTAAAGGTTTAGGGTGTAGGGTTTGAGGTTTCGGTTTATGGTTTAGGCTTTACGGTGTAGGTTTAGGGTTTCGGGTTTTAGGTTTATGGTTTGGGGTTAGTGTTTAGGGTTTGGGGTTTAGGGTTTAGGGTTTACCATTTAGGGTTTAGGGTTAGGGTTTAGTGTTTAGGGTTTTGGGTTTAGGGTTTGAGGTTTTGGGTTTAGGGTATTAGGGGTTAGGGTTAGGGTTTAGGGCTTAGGGTATAGGGTTTGGGGTTTACGGTTTATGGTTTACGGTTTAGGGTTTAGTGTTCAAGGTTTAGGGTTTAGGGTTTGTGGTTTAGGGTTTAGGGTTTAGAAGTTAGGGTTTATGGTTTAAGGTTTAGGGTTTAGGGTTTAGAGTTTAGGGTTTAGTGTTTAGGGTTTAGGGCTAGGGTTTAGGGTTTAGGGGTTAGGGTTTCTGGTTTAGGGTTTAGGTTTTAGGGTTGAGGGTTGAGGGTTTAGGGTTTGTGTATTAGGGTTTAGGGTTTGGGGTTTAGGTTTTAGAGTTTAGGGTTTAGGGTTTAGGGTTTAGGGTTTAGCCTTTAGTCTTTAGGGTTTAGGGTTTGGGGTATATGGTTTAGGGTTTAGGGTTTAAGATTTAGGGTTTAGGGTATTAGGAGTTTGGGTTTAGGGTTTAGGGTTTAGAGTTTGGGTTTAGGGTTTAGCATTGAAGTTTTAGGGTTTGGGGTTTATGGTTTAGGGTTAAGGCTTTAGTTTTAGGGTTTGGGGTTTAAGGTTTGGGGTTTAAGGTTTAGGGTTTACGGGTTAGACTTTAGTTTTTAGTGTTTAGGGTTTGGGGTTTAGGGTTTAGTGTTTAAGGTTTGGGGTTTAGTGTTTAAGATTTAGGGTTTAGGGTTTGGGATTTTGTGTTTAGGGTTTAGGATTTAGGGTTAGGGTTTAGGATTTAGGGTTAGGGTTTCTAGTTTAGGGCTTAGGTTTTAGGGTTTTTGGTTTAGGGCTTAGGGTTTTTGGTTTAGGTTTTAGGGTTTTTGGTTTAGGTTTTAGGGTTTAGGGTTTAGGGTTTAAGGTTTAGGGTTTAGGGTTTATGTTTGTGGTTTTAGAGTTTAGGGTTTAGGGTTTGGGGGTTATGGTTTAGGGTTTAATGTTTAGGGTTTAGGGTGTAGGGTGTAGTATTTAGTGTTTATGGTTTGGGGTTTAAGGTTTGGGGTTTAGTGTATTTGGGATTAGGTTTAGAGTTTAGGGTATAGGGTATAGGGTTTAGGATTTATGGTTACGGTTTAGGGTTTAATGTTTAGTGTTTAGGGTTTAGGGTTTGTTTGTTTAAGTTTGGGGTTTAGGGTTTAGCGTTTAGTGTTTGGGGTTTACGGTTTAGGGTTTAGTATTCAGTGTTTAGGGTTTAGGGTTTGTTGTTTAGATTTGGGGTTTGGGGTTTAGGGTTTAGGGTTTAGGGCTAGGGTTTATGGGTTAGGGATCTTGGTGTAGGGTTTAGGGGTTATGGGATACATTTAGGGTATAGGTTGAAAGGTTTAGGGTGTAGGGTTTGAGGTTTGGGTTTATATTTTAGGTTTTACGGTGTAGGTTTAGGGTTTTGGGTTTAGGTTTTATGGTTTGGGGTTTGGGGTTTGGGGTTTAAGGTTTAGGGTGTAGGGCTTACCATTTAGAGTTTAGGGTTAGGGTTTAGTGTTTAGGGTTTTGGGTTTAGGGTTTGAGGTTTTGGGTTTAGGGTATTATGGGTTATGGTTAGGGTTTAGGGCTTAGGGTTTAGGGTTTGGGGTTTACGGTTTATGGTTTACTGTGTAGGGTTTAGTGTTCAAGGTTTAGGGTTTAGGGTTTGTGGTTTAGGGTTTAGGGTTTAGAAGTTAGGGTTTATGGTTTAAGGTTTAGGGTTTAGAGTTTAGGGTTTAGGGTTTAGGTTTTAGGGCTAGGGTTTAGGGTTTAGGGGTTAGGGTTTCTGGTTTAGGGTTGAGGGTTTAGGGTTTAGGGTTTAAGGTTTAGGGTTTACGGGTTAGACTTTTGTTTTTAGTGTTTAGGGTTTGACGTTTAGGGTTTAGTGTTTAAGGTTTGGGGTTTAGTGTTTAAGGTTTGGGTTTTAGGGTTTAGGATTTTGTGTTTAGGGTTTAGGATTTAGGGTTAAGGTTTAGGATTTGGGGTTAGGGTTTCGAGTTTAGGGCTTAGGTTTTAAGGTTTGTGGTTTAGGGTTTAGGGTTTGTGGTTTAGGGTTTAAGGTTTAGGGTTTAGGGTTTATGCTTTAGGGTTTAGGGTTTAGGGTTGATGTTTGTGGTTTTAGAGTTTAGGGTTTAGGGTTTGGGGGTTATGGTTTAGGGTTTAATGTTTAGGGTTTAGGGTGTAGGGTGTAGCATTTAATGTTTATGGTTTGGGGTTTAAGGTTTGGGGTTTAGTGTATTAGGGCTTAGGGTTTAGAGTTTAGGGTATAAGGTTTATGGTTTAGGATTTATGGTTTACGGTTTAGGGTTTAGGGTTTAGGGTTTAGGGTTTAGGGTTTGTTGTTTAGGTTTGGTGTTTAGGGTTTAGGGTTTAGTGTTTAGGGTTTAGCGTTTAATGTTTAGGGTTTAGGGTTTGTTGTTTGGGTTTGGGGTTTAGGGTTTAGGGTTTAGGGTTTAGGGCTAGGGTTTTTGGGTTAGGGATTTTGGTGTAGGGTTTAAGGGTTATGGGATATAGATTAGGGTTTAGGTTTAAAGGTTTAGGGTGTAGGGTTTGAGGTTTGGGTTTATGGTTTAGGCTTTATGATTTAGGGTTTCGGGTTTAAGGTTTAGGGTTTAAGGTTTGGGGTTTGGGGTTTAGGGTTTACCATTTAGGGTTTATGGTTAGGGTTTAGTGTTTAGGGTTTAGGGTTTAGGGTTTGAGGTTTATTGTTTAGGGTATTATGGGTTAGGGTTAGGGTTTAGGGCTTAGGGTATAGGGTTTGGGATTTACCATTTTTGGTTTATGGTTTAGGGTTTTGGGTTCAAGGTTTAAGGTTTAGGCTTTGTGGTTTAGGGTTTTGGGTTCAAGGTTTAAGGTTTAGGGTTTGTGGTTTAGGGTTTAGGCTTTAGGAGTTAGGGTTTGTGGTTTAGGGTTTTGGGTTTAGGGTTTAGGGTTTAGGTCTAGGGTTTAGGGTTCAAGGGTTAGGGTTTCTGGTTTAGGGTTTAGGTTTTAGGGTTGAGGGTTGAGGGTTTAGGGTTTGTGGATTAGGGTTTAGGGTTTGGGGTTTAGGGTTTAGGTTTTAGAGTTTAGGGTTTAAGGTTTAGGGTGTAGGGTTTAACGTTTAGTCTTTAGGGTTTATGGTTTGGGGTATATGGTTTAGGGTTTAGGGTTTAAGGTTTAGGGTTTAGGGTATTAGGAGTTTGGGTTTAGGGTTTAGGGTTTAGAGTTTGCGTTTAGGGTTTAACATTTATGTTTTAGGGTTTGGGGTTTATGGTTTAGGGTTTAGGCTTTAGTTTTAGGGTTTGGGGTTTAAGGTTTAGCGTTTAGGGTTTAAGGTTTAGGGTTTATGCGTTAGAGTTTAGTTTTTAGGGTTTTAGGTTTGGGGTTTAAAGTTTAGTGTTTAAGGTTTGGGGTTTAGAGTTTAAGGTTTAGGGTTTTGGGTTTAGGGGTTTGTGTTTAGGATTTAGGGTTAGGGGTTAGGATTTAGGGTTTGGGGTTTAGGGCTAGGGTTTAGTGTTTAAGGGTTACAATTTATGTTTTAAGGTTTAGGGTTTAGGGTTTAGGGTTTAAGGTTTCGGGTTTAGGGTTTAGTGTTTATGGTTTAGGGTTTAAGGTTTAGGGTTTAGGGTATTAGGGACTTAAGGTTAGGGTTTACGGCTTAGGGTATAGGGTTTGGGTTTAGGGTTTAGGGTTTAAGGGTTAGCGTATTAGGGTTTAGGGTTTGGGGTTTAGGGTTTAGCATTTAGGGGTTGGGGTTTATGGTTCAGGGTTTAGTGTTTAGGGTTTAGGGTTTATGGGTTAGGGTTTAGGGTTTAAGGTTTAGGGTTTATGGGTTACGCTTTAGGGTTTAGGGGTTGGGGTTTAAGGTTTAGGGTTTAGGGCTAGGGTTTAGTGTTTAAGGGTTAAGGTTTAAAGGTTTAGGGTGTAGGGTTTGAGGTTTGGGTTTATGGTTTAGGCTTTACGGTTTAGGGTTTCGGGTTTAAGGTTTAGGGTTTAAGGTTTGGGGTTTGGGGTTTGGGGTTTGGGGTTTAGGGTTTAGGGTTTACCATTTAGGGTTTATAGTTAGGGTTTAGTGTTTAGGGTTTAGGGTTTAGGGTTTGAGGTTTATGGTTTAGGGTATTATGGGTTAGGGTTAGGGTTTAAGGCTTAGGGTATAGGGTTTGGGATTTACCGTTTTTGGTTTATGGTTTAGGGTTTTGGGTTCAAGGTTTAAGGTTTAGGGTTTGTGGTTTAGGGTTTAGGTTTTAGGAGTTAGGGTTTGTGGTTTAGGGTTTAGGGTTTAGGGTTTAGGGTTTAGGGCTAGGGTTTAGGGTTCAAGGGTTAGGGTTTCTGGTTTAGGGTTTAGGTTTTAGGGTTGAGGGTTTAGGGTTTAGGGTTTGTGGATTAGGGTTTAGGGTTTGGGGTTTAGGGTTTAGGTTTTAGAGTTTAGGGTTTAAGGTTTAGGGTGTAGGGTTTAACGTTTAGTCTTTAGGGTTTATGGTTTGGGGTATATGGTTTAGGGTTTAGGGTTTAAGGTTTAGGGTTTAGGGTATTAGGAGTTTGGGTTTAGGGTTTAGGGTTTAAAGTTTGGGTTTAGGGTTTAGCATTTAAGTTTTAGGGTTTAGGGTTTAGGGTTTAGGGTTTAGGCTTTAGTTTTAGGGTTTAGGGTTTAAGGTTTAGGGTTTAGGGTTTAAGGTTTAGGGTTTATGGGTTAGAGTTTAGTTTTTAGGGTTTCAGGTTTGGGGTTTAGGGTTTAGTGTTTAAGGTTTGGGGTTTAGAGTTTAAGGTTTAGGGTTTAGGGTTTGGGGTTTTGTGTTTAGGGTTTAGGATTTAGGGTTAGGGGTTAGGATTTAGGGTTTGGGGTTTAGGGCTAGGGTTTAGTGTTTAAGGGTTACGATTTATGTTTTAAGGTTTAGGGTTTAGGGTTTAGGGTTTAGGGTTTAGGGTTTAGGGTTTAGGGTTTAGGGTTTAGGGTTTACCATTTAGGGTTTATAGTTAGGGTTTAGGGTTTAGGGTTTAGGGTTTAGGGTTTGAGGTTTATGGTTTAGGGTATTATGGGTTAGGGTTAGGGTTTAAGGCTTAGGGTATAGGGTTTGGGATTTACCGTTTTTGGTTTATGGTTTAGGGTTTTGGGTTCAAGGTTTAAGGTTTAGGGTTTGTGGTTTAGGGTTTAGGTTTTAGGAGTTAGGGTTTGTGGTTTAGGGTTTAGGGTTTAGGGTTTAGGGTTTAGGGCTAGGGTTTAGGGTTCAAGGGTTAGGGTTTCTGGTTTAGGGTTTAGGTTTTAGGGTTGAGGGTTTAGGGTTTAGGGTTTGTGGATTAGGGTTTAGGGTTTGGGGTTTAGGGTTTAGGTTTTAGAGTTTAGGGTTTAAGGTTTAGGGTGTAGGGTTTAACGTTTAGTCTTTAGGGTTTATGGTTTGGGGTATATGGTTTAGGGTTTAGGGTTTAAGGTTTAGGGTTTAGGGTATTAGGAGTTTGGGTTTAGGGTTTAGGGTTTAAAGTTTGGGTTTAGGGTTTAGCATTTAAGTTTTAGGGTTTAGGGTTTAGGGTTTAGGGTTTAGGCTTTAGTTTTAGGGTTTAGGGTTTAGGGTTTAGGGTTTAGGGTTTAAGGTTTAGGGTTTATGGGTTAGAGTTTAGTTTTTAGGGTTTCAGGTTTGGGGTTTAGGGTTTAGTGTTTAAGGTTTGGGGTTTAGAGTTTAAGGTTTAGGGTTTAGGGTTTGGGGTTTTGTGTTTAGGGTTTAGGATTTAGGGTTAGGGGTTAGGATTTAGGGTTTGGGGTTTAGGGCTAGGGTTTAGTGTTTAAGGGTTACGATTTATGTTTTAAGGTTTAGGGTTTAGGGTTTAGGGTTTAGGGTTTAGGGTTTAGGGTTTAGGGTTTACCATTTAGGGTTTATAGTTAGGGTTTAGGGTTTAGGGTTTAGGGTTTAGGGTTTGAGGTTTATGGTTTAGGGTATTATGGGTTAGGGTTAGGGTTTAAGGCTTAGGGTATAGGGTTTGGGATTTACCGTTTTTGGTTTATGGTTTAGGGTTTTGGGTTCAAGGTTTAAGGTTTAGGGTTTGTGGTTTAGGGTTTAGGTTTTAGGAGTTAGGGTTTGTGGTTTAGGGTTTAGGGTTTAGGGTTTAGGGTTTAGGGCTAGGGTTTAGGGTTCAAGGGTTAGGGTTTCTGGTTTAGGGTTTAGGTTTTAGGGTTGAGGGTTTAGGGTTTAGGGTTTGTGGATTAGGGTTTAGGGTTTGGGGTTTAGGGTTTAGGTTTTAGAGTTTAGGGTTTAAGGTTTAGGGTGTAGGGTTTAACGTTTAGTCTTTAGGGTTTATGGTTTGGGGTATATGGTTTAGGGTTTAGGGTTTAAGGTTTAGGGTTTAGGGTATTAGGAGTTTGGGTTTAGGGTTTAGGGTTTAAAGTTTGGGTTTAGGGTTTAGCATTTAAGTTTTAGGGTTTAGGGTTTAGGGTTTAGGGTTTAGGCTTTAGTTTTAGGGTTTAGCGTTTAAGGTTTAGGGTTTAGGGTTTAAGGTTTAGGGTTTATGGGTTAGAGTTTAGTTTTTAGGGTTTCAGGTTTGGGTTTAGGGTTTAGTGTTTAAGGTTTGGGGTTTAGAGTTTAAGGTTTAGGGTTTAGGGTTTGGGGTTTTGTGTTTAGGGTTTAGGATTTAGGGTTAGGGGTTAGGATTTAGGGTTTGGGGTTTAGGGCTAGGGTTTAGTGTTTAAGGGTTACGATTTATGTTTTAAGGTTTAGGGTTTAGGGTTTAGGGTTTAACGTTTTGGGTTTAGGGTTTAGTGTTTATGGTTTAGGGTTTAAGGTTTAGGGTTTAGGGTATTAGGGACTTAAGGTTAGGGTTTACGGCTTAGGGTATAGGGTTTGGGTTTAGGGTTTAGGGGTTAGTGTATTAGGGTTTAGGGTTTGGGGTTTAGGGTTTAGCATTTAGTGGTTGGGGTTTATAGTTCAGGGTTTAGTGTTTAGGGTTTAGGGTTTATGGGTTAGGGTTTAGGGTTTAAGGTTTAGGGTTTATGGATTACGGTTTAGGGTTTAGGGGTTGGGGTTTAAGGTTTAGGGTTTATGGCTAGGGTTTAGTGTTTAAGGGTTAAGGTTTGTGGTTTAGGGTGTAGGGTTTAAGGTTTAGGGTATGGGGTTTAGGGTCTAGGCTTTAGGGTTTATGGTTTGGGGTTTGGGGTTTGGGGTTTAGGGTTTAGTGTTTAGGGTTTAGGGTTTGGGATTTTGGGTAATTTGGGTTTATGGTTTAGGGTTTAGGGTTTAGGGTTTGGGGTTTGTGGTTTAGGATTTAGGGTTTAAGGTTTAACATTTAGGGTTTGGGGTTCAGGGTTCAGGGTTTAGGGTTTATGGTTTATGGGTTAGGGTTTAGTGGTTAGTGTTTATGGTTTAGGGTTTATGGTTTAGGGCTAGGGTTTAGGGTTTTGGGGTTAGGGTTTCTGGTTTAGGGCTTAGGTTTTAGGGTGTGTTGTTTAGGGTTTAGGGTTTGTGGTTTAGGGTTTAGGGTTTGTGGTTTATGGTTTAGGATTTAGGGTTTGTGTTTATGGTTTATGGTGTAGGGTTTAGCATTTAGTGTTTAGGGTTTGGGGTTTAAGGTTTGGGGTTTAGTGTATTAAGGGTTAGGGTTTATGGTTTAGGGTATAGGGTATAGGGTTTAGGGTTTAGGATTTATGGTTTAGGGTTTAGGGTTTAGTGTTTAGTGTTTAGGGTTTAGGGTTTAGGGTTTTGGGTTTAGGGTTTAGCGTTTAGGGTTTAGGGGTTAGGGTTTTTGGTTTAGGGTTTAGGGGTTATGGGATACAATTTAGGGTTTAGGTTTAAAGGTTTATGGTTTAGGGTTGAGGTTTGGGTTTATGGTTTAGACTTTAGGGTTTAGGGTTTGGGGTTTACGGTTTAAGCTTTGAGGTTTACGGCTAGGGTTTAGTGTTTACGGGCTAGGGTTTAGGGTTTGGGGTTTAGGGTCTAGGCTTTAGTGTTTATGGTTTGGGGTTTAGGGTTTAGGGTTTAGGGTTAAGGGTTTATGGTTTAGGGTATTAGGGGCTTAAGGTTAGGGTTTAGGGCTTAGGGTATATGGTTTGGGTTTGGGGTTTATGGTTTAGGGTTTCTGGTTTAGGGTTTAGGGTTTAAGGTTTGTGGTTTAGGGTTTAGTGTTAAGGGTGTGGGGTTTAGTGTTTAGGGTTTAGGGTTTAGGGTTTAGGGTTTAGCATTTAGAGGTTGGGGTTTATAGTTCAGGGTTTAGTGTTTAGGGTTTAGGGTTTATGGGTTAGGGTTTAGGGTTTAAGGTTTAGGGTTTATGGATTACGGTTTAGGGTTTAGGGGTTGGGGTTTAAGGTTTAGGGTTTAGGGCTAGGGTTTAGTGTTTAAGGGTTAAGGTTTGTGGTTTAGGGTGTAGGGTTTAAGGTTTAGGGTATGGGGTTTAGGGTCTAGGCTTTAGGGTTTATGGTTTGTGGTTTGAGGTTTGGGGTTTAGGGTTTAGTGTTTAGGGTTTAGGGTTTGGGATTTTGGGTAATTTGGGTTTATGGTTTAGGGTTTAGGGTTTAGGGTTTGGGGTTTGTGGTTTAGGATTTAGGGTTTAAGGTTTAACATTTAGGGTTTGGGGTTCAGGGTTCAGGGTTTAGGGTTTAGGGTTTATGGTTTATGGGTTAGGGTTTAGTGGTTAGTGTTTATGGTTTAGGGTTTATGGTTTAGGGCTAGGGTTTAGGGTTTTGGGGTTAGGGTTTCTGGTTTAGGGCTTAGGTTTTAGGGTGTGTGGTTTAGGGTTTAGGGTTTGTGGTTTAGGGTTTAGGGTTTGTGGTTTATGGTTTAGGATTTAGGGTTTGTGTTTATGGTTTATAGTGTAGGGTTTAGCATTTAGTGTTTAGGGTTTGGGGTTTAAGGTTTGGGGTTTAGTGTATTAAGGGTTAGGGTTTAGGGTTTAGGGTATAGGGTTTAGGGTTTAGGGTTTAGGGTTTATGGTTTAGGGTTTAGGGTTTAGTGTTTAGTGTTTAGGGTTTAGGGTTTAGGGTTTTGGGTTTAGGGTTTAGCATTTAGGGTTTAGGGGTTAGGGTTTTTGGTTTAGGGTTTAGGGGTTATGGGATACAATTTAGGGTTTAGGTTTAAAGGTTTATGGTTTAGGGTTGAGGTTTGGGTTTATGGTTTAGACTTTAGGGTTTAGGGTTTGGGGTTTACGGTTTAAGCTTTGAGGTTTACGGCTAGGGTTTTGTGTTTACGGGCTAGGGTTTAGGGTTTGGGGTTTAGGGTCTAGGCTTTAGTGTTTATGGTTTGGGGTTTAGGGTTTAGGGTTTAGGGTTAAGGGTTTATGGTTTAGGGTATTAGGGGCTTAAGGTTAGGGTTTAGGGCTTAGGGTATATGGTTTGGGTTTGGGGTTTATGGTTTAGGGTTTCTGGTTTAGGGTTTAGGGTTTAAGGTTTGTGGTTTAGGGTTTAGTGTTAAGGGTGTGGGGTTTAGGGTTTAGGGTTTAGGGTTTAGGGTTTAAGGTTTAGAGTTTAGGGTATTAGGGGTTAGGGTTAGTGTTTAGGGCTTAAGGTATAGGGTTTGGGGTTTATGGTTTATGGTTTATGGTTTAAGGTTTCGGGTTCAAGGTTTAGGGTTTAGGATTTAGGGCTAGCGTTAAGGGTTAAGGGTTTTTGGGTTAATGGTTTAGGGTTTGTGGATTAGGGTTTATGGTTTGGGGTATAGGTTTTAGAGTTTAGGGTTTAAGGTTTAAGGTTTAGGGTTTAGGGTTTAGTGTTTAGTGTTTAGGGTTTATGGTTTGGGGTATATGGTTTAGGGTTTAGGGTTTAGGGTTTAAGGTTTAGGGTTTAGGGTATTAGGTGTTTGGGTTTAGGGTTATGGTTTAGGATTTAGTGTTTTGGGTTTAGGGTTTAGGGGTTAGGGTTTAGGGTTTAGGGTTTAAGGTTTAGGGTTTAGGGTATGGGGGTTTGTGTTTAGGGTTTAGGGTTTAGGGTTTGGGGTTTATGGTTTATGGTTAGGGTTTAGGCTTTAGGGTTTTGTGTTTAGGGTTTAGGGTTTAGGGTTTAGCATTTAAGGTTTAGGGTTTGGGGTTTATGGTTTAGGGTTGAGGGTTTAGGTTTTAGGGTTTAGGGTTTAGCATTTTAGGTTTAGGGTTAGGGGTTTATGGTTTAGGGTTGAGGGTTTAGCGTTTAGGGTTTGGGGTTTATGGTTAAGGTTTTAGGTTTAGGGTTTAGGGTTTACAGATTAGGGTTTATGGTTTAGGGTTTAGGGTTTATGGTTTAAGGTTTAAGGTTTAGGGTATGGGTTTTTGTGTTTAGGGGTTCGGGTTTGGGGTTTGGGGTTTGGGCTTTATGGTTTAGGGTTTAAGGTTTATGGTTTAGGGTATTAGGGGCTTAAGGTTAGGGTTTAGGGCTTAGGGTATAGGGTTTGGGTTTGGGGTTTATGGTTTAGGGTTTCTGGGTTAGGGTTTAGGGTTTAGGGTTTGTGGTTTTGGGTTTAGGGTTTAAGGTTTAGGGTTTAAGGTTTAGAGTTTAGGGTATTAAGGGTTAGGGTTAGTGTTTAGGGCTTAGGGTATAGGGTTTGGGGTTTACGGTTTATGGTTTATGGTTTAGGGTTTCTGGTTCATGGTTTAGGGTTTAAGGTTTATGGTTTAGGGTTTAGGGTTTAGGAGTTAGGGTTTGTTGTGTAGGGTTTAGGGTTTAGAGTTTAGGGTTGAGGGTTGAGGGTTAAGGGTTAGGGTTTATGGTTTAGGGTTAGGGTTAGGGTTTGGGGTTTAGGTTTTAGAGTTTAGGGTTTAGGGTTTAGGGTTTAGGGTTAGGGCTTAGGGTTTACGGTTTAGGGTTTAGTGTTTTAGGTTTAGGGTTTAGGGGTTAGGGTTTAGTGTTTAAGGTTTAGGGTTTAGGGTATGGGGGTGTGTGTTTAGGGTTTAGGGTTTAGGGTTTAGCATTTAAGGTTTAGGGTTTGGGGTTTATGGTTTAGGGTTGAGGGTTTAGGTTTTAGGGTTTAGGGTTTAGCATTTTAGGTTTAGGGTTAGGGGTTTATGGTTTAGGGTTAAGGGTTTAGGGTTTGTGGTTTAGGATTTGTGGTTTAGGGTTTAGGGTTTATGGTTTATGGTTTAGGGTTTATGGTTTAAGGTTTAGAGTTTAGGGTAGTAGGGGTTAGGGTTAGTGTTTAGGGCTTAGGGTATAGGGTTTGGGGTTTACGGTTTACGGTTTATGGTTTAGGGTTTAAGGTTTAGGGTTTAAGGTATTAGGAGTTTGTGTTTAGGGTTATGGTTTAGGGTTTAGGGTTTAGTGTTTTGGGTTTAGGGTTTAGGGGTTTAGGGTTTAGGGTTTAGGGTTTAGGGGTTGGGGTTTAAGGTTTAGGGTTTAGGGCTAGGGTTTAGTGTTTAAGGGTTAAGGTTTGTGGTTTAGGGTCTAGGGTTTAATGTTTAGGGTATGGGGTTTAGGGTCTAGGCTTTAGGGTTTATGGTTTGGGGTTTGGGGTTTGGGGTTTAGGGTTTAGGGTTTAGGGTTTAGGGTTTAGGGTTTGGGATTTTGGGTAATTGGGGTTTATGGTTTAGGGTTTAGGGTTTAGGGTTTGGGGTTTGTGGTTTAGGATTTAGGGTTTAAGGTTTAATATTTAGGGTTTGGGATTCAGGGTTCAGGGTTTAGGGTTTATGGTTTACGGGTTAGGGTTTAGTGGTTAGTGTTTATGGTTTAGGGTTTATGGTTTAGGGCTAGGGTTTAGGGTTTTGGGGTTAGGGTTTTTGGTTTAGGGCTTAGGTTTTAGGGTGTGTGGTTTAGGGTTTAGGGTTTATGGTTTAGGGTTTAGGGTTTATGGTTTATGGTTTAGGATTTAGGGTTTGTGTTTATGGTTTATGGTGTAGGGTTTAGCGTTTAGTGTTTAGGGTTTGGGGTTTAAGGTTTGGGGTTTAGTGTATTAAGGGTTAGGGTTTAGGGTTTAGGGTATAGGGTTTATGGTTTAGGCTTTAGGATTTATGGTTTAGGGTTTAGGGTTTAGTGTTTAGTGTTTAGTGTTTAGGGTTTAGGGTTTAGGGTTTAGGGTTTAGCGTTTAGGGTTTAGGGGTTAGGGTTTTTGGTTTAGGGTTTAGGGGTTATGGGATACAATTTAGGGTTTAGGTTGAAAGGTTTATGGTTTAGGGTTGAGGTTTGGGTTTATGGTTTAGACTTTAGGGTTTAGGGTTTGGGGTTTACGGTTTAAGCTTTGAGGTTTACGGCTAGGGTTTAGTGTTTACGGGCTAGGGTTTAGGGTTTGGGGTTTAGGGTCTAGGCTTTAGTGTTTATGGTTTGGGGTTTAGGGTTTAGGGTTTAGGGTTAAGGGTTTATGGTTTAGGGTATTAGGGGCTTAAGGTTAGGGTTTAGGGCTTAGGGTATATGGTTTGGGTTTGGGGTTTATGGTTTAGGGTTTCTGGTTTAGGGTTTAGGGTTTAAGGTTTGTGGTTTAGGGTTTAGTGTTAAGGGTGTGGGGTTTAGGGTTTATAGTTTAGGGTTTAGGGTTTAGGGTTTAAGGTTTAGAGTTTAGGGTATTAGGGGTTAGGGTTAGTGTTTAGGGCTTAAGGTATAGGGTTTGGGGTTTACGGTTTATGGTTTATGGTTTAAGGTTTCGGGTTCAAGGTTTAGGGTTTAGGATTTAGGGCTAGGGTTAAGGGTTAAGGGTTTATGGGTTAATGGTTTAGGGTTTGTGGATTAGGGTTTAGGGTTTGGGGTATAGGTTTTAGAGTTTAGGGTTTAGGGTTTAAGGTTTAGGGTTTAGGGTTTAGTGTTTAGTGTTTAGGGTTTATGGTTTGGGGTATATGGTTTAGGGTTTAGGGTTTAGGGTTTAAGGTTTAGGGTTTA
This sequence comes from Clitoria ternatea, assembly GCA_037962975.1. Classification (NCBI taxonomy): domain Eukaryota; kingdom Viridiplantae; phylum Streptophyta; class Magnoliopsida; order Fabales; family Fabaceae; genus Clitoria; species Clitoria ternatea. Next base: position 75,796,205 of record CM075675.1, read on the forward strand.
GGGTATTAGGTGTTTGGGTTTAGGGTTAGGGTTTAGGATTTAGTGTTTTGGGTTTAGGGTTTAGGGGTTAGGGTTTAGGGTTTAGGGTTTAAGGTTTAGGGTTTAGGGTATGGGGGTTTGTGTTTAGGGTTTAGGGTTTAGGGTTTGGGGTTTATTGTTTATGGTTAGGGTTTAGGCTTTAGGGTTTTGTGTTTAGGGTTCAGGGTTTAGGGTTTAGCATTTAAGGTTTAGGGTTTGGGGTTTATGGTTTAGGGTTGAGGGTTTAGGTTTTAGGGTTTAGGGTTTAGCATTTTAGGTTAGGGGTTTATGGTTTAGGGTTGAGGGTTTAGCGTTTAGGGTTTGGGGTTTATGGTTAGGGTTTTAGGTTTAGGGTTTAGGGTTTACAGATTAGGGTTTATGGTTTAGGGTTTAGGGTTTATGGTTTAAGGTTTAGGGTTTAGGGTATGGGTTTTTGTGTTTAGGGGTTTAGGTTTGGGGTTTGGGGTTTGGGCTTTATGGTTTAGGGTTTAAGGTTTATGGTTTAGGGTATTAGGGGATTAAGGTTAGGGTTTAGGGCTTAGGGTATAGGGTTTGGGTTTGGGGTTTATGGTTTAGGGTTTCTGGGTTAGGGTTTAGGGTTTATGGTTTGTGGTTTAGGGTTTAGGGTTTAGGGTTTAGGGTTTAAGGTTTAGAGTTTAGGGTATTAGGGGTTAGGGTTAGTGTTTAGGGCTTAGGGTATAGGGTTTGGGGTTTACGGTTTATGGTTTATGGTTTAGGGTTTCGGGTTCATGGTTTAGGGTTTAAGGTTTATGGTTTAGGGTTTAGGGTTTAGGAGTTAGGGTTTGTTGTGTAGGGTTTAGGGTTTAGAGTTTAGGGTTGAGGGTTGAGGGTTGAGGGTTAAGGGTTAGGGTTTATGGATTAGGGTTAGGGTTAGGGTTTGGGGTTTATGTTTTAGAGTTTAGGGTTTAGGGTTTAGGGTTTAGTGTTTAGTGTTTAGGGTTTATGGTTTGGGGTATATGGTTTAGGGTTTAGGGTTAAGGTTTAGGGTTTAGGTTATTAGGAGTTTGGGTTTAGGGTTAGGGTTTAAGGTTTAGTGTTTTAGGTTTAGGGTTTAGGGGTTAGGGTTTAGTGTTTAAGGTTTAGGGTTTAGGGTATGGGGGTGTGTGTTTAGGGTTTAGGGTTTAGGGTTTGGGGTTTGGTGTTTAGGGTTTAGGGTTTAGGGTTTTGTGTTTAGGGTTTAGGGTTTAGGGTTTAGCATTTAAGGTTTAGGGTTTGGGGTTTATGGTTTAGGGTTGAGGGTTTAGGTTTTAGGGTTTAGGGTTTAGCATTTTAGGTTTAGGGTTAGGGGTTTATGGTTTAGGGTTAAGGGTTTAGGGTTTGTGGTTTAGGGTTTGTGGTTTAGGGTTTAGGGTTTAGGGTTTAGGGTTTAAGGTTTAGAGTTTAGGGTAGTAGGGGTTAGGGTTAGTGTTTAGGGCTTAGGGTATAGGGTTTGGGGTTTACGGTTTATGGTTTATGGTTTAGGGTTTAAGGTTTAGGGTTTAAGGTATTAGGAGTTTGGGTTTAGGGTTAGGGTTTAGGGTTTAGGGTTTAGTGTTTTGGGTTTAGGGTTTAGGGGTTAGGGTTTAGGGTTTAAGGTTTAGGGTTTAGGGTATGGGATTTATGTTTAGGGTTTAGGGTTTAGGGTTTGGGGTTTAGGGTTTAGGGTTTAGAGTTTTGTGTTTAGGGTTTAGGGTTTAGTATTTAAGGTTTAGGGTTTGGGGTTTATGGTTTAGGGTTGAGGGTTTAGGTTTTAGGGTTTAGGGTTTAGCATTTTAGGTTTAGGGTTAGGGGTTTATGGTTTAGGGTTGAGGGTTTATGGTTTAGGGTTTTAGGTTTAGGGTTTAGGGTTTAGGGTTTATGGTTTAGGGTTTTAGGTTTAGGGTTTAGGGTTTACAGATTAAGGTTTATGGTTTAGGGTTTAGGGTTTGTGGGTTTAGGGTTTAGGGTATGGGTTTTTATGTTTAGGGGTTAGGGTTTGGGGTTTTGGGTTTGGGCTTTATGGTTTAGGGTTTATGGTTTAGGGTTTGGGGTTTAGGGCTATGGTTTAGTTTTTAGGGGTTAGGGGTTAGGGTTTAGGGGTTGGAGTTTAAGGTCTAGGCTTTAGGGTTTAGGGTTTGGGGTTTGGGGTTTAGTGTTTACGGTTTAGGGTTTAGGTTTATGGTTTAGCGTTTAGCGTTTAGGGTTTAGGGTTTAAGGTTTAGGGTTTAAGGTTTAGGTTTAAGGTTTAGGGTTTAAGGTTTAGAGTTTAGGGTTTAGGGATTGGGGTTTGTGGTTTACAGTTTAGAGTTTAGGGTTGGGATTTAGGGTTTAGGGTTTAGAGTTTAACGTTTAGGGTTTGGGGTTTAGGGTTTGGGGTTTATAGTTTAGGGTTTACGGTTTACAGGTGACGGTTTAGTGTTTAGAGATTAGTGTGTAGGGTTCGGTGATAGGGTTTAGGGTTTGGGGATTAGGGTTTAGGCTTTAAGGTTTGGGGTTTAGGGTTTAGGGTTTAGGGTTGGGGTTTAGGGTTTAGGGTTTAGGGCTAGGGTTTTGTGTATAAGGGTTAAGGTTTATGGTTTAGGGTTTAGGGTTTAAGGTTTAGGGTTTGGGGTTTAGGGTCTAGGCTTTAGGGTTTATGGTTTGGGGTTTGGGGTTTAGGGTTTAGGGTTTAGCGTTTAGGGTTTAGGGTATTAGGAGTTTGGGTTTAGGGTTAGGGTTTAGGGTTTATGGTTTAGGGTTTAGTGTTTTAGGTTTAGGGTTTAGGGGTTAGGGTTTAGTGTTTAAGGTTTAGGGTTTAGGGTATGGGGGTGTGTGTTTAGGGTTTAGGGTTTAGGGTTTGGGGTTTGGTGTTTAGGGTTTAGGGTTTTGTGTTTAGGGTTTAGGGTTTAGGGTTTAGCATTTAAGGTTTAGGGTTTGGGGTTTATGGTTTAGGGTTGAGGGTTTAGGTTTTAGGGTTTAGGGTTTAGCATTTTAGGTTTAGGGTTAGGGGTTTATGGTTTAGGGTTAAGGGTTTAGTGTTTGTGGTTTAGGGTTTGTGGTTTAGGGTTTAGGGTTTAGGGTTTAGGGTTTAGGGTTTAAGGTTTAGAGTTTAGGGTAGTAGGGGTTAGGGTTAGTGTTTAGGGCTTAGGGTATAGGGTTTGGGGTTTACGGTTTATGGTTTATGGTTTAGGGTTTAAGGTTTAGGGTTTAAGGTATTAGGAGTTTGGGTTTAGGGTTAGGGTTTAGGGTTTAGGGTTTAGTGTTTTGGGTTTAGGGTTTAGGGGTTAGGGTTTAGGGTTTAAGGTTTAGGGTTTAGGGTATGGGGTTTGTGTTTAGGGTTTAGGGTTTAGGGTTTAGGGTTTGGGGTTTGGGTTTAGGGTTTAGGGTTTTGTGTTTAGGGTTTAGGGTTTAGCATTTAAGGTTTAGGGTTTGGGGTTTATGGTTTAGGGTTGAGGGTTTAGGTTTGAGGGTTTAGGGTTTAGCATTTTAAGTTTAGGGTTAGGGGTTTATGGTTTAGGGTTGAGGGTTTAGCGTTTAGGGTTTAGGGTTTATGGTTTAGGGTTTTAGGTTTAGGGTTTACAGATTAAGGTTTATGGTTTAGGGTTTAGGGTTTGTGGTTTAAGGTTTAGGGTTTAGGGTATGGGTTTTTGTGTTTAGGGGTTAGGGTTTGGGGTTTTGGGTTTGGGCTTTATGGTTTAGGGTTTATGGTTTAGGGTTTGGGGTTTAGGGCTATGGTTTAGTTTTTAGGGGTTAGGGGTTAGGGTTTAGGGGTTGGAGTTTAACGTCTAGGCTTTAGGGTTTAGGGTTTGGGGTTTAGGGTTTAGCATTTACGGTTTAGGGTTTAGGTTTAGGGTTTATTGTTTAGCGTGTAGGGTTTAGGGTTTAAGGTTTAGGGTTTAAGGTTTAGGTTTAAGGTTTAGGGTTTAAGGTTTAGAGTTTAGGGTTTAGGGATTGGGGTTTGTGGTTTACAGTTTAGAGTTTAGGGTTGGGATTTAGGGTTTAAGGTTTAGAGTTTAACGTTTAGGGTTTGGGGTTTAGGGTTTGGGGTTTATAGTTTAGGGTTTATGGTTTACAGGTGACGGTTTAGTGTTTAGAGATTAGTGTGTAGGGTTCGGTGATAGGGTTTAGGGTTTGGGGTTTAGGGTTTAGGGTTTAAGGTTTGGGGTTTAGGGTTTAGGGTTGGGGTTTAGGGTTTAGGGTTCAGGGCTAGGGTTTTGTGTATAAGGGTTAAGGTTTATGGTTTAGGGTTTATGGTTTAAGGTTTAGGGTTTGGGGTTTAGGGTCTACGCTTTAGGGTTTATGGTTTGGGGTTTGGGGTTTAGGGTTTAGGGTTTAGTGTTTAGGGTTTAGGGTTTGGGATTTTGGGTAATTGGGGTTTAGGGTTTAGGGTTTAAGGTTTAGCGTTTGGGGTTAGGGTTTAGGGTTTAGGGTTTAACATTTAAGGTTTAGGGTTTGGGGTTTAGGCTTTAGGCTTTAGGGTTTGGTGTTTGGAGTTTAGGATTTAGGGTTTAAGGTTTAGCGTTTAGGGTTTGGGGTTCAGGGTTCAGGGTTTAGCGTTTAGGCTTTACGGGTTAGGGTTTAGTGGTTAGGGTTTAGGGTTTAGGGTTTAGGGTTTAGGGCTAGGGTTTAGGGTTTAGGGTTTCAAGTTAGGGTTTCTGGTTTAGGGCTTAGGTTTTACGGTGTGTGGTTTAGGGTTTAGGGTTTGTGGTTTAGGGTTTAGGGTTTGTGGTTTAGGGTTTAGGATTTAGGGTTTGTGTTTGTGGTTTTAGAGTTTAGGGTTCAGGGTTTGGGGTTTATGGTTTTGGGTTTAATGTTTAGGGTTTATGGTGTAGGGTTTAGCGTTTAGTGTTTAGGGTTTGGGGTTTAGTGTATTAGGGGTTAGGGGTTAGGGTTTAGGGTTTAGGGTTTAGGGTTTAGGATTTATGGTTTAGGGTTTAGGGTTTAGGGTTTAGTGTTTAGGGTTTAGGGTTTGTAGTTTAGGGTTTGGGGTTTTGGGTTTTGGGTTTAGCATTTAGGGTTTAGGGTTTAGGGTTTAGGGGTTAGGGTTTCTGGTTTACGGTTTAGGGTTTAGGGGTTATGGGATACAATTTAGGGTTTAGGTTTAAAGTTTTATGGTGTAGGGTTGAGGTTTGGGTTTATGGTTTAGACATTAGGGTTTAGGGTTTGGGGTTTACGGTTTAAGCTTTGAGGTTTACGGCTAGGGTTTAGTGTTTATGGGCTAGGGTTTAGGGTTTAGGCTTTGGGGTTTAGGGTCTAGGCTTTAGGGTTTATGCTTTAGGGTTTAGGGTTTAGGGTTTAGGGTTAAGGGTTTATGGTTTAGGGTATTAGGGGCTTAAGGTTAGGGTTTAGGGCTTAGGGTATAGGGTTTTGGTTTGGGGTTTAGTGTTTAGCGTTTCTGGTTAGGGTTTAGGGTTTAGGGTTTGTGGTTTAGGGTTTAGTGTTAAGGGTGTGGGGTTTAGGGTTTAGGGTTTAAGGTTTATAGTTTAGGGTATTAGGGGTTAGGGTTGGTGTTTAGGGCTTAGGGTATAGGGTTTAGGGTTTACAGTTTATGGTTTATGGTTTAGGGTTTCGGGTTCATGGTTTAGGGTTTAAGGTTTATGGTTTAGGGTTTAGGGTTTGGGAGTTAGGGTTTGTTGTGTAGGGTTTAGGGTTTAGAGTTTAGAGTTTAGGGTTTAGGATTTAGGGCTAGGGTGAAGGGTTTAAGGTTTAGGGGTTAAGGTTTCTTGTTCAGGGTTTAGGTTTTAGGGTTGAGGGTTAAGGGATTAGGGTTTATGGATTAGGGTTTAGGGTTTAGGGTTTGGGGTTTAGGTTTTAGAGTTTAGGGTTTAGGGTTTAGGGTTTAGGGTTTAGGGTTTGGCGTTTAGTGTTTAGTTTTTATGGTTTGGGGTATATGGTTTAGGGTTTAGGGTTTAAGGTTTAGGGTTTAGGGTATTAGGAGTTTGGGTTTAGGGTTAGGGTTTAGGGTTTAGGGGTTAGGGTTTTGGGTTTAAGGTTTAGGGTTTAGGGTATTGGGGGTTTGTGTTTAGGGTTTAGGGTTTAGGGTTTGGGGTTTGGGGTTTATGGTTTAGGGTTTAGGGTTTTGTGTTTAGGGTTTAGGGTTTAGGGTTTAGCATTTAAGGTTTAGGGTTTTGGGTTTATGGTTTAGGGTTGAGGGTTTAGGTTTTAGGGTTTAGGTTTAGCATTTTAGGTTTAGGGTAGGGGTTTATGGTTTTGGGTTGAGGGTTTAGCGTTTAGGGTTCGGGGTTTATGGTTTAGGGTTTTAGGTTTAGGGTTTATGGTTTACAGATTAGGGTTTATGGTTTAGGGTTTAGGGTTTGTGGTTTAAGGTATGGGTTTTAGGGTATAGGTTTTTGTGTTTAGGGGTTTAGGGTTTAGGGTTTAAGGTTTGGGTTTAGGGTTTAGGGTTTAGGGCTTGGGTTTAGGGTTTAGTATTTAGCGTTTAGGGTTTAGGGTTTAGGGTTTAATGTTTAGGGTTTAAGGTTTAGGTTTAAGGTTTAGGGTTTAGGGTTTAGAGTTTAGGGTTTAGGGATTGAGGTTTGTGGTTTACGGTTTAGGGTTTTGGGTTGGGATTTAGGGTTTAGCGTTTAGGGTTTAGGGTTTAGGGTTTAGGGTTTATAGTTTGGGGTTTACGGTTTACGGGTTACGGTTTAGTGTTTAGAGTTTAGTGTGTAGGGTTCGGTGATTAGGGTTTGTGAACACCTATTTCAGCCCATCCACAAATGAAGAAGATTCCCAAAAAAAAGGACTCGGAAATGATCATTTCCGAGTGGAAGGACTCAGAATGGATCAAATCCGAGTGGAATATGCTCCTGTTGGAGTAAATCCGAATGGAATGACTCAAGAAGGATCAAATCCGAGTAGAATTGCTCACAATGAGTCAGTTCCGAGTGAAATGCTTCCCTGTTGAAGGTGAATCCGAGTGGAAGGCTCCCTGTCAAGCCATTCCGAGTGGATTATGTCCCTGTTGAAGGTGAATCCGAGTGAAAGGACTCAGAATGGATCAAATCCGACTGGAATATGCTCCTGTTGGAGTAAATCCGAATGGAATGACTCAAAAGGATCAAATCCGAGTAGAATTACTCACAACGAGTCAATTCCGAGTGAAATGCTTCGCTGTTGAAGGTGAATCCGAGTGGAAGGCTCCCTGTCAAGCCATTCCGAGTGGATTATGCCCCTGTTGAAGGTGAATCTGAGTGGAAGGCTCCCTGTCAAGCCATTCCGAGTGGATTATGCCCCTGTTGAAGAGTAAATCCGAATGGAATGACTCAAAAAGGATCATATCCGAGTAGAATTGCTCACAACGAGTCAGTTCCGAGTGAAATACTTCGCTGTTGAAGGTGAATCCGAGTGGAAGGCTCCCTGTCAAGCCATTCGAGTGGAAGGCTTCCTTCAAACCAATTCTGAGTCGTAATTCTTCTTACGATCACCGAGCCCATTTTCACCCAAATCCGACCCATTCCATTAACCATTCCCAAGCCATCTTTTCCGAGTCGTACTCCAACCATTTCAGTCGGTTCCGTGTCATTCCTTTCTCACACACTCCTGAGCCAATTTTCAATCGGTTTCCGAGTGACACTTCAGTCAGTCAGCCCTCTTCAAACCAATTTCCGAGCAATACTTAAACCTTTCCCGAGCCCTTTTGGCCAATCAATTCCGAGCCCCCATTTCCACCAATTTCTGAGCCATACTTCAAACCATCACCGAGCCACTTTTCACCCGTTCCCGAGTCATCTTTCACTCATCTCCGAGTCATCTTGTAGCCAATTCCGAGTCACACTTCACACATTTCAGTCGGTTCCGAGTCATTGGTCACTCGGTTTATGTATAAACAGCACCATTTCACACATTTCAGTCAGTACCGAGTGACCCATTTTTCACTCAATTCCGAGCCACTTTCTACCTAATTTCGAGTATTCCTTCGATCATTTCTGAGTGCTCTTCACGTCTTTCGCCCAGGCAATTCTTGTTACGCTCAAGCGAGAATAGGAGTCCCTCTTCAGTCTGAGCCATTTTTCAGTCAGATCCGAGTCACTTTTCACTCGGTTCTGACTGAATGTTCCAATCGGAATTTCTTTGATTGCCCACTCAATCCAATTGCACACAACATCAACATGATTTCACTCGGTCTTTTGCACAAAAGGGGCCTTTTCCACTCGGATTCAGGAGGCAAAGTGAAGACCGACCCTTTTTTTAACTCGGAATTGACTCCCAATGTGGATGAATGCCGTCTGAGAGGCTGATCCGAGTCATTTTCACTCGGAATTCTACCATTCTCACTCGGATTTCCATCATTCTCTCTCGGATTTTCACCATCCTCTCTCGGATTTCCACCCGGCTCCCCCTGTTCACCCGTGCTGACTTGGATTCCACCACCCAAGTGGATCCAGGAATCCTGGGGGTGGCAGACAGGGGCGGAAGTGGGGGGAATTAAAAATTCCCACCCAGCCGTTGTCCCCCACTTCACTCTGAACGGAAGTGTGAGTTAGTTTTCCACTCTGAGTGGAAGCCTGAGCTGGCCTTCCACTCAGACAAGCCTATAAATAGGCAAGGGTTGAAGCACCAAGGGGATACATTTTCATTAAGGGAAAACTCTGGTAAAACTCTCTCCTTCATACCAACTCCTCTCTTCTTCTCCTTCCATCGTCCCTCACCATACTGCCCACAATCCTCCACACCGTCCTCTCCTATTCCAATCCGTCCACACCCTCACTCAATCATCCTCATTCCTAATCCCAGCACCTTCCCATTCCCTCTAACCCCCCTTTCCCTCTCGGACCAGCGTTCCTGCTCCATCACTCGGTTTTGCTCAACTTTCACCCGGTATTCCTCTTATCACTCTGATTTCACTATTTTTACTCGGTTTTACCTATTTTTACTCGGATTTTCATTTTTCACTCGGATTTTTAATCTTTTCACTCGGATTTTCCTCTTTTCACTCGGTTTTCCCTATTTTTACTCGGATTTTTCATTTTTTCACTCGGATTTTCTTGTTTCCCACTCGGATTTTCTTCCCGCACTCGGTTTTCGCCCATTTTTTTTCTCCTTTCTCCGAATCTACTATTTCTCTTTCTCTCTGGTAGCTTCTGCTTCCCTCTCCCTTTTGCTCCGTAGTCTTTAAAAAAAATAATAATAAAGAGAAATGGATGTTTCCTCTTTTTTCTTCTCTTTCAAATCCAAATAAAAATAAAATAAAACATTTAAAGAACTACGTGACCCTGATTTCTCGAAAGCTCGAGAATACGTAGGAGCGGGAAATAGTTCCTGTCGGGCCCATTTTTCTTTATTTAATTTTTAGAGTTTTTCCATTTTTGTCTTGCTGTTAAAAGAAGGAGCGAGGTTAATTTGGACGAGACGTCCTGTTAATCTCATATTTTTTAATATCTCTTTAAAAAAGGAGGAGCGAGGTTAATTTGGACGAGACGTCCTGTTAATCTCATATTTTTTAAATATCTCTTAAAAAAAAAGAGGAGCGAGGTTAATTTGGACGAGACGTCCTGTTAATCTCATATTTTTTTAATCTCTCTTTAAAAAAGGAGGAGCGAGCTTAATTTGGATGAGACGTCCTGTTAATCTCATTTTTTTTAAAAAAAGGCGGAGCGAGTCTAATTTGGACGAGACGTCCTGTTAGTCTCATGTAAATATTTCGTGTTTATTTTTGTTTATTTTTGTATGTTTTGTCATCTCGTATATTTCCTTTTCATGAAGAAGTTAAAATAATTATTGGGTTAATTATAATGCACGCTACCAAATTGAGGTAACCGTTTTTATAACGGACAGTTGTGAGGTGCTAATACCTTCCTCACCTGTAATCAGACTCCCGTATCATGGAATTTCATTTTTATAACCAGTGCTTTAATGAAAGGTTTTTCCAATATTTTATCCTAAAAAATATTGGTGGCGACTCCCTGTTTATCTTAAAATCGTTTTGAGGGTCGGTCGTGCCGCCGCGATCCCGGTCGCGACAGATGGCGACTCCACTGGGGAACTAGAGAGTCAAGCCAGTCAATTTGATAGCGCATGTTTTAATTAGCATATTAAATATTTAACTTCTTCTTTTATTTTATTTCCTTGTCAATGTTTAGTTTCTGTTTTGTTTGTATTCTATCATTATGTTCTGTAAATATCTGTGTGATCATTGAACCCTAGGGTAGTCGACTTTATTTTGTTGCTCTGTGTTTGTTCTATGTGCAGGATGAGTAAGGTACAGGTATTGAATGCCTCTTTCACACACTACACTCACAATTTGCACACACTTTTGAGTGGGACCCTATACCCGGGCCCAAATAAAACTTAAGATTAGGGGAGGTTGATAGCGGAGCCATTTGGGATGTACTTCCTGTCTGGTTACCGTGAGAATCTCAGCTAGAGTTCGACTTATTCATGGTGCCCACACTTAGTATACTTCCTACTATTTGTGGTCAACATCATGAGTAGGATCTTGGCTCTAGTGACCTTTAGAAGTTTTAGAACAAGCCACCTAATGCGAGGTATCACTGATAGATAAACTTTAGAACCATAAGGAGACCTTCAGAAAAACCCACCTTAAGACACAAAGGGGCAAACTTTACTTATACCTTTTCTCATTCTCACTTCCCTTTCTGATCCAAATTAAGGGGACTGCTTGCCCGTTTAGTGGATTGTTTTCTTCTGAAATGACATACTTTTAATTAAGTGATCCTTTAATGGGCAAGTAGTCCTTTCCTTTTATGCACAAGTCTTTGGGCCTTGAGTTACGGATGTTTTGAATCAAAAAAAAAGTATAAAAAAATCAAAAAAATCAATTTTTTTTGTATTGACATGACAGGGCCCGCAAGCGCACGGGTTATGTCGCGTAATATAAAAGATTATCGTTCTCCACAGGGACTGTGTTCAAAGTACCAGCATATTGAAATTTAATTATCCACACAATTAGTTTTTAAGGTTTTTATAAAATAAAGCACAAATTAAAGTTGCACAGAATACGAATAAAAATAAAAATAAAATTTACTTGACACTAAAAAATCAGAGTTGAGAGTATCTTGGGATTTTGGGGGATTACGACTCTATTTTATGTTTAATGAATTTTAACTTTTCATAAATAAGAATCGAATTAAGTTTTCCAAGGCGAATTTTCCAAAAGCTAATTAATATGTTCCTCTCGGAATCCTATTAATGTACCTAACCTATGGAAAGCGCTGCTTAATCCTCAGAAAGGCCCATTATCGTTTTATGAAAATCCCTTTTATTTCCTCAAAAGAATTTTGATTACTTTCACGGTTTTACCGAGGTCACAAAAAGCATTTCAAAAATCTTAGGTTTAGTTCAAAGCTTTTCGGTAAAAATAAATCTCTCAATTCTATTTATTACCTAAATTTACTAATATACCCGTAAGTATACAGTTTTATCATTTAGGTTCTTGTTAGGAATTACTAAAAGCATTAAGCATAATTGAACTAAATGGAAAACAGAAATTTATTTAATTCCAAGTCAAAATAACATTAAAATAAAATATTATCATACCCTCTTCATCCCAAGATAATTAATTTAGCTACTCATGAAAGGATTCAAATTCATACACATGATGGAAAAATAAAACATACAAGACATGGTAAAAAAAATAAAGACTTACGGGTTTCTCCAAAAGCTCAGAATAATTTACCACTGTATTTCCTTGTTGCAATATTCCTCCACCAATTACAAATTGGAACACTCAATTTCACAATCCTCACAACTCTTACACAAAATAAAAGAAAGAAAAAGAAAATAAAAAGAGAAAGAAAATAAAACAGAGAAAGAAAACGAAAGAGAAAGAAAGGAATGAAGCTGATGAAGAATGGGATTTGGATCTGGATGCCTTCTCTGCTTGGATTGCTTCTCCTTTTATAGGCGAAGGAAGGGAGGAAGCCAGCTAAGAAAACGCGTTGCAAGTTGGAAACTTTCGGTGCATGTGATTTCCAGCTGTTCCAGTTGTCTCCAATTTGCGTATTTTTGTTGTTTCCAATAATTCGGCGCATGATTTCACTGATGAATCGATTCCTCCAGTTGATTTTTGCCTTCAAAACAGCGTGTGAATCGATTCCTAAAGGTGGGAATCGATTCCCAGCATGATGAATCGATTCCTGGCCTTCATGAATCGATTCCCAGCCTTCCAAACATCAATGAATCAATTCCTATAAGGGGGGAATCAATTCCCAGCCCTATGAATCGATTCCCAACTGTATTTGTATGTTGATGTAGGTTTTGATAATGACACAACAAATGAAGAAGTATCAAAGATGTTATCAAGCAATTGATTATGTTTAATGTGGAATCTAAATTGGTTGATGTTTAAATTTGATGAATAATTAAGGACATATGTTAAAGGCATTTAAAGAAGCTCAAAACAAGTGAGAATTGATCATCAAAATGCCTAAGAATCAAAGGAACCAAGGTATATGCAAAAGGGTTCCAAAAAGGGGTGAAAAATACACTAAAATTCAAGGATCAGGTGCATGAATCGATTCAAGGTAAGTATGAATCGATTCATACGGTTTCCAGTGCCCAAAATGTGATTGCTTCAGGGTTGAATCGATTCAACCCATGTGTGAATCGATTCACACGGTTACAGTAGCCCAAAATGTGCAATTCAAAGTGAATGAATCGATTCCCTCCCTTCTTGAATTGATTCAACATGCTGTCAGGAACAAAAATAACGTGCAGACTCACAATTCCCTTCGGTTCACTCAATTTGAAGAGTCCTAGGCAATGTTCCATGCTTTGTTCCTCTCCACATGCATGTGTTACATTGAAAATGCAATTAAATTAAATATTATACAAACATGCTTCTTGATGCACATGCAATATTCTCTTGGAGACACTAAAAGGTTTATTGGAATTGGAATGCCAAGTTGAATGGAGACACACATGCCTAACACTTCAAGCTCCCAAGGAATTAAATATTACACATGCCATGCCTCATGGAGCCTATAAATAGAGAAGGAGTTGAAGGCAAAACTTGCACCAAGCATTTGAAGCATTTCCATTTGCTTTCTTCCTCCTCCATTCTCTTGCTCTTCTACTTACTCTCTTTATTCTTTGATTGATATAATTCTTGAGAGTTAATTTGTGGGAAGATTATATTTGTGTACTTAACTTGCATATCCTCTCTTTGAGAGTTACTATCTTGTGTAAGCTTTAAACTTGTATATCCACTCTAGTGAGAGAGTTTCCTTGTACACTTAAACACTAAACTTCATAGAAGCTTTGGGTTGGGTTTCAACCTTGTAATTGTGAGATTGAGAGATTGGGTGGGGTGCCCTTGTACTTGTGAGGATTGGATTCTTGAGTGTGGGACACTAGGAAGTTGCAATTGCTCAAAGTGTATCTCTAATCTACAATAGTGGAAATCCTCTAAGTGGGTTGCTTAGAGGCGAGACGTACACCGGCGTGGTGGAACTCGTATACATCGGTTTGCAAATCTTTCTTCCCTTAACTCATTTAATTTGTGCACTTAATTTTTTTGCTTAAATTCCTTGCTTTACTAATTTGACTAAGTGCATGATACATTAAGTTGAAACCTTTTTAATAACATTGTTGAACTTGGACTTAAGCATTTCTTTTGAATCAATCTTTCTAAAGTCCTATAAATTGCTTTGTAACTAAATTGATTCATTGTTCAAACTCTTTAAGTAGTTATTAGTTTGTCTTGTGTATAATTTGTTGCTTCTTGTTATCTAATTTATTATCTTACGTATACATAGTGACAAAAGAATCAATTTCAAGAGCATTCCAAAGAAAAATTTTTAATACTCAATTCACCCCCCCTCTTGAGTAATTGAGGCCACTTGGTTAACAAGTGGTATCAGAGCTTGACTCTTGGAAAATCAAGCTTAACGGCTTCAAGAGAACAAATGGCCTCAACCTCATATAACATGTTTCCCGAGGGTGGTGCTACAAATCGACCTCCCGCTTTTAATGGTGAGGGTTATGCTTTTTGGAAAGCAAGAATGAAAATTTTTGTACAATCAATAGATTTAAGAGTGTGGAATGCTATTGAAAATGGTCCCTTTATACCTATGCATATTGTGGATGATAAACAAGTTGAAAAGCCTATGGACATTTGGTCTAGTGAAGAAGAAAAGAAAGTGCAATATGGTTATAAGGCAAAAAATCTTATTACTTCGGCCTTAGGTCCCGATGAATTCTTTAGAGTAATAACATGTAAAACGGCTAAAGAAATGTGGGATACCCTTCAAATAACTCATGAAGGAACTAGTGATGTCAAAGATTCTAAAATTAGCACTTTAACTAGCCAATATGAAAGTTTTAGAATGAATCCTAATGAAGCTATTTTAGATCTTCAAAAAAGGTTTACTTTGATCATTAATCATCTCATTACTCTTGGCAAATCTTACTCTAACAAAGAGCTCATTCACAAAGTGTTAAAAAGTCTTACTAGGGAGTGGCAACCTCTTGTTACGGCCATCAAGCAATCTCCCACCATAAATGAGATGTCTCTTGCAACCTTGTTTGGTAAACTACAAGAGCAAGAACAAGAGTTAAAAGATCTAAGACAAGCGGAAGAAGAAGAAAAGACATCAAAAAAGAAAGGATTAGCTCTCAAAGCTACTTTAATGGTTGAAGATGAAACCGAGAGTGAAGTTGATGAGGATGAAGAACTAAGCCTATTTGTGAAACGGTTTGGAAAGCTAATAAAGAGCAAGCGCTTCCAAAGGCACTTCAAACCACAAGGTAAGAAATCTAAACTTAAAGAAAATTCTACTTCACCTACTTGTTTTGAGTGTGGTAAGGAAGGACACTTCAAAATGGATTGTCCAAATCTAAAGAAGAAAAACAAAGAAAGAAAAGAAAGAAGAAGAGCATATGTTGCATGGGATGAAAACGAGATAACTAGCTCGGATGAATCGGAAAATGAAGAAGCAAATTTTTGTCTCATGGCAAATCACCAAGATGAAGAAAATGAGGTAAACTTTCATGACTTAGATAAGGATGAATTACTTGATGCTCTTGATGATTTGTATGATAAATTCACAAAAGTCTCTAATAAGCTTAAATCATCTAGAAAAACTAGTAATACTCTAGAAATGCATCTCATGGAAGTGTGTAAAGAGAATGAATCTTTAAAAGAAGAGTTAGCAAATGCTCAAATATGCTCTAAGACCAAACCTTGTGAGTTTGTAAAGAAATGTGATATGCTAGAAACTAAGGTTTTGGACTTGAATAAAACTCTTGAAAAACTTACAAATGATAGAAACAATCAAGCATGCTCTAAGGTTAAACCATGTGATTTTGCAAAAAGATGCATTATATTAGAAACCAAGGTTGTAGACCTAAATAGGACACTAGAAAAGTTCACTAATGGAAGAGATAATTTGAATATCCTACTTGGGCAACAAAAATGCATGTTTAGTAAAACCGGCTTGGGATATGATCAAGAACATAGCAATCACAAAATGGAAAAACACTACAAAAATTTCTTTGTACCTCCAAGCAAATTCTCCTCACCTTTTATAAAATGTAATCATTGTGGTCTTAAAGGTCATAACTCTTATAATTGCAATGTTAGAAGATTAGGACCAAAAGTGGTGAGAAAAGTATGGGTTCCTAAAGGAACATTTTTACAAACTAACCTACAAGGACCCAACATAAAATGGGTACCAAGCTCTCTAACTTAAATTGTTTTGTAGGTATGTTTTAAGGCAAGTAACACCCATTGGTACTTGGATAGTGGGTGTTCCAAACATATGACGGGAGATAAGAGTAAGTTTATATGACTTACTCCACGAAATAAAGGATTTGTTACTTATGGAGATAACACAAAGGGAAGAATACTCAGAATCAGAAATGTTGGTAAAAATTCTTCTACCTCCATAAATGATGTATTATATGTTGAAGGACTAAAACACAACTTGCTTAGTATTAGTCAATTATGTGACAAAGGCTATAAAATCATTTTTGAATCAAATGGTTGCATAATTGAAAACAAACTAAACAAGGAAATAAAGTTCGTTGGTCAAAGAGTAGATAACATTTACATGATTAATCTAGATTGCCTTGCTTCAAATGATGTACAATGTTTCATAACTAAAGAGGATGAATCATGGCTATGGTATAGAAGAATCGCTCACATTCATGTAGACCATTTAAATAAACTTGTTTCAAAAGATTTAGTTATTGGTTTACCAAAATTAAAATTTGAAAATAAATTTTGTGACGCTTGTCAAAAAGGAAAACAAGTAAAGGCTTCTTTTCAAGCAAAAAATATTGTTTCAACAACAAGGCCTTTACAACTTTTACATATGGATTTATTTGGACCTTCAAAAATCAAAAGTTTTGGTGGAAACCATTATGGTCTTGTGATTGTGGATGATTACTCTAGATATACATGGACATTGTTTCTTACTCATAAACATGAAGCATATCAAGCATTTAAGAAACTTGCCAAGGTCATCCAAAATGAACAAAATTTAAAAATAGCATCCATTCGAACGGATCATGGGGGAGAATTTGAAAACCAATCTTTTGAAAAATTTTATGAAAAGTTTGGCATTGAACATAATTTTTCGGCTCCAAGAACTCCACAACAAAATGGAGTAGTTGAAAGGAAAAATCGATCTTTAGCGGAGCTTGCAAGAACTATGTTGAATGAAGCAAATATTTCAAAACATTTTTGGGCCGATGCAGTAAACACCGCTTGTCATGTTATGAATCGTTGTTTAATAAGGCCTATACTAAAGAAAACCCCCTATGAACTTTACAAATGACGTAAACCAAATATTTTTTACTTTCACATTTTTGGATGCAAATGTTTTGTCTTAAACAATGGAAAGGAAAATCTTGGCAAATTTGATGCAAAATCTGATGAAGCAATTTTTCTAGGTTATTCATCTACTAGTAAAGCATATAGACTCTTTAACAAACGAACCTTTACAATTGAAGAGTCCATACATGTTAAATTTGATGAACTTAACCAAAATCCTCCGAGAAAGGAAGTTGATGATCTTGTAGGTACCTTCCAAGAAATGAACTTGGAAGACAAAGAAGAAGCCAATAATGAAGAAGGTGCAACACAACTTGACAAACAACAAGATTGGGTAACCCTAAAAGACCATCCCTTGGACAAAATCATTGGAGAAATAACCAAAGGGGTAAGCACTCGAAATGCCATTAGAAATGCATGCAATCACTTAGCCTTTGTATCTCAAATTGAACCCAAAAATATTGATGAAGCCATTATTGATGAACATTGGATGTTGGCCATGCAAGAAGAATTAAACCAATTTGAAAGAAATGAAGTTTGGGAACTTGTGCCAAGACCCAATGACCATCAAATAATAGGCACCAAATGGGTTTTTAGGAACAAACTAGATGAAAATGGAATAATAACTAGAAACAAAGCTAGGCTAGTTGCTAAGGGGTATAATCAAGAAGAAGGAATAGACTATGAAGAAACGTATGCTCCCGTAGCTAGGTTAGAAGCCATTAGATTATTATTAGCTTTTGCTTGTTGTATGGATTTTAAACTTTATCAAATGGATGTCAAAAGCGCTTTCTTAAATGGCTATATTCAAGAAGAAGTTTATGTAGATCAACCTCCCGGTTTTGAAAATCATAAATTTCCAAATCATGTTTTTAAATTAAGAAAAGCTTTATACGGTTTGAAGCAAGCTCCAAGAGCTTGGTATGAAAGACTTAGTAAATTTCTTTTAGAAAATAATTTCGAAAGAGGAAAGGTTGACACTACACTATTTATAAGGCGTAAAAATCATGACATTCTTTTGGTACAAGTTTATGTTGATGACATAATATTTGGTGCTACAAATGAAAATCTTTGTCAAGAGTTTGCTAAATTCATGCAAAAAGAATTTGAAATGTCCATGATGGGAGAACTTACCTTTTTCTTAGGATTACAAATCAAACAAACAAATGAAGGAACTTTTATTAGTCAAACAAAATATTGTAAAGAATTACTCAAACGTTTTGAAATGGATAAGGCAAATGAAATAGCAACACCAATGAGCACATCTTGCTATCTAGATAAAGATGAAAAGGGTAAGGACGTTGAAATAACTATGTATCGAGGAATGATAGGATCCTTACTTTATTTAACTTCTAGTAGACCCGATATTATGTTTGCCGTATGCATGTGTGCTAGATATCAAGCTTCCCCTAAAGAATCACATCTCACCGCTGTAAAAAGAATTTTGAAATATCTTATGGGTACTCAAAATGTTGGTTTATGGTATCCCAAAGGCGTTGAATGTAATCTTTTAGGATATTCCGATTCCGACTTTGCGGGTTGTAAGCTTGATAGAAAAAGTACTAGTGGCACATGTCATTTACTTGGTAGTTCCCTTGTTTCTTGGCATAGCAAGAAACAAGTAAGTGTTGCATTGTCAACGGCTGAGGCAGAATATGTAGCAGCCGGTAGTTGTTGTGCTCAAATTCTTTGGATGAGACAACAACTTCTTGATTTTGGTATTTCCTTGGATAAAGTCCCCATTAAATGTGATAACACTAGTGCAATAAATATATCTAAGAATCCGGTCATGCATTCTAGGACCAAACACATTGAAATAAGACATCACTTCATAAGAGACCATGTTTTGAAAGGAGATTGTGTACTTGAATATGTTGAAACTTCAAAACAATTGGCGGACATTTTTACAAAACCCCTTCCAAAAGACCAATTTATAAATATTAGAAGGGAGTTAGGAATTTTGGAAATTTCCTAATTGATTTATTTTATCACACTTTCTTACTCTTTGAACAAAATTTTGCAAATCTTTAACTTAAAGATTTCAAACTCATCTTTTCCATAAAATTTTCATTTCCTTGAACATAATACCTTCCTTTGTGATATACATACAAATTTTTAAGACAATTTATACTCACATTTTCAATAATCAACTTAATGCTCTACAAATTTTTTGTCTTATTTAAAGACCCCGTAGAGTCCCCATTTATTTCAAACATATTTTGACACAAAGATAATCTCCTATATACAACATGGTTCTCAAAAATAAATGGCAAATGACCCTTGATTTTCTTGACTTTCTTGTGCAACAAAATCATTGGCAACTTGCTAAATCTAAATCCTTGTATGAATTCCTTACTTCATAACCATCTAGTAACATGATGCCTTATAATTGCGTAAAAATAGCTAGATTCCCATGAGACATTATGTGCCTATATGCTTTGAATGATTTCATGATGTATGTTGTATTGTCATCCTACTTCAAAATGTATGCATCTACCTTTAAGTTATATATGTTTATAAGGAAATCTTTTTGATGATGCCAAAGGGGGAGAGAAATACATAATTTTAAAGGGGGAGAGATATATCTATAAGAAAGGGGAAGAATGTATAAAAATATCTTTGTAAAAGGTGAGAGATATTTAAAGTATTGTATGATTAAAGGGAGATGACTAAGAAGGAGAGAACATATATTAAGGGGGAGAAACCATATATTAAGGGGGAGAGACCTTTGTTTCTTAAATACTTTCTTGATTTCTTGTGTCTATGATTTCATCAACATGTGGTATCAAATTATATATGATAGGGGGAGTCTTTATTGCAATATATATGAATTGTTATGATACTAACACCCCAAGAGACAAACATTTGTTGTCATCATCAAAAAGGGGGAGAATGTATTTGTATGTTGATGTAGGTTTTGATAATGACACAACAAATAAAGAAGTATCAAAGATGTTATCAAGCAATTGATTATGTTTAATGTGGAATCTAAATTGGTTGATGTTTAAATTTGATGAATAATTAAGGACATATGTTAAAGGCATTTAAAGAAGCTCAAAACAAGTGAGAATTGATCATCAAAATGCCTAAGAATCAAAGGAACCAAGGTATATGCAAAAGGGTTCCAAAAAGGGGTGAAAAATGCACTAAAATTCAAGGATCAGGTGCATGAATCGATTCAAGGTAAGTATGAATCGATTCATACGGTTTCCAGTGCCCAAAATGTGATTGCTTCAGGGTTGAATCGATTCAACCCATGTGTGAATCGATTCACACGGTTACAGTAGCCCAAAATGTGCAATTCAAAGTGAATGAATCGATTCCCTCCCTTCTTGAATCGATTCAACATGCTGTCAGGAACAAAAATAACGTGCAGACTCACAATTCCCTTCGGTTCACTCAATTTGAAGAGTCCTAGGCAATGTTCCATGCTTTGTTCCTCTCCACATGCATGTGTTACATTGAAAATGCAATTAAATTAAATATTATACAAACATGCTTCTTGATGCACATGCAATATTCTCTTGGAGACACTAAAAGGTTTATTGGAATTGGAATGCCAAGTTGAATGGAGACACACATGCCTAACACTTCAAGCTCCCAAGGAATTAAATATTACACATGCCATGCCTCATGGAGCCTATAAATAGAGAAGGAGTTGAAGGCAAAACTTGCACCAAGCATTTGAAGCATTTCCATTTGCTTTCTTCCTCCTCCATTCTCTTGCTCTTCTACTTACTCTCTTTATTCTTTGATTGATATAATTCTTGAGAGTTAATTTGTGGGAAGATTATATTTGTGTACTTAACTTGCATATCCTCTCTTTGAGAGTTACTATCTTGTGTAAGCTTTAAACTTGTATATCCACTCTAGTGAGAGAGTTTCCTTGTACACTTAAACACTAAACTTCATAGAAGCTTTGGGTTGGGTTTCAACCTTATAATTGTGAGATTGAGAGATTGGGTGGGGTGCCCTTGTACTTGTGAGGATTGGATTCTTGAGTGTGGGACACTAGGAAGTTGCAATTGCTCAAAGTGTATCTCTAATCTACAATAGTGGAAATCCTCTAAGTGGGTTGCTTAGAGGCGAGACGTACACCGGCGTGGTGGAACTCGTATACATCGGTTTGCAAATCTTTCTTCCCTTAACTTATTTAATTTGTGCACTTAATTTGTTTGCTTAAATTCCTTGCTTTACTAATTTGACTAAGTGCATGATACATTAAGTTGAAACCTTTTTAATAACATTGTTGAACTTGGACTTAAGCATTTCTTTTGAATCAATCTTTCTAAAGTCCTATAAATTGCTTTGTAACTAAATTGATTCATTGTTCAAACTCTTTAAGTAGTTATTAGTTTGTCTTGTGTATAATTTGTTGCTTCTTGTTATCTAATTTATTATCTTACGTATACATAGTGACAAAAGAATCAATTTCAAGAGCATTCCAAAGAAAATTTTTTAATACTCAATTCACCCCCCCTCTTGAGTAATTGAGGCCACTTGGTTAACACCAACAGCCTTGAATCGATTCCTAGCCTATGTTTCACATGGGAATCGATTCCTGTAAGGGTGAATCGATTCCTACCCTTTCCTGGAAGTGTTTTCTTGCATTTTTGAGGCGTTTTGGACAGTATAGCTCATGGTTCTTGATTGTTTTCATCCTTTGACACTTTGATCATCTTTTTGGGTTCTTGAATCCATTTTCCATTTATATTCATTCATTCTTAAAATGGATCATCAATAATTCCAAATCTATTAATTTCTGCAAAATAAAAGTACCCGAGTAGAATACAGTGGAAAGAAAGCAAAAATCACAATAAATAAAGGAAATACAGTGTATAATGATTAAAATCCTAAGTAAACTAAATCTAATTTATTATGTTATAAAACACTTATCAAAATACCCCAAACCAAAACATTGCTTGTCCTCAAGCAATCACCATATTCACAAGATAAAATACAGAAAACACTAAGCTTAATAAACTAAGGAATCCAAAATAGAGAAACAGATTTATTCAAATGCCAATTTTTATTTACTTATGTGAATCAAATTTCAATGTCAAGACTTGAGATACTCTTCTCACAATTTTCACTCAAGTGTTTCAAGGTTTGTGTATCTCTCAAATCATCATAGTCAAAAAATATTACCATAAGCTTGTTAATAAACCAGAAACTCCACAGTTTAAATAGAAAATATGTCAAAGTCTAAAGGTCTTTCAAAGGTTGTAATGTGGCCTTGGGTTGTATTGTCAAGGTAGGAATTTCAAGAAAAATGGAATACAAAAGGGCTTTAATAGTCATGAATGATTCAAATCACCATTATAAATTTAACAGAGCAAATTTTTGAACTTTTATGGACTTTTTTGGAATTCATTCAATATCATCCTTTTGATTTTCTTTTTCTTTTTCTTGCTTTTCTTTGCATCCAATACCATATTTTTCTTAAGTCCTTTTTTATTTCTTTGCTCCACTAAATTTCCAACTTTTTCACCATTTAAGAGAATATTAGTCAATGAAAGGTTTCAAAGGAAAAATTTTTGCTTTTAGGCTCAAAAGGGGCAACTAGGGGTCAAATTATACAAAATTTTGAGGCTTAGAATAAGACCTAATTGTGCCTTTATCATCCTAAGACATATAATCAAAAACCATTTTGAATCGGTTGAAAAACAAGTTCTAGAATATTTAATGACTATGGGATTCACTCAATCGAGAAAATATGGGTTTTGAAAATTTATTTGATAGATAACCCATTTTGGCTCAAGTCTAACCATGGAAAGTCTTTTCAAAGAAAATTTTAATCACATAAGGTTCATTTAAGCATTTATTTGGCATTTAAACAATCAAATTTTTTGAAAATTTTACTCAAAATTTTGGTCCTTAGATACTTTAGCCTTGTATTCAAAGTAAATTTATCATGCAATAATGGTAAATTACAATATTACAAACAAATCAAGGAAAACACACATGCAAAATAAAATAACAATCACACAACGTAAATAAAACAGTTAAGTTTTCTTACCTACCACCCCAAACCAGAATTTGACATTGTCCTCAATGTTAAAATGGATGATAAAAGGATAAGAAAACTTACCTGGAATAACCCCAAACCAGCATCTGACATAGTTGGTTTTTTTTTTTTTAAAGCTTAAAATAAAACAACAACTTTTTATAGGGTTACCTCCCTATCAGTGCTAAGGTTTAAGTCTTCAGCCAGACTTCTCACCGTTTGGATTTACTCATCAGGAGCATCAAACAAGTCTAAGTCACTTGCTTGTTGTATCGGTTGACCTGTGAAGTAATGCTTTACTCTCTGTCCATTTACTCTAAATGTACCAGATTTCTCGCTCCATAGTTCGACAGCTCCAAAGGGAAAGACTTTTGTCACCTTGAATGGTCCCGACCATCGGGATCTCAGTTTACATCCTTAAAAATATTTGGCCAATAGAACCCAGCTTGCAATATTTTAGCAGCTGTCTTGGAGGTGCTCATGTGCCCTCCACAGGAAAGAGAATGGCAATGATCCAAGATAGCATGGACATCATCTTGTGAAACACATCTCCGAATCATACCATCTGCACATTGCTTGAAAAGGAGTGGTTCATCCCAATAATAATGCTTGACATCTGCATAAAACTTTTTCCTTTGCTGAAAGCTAAGATCAGGAGGTAAGATACCACATGCAAGAAAATTTACAAAATCAGCATACCAAGGAACACGTTGGATACTAAGGTTCAAGAGTTGTTCATCTGGAAAAGATTCATTGATGGGAATATTATCTGTTTCTTCTTTTTCAGATGTCAACCTAGATAGGTGGTCAGCGACCAAGTTCTCGGTACCCTTCTTGTCCTTAATTTCTAAGTCAAATTCTTGCAATATTAGAATCCACCTAATTAATCTAGGCTTTGCTTCCTTTTTATTCAATAGATACTTAATGGTAGAGTGGTCAGTGTAAACAGTAACATGTGATCCTACCAAATAAGACCTAAATTTATCAAAAGCAAAGACAATAGCTAACAGTTCTTTTTCAGTTGTGGCATAATTTACCTGAGCATCATCTAGCGTCCGGCTGGCATAATGAATTACATGGAGCTTTTTATCCTTTCTTTGCCCCAACACAGCTCCCACTACGTAATCACTCGCATCGCACATCAGCTCAAATGGGAGTTTCCAATCAGGTGGTTGTACGACGGGGGCAGAGATTAGAGCTTGCTTAATCCTGCAAAAAGCTTCCATACAAGATGAATCAAAATTGAAAGGCACATCTTTACCCAGAAGAGTTGTAAGAGGCTTTGTGATCTTGGAGAAATCTTTAATGAACCTACGGTAAAACCCTGCATGTCCAAGAAAACTCCGAATACCTTTCACATTTGTGGGTGGAGGCAATTTTTCAATCACTTCCACTTTAGCCTTATCAACTTCTATACCTCTCTCAGACACCAGGTGTCCAAGAACTATGCCTTCTCTTACCATAAAATGGCATTTTTCCCAATTTAGAACCAAATTAGTTTCTTCACAACGCTGCAAGACTTGGCACAAATTTGTTAAACAATTATCAAAATCCAAACCATGCACTGAAAAATCATCCATAAAGACTTCCATCACATTTTCAATAAGATCGGAAAAAATTGCTTGCATACACCTTTGAAAAGTCGCAGGTGCATTACATAAACCAAAAGGCATACGTCTGTAAGCATAAGTCCCATAAGGGCAAGTGAAGGTAGTCTTTTCTTGATCAGATGGATGAATAGGAATTTGATGAAAAACTGAATACCCATCCAAATAACAGAAATAAGAGTGTTTCGCAAGTCTTTCAAGCATCTGATCAATAAAAGGGAGGGGAAAATGATCTTTTTTCGTGGCGCTATTTAACTTCCTATAATCAATGCACAAGCGCCAACCAGAGACAATCCTAGTAGGAATCAAGTTATGTTTATCATTTTCAATCACAGTTATTCCCCCCTTTTTAGGCACCACATGGACAGGACTTACCCATTTACTACTATCAACAGGATATATTACTCCAGCATCAAGCAATTTCAAAATTTCCTTTTTAACCACTTCTTGCATTTTAGGATTTAATCTCCTAAGTGGTTCTACTGTGGGCCTACTTTCATCTTCTACAGTAATCCTGTGCATACAAAGAGAAGGGCTAATCCCTTTGATATCATCCATTGTATAACCTATTACCTTTCTATACAACCTAAGTTGTTTCAAAAGTTTTTCAGTTTCAGATGGATTCAATTCAGCATTGATAATCACAGGATATGTGGAATTAGGACCAAGAAATTCATACCTTAATGAAGCTGGTAAGGGTTTTAATTCCACATTGGGGCTTACCACTTTGTCACACATGACCTCAGTATCATGTGGGGCCTCAGAGCAATCAGATGTTTCTGTCGACTCAATCATGAAAATAGTTTCAAGTGGGTCATTAGGAAGGGTTGCTTCCTTTACCACTTGTTTGACAAAATCCACAGTACAGCAAACATCATTATAAGGTTTTTCTAAAACATTTTTCAAGTTGAAATCAACTTTTTGGTCTCCAACAGTTAGAGACAACTTACCATTCTTGACATCAATCACAGCACCTGCAGTTGCTAAAAATGGTCTGCCTAAAATAATAGGAATCAAAGAATCTTCGTCCATTTCAAGCACAACAAAGTCAGCAGGTATAAAAAATTTTCCTATCTTAATAGGAACATCCTCTAAAATTCCTACAGGATATTTTACAGATCTATCAGCCAATTGTAAAGACATCCTAGTAGGTTTTAGTTCACCCAATCCTAACTTTTCAGCAACAGATAATGGCATTAAACTCACACTTGCTCCTAAATCACACAATGCTTTATCTATATTCATGTCACCAATCATGCAAGGAATAGAGAAACTACCTGGATCTTGGAGCTTGGGTGGAAGTTTCTTTTGAATTAAAGCACTGCACTCTTCAGTAAGTGCGACTGTACCATCTTCCTCCAGTCTTCTTTTGTTGGACAGAATGTCTTTCAAGAACTTTGCATATGTAGGCATTTGCTGCAAAGCATCTGTAAAAGGAATATTAATATACAATTTCTTTAAAACATCAAGGAACTTACCAAATTGTTTGTCCAACTTTGCTTTGGCTAAGCGCTGAGGAAATAGAATGGGAGGTTGATATGGCTTAACTTCCTCCTTCTTTTCTTGTGGTTTCTCTTCTTCAATTACTAGATGAGATGAAGATTCATCGACTTTCTTTTCCTCCTTTGCTGTCTTGTCAACTGGCCCATCATATTGAGTACCACTCCTAAGAGTGACAGCCATGGTTTGGTTGGATGGTCCAGCCTCTGGTTTTCCAGGAAATGTTCCTGGTGCTCTTTGAGAATAGGAGGCTTGTTGGGCAATTTGATTTTCCAGTATTTTGTTGTGAGTGGCAAGAGAGTCCACTTTTGAAGCCAAGTTTTTTATTGCATCAGAGAATTCATCATTTTGTTTAAGTTGAGTAGCTACAAATGTTTCCATCAAGGATTCTAGCTTTGATTTTTGTGGAATATAGGTTCCTTGTTGAGGTTTGTAGTTACTTTGGAATTGAGGTGGCCTATTTTGGAAGCCAGGTGGACCTTGTGGAGGTCTGTAGTTACCTTGATAGTTTCCACCATAGTTTCCAATAGCGTCTACCTGATGCATTTCTTGTTCTTGATTAGGGGTCATGGCTAAGTTGCAGTTTGTAGCTCCATGTCCTGAAACACCACAAACTTCACAAACAATATTAGTAGCACCTGTTAACCCTATTTTATCAAGTTTTAATGTTAATGCTTCAACTTTGGTAGAAAGTAGGGAAAGAGCATCAACAGAGTACTTACCTGGTGTTTTAGAAGGTAATCCTCTCTCAGAGTTCCATTGGTGAGTGTTTTGAGCTATTTCCTCGATCAGGTTCTCAGCTTCATCAACATTTTTACTCATGAAGGCTCCTCCAGCTGCAGCATCTAAAGAGATCTTTTGTGTGGAAGTTAGTCCATTATAGAAAATATGGATTGTCAACCACCTTTCTATCCCATGGTGAGGACATTCTCTTAGCAACTCCCTGTATCTTTCCCAGGCTTCATACAAGGATTCATCATCTTTTTGTGAAAAATTGATGATTTGTTTTCTCAGAACATCAGTCTTGTTCCTTGGGTACCATTTATTGATAAAAGCACTGGACAATTGTTCCCAAGTCGTGATGGATCCTTCAGGAAGAGAGTATAACCACGCCCTTGCTTTATCTCTTAAGGAGAAAGGGAAAAGTCTTAAGCGAATGGCATCATTGGTGGCTCCGTTCATCTTCAGGGTGTCACAGTATTCAAGAAAGATTTGAAGGTGAAGGTTTGGATCTTCAGAGGGTAAACCTCTGAATTGGTTTTGTTGAACCATTGAGAGTAGTGAAGGCTTCAATTCAAAATTGTTAGCCTCCACTGTGGGTCTAAGAATGCTAGATCCTCTCCCATTAGTGCTTGGAGCTACAAAATCTCTTAAGGGTCTGTGTTGGTCTGCCATTTGTTTTTCTTTTTGTTCTTTTTGTTGTTTTTGTTGTTTTCTCAAAGCTCTAAGGGTACGTTCTATCTCAGGGTCAAATCCTAAGTTTAGATTGACACTACGGCTTCGTCGCATAAATAGAAAATAAATGACAAATAAAACAAACAATTACAAAAATAAGACAGATACACAGAATATAGAACAAAATACAAAATTACAAAGAAAATAAAAATAAAAATAACAATAAAAATATTAACAAGTATGATCTAATCGAATTTCAATATTGTCGATATTTGAGGGACAACAGTCCCCGGCAACGGCGCCAAAAACTTGACAGGGCCTGCAAGCGCACGGGTTATGTCGCGTAATATAAAAGATTATCGTTCTCCACAGGGACTGTGTTCAAAGTACCAGCATATTGAAATTTAATTATCCACACAATTAGTTTTTAAG
Organism: Clitoria ternatea; assembly: GCA_037962975.1. Lineage (NCBI taxonomy): Eukaryota > Viridiplantae > Streptophyta > Magnoliopsida > Fabales > Fabaceae > Clitoria > Clitoria ternatea. Next base: position 75,823,860 of record CM075675.1, read on the forward strand.
GTTTTTATAAAATAAAGCACAAATTAAAGTTGCACAGAATACGAATAAAAATAAAAATAAAATTTACTTGACACTAAAAAATCAGAGTTGAGAGTATCTTGGGATTTTGGGGGATTACGACTCTATTTTATGTTTAATGAATTTTAACTTTTCATAAATAAGAATCGAATTAAGTTTTCCAAGGCGAATTTTCCAAAAGCTAATTAATATGTTCCTCTCGGAATCCTATTAATGTACCTAACCTATGGAAAGCGCTGCTTAATCCTCAGAAAGGCCCATTATCGTTTTATGAAAATCCCTTTTATTTCCTCAAAAGAATTTTGATTACTTTCATGGTTTTACCGAGGTCACAAAAAGCATTTCAAAAATCTTAGGTTTAGTTCAAAGCTTTCCGGTAAAAATAAATCTCTCGATTCTATTTATTACCTAAATTTACTAATATACCCGTAAGTATACAGTTTTATCATTTAGGTTCTTGTTAGGAATTACTAAAAGCATTAAGCATAATTGAACTAAATGGAAAACAAAAATTTATTTAATTCCAAGTCAAAATAACATTAAAATAAAATATTATCATACCCTCTTCATCCCAAGATAATTAATTTAGCTACTCATGAAAGGATTCAAATTCATACATATGATGGAAAAATAAAACATACAAGACATGGTAAAAAAAATAAAGACTTACGGGTTTCTCCAAAAGCTCAGAATAATTTACCACTGTATTTCCTTGTTGCAATATTCCTCCACCAATTACAAATTGGAACACTCAATTTCACAATCCTCACAACTCTTACACAAAATAAAAGAAAGAAAAAGAAAATAAAAAGAGAAAGAAAATAAAACAGAGAAAGAAAACGAAAGAGAAAGAAAGGAATGAAGCTGATGAAGAATGGGATTTGGATCTGGATGCCTTCTCTGCTTGGATTGCTTCTCTTTTTATAGGCGAAGGAAGGGAGGAAGCCAGCTAAGAAAACGCGTTGCAAGTTGGAAACTTTCAGTGCATGTGATTTCCAGCTGTTCCAGTTGTCTCCAATTTACGTATTTTTGTTGTTTCCAATAATTCGGCGCATGATTTCACTGATGAATCGATTCCTCCAGTTGATTTTTGCCTTCAAAACAGCGTGTGAATCGATTCCTAAAGGTGGGAATCGATTCCCAGCATGATGAATCGATTCCTGGCCTTCATGAATCGATTCCCAGCCTTCCAAACATCAATGAATCGATTCCTATAAGGGGGAATCGATTCCCAGCCCTATGAATCGATTCCCAACAGCCTTGAATCGATTCCTAGCCTATGTTTCACATGGGAATCGATTCCTGTAAGGGTGAATCGATTCCTACCCTTTCCTGGAAGTGTTTTCTTGCATTTTTGAGGCGTTTTGGACAGTATAGCTCATGGTTCTTGATTGTTTTCATCCTTTGACACTTTGATCATCTTTTTGGGTTCTTGAATCCATTTTCCATTTATATTCATTCATTCTTAAAATGGATCATCAATAATTCCAAATCTATTAATTTCTGCAAAATAAAAGTACCCGAGTAGAATACAGTGGAAAGAAAGCAAAAATCACAATAAATAAAGGAAATATAGTGTATAATGATTAAAATCCTAAGTAAACTAAATCTAATTTATTATGTTATAAAACACTTATCATGACAATGATCAGAAAATCCGTAGCTCACATGACCCTTGATTTGTCATAAGTTTTGTCAAATCGAAACTTCCCTAAATACAAAAATATTTTCAAAGTTACTAGGGGAGTATCGATTTGCAAAACACGTCAGTTCTAATAATTGATTTTCTCATTTCTTTATGTTCTTGCAGGAAGCTATCAAGAGCTTAGCCAGTACCTCTGAGTGAAAATATGGAAATTAACATGAGATCAGATAGTTGTGGTACAAATATACCCGGGTTGAAAAAATTACTGCATGTTAAGGCTAGAAAAGTCGATACAACCAGTTTGCAAGCATTAGGCAAGAAATTGGATATGAATCAGAAAATGGTTTTTTCAAGGAAATATGGGAGGATCCTAAAGTTGCTAGAAGTGGAGGTACAAGTCGAGGCAATTACTACTTTGATTCAGTTCTATGACCCACCTCTCCGTTGTTTCACCTTCCGAGACTTTCAATTGGCTCCGTCTGTTAAGGAGTTCGAACAGATCTTGGGGATGCCACTAGAAGGACAAATGCCTTACCGCCACCTTGGACGTCATGCGAATATTGTTACCATCGCTGATATCCTAAGGATTAACCCGGAAGTCTTAAGAAGTAAGCAACTAAATAGAAATCAGGTCCTGGGGTTTGATTGGGAATATTTTGAGAAGCACATGCACTTGCTGGCTGAGAAAGGAGATTGGGAAGCCTTCATGGATACCTTGGCTCTAACCATTTATGGTGTTATCTTGTTCCCCAATATTGACAATTACATAGACTATGATGCCGTTGGTATTTTCCTTGCCCGCAAATTCAAATCTGAAAATCCTGTCACTGCTATCTTGGCAAATATATACTGCACCATGGACTTCTGCTGTACACAAGGTGGAAAGAGAATCATCTGTTGTCTACCTGCTCTGTATGTGTGGCTCACGTCACATGTTTTCCACCAAGTCGGCAAAGTTGAATGTCCTATTTCTGATCTGAAGTTATGCCAGTTAGTAACAAAGAATGGGCGTGAATGGGCCAATCACCTGATGGGGTTCACAGCTGACAAAGTAAGGTGGTATCCACAATGGTTGAAGGTTGACACCATTATTCATCATTGTGGAAGCTACCCGAACGTTCCTCTCATGGGCACTCAAGGATGCATTAACTACAACCCTGTCATAGCCAAACGTCAGCTAGCTTATCCATTGCTTGGGCCGCCCGATGAAGAATCACTTATTCCTTTTGTCCTTCACTACTCAAAAGGAGATTGTACCTCTATTATTCGAGATATAGCAAACGCATGGAAGATGGTCCACAGACGAGGAAAAGAACTAGGAGCTCGAAGCCATACCGTGAAGGACAAATACTACCAATGGATCCTGAATAGGGTTTCCATTGTCAAGCTGCCTTTTAGAAGTCCCTCTTATCTCCCAACAAGGACACCTGTTCCCCCACCTACCCTTGAAGAGGAGGCCATGAAAACCAAGATAAAGGAGTTAATTGTAAAAAATAAGAAGCTAGAGAAAGACTTGCTAAAGTCTCAACAAGAATGCGACCTTCAGAAAAGGGAGAACTTAGAAAGCAAGCAAACCATCAAGGAGATTGGCAAAAAGCGAAAAATTGAAAGGGATTACTTGAGGAAGCAAAGTCAATGCCTCCGAACAGCTAATACTCAACTGAGGATGAAGAGCAAGCAAAGGGATACTATGTTGGCTGACAAGCAACTCTTGAGAGACATGTTGGAAAAAGCCAAAGAGAACGAGCAAATTGCCTTGGTGCAAAAAGAGCTCCTATAATTGCAAGTTAGCCAATTAGAGCATCAGCTTAATGAGGTGGTAGAAGCTTTCCAGCATGAGATAAACGGCGAGCGACAGCACGCGATAGATACTGAGCAAGAATGTCATGAGGCTATCCGTATTTTGAAAACTGAAATGACACAACAAGATGAAGTTATTTATTCATGGATGAACCGCTTCGCCCACCTGGCACATTTGGCTAATGGAGTTCTGGAAGACCTCCCGCTCCTGCTTAAGCAAGCTGAGGGGATGGTTAACCCTCTTAGTACCCCAAAAGAAATTGTAACCTTCCTTGATTACTGTAGAGAAAGGATTTGTAAAATGAGGGCCATGATTGCCCGAGCTAGGAATGGCTGATTTACTTTTTCTGCATAAAAAAGATTGGCAGCAGTAATGTACTTTGAAATTCAGAAAGGAGGATTCTTTTGTCTCCACAACCATCTCATGTTAATTTCCATTTATCACATACTTATTACTCTTGAATGTGATGAAGGATACTGGCCGAGTTCCGCGATAGCTTCGTGCACCATATTATTGGTTTTTTTTTCTTTTACCACTTTTATTTAAATGCTTTCTTTTTAACAATTTTGTGTTTTGACTTACATTAGACATTACGGGTAAACATCCTTATCCGACCCGACTCTAAACGAGACTCATGGCTGAAGCAGAAATCAGGGATGAAGATTTTAGAAACGAGTTCAATCAGCTGAAGGAACAGGTAGCCGAGTTGACCAAGCTTTTGGAAAAGAGAATCACAGAAGGGGACTCCTCTGCAGGTATTGAGAACACCCAACAGCAGCCTGCCACCGTACCACCCCCCCTTGGTTCCGACCCAGCAAGAACCCAATTACCTAACACAATGACACCCCCTGTCACCATTCATGTTGGAAGACCTAACCCTGCCATTGAGACCCAGCTACCTTACGGCCAGTCTTATGCACAGCATACATTTATCGGTCCTGACGGCAACCCAGTACCTTTTCCACTTTATGGCCTTCCACCAGGATACTATCCCCCGCTCGCTAACCAACAAGAAACCCACGACCAGCAAGTGGTGAATCCTCACGCTTCATACCCTACCCAGCCAAATATACCATCACTCCATCAAACCCAACACACGCAAGCCCATGACCCACAAATTTACCTAACCCAAAACACGCAAGCCCATGACCCACAAACTCACCAAACTCAAAATACACAAGCCCCGATGACCCAGCCAACCTACAACGCACAAGCCCAAAACACACGAGCCCAGACGACCCAACCAAATTATGCTGTACAAACTATGGCCCAACCCCAAGGTCCCTCACCAAGTACAGGCCTAATGAATCAGTCCCATATGTTGCCTCCATTCAACCAACCACTGGGCTATCCATACGGATATGTAACCCCCTATATGACCAATCTCCAAGATACAACCCGCATGATGAACCCTGTAGCCGGTCATAGCACAGTTGCAGCTCCTCAAAAGGAAAAAATAGAAGTCTTAGAAGAGCGTTTGAGAATGATGGAAGGCGCTGGAGGTTTTGGACTGATAGATGCTTCAGAACTATGTCTAGTCACAAATGTTGTCCTCCCGCCCAAATTCAAGATGCCAGACTTTGACAAGTATCGGGGAATGACTTGTCTAAAGAATCATCTCACGATGTACTGTCGGAAGATGGCATCCTACTCTTCTAACGACCAATTGTTGATCCACTGCTTCCAAGATAGTCTAGCAGGGGCTGCTCTTACATGGTATGCTCACCTTGAGCGAAATCATATTCGTTGTTGGAAGGACCTGGCAGATGCCTTCCTTAGGCAATACAAGTATAACATGGATATGGCACCCAATAGGGTTCAGTTATAGAATATGGTGAAGAGGGATAATGAAACGTTTAAAGAGTATGCCCAACGCTGGAGGGAGACAGCAGCGCAAGTGGACCCTCCACTGTCGGAGAAAGAGATAGTCGCGATGTTTATCGACACGCTCCCATCACCTTTCTACGGAAAAATGATTGGTAGTGTTTCATCCAACTTCTCCGACATTGTGACTATTAGGGAAAGGGTGGAAAGCGGAATACGAACAGGAAAGATCACTCAGGGCTCATCTGGGGCAAGCATGACAAGAAGGCCGGTGCCTGGGAAAAGGGATGGAGAAACTAATTCCATCTTTTCTAATCAAAAGACAGCTTCGCCGAGACCATTCTTTCCTACTATGATTCAAGCTCCTAATCCTTATGTGGCCGCTACCACTTAGGGCCCGACGGCTTATACTCCCCACTTCCGTCCACCAATGGTAAGAGCGCCAGTGCCACAACCTGTGCCATACCATCACCCGCAGCAAGTGACTCGACACCCAATCATAATCAGAACACAAGGAATTCCAACAATGAGCGCTCCCCTGTGCAGTTCGATCTAATTCCCATAACATATACTGAACTTTTTCCAATCCTCGTTCAAAAAGGTCTGGTAGCTCCATCCTCCTTGAGGCCATTACAACCTCCTTACCCAAGGGGATATGACCCAAACGCTCATTGTGATTACCATGCTGGGGAACCAGGGCATTCCACAGAAAATTGCATGGCTTTGAAATATAAAGTAAGAGATTTGATCAAAGCCGATTGGATTAACTTTAAGGAAGGTAGCCCAAATGTTGCCACAAATCCCCTGCCTAACCATGGAAATTTAGAGGTCAACGCCTTAGAAAATGATGAGGAGTACGTTAAGAATGTTGCTGACATAAGAATGCCGTTAAGGATAGTTCATTCCCTTTTGCTTGAAAGGGGACTAATTGAAGGGACCTGGAGTGTGGAACATGATTGCGAGCAGACTGCCGAACACCAAGGTTTCTGTGAGGTCCTTCAAAGCCTTATGGACAGCCATATTGTGCAGGTCTGTAAACGCCATGGAGATGAGGTCGACATGATCGAGGAACAAACAGGGGCACGGGTCCCTAAGCCCTTGACAATTTTTTACACTAGGAACCCTCAAGCAGCTCCTGTTTCTGTACAACCAATCATCACTATTCAAGCACCCACCCCGTTTGCGTTCAAAGATTCTTGGGCTGTCCCTTGGAAGTACAACGCAGATATGATCGTTGCAAGCTTGGCAACGAGTGACCCGTCTCCTTCGTCCGTCACAAATATTGTTGGGGTAGGAGGTATAACCCGAAGTGGAAGAGTATACACCCCTCCAGAGCCAAAGAAGGATCAGGTTATCGGAAATGCCAAGGTGGACAAAGAAGGGGCCAATGGTGAAATCAAAAGGGCCGTGACTGATGAAGAGGCCCATGAATTCCTAAAGTTTATTCGCCAGAGCGAATATCAAGTGCTTGACCAACTGACCCATACTCCTACAAAAATCTCTTTGTTATCATTGTTGATGAGCTCTGAGCCACATCGAAAGATGTTGATGAAGGTCCTGAACGAGGCCCATGTCAGTCACTACATTCCCGTTGATAAGTTTCAAGGAATAGTGGGGCATATTATTGTAGACAACTATCTGACCTTCACTGATGATGAAATACCAACAGAGGGGATTGGGCACAACAAAGCTCTCCATATCTCTGTAAAGTACCGAGATTACATTTTAGCAAAAGTACTTATTGACAATGGATCATCCCTCAACGTCATGCCAAAGTCTACATTGGCCAAGCTATCATTTGATGGGACTTATATGAAGCCAAGTGCCACGATAGTATGAGCTTTTGATGGAACTCGGAGGGAGGTCATGGGTGAGATTAAGCTGCCCATACAGGTTGGGCCATGCACGTTCCAGGTCCTTTTTCAAGTCATGGATATCTTGCCTGCCTATAGCTGTTTATTGGGCAGGCCGTGGATCCATTCTGCTGGAGTGGTGCCCTCTACCCTGCACCAAAAATTAAAATTCATAATTGACAACAAGCTGATAATTATTTCTGGTGAGGAGGACCTTCTGGTCAGCAAACCTCTGTCAACCCCTTACATCGAGGCAGCAGAAGAGGCCCTTGAAACTTCTTTCCAAGCATTAGAGATAGCAAACGCTACCTATGTAGGGGAAGGAGCCACAATGGTAAAAGCTTACATGCCAAGTGCATCTTTAATGATGGCAAAGATTATGCTGCGTGAGGGGTATAAACCTGGAAGAGGGCTAGGACGTGCTTTGAATGGAGAAGTAGAACCTATACGCCTGCTTGATAACAGAAATGGTTTTGGATTGGGATACCGGCCCACGGCTACCGACAGAAAAAGGGTAGAGGAAGAGAAAAGGGAAAGAAAGGCTGCTCGTCTTACCGACAGAGAACCTCTTACTGTAAGAGTCCCCATCTGTGATCTCTACCAGAGCTTTCGGAGCGCCGGACTGATACCTCCAGACCAAGTGGCTGTCATTGAAGAAAGTACCTGTGATAGTGTTGATTTTGTGATTGCTTGCCCACCAGGCCAAGAACTTCATAACTCGGAGGCCATTGAACTCCCTACAACTTTGAATGTTTCATCAAAGTAATTTGTTTATGCTTTAAGTACTTGTGAACACCTCTTTTGGTCCCGTCCAAGTGGAATGAATCTTTTTTATGCTGAATTCTAATTCAGAATGGTCAAATTCGAGTAGAATGGCTCCAAAATAATCAGAACCGAGCGAAATAACTCAGAATGAAGCTTTTCCAAGTGAAATACAGCCCTGTTGGAGGCAAATCCGGTTGGAAGGACTCAAAATGATCAAATTCGAGTAGGATGACTCAGATTAAAGCATTTTCGAGTGAAATACAGCCCTGGTGGAAATAAATCTGAGTGAAAAAACTCAAAAAATGGTCAAATCCGAGTCAAAATGAAGAAAATCCGAGTAGAATGGCCCGAAAATGGCAAATCTGAGTAAGATGACTCTGATTGAAGCATTTAGGAGTGAAATATAGCCCTGTTGAACAAAAATCCGAGTGGAATGTACACCATTTGGGGTAAAGCCAAATAACATTACTCAGAATGGATCAAATCCGAGTGGAATGGGCCCCCGTTGGAGTAAATCTGAGTGAAATTACTCAGAATGGGTCAGTTCTGAGTGAAATGCTTCACTGATGAAGATGAATAGTAGTGGAATGACTCTCTGTCAGAGCCATTCCGAGTGATCAATAGCTGACTCTGTTGGAGGATGAATGCTGAGAAGAATTGCTTTCTAGTTGCATCTAATCCGAGTGAAGAAATGCTAAATCCGAGTGAGTGCTTTCTGATTGCTACTGATCTGAGTGAAAACACATCTGAGCGAAGGAAAATCTGACTCAGAGTGTAACTGGAAGGATAAATTTTGATTGGGGGGAAGCTTTTCCGAGTGAAAATACCAAGTCTCCAAGTCTTGAGTGGGAAGCAAACCCTTTCCGAGTGAAAATGCTAAGTTCCGACTGATCCTGTGCCGAATGGTCAATCTTCAATCGGTTCCCGGGTGACAGCAACCGAATGAAATGATTTCTGAATGAATGTGTGCAAAGTCTCTCCGAGTGGTTCAGGAGATACCGATTGATGAAACTGAGTTTTTAATTCTGATTGAAGCATGAAGCCGACTCTGAGTGAGTTGGGAAACAGTCATGTGTTTCCAAGACTCGGATTTGTGAAGAACTTCTAAGAAAGTGCATCAAATAGCTGATTTCCGAGTAAAATTCCAATGTCTGAGTGGAAAATAGGTAGATTCCGAGTGAAAAAAGTCAAATTTCCAATTTTTGAGTGCAAGGAAGGAAGGTTCCGAGTAAAAATGTCCAAGTTCCATTCTGATTAAGAGCTCCCAAGGTCAATTCCGAGTAAATTCTTCAAGCAGTGAAGTTCTGTGTCACTTTTGAAGAAATTCCGAGTGAATGCTTCACACAGAGATGAGATCCGAGCAAAATACATCCGACTGAAAGAATTCCGAGTGTTGCCTCTTCACTCATTTTCATCAAACCCGAGTCACCAATTTTCACCCAAATCTGACTCACCATTCTCACCCAGATTCAGAGTCATTTTTTTACTCATTTCTGAGTCAATGTTTACCAAGTTCCGAGTCATCATTCTCACCTAATTCTGAGTTATTTTTAATCAGTTCTTGGTCAGTCTTCAATCATTTCTGACTCACTTTTACCAATTCCGTGTCATTCCTTTCAATCATTTGACCACTCTCACTCAAATTCGAGCCAATTTTCAGTCGGAACCGACTGGCAATTCAGTCATTTACCGAGCCTATTTCCACCAATTCCCACCCGGATTCCGAGTCATCCTTTACTCATTTCCGAGTCAATTTTTAAACAATTACCGAGCTACTTCTCACCCAATTCTGAGTCCTTTTAAACCCAATTCTAAGTCATTATTCAACCATTTCAGTCGGTTCTGAGTCACTTGTCACTCGGTTCCGATTGAATGTCTCACAATAAACTCAAACCGAGTAAAACCACTCGGAAATGAGTATTTTCACTCGGCCTTCTATAGGGAATGCTTCATTCCACTCGGAATTGAATCCCAGTATGGATGAATACTAATTGGGAGGCTGATCCGAGCCATCCCCACTCGGATTTCCACTATTTTCTCTCAGAGTTCAACTATTTTCTCTCGGATTTCTACCATCCTCTCTCGGATTGCATATGCTGACCTGGATTCCACCACCCAAGTGGATCCAGGAATCCTGCAGGTGGCTGGCAGACAAGGGGCGGAAGTGGAGGAATTAAAAATTCGCACCAGCCACTGTCCCCCACTACCAGGACCGAGTGGAAGCCTGAGTTGGCATTCCACTCGGAGTGGAAGCCTGAGCTGGCATTCCATTCAGAGTGGAAGCCTGAGCTGGCTTTCCACTCGATAAAGCCTATAAATAGAGGGCTGAAGCTTCGAAACAGGGGGCATTCATTAAGTGAGAAACCTCTGCTTGAATTCACCCTCATCCTCTCTCTCTCACACACTGTCCAGTCCCATTCCAGCCACCAAACACTTTCCAGCTCCCTCCTCTCACCCTCTCCAACAGCCCCATTCCCCCTTCTCCACCAACCGTTCTCCTCAAACCCACATCAACCGTCCTTCTTCCTTAAAACCACCAACACCGTCCAGCCTTCCCCTCAAGTCCACCAAATCCGACCTCTTCACTCCTCACTCCAAACACTGTCCCTCACCAAACCGACCTCCCCAACTCCCTTTTACCACTCCGTCCTCACCACTCGGTACCGTTCTCCTCTCAACTCAAACACCGTCCCTCTTCTCATTCAGTCTCACTCGGGTATTCACTCTTCACTCGGTAATTCACTACTTTCACTCGGTATTTCATTTTTTAGTCGGTTTCTTCCATTTTTTACTCGGTTTCTTCCATTTCCACTCGGTTTCTTGCATTTCCACTTGGTTTCTTCCATTTCCACTCGGTTTTTCCATTTCTACTCGGTTTTTTCCATTTTCACTCAGTTTTTCCCTCTTTCTCACTCGGTTTTCTCTTTTTCCCCTTCAGTTTTCGCTCATTTTTCCCTCTGTTTTCTGAATTTACTGTTTCCCTTTCTGTTTTGTAGCTTCTGCTACCTTCCCCTTTCGCTTCATAGTAAAAATATAATAAAGGAAAATAAATGCTTCCTATGTTTTCTTTCAAATCTAAATAAAATTAAAAAAAAGGAAACAAATCATTTTTAAATAGTGTCGTACAGGAGCACTCTCGTCTACACAACCTCTTTAGGATTCGTACACGTGCGAAGAACTTCGCCTTGTACGAGTTACCCACCTCAGTGACATCCATCATCATCTCCCAAGTCTTTTCCTAAAAGAAAAAACACTCAGAACTACATACCTGATTTCTTGATAATTCAAGAATATGTAGGAGCAGGACCTCAACTCCTGTCGGGCCCATCTTTCTTATTTCTTTTTTTTTTGATTTATTTCCTCACTTTTATGTTTCTTTCATAAATGTTCTTCTTTTTGGTCACTTCCGTGAAAATCAATTTAGACGTGACGTCTTGTTGATTTCCCCTAGTTTTTGCTCAAGCCTCGCCATAATTCATAGGGAAGGGATACTTAGGACGAGATGTCCTGCTTATCTCTTTCCTATCCCTATTTTTTTTTATCCGAGAACGTCTAATTTAGGCGTGACGCCTTATTAGCATTCTCTTCTCCTCTCTGTCTCATATCGAAGTCGAGTTTAATTCGGATGAAACGTCCCATTGATCTCGCTTCGACATTCTATGTTTGTACAGTTCTCTCACTCCATTCTGTCATTTTTAAATAAAAAATACAACAATAAAAGGGAAGAAATAAACCATCTTTTGTAAGGCTATTTATGTTGTGCATTTTCAATCTTGGTACTGTTTTTGACAGGCGATGTAGGGTACTAATACCTTCCCTACTCGTAACCGACTCCCGAACTTGAATCTCAATTTTTAACCAGTGCTTTACTGAACTTAGTTTTTTTTCCAATGTTTTTCCTATGGACAAAAACGTTGGTGGCGACTCCCTATTTCATTCTACTCCTTCTTTCTTTCTCGTCGCGCCGTCGCGATCCAGGTTGCGACAGATGGCGACTCCACTGGGGACACTTAAGAGAGTCAGGCCAGTTTGGTTGAAAGCGCGTTTTTTTATAGCCTTTGTTTAGCTTGGATTTCTCCCCCTTGTTTTTATTTTCCGTTGATTGTTGTGAATGTTCGTTATTGTTTTAAATTGCATCTTGTTATTTGCTTTATTGTCCATGTTCTATATGATTGTTGAACCCTAGGGTAGAAGACTATGTTACTTTTCTGCAATCATTGAACCCTAGGGTAGACGACTTTGTATATTTGTTCTGTGTTTGTTCTTTGAGCAGAATGAGGTAAGGTAAAAGGTATTGAATGCCCTTTCACACACTACACTCACAAATTACTCACACACACTTATGAGTGGCGCCCTATACCCGGGCCCCAAATGAAACTTAAGTTAGGAGGGGTTGGTATACAGAATTGTATAGGATGTACTTCCTATCCGGTGATCGTGAGAACCCCAACTAGAGTTTGACCTCTTGTGACATATGCACCTAGTGGTTCCCCACTATTGCGTCCCTGTCATGGGTAGGATCTTGGCTCTAGTGACCTTCTAGAAGTCTAGTATAAGCCACCCGGTGTGGAGAGTCACTTTTAGATAAGCCCTAGGGTCCAGAGAAAACCTTCAACAAAACCTGATTTAGGCCACGAAAGGGCAAACTTTACTTTACCTTATGTCATTTTCACTTTCGTGTTATCAAAAAGGGATTATCTATCATCTAAAGATTCGCTTAGTCTTGGAAAATCTTTTGAACACACAAGTATTCTTCGGGTGAATGGATGATCCTCTCTTTTTTGTCATGTATCTCTGAGTCCGAAGTCATAGGTTCTCCTAATCGTCAAAGGAAAAATACAAAAAAAAATTTTATACTTCATTTCCCTCTGGTTGAAGTGGCAATGACGATTGGGAAAACCTACGACTTTTGAGCTCGCATGAGTTTTAGAAATCCATGTTCCCCCCATTTTTTAACTTGTATCAAATCCCTGGGAGGAACATTGATCTTTAGGACTTGATAATAACTGATTCCATTCTTTGTCTTGATGTTCGCAGGGGACGATTCTGAATTTGTTGGTATTTCTAAGACAGTATGGAAATTAACATGGGACATAGTAATTGTGATATAGGGGTGACTGAATTGAAGAAGTTATTGCACCTCAAGGCTAGAAAGGTCAATACTGACAGTTTACAAGCATTAGGGAAAAAACTGAGCTTGACACAAAAGATGACTTTCGCGAGGAAGTATGGGAAGATCCTGAAACTCTTGGAGGTAGACGTCCAAACAGAAGCCATCACAGCTCTGGCACAATTCTATGACCCACCTCTCCGCTGTTTCATTTTTCAAGACTTTCAACTGGCACCCTCCATAGAAGAGTTTGAACAAATATTGGGGATGCCAGTGGAAGGACAGATACCTTATCGTCATCTGGACTGTCATACATCGGTCACTTTTGTCGCTCGTATTTTGAAGGTCCATCCTGAAATGTTAAAAAGTGTACAAATGAACAGAAACCAGATTCCCGGATTTACTAGGGAATTTCTGGAGAAACACATGCATGTCTTGGCAGAGAGGGAAGAATGGGAAGCTTTCATCGATACCTTTGCTCTCACTATCTACGGAGTTGTCTTATTCCCTAACTTAGACAACTACGTGGATTATGATGCTATAGGTGTTTTCACCGCTCGCAAGCACAGACTAGAAAATCCCGTCACAACAGTATTAGCCAATGTCTATTGCACCTTGGATTTCTGTCATACCCAAGGAGGAAAGAGGATTATTTGCTGTTTGCTTGTTCTGTATGTGTGGCTCACATCCCACGCTTTTCATCAACTATGCAAAGCCGAGTGTCCCATTTCTGATTTGAAGTTGTGTCAGTTGGCAACGAAGAATGGGCGTGAGTGGGCTAATCACCTTGTGGGCCTTACAGCAGAAAAGGTGAGATGGTGTCCTCAATGGCTAGAAGTTGAGTCCATCATTTATAGCTGTGAAGGATATACAAATGTTCCTCTAATGGGGACACAAGGTTGCATCAATTATAATCCTGTTATTGCTAAGCGGCAGTTGGCTTATCCTCTACTTGGGCCGCCGGACGAAGCACTGCTTACTCCTTTCGTTTTGTACTATGCGAATGGGAATTACACCTCCACTATTCGGGACATAGCCAATGCCTGGAAGAAGGTCCATAGGATGGGCAAAGAACTGGGAGCACGAAGCCATGCTGTGAAAGTTGAATACTTAGATTGGGTGGTGAATAGAGTCTCCATCGTGAAATTACCTTTCAAGGGCCCCTCATACCAACCTGTGGACACAGTTCCTCCGCCGTGCATTATGGAGGACAAGGTTACCATATCGCTAAAAGCCCAAGTAGAAGAGCTAAAGGCAAGGAATCAAAAACTGGAAGAAGATCTCCTGAAGTGCCAACAAGAGTGCGCCCTCCATAGGAAAGAGAATTCCGAAGGAAGGCATGCTATGGAAGAGATGCGGAAAAAGAGAAAGATTGATGAAGATTATAGAATAAAACAAGATCAATGCCTTCGGGTGGCCAATTCGCAGTTAAAGATGAAAGGTCAGCAGAGCGATGCTGTATTGGCCGAAAAACAAATTTTGAAGGACATGCTGGTACGATCCAAGGAGAAGGAAAAGGAGGCTTTGGTGCAGAAAGAGATGTTATAAACCCAGGTCCGTAAATTGGAACTACAGCTAGAGGAAGTAATAAATGCCTACGAACAAGAGATAAACACAGAGCATAAAAAAGCCCTTGATGCTGAACGACGTTGCCAGGAGACTACACAGGCTCTGAGGGCAGAGTTGGCCCAAAGTGACGAAATCATTCATTCATGGATGGATCGTTTTGCTAAATTGGCTTACCTAGCCAATGGAGTCCTGGAAGATTTTCCCTCAATGTTGGAGCAAGCCGAAGGCATGGTCAATCCCCTGTCCACTCCCAAAGAGATATCTTCATTTCTGAGCTATTGCTAGGAAAGACTTTGTAAAATGAGCGCCATGATTGCCCGAGCCAGGAGTGGCTAAAGTTTTGTAATCTGAATCTTTCTAGCAACATTATATCGTTTGGAAGAACAAAATAATGAAACTCTTTTCATCTCCATAAGTTGTCTCATGTTAATTTCCAATATACTGTTATACCGAGTACTTTTGAACGCGACGTTCTGGGGAAAGGTTGAGGAATACGTGTCAAATTCGGAATCGTATCCCGCGTATGCCCATTTATTTTTCTTTTATCTTCTTTAACTGTTCCCTTTATTTTTCTAACCGTTTGTCGTGATTCTTTAGACACTACGGGTAAGCATCCCTACGCGACCAGGCTCAGAAAAAAACTCATGGCCGATATAGAACAAGAAAATGAGAATTTGCGAGCTGAGGTTAATCAGTTGAAAGAACAAATGGCTGAAATGGCCAAGATGTTCGAAAGGAGAATCGCAGAAAGGGATTCTTTAGCGGGAGTTGAAAATGCTAGGCAGCAATCTCCCATTCCCTAACACGCTCAAGGTCATGCTGGAGGACCGAGCTCAAACCCTGCAGGGCCTACTGTTACCGTTCGCCTTGGTAAATCGAACCCTGCCCATGTCCAACAACACACTTTTGTCGATAAAGAAGGGAATGTCATACCCTTCCCACAGTATAGGTTACCCCCCGGCTATTTCCCGCCACTCCAAGAGGAGCCAGATTATCAGGAAATAATCCTTCACGCGGCTCAACCAAACATCCCACCTGTCCGGAATCCTCAAACGATTCCGGTCCATACACAGGCTGAACAACCACAAGCTGCCCAAGCCACAGCTGGACACCAAGCCTCAATTCTGAATGAGAGCCCGACACATGTTCACCGACCAGTCAGGAGTGCTAGTCACTATGTCGTTGCAGGTCCAAGTACTACCACTGCTGCTACCCAGGAAGGAAGATTAGAGTTCTTGGAAAGGCGTTTAAGGGAAATGGATGGAATAAATCAATTTGGATTAGGCAGTGTTGCACAAATCTGTCTAATTCCCGACGTTGTTATTCCTCCTAAATTCAAAACGCCTGAATTTGATAAGTATCGGGGGCTGACATGTCCGAAAAACCATCTTACCATATACTGCCGGAAGATGGCTTCGCATGCCTCCAACGACTCTCTGCTCATCCATTGTTTTCAAGATAGTTTGGCTGGAGCGCCTCTGACCTGGTACAACCATCTTGAACGATCTCGTATACGCTGTTGGGAGGATCTGGCAGATGCTTTCATGCAACAGTATAAGTATAATTTGGACATGACGCCAGATAGAGTACAATTGCAGAACATGTCCAAGAAAGACAACGAGACGTTCAAAGAATACGCCCAACGGTGGCGTGAAGTAGCAGCGCAAGTTGACCCACCTCTGTCTGAGAAAGAGGTGATCTCAACATTTATTGACACACTCCAATCGCTATTCTATGACAAGATGATTGGAAGTATTTCATCCCACTTCTTCGATATCGTCACTATCGGAGAAAGAATAGAGAATGGCCTCCGGACAGGGAAGATCGCCCGAGGTCCAGCCGGGGTTAATGTAGCAAGAAGACCCTCCCATGGGGAAGGAAAAAGAAGAGAGGGAAAGACTAATCTAATCTCCCATAATCAGAGAAGAAACTAGCCGAGGCCACCCACCCCGGTCGCCTTTCCATCAACCTATCATAATACACCACATCCATATGTGGCTGCCGTTCAAACACCACATCCACCATATTTCCGCTCACCTGTCATGCGACCGCCTGCACCACTACAGGCACCATATCAACCACCACAAACGCCGTACCAACAGCCACAAATGAACCCGCCGAATCCAAATCAGAGAAGGCAAAACAATGACCGTGCCCCACCGTAATTTGATCCGATTCCCATCTCTTACACAGAGCTTCTCCCTTACCTTATTGAAAACACGATGGTAGTGCCATGCCCTCTAAAGCCACTTCAGCCACCATATCCTAGAGGGTACGACCCAAATGCACGGTGTGATTACCACGCTGGTGCACCGGGGCATTCTACTGAGAATTGCCTGGCACTGAAGTTTAAGGTAAGGGAGCTAATCCGGGCCGACTGGATAAGCTTTAAAGAAGGGAGCCCAAGTGTGACAACTAATCCCCTTCCAAATCATAAAGTATCAGATGTCAACACTATAGAGGGGGATGAAGAATGCATTTCCAAAGTAGAGGACATCCAAATGCCTTTGGAAACAATACACTCCCATATGCTGAAGGTGGGATTAATAGAAGGGTCATGGGATGAAGAGTATAATGACCTCCAGTCCACAAAGTGAAGGGGCTTCCAGGAAACCCTTCAAAGACTCATGAATACTCGAGTCATAGAGGTCTGCAGGCACCGTGAAGGACAAATAAATATGGTACAGGGACATGGCAAGGCACGAGTTTCGAAACCCCTGGTTGTATACTATAACAATGATACGCCAGCGGCTTCGGCTCCTGCCAAGACTGTCTTCACGGTAAAGGCACCAACCCCTTTCCCCTTCCAGAGTTCCCACGCTGTGCCATGGAGGTACAATACAGATGTGGTCGTCACCAATCCCGAAATGATCAACTCCATGTCATCCTCCTCTATTAAAAATATAACTGGAGTGGGAAGAATGACACGGAGTGGAAGGGTATATACGCCACCTGAGCCCAAACAAGGTAAGACTACCGGAGAAGGAAAAACTGAGAAAGAAGTAGCCTCTGGCGAAACAAAGGGGGCTGTGACTGAAGAGAAAGCCCAGGAATTTCTGAAGTTTATTCGCCATAGTGACTACCAGGTGTTGGACCAATTGAACCACACCCCTGCCAAAATTTCCTTGTTGTCTTTGCTAACGAGTTCCGAACCACATCGGAACACGTTGATGAAGGTGTTGAGCGAGGCACACGTGAAGCATGATTTACCCGTCGAACAATTCGGGGGCATAGTGGGGCATATCATTGCCAACAATTACTTGACCTTCACAGATGAGGAAGTACGTATTGAAGGAAGAGGGCACAACAAAGCCCTCCATATTTCTGTGAAATGTCAGGATTATATCCTGGAAAAAGTACTTGTGGATAATGGGTCTTCTCTAAACGTCATGCCAAAATCCACATTGGCAAAACTGCCTTTCGATGGAACATACATGAGACCTAGCTCTATGGTTGTGCGGGCTTTTGATGGGACACGTAGGGAAGTTATTGGAGAAATTAAATTGCCTATACAAGTCGGCCCTGTACTTTCCAAGTACTCTTCCAAGTGATGGATATCGTGCCCACCTACAGCTGTTTATTAGGGCGACCATGGATCCACTCGGCGGGGGTGGTCCCCTCCACGCTACATCAAAGACTAAAATTCATCATCAATAACAAGTTGGTGACTGTTTCTGGGGAGGAGGACCTTTTGGTCAGCAAACCCATATCCACTCTATACATTGAGGCCGCCGAGGAAGCCCTCGAAACATCCTTCCAAGCCTTGGAGATTGCCAATGCAACAAGCGTTGTAAAGGTGTCTTTCCCCAACGTACCTCTAATGGTGACGCTGAACATGTTGCGGAAAGGGTACCAACCCGGAAAAGGATTAGGGCGGGATTTGGAAGGTAGAACCCAACCGGTGAGTCTCCCAAAAAATAAAAACAGATATAGTTTGGGATATAAGCCCACTGTGACGGATAAGAAAAGGGTTGAAAAGGAAAAGAAGGGGAGGAGAGTTGCTCGCCTTACTGGTCAAGAGATCAACGCTGTGAGAATCCCTATCTGCGATCTCTATCAGAGCTTTAAGAGCGCCAGAGTGATATATCCGGATCAAGTTGCCATGGTGGAGAATGAGCCTGACCTCAATGTGGAGCTGGTATATGCTTGCCATCCAGATCAAGAGCTGAGCAATTGGGAAGTCATGGAGTTCCCTACAACCATTAACGTTCTATCAGAGTAATCACTGTATTTCATAATTTGGTGGTCCCCTTGCTATGCCCAAGGCTCCGGGACCCATTTTGTAACAAGGGCAGAACTTGTTTATTTTATTTTTGAAAACCAATGAACACATTTTATTTCCCATCACCTCATCTTTGTGCACTCTATTTTTCTCAAACCTTTCACTTGTTTGTTCTCTTTTCACTTTATAATATAAGCCGAATGCAGATCCAAAAATGATTTCCCTAAGAACGACGAAAACCTGGATTTATTTCATGACCCTGTTTATCCAAATGATTGCGTCTACGAGGAAAGTGAGGAAGACTTTGGACCCTCATCTGAATTGACGAGATTGTTGGAACAAGAGGATAAGGAGATCCGTCCACATCAGGAGGAAATTAAAATCATCAACCTTGGGGATGAAAGAAGAAGAGAAAATGATCAAGATAGGCACTGGCCTGAGCAAAGGCCGACAAGATGAATTGATTGAACTACTTCGGGAATTTCAGGATGTGTTCGCTTAGTCATATCAAGATATGCTAGGGTTGGATAACAGCATAGTGGAACATAGGTTTCCTCTGAAACCAGAGTGTCCACCAGTTAAGCAAAAGCTACGGAGAATAAAACCAGAAATACTTCTCAAGATCAAGGAAGAGGTCAAAAAACAATTCGAAGCCGGTTTCTTGGCTGTAGCCAAATATCCACAATAGGTAGCCAACATAGTCCCGGTCCCGAAGAAGGATGGAAAAGTGCGGATGTGTGTGGACTATCGAGATCTAAACAGGGCTAGCCCTAAGGACGATTTTCCTCTGCCGCATATTGACATGTTGGTCGATAACACAGCCCAACACTCTATCTTCTCTTTCATGGATGGTTTCTCCGGGTACAATCAGATTAAAATGGCGCCCGAAGACATGGAAAAAACCACGTTCGTCACATTGTAGGGTATTTTCTGTTACAAAGTAATGTCCTTTGGTTTCAAGAACGCAGGGGCAACTTATCAGAGAGCAATGGTCACTTTATTCCATGATATGATGCACAAGGAAATAGAGGTCTATGTGGATGATATCATTGCAAAATCCAGAACCGTGGAAGATCATGTTCGTGACTTAAGGAAATTGTTTGAACGGTTGAGAAGGTTTAAGCTTAGATTGAATCCTGCCAAGTGCACTTTTGGCGCAAGGTCAGGAAAACTGTTGGGTTTCATTGTAAGCAAGAAAGGAATTGAAGTGGATCCCGACAAGGTCAGGGCAATCCTAGAAATGCCACCTCCTTGCATAGAAAAAGAAGTCAGGGGGTTCTTGGGAAGATTAAACTACATCGCTCGATTTATCTCACAATTGACATCGACCTGCGAGCCAATCTTCAAGCTACTCCGCAAGAACTAACCGGGGCAATGGAATGAGGACTGCCAAACGGCTTTTGAGAAGATTAAGCAATACTTGAAAGAACCACCAATATTGGTACCACCAACCCCTGGGAGACCATTGATTTTATACATGACGGTACTGGATGAGTCCATGGGCTGCGTATTGGGTCAGCATGATGAAACGGGAAAGAAAAAACATGCCATATATTACCTAAGCAAAAAGTTCACTGATTACGAAATGCGATACTCTGCATTAGAACAAACTTGTTGCGCGTTAGCATGGGCTGCGAAGCGTTTAAGGCAATACATGTTGAGTCACACTACCTGGCTAGTCTCTAAGATGGATCCTATCAAGTACATCTTTGAGAAGCCAGCCCTCACCGAAAGGACTGCTCAATGGCAAGTGCTGCTAACTGAGTACGACATAACATATGTTACTCAGAAAGCCATAAAAGGGAGCGCTTTGGCTGACTACCTAGCTCATCAACCCGTAAGTGACTACCAACCAATACCATTCGACTTCCCAGACGAGGATATTTTGGCATTATCTGACGAAAAAGAAGGCGGTAACAAAGACAAATGGATTTTAAGATTCGATGGAGCTTCTAATGCTTTAGGCCACGGAATTGGGGCCATTTTGATTTCGCCAAAAAGAGAATTCATCCCTGTCTGCGCCAGGCTATGTTTTGATTGTACCAACAATGTCGCTGAATATGAGGCGTGCTCCTTAGGGATCCAAGCGGCATTAGATATGAAAGTAAGGACACTGGAAGTCTACGGAGACTCTGCTTTAGTCGTCCACCAGTTAAAAGGTGAGTGGGAAACCAGAGATAGCAAGCTTCTCCCCTATCACACCCACATTATGGAAATGATCAGAGATTTCAAAGAGATTTCTTTCCATCATGTTCCTCGGGAAGATAATCAGATGGCTGACGCTTTGGCCACTCTCGCTTCAATGTTCAAAGTAAACAATGACTATGACGTGCCCCTCATCGAGGTAGAAAGGCGTCATGAGCCTGCATACTGCCAAGTAGTCGAAGAACAATCGGATGGAAAACCTTGGTATCACGATATTAAGAGGTATATCCAGAGGCAAGAATACCCTGACAATGCCACAGAAAATGACAAGAGAACCCTGCGACGACTCGCCATGGGGTTTTTCTTAAATGGAGACGTGCTTTACAAAAGAAACCATGATTCTATCCTTCTTCGCTGTGTTGATACCGCTGAAGCAAATAGAATCATGAGGGATATCCATGAGGGATCTTTCGGAACCCACATCAATGGGCATGCCATGTCAAGGAAAATCTTAAGGGCTGGTTATTTTTGGATGACCATGGAAGCAGACTGCTTCGCCTATGCTCGGAGATGTCATTAGTGCCAAATATATGCTGATCATATTCACGCACCCCCGTCATCTCTAAATGTTTTGTCAGCACCATGGCCCTTCTCGATGTGGGGCATGGATGTCATTGGTCCCATTGAACCAAAGGCTTCAAACGACCATCGTTTCATTTTGGTTGCCATTGATTATTTCACAAAATGGGTGGAAGCGGCTTCATACACTAATGTAACCAAAGGTGTTGTTGTTAAATTCGTCAAGCGTGAGTTGATATGTCGGTATGGCCTACCGAGCCAAATCATCACAGACAATGGTACAAACCTGAACAACAAAATGATGAAGGAGCTTTGTGAGAGCTTTAAGGTCTCCCACCATAATTCCTCTCCATACCGCCCAAAAATGAATGGGGCAGTCGAGGCGACGAACAAAAATATCAAAAAGATAGTACAGAAGATGGTGGTAACTTACAAAGACTGGAACGAAATGCTTCCCTTTGCTCTACACGGTTATCGTACCTCAGTCCGGACCTCGACTGGGGCAACCCCATTCTCTTTAGTTTATGGCATGGAAGCAGTCCTGCCTTTTGAAGTGGAGATTCCTTCCCTCCGAGTAATCATGGAAGCCAAACTGGTTGAAGCTGAATGGATCCAGACTCGACATGACCAATTAAATCTGATTGATAGTAAAAGACTGACTGCCCTCTGCCATGGTCAGCTATATCAAAGGCGTATAAAGTAAGCGTTTGAAAAGAAAGTACGACCCCGACAGTTCCAAGAAGGAGACTTGGTGCTCAAGAAGGTTTTGTCGATGCATAAAGATCACCGGGGCAAATGGACTCCTAACTACGAAGGGCCTTATGTCGTGAAGAAGGCTTTTTCCGGAGGTGCTCTCATACTCACCAACATGGATGGGGAAGATCTACCGATGCCTATAAACGCGGATGCAGTGAGAAGATACTACACGTAAAAAAAATAAAAATAAAAAATAAAAAAAAGGAGAAGAAAAGAGGGGTGTCGCTGGGTTGAAAACCTGAAAAGGCGACCTAGGCAAAAGTTAGAGCAATTGGTGGGGTCGAAAGCGGCCCAGACAAATTCACACCCTATAGATTCAACACTGCAACGCCAATTTTTCAAGTCACAGACAAGGGGATGGGTCTAGGGCATCGAAGCCATTGTCGAGTCACGCCCTCGAAAGCAAAATCAGAAGATAAGCAGGAAATCATGGAAAAGACCGGAATCTTGTCGCTCTCAGGAAATCGATGGAGGATCTAAAAGGCCTTCCCTTCCATCCTTACCATCAATTCCTCACACCTTGTCATATTTTTGCATTATTGGTGTCACCTATATATATCTGTTGTTCATAAATAAAAAGTTTCCCTTCTTCTCACATGTGTTCATGACTAGAATAAATAAACAAGTTTTGCCTAAAAAGAATTTCTTAAAAATGAGTTTTTGAGAAGGACAAAAACACAAAGTTATAGGGAACAAAGTGTACACCATTGCCAGATCTTACCTCGGGCAAGCTCAACCAACTCGGCGAAACAACCTCAATGAAGTCAGAAGTAATAATTATTTTGGCCATGAGTTACTTCAACGCCTGTCGCCAAGGAGCTACGCCTGTAAGTTTTTAATTAGTTTCATGTTTCTCTGTTAAAGTATGGCCAGGAACCATGATCCCCAAGATGTGTAGTTGTCCAACTCTCTCCTTAGCAGACCTTTGGCATATCCGCAGTAAACCCCAAGTCCATTCTCTTTCACCCAAAAGGACATTACCCCGAATCACCAAAATTTTCTCCCCCAGTGGAACCATAATTGCCAAAAACTACACTTCCCAAATCCTTCCCCAGTGGGACTACACTTCCCAGTCAACCCAAAACTGGGGCATCTCCCCAGATTCTTCTTTCGGTCAAGGGATAGTTTTCCCCAAAGACTCTTTCGATCATGTCAAACCGGGGCATCAGCCTAGGTTCGTTCTCATTCATTCAAGGGGCAGTTCCCCAAGATTCCATCCAATCATGTCAAACTGGGGCATCTCCCCGGGTTTATTCTCTTAGTCAAGGGGCAGTTCCCCGGGATTCTATTAAATACAGTCAAACTGGGGCATCACCCCAGGTTCGTTCTCATTCATTCAAGGGGCAGTTCCCCAAGATTCCATCCAATCATGCCAAACTGGGGCATCTCCCCAGGTTCGTTCTCATTCACTCAAGGGGAAGTTCCCCAAGATTCCTTCAAATCATGTCAAACTAGGGCATATTCCCCCAAGTCTTTACTATCCAGTCAACGAAGACGCAACACCCTCACCCTTTACTTTTCTGTTGCCGATCAAATGGCACCTTTTACTTTCCAGTCAACAAAGAGGCAACACCCTCACCCTTTACTTTCCTGTCGCCGATCAAATGGTACCCCTTTACTTTCCTGTCGCTGATCAAATGGCACCCCTTTACTTTCCTGTCGCTGATCAAATGGCACCTTTACTTTCCTGTCGCCGATCAAATGGCACCTTACTTTCCTGTCGCCGATCAAATGGCACCCCTTTACTTTCCTGTTGCCGATCAAATGGCACCCCTTTACTTTCCTGTCGCCGATCAAATGGCACCTTTACTTTCCTATCGTCGATTAAATGTTACCACTTTACTTTCCTGTCGCTGAACAAATGGCATCCTTTTACCTTTCAGTCGCCTAAGAAGGCATCCTTTTTCTCCCAGTCGCCGAATGAGGCACCCTTCATCTCCAATTAATTGAGAATAGACACTCAATCCTCTCGCCTCTTGTTAACTGGAAGACAATCCTTCTGCTTCATGTCATTCAAAGGAGAATCCCCAGTTAACCACTTCTTGCTAAAAAATTGGAGCACTGCCCCACTTCTTTTTCCCAGATTTAGGACAAAAAAAACAAAAAAACAAAAAAAAAGAAGAAGAAAAATAGAGAAAGAAGAAGAAGAGAAAAGCGAAACGGAAGAGGAAAATGTTCGTCTTTAAAGAAGAAAGGTCACACTGACTCATGATTGTCGACACTATCAGACGCCATCAAAAAGTCCCACTTGGCCCCTACATCGGTGTTCATATCTTTACTTCCTTTTCACTTCAAAAACACAGAAGCTTCGTGTTTCTTTTATGAAAAGAAGTAAAGAGGGGCATCTGTGAACACCTCTTTTGGTCCGGTCCAAGTGGAATGAATCTTTTTTATACTGAATTCTAATTCAGAATGGTCAAATTCGAGTAGAATGGCTCCAAAATAATCAGAACCGAGCGAAATAACTCAGAATGAAGCTTTTCCAAGTGAAATACAGCCCTGTTGGAGGCAAATCCGATTGGAAGGACTCAAAATGATCAAATCCGAGTAGGATGACTTAGATTAAAGCATTTCCGAGTGAAATACAGCCCTGGTGGAAATAAATTCGAGTGAAAAAACTCAAAAAATGGTCAAATCCGAGTCAAAATGAAGAAAATCCGAGTGGAATGGCCCAAAAATGGCAAATTCGAGTAAGATGACTCTGATTGAAGCATTTAGGAGTGAAATATAGCCTGATAAGTGCTTTTTAATACAATAAAATAGATTTAGTTTGCTTAGAATTTAGTCATTATCCACTGTATTTCCTTTTATTTATTGCGATTTTTACTTTCTTTCCACTCGATTCTACTTGGGTATGTTATTTTGCAGGAATTAAGGAAATAAAGGGTCAAAAACAAGAGAAAACCGACCTACTCCACAAACTCCGTCCTCAATCCAGAACACCGCCCAGACTTTTCCCCAACCAACACCGCCCAAGTTCCTAATCCATGACACTGCCCAAGCTCCTAATCCATGACACCGCCTAGATTCTTCACTCAACCAGACTCCTCTCCTTTCCATCAACAACACCGTCCCATTCCCTATCCGCTGTCCCTTTCTTCTAATCCAAGCCTCAACACCGCCCAGCAACCGTCCTCACCTCTCAACACCGCCCAGCAACCGTCCTCACCTCTCAACACCGCCCAACCGTCCTCACCTCACACACCGCCCAACCGTCCTCACCTCAACACACCGCCCAACTTCCCAACACCGTCTCCCTTTCTTCTTCTAATACACAACTCCGCCCAGACTCTCAAATCACAACACCGCCCAGACTCTTAAACCACAACACCGTCCAGCAGTACTCTCCACACCGCCCAGACTCTCTTCACAGGCCCAACACCAGATCAATTGAACACCGCCCAGTAACTCACTCAACACAACACCGCCCAGCAACACCGGCTCCATCCACCACAACGTCCAGCAACTCCACTGTCCCTCATATCACCATACCTGCCACATACAAACCAACAACGCCCAGTAACTAATACCAAACAGCAAGGTTTCACTCGGTCTTGTGGAATTCTAGTACTTTTCCATTCAGAATTTGCCCAGCTGAATAAATCCAAGCACCGAATTATTGGAAATATTAAAATAATGCAATTTGGGACAGTTGGAAGTCACATGCACCGAAAGTTTCTCCCACTTGCAAATTTTGACGCGTTTCCTTAGCTGGATTCATTCATCCATTCGCCTATAAAAAGGAGAGCAATCAGGAATCACTACAAGGAATTACCATCAGATTTCTTTTCTTTTCTTTGTTACTTTCTCTCCTTTTCTCTTTAGTTTTCTTCTTTTCCATTTTTTCTTCTCTGTTCGTTTTCCTTCTCTTTTTTTTTATTTTCTTTTCTTTCTTTTATTTTGTAAGAGTGTGAGGGCTGTAAAAGTGAGATTTTAAATTTGTAATTGGTGGAGAAATTATTTCAACAAGGAATTACAGTGGTAAATTATTCTGAGCTTTTGGAGAAACCCGTAAGTCTTTATTTTTACCATGTCTTGTATGTTTTATTTTTCCATTATTTACATGAATTTAAATTATTTCATGAGTAGCTAAATTAATTATCTTGGGATAAAGGGGGTATGATAATATTTTATTTTAATGTTATTTTGACTTGGAATTAAATAAATTTCTGTTTTCCATTTAGTTCAATTATGCTTAATGCTTTTAGTAATTCCTAACAAGAACCTAAATGTTAAAACTGTATACTTACGGGTATATTAGTAAGTTTAGGTAATAAATAGAATCGAGAGATTTATTTTTACCGGAAAGCTTTGAACTAAACCTAAGATTTTTGAAATGCTTTATGTGACCTCGGTAAAACCGTGAAAGTAATTAAAATTCTTTTGAGGAAATAAAAGGGATTTTCATAAAACGATAATGGGCCTTTCTGAGGATTAAGCAGCGCTTTCCATAGGTTAGGTACATTAATAGGATTCTGAAAGGAACATATTAATTAGCTTTTGGAAAATTCGCCTTGGAAAACTTAATTCGATTCTTATTTATGAAAAGTTAAAATTCATTAAACATAAAATAGAGTCTTAATCCCTTGAAATCCCAAGATACTCTCAACTCTGATTTTTTTAGTGTCAAGTAAATTTTATTTTTATTCGTATTCTGTGTAACTTTAATTTGTGCTTTATTTTATAAAAACCTTAAAAATTAATTGTGTGGATAATTAAATTTCAATATGCTGGTACTTTGAACACAGTCCCTGTGGAGAACGATAATCTTTTATATTACGCGACATAACCCGTGCGCTTGCGGGCCCTGTCCAGTTTTTGGCGCCGTTGCCGGGGACTGTTGCCCCTCAAATATCGGCAATATTGAAATTCGATTAGATCATACTTGTTAATATTTTTATTGTTATTTTTTTCTTTTTAATTTTGTATTTTGTTCTATATTCTGTGTATCTGTTTTATTTTTGTAATTGTTTGTTTTATTTGTCATTTATTTTCTATTTATGCGATGAAGCCGTAGTGTCGATCTAAACTTAGGATTTGACCCTGAGATAGAACGTACCCTTAGAGCTTTGAGAAAACAACAAAAACAACAAAAAGAACAAAAAGAAAAACAAATGGCAGACCAACACAGACCCTTAAGAGATTTTGCCGCTCCAAGCACTAATGGGAGAGGATCTAGCATCCTTAGACCCACAGTGGAGGCTAACAATTTTGAATTGAAGCCTTCACTACTCTCAATGGTTCAACAGAACCAATTCGGAGGTTTACCCTCTGAAGATCCAAACCTTCACCTTCAAATCTTTCTTGAATACTGTGACACCCTGAAGATGAACGGAGCCACCAATGATGCTATTCGCTTAAGACTTTTCCCTTTCTCCTTAAGAGATAAAGCAAGGGCGTGGTTATACTCTCTTCCTGAAGGATCCATCACGACTTGGGAACAATTGTCCAGTGCTTTTATCAATAAATGGTACCCAAGGAACAAGACTGATGTTTTGAGAAAACAAATCATTAATTTTTCACAAAAAGATGATGAATCCTTGTATGAAGCCTGGGAAAGATACAGGGAGTTGCTAAGAGAATGTCCTCACCATGGGATAGAAAGGTGGTTGACGATCCATATTTTCTATAATGGACTAACTTCCACACAAAAGATTTCTTTAGATGCTGCAGCTGGAGGAGCCTTCATGAGTAAAAATGTTGATGAAGCTAAGAACCTGATCGAGAAAATAGCTTAAAACACTCACCAATGGAACTCTGAGAGAGGATTACCTTCTAAAACACCAGGTAAGTACTCTGTTGATGCTCTTTCCCTACTTTCTACCAAAGTTGAAGCATTAACATTAAAACTTGATAAAATAGGGTCAACAGGTGCTACTAATATTGTTTGTGAAGTTTGTGGTGTTTCAGGACATGGAGCTACAAACTGTAACTTAGCCATGACCCCTAATCAAGAACAAGAAATGCATCAGGTAGACGCTATTGGAAACTATGGTGGAAATTATCAAGGTAACTACAGACCTCCACAAGGTCCACCTGGCTTCCAAAATAGGCCACCTCAATTCCAAAGTAACTACAAACCTCAACAAGGAACCTATATTCCACAAAAATCAAAGCTAGAATCCTTGATGGAAACATTTGTAGCTACTCAACTTAAACAAAATGATGAATTTTCTGATGCAATAAAAAACTTGGCTTCAAAAGTGGACTCTCTTTCCACTCACAACAAAATATTGGAGACTCAAATTGCCCAACAAGCCTCCTACTCTCAAAGAGCACCAGGAACGTTTCCTGGGAAACCTGAGGCTGGACCTTCCAACTATGCAATGGCTATCACTCTTAGGAGTGGTACTCAATATGATGGTCCAGTTGGTAAGACTGAAGAGAAAAAAAAATTGGATGATTCTCCATCTCACCCGATGAATAAGGAAGAAAAACCACAAGAAAAGAAAGAAAAGGTTAAGCCATATCAACCTCCTATTCCATTTCCTCAGCGCCTGGCTAGAGCAAAGTTGGACAAACAATTTGGTAAGTTTCTTGATATTTTAAAGAAATTGTATGTCAATATTCCCTTCATAGATGTTTTGCAGTAAATGCCTATCTATGCGAAGTTCTTGAAGGATATTTTGTCCAACAAAAGAAAGCTTGAGGAAGATGAAACTGTGGCACTCACTGAGGGGTGCAGCGCTCTAATTTAAAAGAAAATGCCTCCAAAACTTCATGATCCAGGTAGCTTTTCTATTCCTTGTATGATTGGTGGCATAGCTATAGATAGAGCATTGTGTGATTTGGGAGCGAGTGTGAGTTTAATGCCATTATCTGTTGCTAAAAAGTTAGGATTGGGAGAGCCAAAACCTACTAGGATATCTTTACAGTTGGCTGATAGATCTATCAAATATCCTGTAGGAATTTTAGAGGATGTTCCTATTAAGGTAGGAAAATTTTTTATACCTGCTGACTTTGTTGTGCTTGAAATGGACGAAGATTCTTTGATTCCTATTATTTTAGGCAGACCATTTTTAGCAACTGCAGGTACTGTGATCGATGTCAAAAATGGTAAGTTGTCTCTAACTGTTGGAGACCAAAAGGTTGATTTTAATTTGAAAAATGTTTTAGAAAAACCTTTTAATGATGTTTGCTATGGAATTGAAATTGTTGATCAAGTGGTGAAGGATGAAACTCTTCTTAATGACCCACTTGAATCTATTTTTCTGAATAAGTTTGCAGGAACATCAAAAAACAGTGAAGGTGACATACCATTGAGACATGACACTGAGGTTATGGTGAGCCCAAATGTTAAACTTAAATCTTCACCTTCCATACTAAGGTATGAATTTCTAGGCCCTAATCGATTCTTGACTGTGATTGAGGGATAGAGTCTGGCTGAAGACGTTAAACTTAGCACTTGTGGGGAGGTAACCCCATGTCTTTATTTTTAAGCTTTAAAAAAAATATATATAAAAATAAAAAAAATAAAAATAAAAAAAACCAACTATGTCAGATGCTGGTTTGGGATTATTACAGGTAAGTTTTCTTATCCTTTTATCATCCATTTTAACATTGAGGACAATGTCAAATTCTGGTTTGGGGTGGTAGGTAAGAAAACTTAACTGTTTTATTTACATTGTGTGATTGTCATTTTATTATGCATGTGTGTTTTCCTTGCTTTGTTTGTAATCTTGTAATTTACCATGATTGCATGATAAATTTACTTTGAACACAAAGCCAATATCTAAGGACCAAAATTTTGAGTAAAATTTTTCAAAATTTGATTGTTTAAATGCCAAATCAATGCTTAAATGAACCTTATGTGATTAAAATTTTCTTTGAAAGGACTTTCCATGGTGAGACTTGAGCCAAAATGGGTAATTTATCAAACAAATTTTCAAAACCCATATTTTCTTGATTGAGTGAATCTCATAGTCATTAATATTCTAGAACTTGTTTTTCAACCAATTCAAAATGGTTTTTGATTATATGTCTTAGAATGATAAAGGCACAATTAGGTCTTATTCTTAAGCCTCAGAATTTTGCATAATTTGACCCCTAGTTGTCCCTTTTGAGCCTGAAAGTGAAAATTTTTCTTTGAAACCTTTCATTGACTAATATCCTCTATAATGGTGAAAAAGTTGGAAATTTAGTGGAGCAAAGAAATAAAAAAAAAAGGACTTAAGAAAAATATGTATTGAATGCAAAGAAAAGCAAGAAAAAGAAAAAGAAAATCAAAAGGATGATATTGAATGAATTCCAAAAAGTCCATAAAAGTTCAAAAATTTGCTCTGTTAAAATTATTATGGTAATTTGAATCATTCATGATGTTAAAGCCCTTTTGTATTCCATTTTTCTTGAAATTCCTACCAATACAACCCAAGGCCGCGTTACAACCTTTGAAAGACCTTTAGACTTTGACATATTTTCTATCTAAACTGTGGAGTCTCTGGTTTATTAACAAGCTTATGGTAATGTTTTTTTTGACTATGATGATTTGAGAGATACACAAACCTTGAAACACTTGAGTGAAAATTGTGAGAAGAGTATCTCAAGTCTTGACATTGAAATTTGATTCACATAAGTAAATAAAAATTGGCATTTGAATAAATCTGTTTCTCTATTTTGGATTCCTTAGTTTATTAAGTTTAGTGTTTTCTGTATTTTATCTTGTGAATATGGTGATTGCTTGAGGACAAGCAATGTTTTGGTTTGGGGTATTTTGATAAGTGCTTTTTAATACAATAAAATAGATTTAGTTTGCTTAGAATTTAGTCATTATCCACTGTATTTCCTTTTATTTATTGCGATTTTTACTTTCTTTCCACTCTATTCTACTTGGGTATGTTATTTTGCAGGAATTAAGGAAATAAAGGGTCAAAAACAAGAGAAAACCGACCTACTCCACAAACTCCATCCTCAATCCAGAACACCGCCCAGACTTTTCCCCAACCAACACCGCCCAAGTTCCTAATCCATGACACCGCCCAAGCTCCTAATCCATGACACCGCCTAGATTCTTCACTCAACCAGACTCCTCTCCTTTCCATCAACAACACCGTCCCATTCCCTATCCGCTGTCCCTTTCTTCTAATCCAAGCCTCAACACCGCCCAACCGTCCTCACCTCACACACCGCCCAACCGTCCTCACCTCAACACACCGCCCAACTTCCCAACACCGTCTCCCTTTCTTCTTCTAATACACAACTCCGCCCAGACTCTCAAATCACAACACTGCCCAGACTCTTAAACCACAACACCGTCCAGCAGTACTCTCCACACTGCCCAGACTCTCTTCACAGGCCCAACACCAGATCAATTGAACACCGCCCAGTAACTCACTTAACATAACACCGCCCAGCAACACCGGCTCCATCCACCACAACGTCCAGCAACTCCACTGTCCCTCATATCACCATACCTGCCACATACAAACCAACAACGCCCAGCAACTAATACCAAACAGTAAGCTTTCACTCGGTCTTGTGGAATTCCAGTACTTTTCCATTCAGAATTTGCCCAGCTGAATAAATCCAAGCACCGAATTATTGGAAATATTAAAATAATGCAATTTGGGACAGTTGGAAGTCACATGCACCGAAAGTTTCTCCCACTTGCAAATTTTAACGAGTTTCCTTAGCTGGATTCATTCATCCATTCGCCTATAAAAAGGAGAGCAATCAGGAATCACTACAAGGAATTACCATCAGATTTCTTTTCTTTTCTTCGTTACTTTCTCTCCTTTTCTCTTTAGTTTTCTTCTTTTCCATTTTTTCTTCTCTGTTCGTTTTTCTTCTCTTTCTTTTTATTTTCTTTTCTTTCTTTTATTTTGTAAGAGTGTGAGGGCTGTAAAAGTGAGATTTTAAATTTGTAATTGGTGGAGAAATTATTTCAACAAGGAATTACAGTGGTAAATTATTCTGAGCTTTTGGAGAAACCCGTAAGTCTTTATTTTTACCATGTCTTGTATGTTTTATTTTTCCATTATTTACATGAATTTAAATTATTTCATGAGTAGCTAAATTAATTATCTTGGGATAAAGGGGGTATGATAATATTTTATTTTAATGTTATTTTGACTTGGAATTAAATAAATTTCTGTTTTCCATTTAGTTCAATTATGCTTAATGCTTTTAGTAATTCCTAACAAGAACCTAAATGTTAAAACTGTATACTTACGGGTATATTAGTAAGTTTAGGTAATAAATAGAATCGAGAGATTTATTTTTACCGGAAAGCTTTGAACTAAACCTAAGATTTTTGAAATGCTTTATGTGACCTCGGTAAAACCGTGAAAGTAATCAAAATTCTTTTGAGGAAATAAAAGGGATTTTCATAAAACGATAATGGGCCTTTCTGAGGATTAAGCAGCGCTTTCCATAGGTTAGGTACATTAATAGGATTCCAAAAGGAACATATTAATTAGCTTTTGGAAAATTCACCTTGGAAAACTTAATTCGATTCTTATTTATGAAAAGTTAAAATTCATTAAACATAAAATAGAGTCTTAATCCCCTGAAATCCCAAGATACTCTCAACTCTGATTTTTTTAGTGTCAAGTAAATTTTATTTTTATTCGTATTCTGTGCAACTTTAATTTGTGCTTTATTTTATAAAAACCTTAAAAATTAATTGTGTGGATAATTAAATTTCAATATGCTGGTACTTTGAACACAGTCCCTGTGGAGAACGATAATCTTTTATATTGCGCGACATAACCCGTGCGCTTGCGGGCCCTGTCATAGCCCTGTTGAACAAAAATCTGAGTGGAATATGCACCATTTGGGGTAAAGCCGAGTAACATTACTTAGAATGGATCAAATCCGAGTGGAATGTGCCCCTGTTGGAGTAAATCCGAGTGAAATTACTCAGAATGGGTCAGTTCCGAGTGAAATGCTTCACTGATGAAGGTGAATAGGAGTGGAATGACTCCCTGTCAGAGCCATTCCGAGTGATCCATAGCTGACTCTGTTGGAGGATGAATGCTGAGAAGGATTGCTTTCTAGTTGCATCTAATACGATTGAAGAAATGCTAAATTTGAGTAAGTGCTTTCTGATTGCTACTGATCTGAGTGAAAACACGTCTGAGCAAAGGAAAATCCGACTCAGAGTGTAACTGGAAGGACAAATTTTGATTGGGGGGAAGCTTTTCCGAGTGAAAATACCAAGTCTCCAAGTCTTGAGTGGGAAGCAAACCCTTTCCGAGTGAAAATGCTAAGTTCCGACTGATCCTGTGCCGAATGGTCAATCTTCAATCGGTTCCCGGGTGACAGCAACCGAATGAAATGATTTCTGAATGAATGTGTGCAAAGTCTCTCCGAGTGGTTCAGGAGATACTGATTGATGAAACTGAGTTTTTAATTCTGATTGAAGCATGAAGCTGACTCTGAGTGAGTTGGGAAACAGTCATGTGTTTCCAAGACTCGGATTTGTGAAGAACTTCTAAGAAAGTGCATCAAATAGCTGATTTCCGAGTAAAATTCCAATGTCTGAGTGGAAAATAGGTAGATTCCGAGTGAAAAAAGTCAAATTTCCAATTTCTGAGTGCAAGGAAGGAAGGTTCCGAGTGAAAATGTCCAAGTTCCATTCTGATTAAGAGCTCCCAAGGTCAGTTCTGAGTAAATTCTTCAAGCAGTGAAGTTCTGTGTCACTTTTGAAGAAATTCCGAGTGAATGCTTCACACAGAGATGAGATCCGAGCAAAATACATCCGACTGAAAGAATTCCGAGTGTTGCCTCTTCATTCATTTTCATCAAACCCGAGTCACCAATTTTCACCCAAATCTGACTCACCATTCTCACCCGAATTCAGAGTCATTTTTTTACTCATTTCCGAGTCAATGTTTACCAAGTTCCGAGTCATCATTCTCACCTAATTCTGAGTTATTTTTAATCAGTTCTTGGTTAGTCTTCAATCATTTCTGACTCACTTTTACCAATTCCGTGTCATTCCTTTCAATCATTTCTGACCACTCTTACTTAAATTCGAGCCAATTTTCAGTCGGAACCGACTGGTAATTTAGTCATTTACCAAGCCCATTTCCACCAATTCCCACCCAGATTCCGAGTCATCCTTTACTCATTTCCGAGTCAATTTTTAAACAATTACCGAGCTACTTCTCACCCAATTCCGAGTCATTTTAAACCCAATTTTGAGTCATTATTCAACCATTTCAGTCGGTTCCGAGTCACTTGTCACTCGGTTCCGATTGAATGTCTCACAGCAAACTCAAACCGAGCAAACCACTCGGAAAGGAGTATTTTCACTCGGCCTTCTATGGGGAATGCTTCATTCCACTCGGAATTGAATCTCAGTATGGATGAATACTGATTGGGAGGCTGATCCAAGCCATCCCCACTCAGATTTCCACTATTTTCTCTCGGAGTTCCACTATTTTCTCTCGGATTTCTACCATCCTCTCTCGGATTGCACAT
This sequence comes from Clitoria ternatea, assembly GCA_037962975.1. Lineage (NCBI taxonomy): Eukaryota > Viridiplantae > Streptophyta > Magnoliopsida > Fabales > Fabaceae > Clitoria > Clitoria ternatea. Next base: position 75,858,570 of record CM075675.1, read on the forward strand.
GCTGACCTGGATTCCACCACCCAAGTGGATCCAGGAATCCTGCAGGTGGCTGGCAGACAAGGGGTAGAAGTGGAGGAATTAAAAATTCGCACCAGCCACTGTCCCCCACTACCAGGACCGAGTGGAAGCCTGAGCTGGCATTCCACTCGGAGTGGAAGCCTGAGCTGGCATTCCATTCGGAGTGGAAGCCTGAGCTGGCTTTCCACTCGATAAAGCCTATAAATAGAGGGCTGAAGCTTCGAAATAGGGGCATTCATTAAGTGAGAAACCTCTGCTTGAATTCACCCTCATCCTCTCTGTCTCACACACTGTCTAGTCCCCTTCCAGCCACCAAACACTCTCCAGCTCCCTCCTCTCACCCTCTCCAACAGCCCCACTCCCCCTTCTCCACCAACCGTTCTCCTCAAACCCACATCAACCGTCCTTCTTCCTTAAAACCAACAACACCGTCCAGCCTTCCCCTCAAGTCCACCAAATCCGACCTCTTCACTCCTCACTCCAAACACTGTCCCTCACCAAACTGACCTCCCCAACTCCCTTTTACCACTCCGTCCTCACCACTCGGTACCGTTCTCCTCTCAACTCCAACACCGTCCCTCTTCTCATTCAGTCTCACTCGGGTATTCACTCTTCACTCGGTAATTCACTACTTTCACTCGGTATTTCATTTTTTACTCGGTTTCTTCCATTTTTTACTCGGTTTCTTCCATTTCCACTCGGTTTCTTCCATTTCCACTCGGTTTCTTCCATTTCCACTCGGTTTTTTCATTTCCACTCGGTTTTTTCCATTTTCACTTGGTTTTTCCCTCTTTCTCACTCGGTTTTCTCTTTTTCCCTTTAGTTTTCGCTCATTTTTCCCTCTGTTTTCCGAATTTACTTTTTTCCCTTTCTCTTTTGTAGCTTCTGCTACCTTCCCCTTTCGCTTCATAGTAAAAATATAATAAAGGGAAATAAATGCTTCCTATGTTTTCTTTCAAATCTAAATAAAATTAAAAAAAAGGAAACAAATCATTTTTAAATAGTGTCGTACGGGAGCACTCCCGTCTACACAACCTCTTTAGGATTCGTACACGTACGAAGAACTTCGCCTTGTACGAGTTCCCCACCTCAGTGACATCCATCATCATCTCCCAAGTCTTTTCCTAAAAGAAAAAACACTCAGAACTACGTAACCCTGATTTTTTGATAATTCAAGAATACGTAGGAGCAGGACCTCAACTCCTGTCGGGCCCATCTTTCTTATTTCTTTTTTTTTTGATTTATTTCCTCACTTTCATGTTTCCTTCATAAATGTTCTTCTTTTTGGTCGCTTCCGTGAAAATCAATTTAGACGTGACGTCTTGTTGATTTCCCCCTAGTTTTTGCTTAAGCCTCGCCATAATTCATAGGGAAGGGATACTTAGGACGAGATGTCCCGCTTATCTCTTTCCTATCCCTTTCTTTTTATCCGAGAACGTCTAATTTAGGCGTGACGCCTTATTAGCATTCTCTTCCCCTCTCTGTCTCATATCGAAGTCGAGTTTAATTCGGATGAAACGTCCCATTGACCTCGCTTCGACATTCTATGTTTGTACAGTTCTCTCACTCCATTCTGTCGTTTTTAAATAAAAAATACAACAATAAAAGGGAAGAAATAAACCATCTTTTGTAAGGCTATTTATGTTGCGCATTTTCAATCTTGGTACTTCTTTTGACAGGCGATGTAGGGTGGTAATACCTTCCCTACTCGTAACCGACTCCCGAACTTGAATCTCAATTTTTAACCAGTGCTTTACTGAACTTAGTTTTTTTTCCAATGTTTTTCCTATGGATAAAAACGTTGGTGGCGACTCCCTGTTTTATTCTACTTCTTCTTTCTTTCTCGCCGCGCCGTCGCGATCCAGGTTGCGACAGTACTTATTCGTCCCTCTGCTCTGCCTAAGGCTTTGGGACTCTTCCATGTAATAAGGGCAAAACAAAAAAAAACTTGTTTTTATCATTTTCATCAATAAACGCGTATCGAAATTCAAAAAAAAAAACTCTTCTTGTATCCCTTATCCTTATTCTGAATCCTTCTTTTTACTCGCTTGTTTTTTTTTTATTTGCCATATCACACTAAATTGCAGATCCGAAAATGACTCTCTTGAGGAGAGTGAGGTCGCAATCCTATTTCACGACTTCGATCACCCAGTTGATTACGCTGATGAGGAAGGTGGGGAAGATTGTGAGCCACCGCCTGAGCTGACAAGGTTGTTAGAGCAAGAGGATGAAGGGATTCAACCCTACCTAGACATAGTTGAGGTCATTAATTTGGGGAATAAAGAAAATAAGAAGGAAGTCAAGATCGGCACTGTAACACCCTCATTTTAATAAATAATTAAACCCAAAAACAGGGAAGAAATTTTCATAAAAACAACCACTGGTCACTCGGCATAGAAAAGAAGAGGAAGGCAAGGAAAAAAATGAAAGAACATTCATAGGCACGACAATCAATAGAAGGAACAAGGCTTGACCGATCCATTCAGTTCAGCAAAACCCATCGTCGCCTGGGCGAATCCCACAAACAACGTCCACTCGCTTCAGCGTGACCCCACACGCTTGGGCGAAATAGCTCAAGTCGCTCGGGCGAGGGACGATTCGCCTAAGCGATACTCACACAAGAGTCTTCCTGAAACACACTCGCTGGAGCGAGCACCTTGTTCGCTGGAGTGAGAAGTTCACTCGGCATCCTGCCATTCCACTCGGTTTTAGCGTACGGTTCACTCGCGGAGATTCACTTTTTAACCCACTCGGATTCCCCTTAATACGTACCAGTTCTATTTAGACAGCATTCCCACTCCCTGGCTCCACTCGATCGGATTACATATACATATACATTGGCAACCCAAAAATGATTTCCAAGTCACTCACTCGGAATCTATGAAGACTCCTCACTCGGGATAACTCCCACGTCCATTACGCCACTCGGGGTATTCTACTTACTTTTCATTCTGTAACCATATTATTTTCAGCTCTAATTTTCCTACTAAGCCAGGACTCACTCGGGTTCTTTAGCTACTTGCTAGTTTATTACAATGGGTCCACTTAGAGTCTTAGGTGTCGTTCCCTGGTCGATGAATTGCTCACTCGGCGGATTCTCACTCGGAAATCGTTGATTATCCTCTACTCATGAAATTTCATAATTGTGACTCACGGGATTCAAACCAACTCCTACTCTAGGCTATACGACCCCAATCGCTCGGATTATTCAACCTCTCATCACTCAGAATGACTCATTATCTCGCTTTTCTCCATCAATAACTTAGCTCCGCTTCTACCCATAGTCACACTGATCTCCTACGCTCGAAAGGTATACTTATACACCCATATTTACCACTCGGACATCACCTATAGTATAGAACAACACACAACACACACATATATATAGGGACGTATTAAATATTACAACGCATTAGCATGTTTTCACTACCCGAAAGTGTTCAAGTTCAGATATAAGGACTAAAATCAAAATACGAGCCGGCCAAGGCTTAACAAGACCTTATACACAGTATTTACATATACACATATATTCTATAGCGCTCGGTTTCTCTGCTCTGCACTCGGCCTCTTCTTCATCCTTCATTCCGAGGGATATTCACTGAAAAATGTAACCACTGTAGGGGTGAGCTTTTACATGCAAAATGACAATCAAAGACTCGGTATCAATGCCAGTACGCATACTTACTTTCACTCAGTCGTATTCAGGTTAAACTAAGACCATGCAAATCAGAATGATATCTATAACATACATACTACATAAAGTTCATCTCTATTCACACGTACACATGCATCCACACATTAGGAAGTCATCCATAATACTCAACACATGCTATGCGTACTATCTTAATCAGCATCATATCTACATGTATGCCTGTGGATCCGACTTAAGTAATGACTTTCAGTTACAGTTTCCCTCTTACTGGCCGTTCGTCCATCAGCTCTTCTCGTGTGGTACCGGTCTCCCATTGACGTCTCGAGACTCATCTCTAGCTCCTACAGCTACCACGAGCTCTCACAGGATCTAGCCAAGGACTGTAGCTGGAAGTTATTCCCTCGGGGCTCTAGACCTTCCACGGGTCACCCCATTCTTACACATGCAGCTAATGCATTTACCAGCAAGCATCATTACTCAACTGATACCTTCTTCGCAACCATCGTAGTAGGAACAGATTCAACACAGTCGTTACATATACCTTGCCAGCCATAACAATATGCATAGCAATCGGACAGTCAAGGTAATATCATCTGACAAATCAACCAACAAGCACACGTTCATGTTCTCACAGTGTTAATAGAGATAGGACCATGCATTTCATTCGTCTATAACAAGGCTAACAGGCTACATTACCACCATCTGGATCACATGCAATTATTGTACAACTACTATCTTACACACAGGATCCAAAATCAACAATCATGCATATTATTCAATCGTCACAAACACATGCACACACTTAAAGCAATACATTCATCTGGTACCGTTCGTGGACCATGCATTTGACATGCAAGCGCCCCCTACCTACAGAAAGGAACTCAAGTAGCTTTCCTACTCTCAACGTTCAGTCTGACGCTCTATCCGACTCGTCCAGATCTCCTTCGCACCGTCGCACTCTGAAATCGGCTCAGGGATGAGAAGTTGTTCTTCCTCTACTTCAATGGTCGTCTTCCACCAGTTGAAGGGGACTCTGACCTTCCTTCGGCACCGTCGTTGCGTTCTCCAAAAACGAAGAGCAAAACAGGGGAAGGGAAAAGAGGATAAAAACGAGGAAGAAGAAAAGAGAGGATGTAGCAGTGGAAAAGAACGAGTATCCATGGTGATACAGGGTATATATATATGCATGCGAAGAGAAGGAAGTGGGATAGAAGAACGTGAGTCGCAGCCCACTCATGTAACTCACCAATCACAAACAGCCATCTTTCACCAACTATGCCTTAATTAAATTGTCATTATTCCTTAAGTTAATCCGATTATGATTATCAATTAACTTCTCACTTTGAAATCAAAACCTTAATAGTTTATTTTTCATTCGGTATTTAACTTTAAAATTGGGATGTTACAGTTCTCCCCCTCTCAAAAGAATTTCGTCCCCAAAATTCAGTCAGTAACTCACCATGGTTGAACAACTCGGGGTACTGCTGTCTCATGGCGTCTTCGCGTTCCCAGGTACAAGAGGTAGCCCTGCCTTGCTGCCACTCTACTTCAACCAGTTGTACGTCCTTGTTCCTTAAACGCTTTACCGATCGGTCCACGATTCTAATCAATATAGTCGTAGTGGTCAGGTCTTCCTTGATTTCCACTTCATCATCAAGCACTGTGTGGCTGGGGTCATGCAGATACTTCCTCAGTTGGGACACATGAAACACGTTGTGCAATCGGGATAAGTGAGTCGGTAATGCTATACGGTATGCCATGGAACCGACTCGATCCAACACCTCATAAGGTCCAATGTATCGGGGGCTCAACTTTCCACCTTTCAAGGCTCGCCCGACTCCTTTACTTGGAGAAGTCTTCAAAAACACTCTGTCTCCGACTGAAAATTCTAATGGTTTGGTTCATTTGTCATGGTAGCTCTTTTGCCTGTCCTGGGATGTAACATCTTTATTTTTAGAAACAGTTTTACCCTTGTAATTTTTGAATTATGGAAGGTTTGTAAATAAGAATAAGTCAATATATACCCTGTTGATGGTCTGTGGTATCTCAGAAATGTCGTTTTTATGCATAATAATGGAAATTATATGGACCATTAGTGAAATTATGCAAATTCCGAGTGAAAAGGGCTCTGTTCCGAGTAACAGAGAGAAATTCCGAGTGAATAATTAGAAATTCCGAGTGAAGGATGGAATTCCGAGTCAGTGTCATGTTTTCCGAGTAAAACATGACTGAGAGGGCTACCACCGAGTGGAGTCCTGACCTGAGAAGCAATTCTGAGTGAAGTGTGTTCAAGAGAACCACTTCTCGATGAAATTTCGAGTCAAAACACCCTAGAAAGGCTCGTTTCCGAGTCAAACCTTGCCAAATGCTTCCTTTTCTGAAGGAAACCTCTCTAATTGAAGTATTCCGAGTGAAAGAGTACATATATACTTATGTTTATGTTGATTTGATGCTTCCTACCAACTGGAATGTGTTGTTGAATTATTTTGGAAGGATTCCGAATGGTATCGTATATGTATGATTAGGAAACTGAGTGGAAAATGGTAGAAACCGAGTGAGTCTATGGGTATGACTCCTCTTCCGAGTGAGATATACTCTACTGGACTACTTCCGAGTGGAGATTGGTTAATTGTGGTTGAGAACCTTATTGTCTTAAGTATATAAGCCAATTCCGAGTGAGACTGACTGAGATGACTCGGATTTAGTTTGAAATTACCGAGTGAGACTGACTACGAGTAGACACGGTTTTAGGAGGATTGAAACGAGTGGGAATCTGAGAGACTTTGGATCGGTTTGAATCAGATCGGATTAAGTCTCTCCAAGGAAAGGAAGCAGTAGGAATTGCTGAGTTCTCCACAGCCGGACTCAAAAATAGGATTCCAGTCGGCTAAGAGACTAACCGAGTGAAATTTCACTCGGTATTCAGTGTCAGAATGGACGTGTTGACTCCAATTTTGTCTTTCAGTGCCTATTTTTACTTATTTAATTCAATCATGCGCACTACAGCTTGTAGGCGGCCAGAAATGGGCACTAAGATAGCCTACCTCCTTATTTAAATCCCCATTATCTCCACTCGAAGCACTCTTTATATATATTAATATATCCTTCTCCTCCATCATGCAAAGCTGACTCAAAAGGCTCCATTAATCCCACCTACTCCTCCAATCACACAGAAAGCTGTCTCCCACTTGCTTTCTTATTATACCACTCATTGACTCACTCTCAGAATACACACACACCGAAACTAACGCAAATTTCCCTTCCTTCTTCTCCTTCTACAAACAAGCTTTCTCTCTCAATTCCCTTCCTCTCTCACTCGGATTTGAAGCAGGACAGTGAAGGGAACCTTTTTCTTTCCATCCAGGAACTCCATTAAGGTAAGGGGGTATATTCTTGGGTGCTCTGTGGGAAAACCGTGTGAAGGAAAGGGTTAAGGAATCTTATTCCTCACCTTTCCAGGACAGATTCAGGAATTATTGATTTACATGCTTTGATTTATGTATGTTTATATGCATTTTTTATTATTATGAACATGTTCAATTAGTTGTATAATTCATGATTCAATGAATAAGTTTGATTATCTGTATTGATTCTGATAAATTTTGATGATTGAGTGAATATGTTTGATGCTGAATTATGAAAATATTAAGTATCATGTGTATTCCAGTAGAGAATTGTAAACAGGAGATGAAATAAATGATAATAAGCTCAGTTTTGTGTAAATTCAATCGGTTTTATGTAAATTCAATCAGTTTTATACAAATCCAATCAGTTTTACACGATTTCATTCGGTAAACCATTATATATTTCAGACAGAACTCTTTTCAACTAATTTCACTCGGTAAACTCATGTTTCACTCGGAACTTATCTTATTTTCACTCAGAAAGCTCCTTTCAGACTAATTCCACTCGGAATTATATTTTATTCCACTCAGTAACTTATTTTTACTCGGAATTATATTTTATTCCACTCAGTAACTTATTTTTACTCGGAATTATATTTTATTCCACTCAGTAACTTATTTTTACTCGGATTCATAACATTTACACTCAAAAAAATTCTCTCAGTCAGATTTCACTCAGGATTTAAGTTATTTCACTCAGAAAATCCTTTTCAGTATCTAATTTCACTCGGAAAACATAGTTATTTCACTCAGAGACTTATTTTCACTCGGACTCACAAACATTTTTACTCAGAAAACTTCTTTCAAGACTGATGTCACTCAAAATCATATTTTATCTCACTCAGAAATTCATTTTCATTCAGAATTTAAGGTATTTCACTTAGAAAATCCTTTCCAGTGTCTATTTCACTCGGACTTAAAGCATTTTACTCTGAAAATCGTTTTTACTCAGATTCAAACTCATTTTTACTCAGAATCAGACCTGTTTCAGTCGGAAAACAACTTTTCAGTACAATTTCACTCGGATTTTTAGCCAGTTCATTTAGAAAACTCTTCTCAGTATGATTCCACTCGGAATCATACTTATTTCACTCGGAATTACCTTTGTTTCACTCGGAAAATCTTGATTTTAATGTTTTTCACTTGGATTTTCATTTAGAAACTCTCCTTTAATCTTTTTTAAATTATTGGGAAGTTTAGCTTTATTGTTATTGACATTATTAATGTTTTAATTATGAGTAATTACATAAAGAATGTATTATTTTACTCTTATAAAAAATATAATTTTTAACCAAGATATATCTGATATATTTTTTGGAATAAAAACAAATATCTTACAACGTTTTAATAATTGATGAGATTCAAGAACTTATAAGGATGTATGATGAGACTGGAAACACATGAATACCCAAGGATCTAATGATAAAAATAATTCATTTCGCATCGTGAAAATATTTTTGAAGGAGAAAAATATCTAGAGTATACACTTGGTACAGTGGAGGACACTCACGTTCGATCTCCATGAAGAATCTTGGGAGTACAACTGGAACGGAAACCCAACGGTATCAGAGTCGCGCCTGATAGCCGGGTGAGACGATGCAATTCTAGTGTACTTTGACTAAATGACGGAGTGTAACTATGATCGTAGGGATCCAAGTTCCAAGAATATATAAATCAATGATGAGAACCAATGAGTTTATTTGTACCATATGGAACTTGGGCGGACCCTGATCGCTCTAGAAAAAATTGGAATGGAGATATTCCAAAAATGAGATGAAGAAATGATTTATTGGGCCCACATGCATCATGAGACTTAATCAAAGATAAATCATAATAAATTCAACCCATGCATTCCATGACAATATGCTTGATTGTTATAATTGTGAATATGCTAATTGTATGATGATGTGATATTGTATGTTAACGGGATTATGTCCGCACCGGATTAACCAATCAGGGTCTTGGGTTATACTCACCCTTACTGTTGACAATTTTCAGAGGAATTAGAAAATCAAGAACCCGAGTGTGAAGAACAGCACTATGCTAAACCCACTGAGAACGATCATTAAAGATAGAAGTTATATAGTTTGAATATTTATTAATGACAAAGACACCGGATGACTGTATAATATTTAAGGGTGCCTGCCTGCCCCATTCTGTTATGAGTATAATTATTTGTAAGTTTATGAATGACTATGTGATATATTCACTATTTGCTTCCACTGATCTGCCATCTCTTTATTTAAAAAATATATATATATTCATTTTTTATGAAAACTGATCCGGTCCCAACACCGGTCCCTAAAAGCATGGTTTTAATGCTTTGCCAGATCAGCATTTTGAACAGGAGAAGTACGTCTCAAATACCTTATAATTACTTTTATACGGAGTACATACCGCCAAAGCACGTTACCCCGCCATGGCATGTAACTCCGCCAGGGCACGTAACTCTGCCAAGGCACGTTACTCCGCCAAAGCTTATTACTCCACCAAGGTGGAAAATATTGAATATCTTATACACATGCATAAAGTATTTCCAATGCATACTACTCCGCCAAGCCATAGGCGGAATATTGAATTTCCTATATTGCGTAGCAAGCCCATACTTATAACCCCGGCACGAGATTGACTCTGTCTTGAGAGGTTGAAAATGGGAATCACGCTGTCACACATAAAAGGGAACAATGAATAAAATAATAAGGCATTAACGCTTTCCAAGCAAGTGGAAATACCCACTACAGCGATATTGCTCGTGAACGACACAGGGACCCACTACCTTTCTTGTATTATGCCAGAAAACATGGAACGGGTCCTACCAATAATGGAGCACCAGTAACAGGTATATAAACCTCAGCAAAAAGGTATAGAGAGGGCCCCCTCAATTCTGAACTTTACAATTTTACTTGCATAATTCTCTCAGATTTGCTTTCTAAGTCTTACAATATTTCAGAATACTGACTTGAGCGTCGGAGAATAATTACAGGTACCACCACCAATTGTGTCAAGGCAAAAAAGGCTATTCCAGGCGGACTACCACACGGCCACAGAGTGAGCTGTACTCCGCCCCAGTATACAAGGATACTCCGTACTTGCACATATACAAATATCTTCTTGTACCAGATTGACATTACATGTACATTTTGAATTGTTCATCAACCATACTTTTACACCCCCAGTAAAGAACAGTTCATTGGCACGCCCAGTAGGACCTGTAAAATTGGTAATCCCATAATCCTTGAGCAATTCCCATTACATTCATCATTAATGGAGAGACCAGGACCAGAGGTGCAGATGGAGGATTCTCCTCCACGTAATCCTAGACGTCTCAACTTTAACAACGATGCTCACAAAAAGGCAACGCATGTTGATTCTCCAGATCCGAGAGATGACATGATCAGAATGCTGAAAGAAGAAATTGCAGAGCTTCGTCGTGAGAAGGCTAATCCTATGCACGAGAGAGCGGGCCTTGCAAACCGGCCTCGCCATGAATCGCATGCACAGGAGGAATCGAGTACTCTAAATTACTCTCGCAGCCCTACTTACATGGAAGAGCAACGAAGCCTTCCACTGGTAAATGCTCAACATCATGAGGGGAGAAGAGCAGTTTCAAACGTATCCCCCTCGGGATACAAGATGAGTATCCCATTTTCCAAAAGACTCATGAATACGCATGTTCCCAGACATTTGCAAACTATGCAACCCATTTCTATAGGAAAATACACTGGGGAAACAGATCCTTCTAAGCATTTAGATGCTTACATCTACGAGGCTATGTTCTTAGGTGTAGAAGAAGATGTCATGTGCAGAATGTTCCCCAGGACCCTTACAGGTGAAGCCCTTAGTTGGTTCAAGAGTTTACCTTCAGGTTCCATTGATTCATGGGAAGACTTGGCCACAGCTTTTGGCAGTCACTTTGTAATCTCTAGGGATACACCTAGAACCTCCCACACCTTGGCTCAGATCAAACAAGGTGATGAGGAGTCTCTAAAAGATTTCCTGAAGAGATTTTACAAAGAGGCGGCCATGGTCCCTGACTTGACGGAAGCAATCCAGTTGCACATCCTCATCGAGGCCATGCAACCGAAATCACCTTTTGCTTTGTCATTGGCAAAAAGACCTCCATCCACCATGGAGGAGTTTCGTAGAAAGGCATCTAAGTATGTAGGTATTGAGATGCACTTGGAAGCCACTGTATCTCGCATTAAGCCACCTCCTTCAGCTCCACACCATGACAAAGTGAAGGAAAAATCATCCAGGAATGATAAGTTCCCCCAGAAAGATAAAGCAGGGAACCAACCCTTCAAACAACAAGATAAACGAGTGTTCAATTTCGCTCATTATGCACCCCTGAACACGACATATGAACAAATCTTGCGTGAAATAGGATGGACTACCCTTAACGTTTATGGGATTCAACGTCCACCTCCAATCAGACGCGGTGGGAACCCAAAGAAATATTGTGAGTTCCACGAATCAGTTGGCCATACCACGGAGGAGTGCAAGCAACTCAAAAATACCATTAAGGTGCTTATTCGTGAAGGCAAGCTGAAACATTATTTGTTTAAGGGTAAATCTCATGATGAGCCAGAGAGGTTTGAAAAAAGATCTCGCAATCGTTCTCCTGATCCTGATAACACTCGGGAGCCTAAACGCACGGCAGCAACAGAAAAACAAAAGGGCGTTGTTCTGGAGTCCTCCTAAAAAGAACCAAGCCCAGAACCCAGATTGAGGGGCAAAAGGCAGGTTGTAGACATGATAGCTGGAGGCTTCGCCGGGGGCAGACCCTCAAACACCGCCAGGAAAAATCATCATCGTATGATCTTGTCTGTGCAAGGCAAGAACAAAGAATATTGCCCATTCAGGAACGGGGTCAAGTCTCCACCCATAACCTTTACAGACGACGATTTTGGCCCTACTATTCCTGAAGGAGATGTTGCAGTAGTGATTATTACGGTAATCGCTAATATAGATGTAAAATGCATCCTAATTGATCAGGGAAGTTCCTGTGATGTTATCTTTTATGACTGTTTTAAACGTATGGGACTAACTGATGCAGATTTACAGCCATATACGCAGGACCTTACAGCCTTCAATGGTGCCAAACAGCCCACTAACGGCTACTTAGATACGAGAATTACCTTTGACGGCGAACCTGGAGCAAGGACTATGAAATCCAGGATTCTTGTCATTGATGTGAAGTCTCCCTACAATGGCATCATTGGGCGGCCTACCCTGAATGCCATGGAAGCCATCGTTTCAACTCCCCACTTGTTAATCAAGTTCATTGACAAAGATAACCAAGTCTCATCTGTAAGGGGTGACCAAGAAATGGCTCGCTATTGCTACAACTTGAGTCTTAACATGGTCAAGCTGGAAGCCGTGTCTAAGAAAAGAAACTTGAATAAAGGGGGCAGTGCGGCGGCATCCGTCAATTTGGTGGATCTCGACCCCAGGGCGGAGTCTTCTATAGACCCACTGAACCCTTTGAAACCAACTCCTGATGGCGGATCCAAGTCCATTGTTTTGGGTAGCACCCCGGAACAGATTACAAACATCAATGACAAGCTTGAGGCTAACATGGAGGCAAGACTAATTGCACTTCTCCATGAGTATAAAGAAATCTTCGCTTGGACCGCTGCAGACATGCCTGGCATGGATCCCAACTTTTGTTGTCACCACCTGGCGGTGTATCCTGAAACTAAGCCTGTGGCACAAAAGAAACGGCGTATGGGTCCTGCTAAGCAAAACGCTGCTTATGAACAAACAAAGGAGCTCCTCAAGGCGGGGTTCATCAGGGAACTCCGTTACTCCTCCTAGTTGTCCAACGTGGTCATGGTGTAGAAAGCCAATGGCAAGTGGCGTATGTGCATAGACTACGTTGACTTAAATAAATGTTGTCCCAAGGATCCATACCCTCTCCCCAACATTGACAGATTGGTTGACGATTCCTCTGGATACAAGTATCTATCTTTTATGGATGCTTACTCCGGGTACAACCAAATTCCAATGTGTGAGGATGATCAAGAGAAGACAGCATTTATTAATGACAAAGGAGTCTTTTGCTACAACGTCATGCCATTTGGGTTAAAGAACGCCGGGGCAACCTACCAGCGTATGATCAACAAAGTTTTTGAGGGTATGCACACAAAGCTGGTAGAAGTGTATGTGAACACCTCTTTTGGTCCGGCCCAAATTGTTATGACACCGGACTCATCCTTGAAATCGGGAACACCGGACAAGGCCTAAGTTAACACCGTACCTCAACTCCGTCCATGAGTCCTCATCTTAACACTCCGCCCATGAGTCCTCAATACTCCGCCCATGAGTCCTCAACACTCCGCCCATGAGTCCTCAACACTTCGCCAACCGCCCTCATTTGCACTCCGCCCCCATGAACGGTGTGGAACTCCGCCTCTTCACACACCGTCCCATAAACGGTGTGGCACTCCGCCCTCTTCACACAACGTTCCACAGGGTGTTAGCCAACATCAACTCCGCCCAAACGTTCGTCCTCACCTCAGGAGTACCTTAAACGGCCGATGTCGCGGATCTGACAACAAAAGACGAGGCGAGTCCGGCCTAAGTAAGACGATCTCATGGTTTGACCGAGGTCAAAATGGGCACACCGGCTGGTAGTAGATCCAGACCAGGAAGGAGAACATCGGCCCCTGTGATTACATTGAAAGATTCAGCCGGTGTGAAGACACATGCAATGGTTCTTAAGGCCCCACATCGGATCAGTGGAGACTCCGTCCAACCAATGGCTTTGCTAACCGGTGTCACAAATTTGACAACGGAGGGGTGAGGTCGGAAGATTGTGCGCGGTGACCTGGAATCGCACTCCCTGGAAAATGGCAGACAGGGAGGCGAAAGTGGGCAATTAAAAAAATCCCACTGAAAACCCTGCTCCCCACCAATGGTAATGGCCAGAGCAGCACACCACTACACAGATGGGCGAGTGGGATTTCTGGTTGTCCCAAAACCCTCAGCCCATGACTCAAAGGCCCTATAAATACCCCAACCAAGGAAGCTCAGGGGGTTGGCCTTCAGATTCTCCCTCTGCGCGAGAAAACTCTTTTGAAATTCTCTCTGATTCTTCAAGATCCTTAACTGACCTCCCCACCTGAAACCAGTGACTTGCCCTAGTCATCACAAAAGGACTCCTTAGTTCGAAAAAGGGTTTGAAGTTTTCTTTTCTCACTAACACAAAGTCACTGCTCTCACACCGTCCGTATCCCGAACGTACCTCGTCACCACAGAGCTGATTCCACTCCAACTCCCATACGTTGTCAATCCTTGTCACTGCTCAACAGCGTTCACTCCGGATCAACCTCCCACAACACCGGTCGCGACCTTCAGATCTCCAGTTCGGGTCCAACTCCGGTTCATTGTCCCTGCCAGCGTACGGGTTCGAAATCAGTCCGACACCGTCACTGTGCTCAACCTCTCACGTCGGTTCATAGCTCGTCATACCGGTTCCACTCCATTCCTTAGTTCTTTTGCTGTTAGTTCCCTTTTTTTGTTTTACTTTCCTGTGAGTTTACTGCTTGTTGATTGTAGTTGTCTGCGTACCTTTAGTTTACGCTGTTAATAGTTTTTACCCTTTTCCATAATAAGTTGACATAATAAAAAACAGTTTTGTAAAAAAACAGTGTCGTACGGGAGCACTCCTGTCTACACAACCCTCTTAGGATTCGTGCACGTGCGAAGAATTTCGCTTTGTATGAATTCCCCTCTTTAATGATATCCATCAACATCTTTTAAATCCCTCTCTAAAATAGCAATATTCAGAACTACGTAACCCTGATTTCTTGATAACTCAAGAATACGTAGGAGCGGGACTTTAACTCCTGTCGGGCCCATCTTTCTTATTTCCTTTTTTTTTCTGTTGTTGATTTACTGCTTTACTTTTTATATTTCCTTCATAAACTTCCCTTTTTTAGTCACTTCCGTGAAAATCAATTTAGACGTGACGTCTTGTTGGTTTCCCCATAGTTTTGTGCCCAAGCCTCGCCATAATTTCATAGGGAAGGGGTACTTAGGACAAGACGTCCCGCTTATCCCTTTCCTATCCCTATCCTTTTATTCTAGGATGTCCAATTTAGACGCGACGTCTTGATGGCATCCTCTCACCCCTCTGTCTCATATCGAAGTCGAGCTTAATTCGGACAAGAACGTCCCATTAACCTCGCTTTGGCCTTCTATGTCTGTACAGTCCTTTCCTCCATTCTATCATTTTTCAAAATAAAAGGGAAGAAACCATGTTTTATTTAAAGCTATTTATGTCGTGCTTTCAGTCTTGGTACTGTCTTTGACAGGCGATGTAGGGTGCTAATACCTTCCCTACTCGTAACCGACTCCCGAACTTAAATCTCATTTTTTTAACCAGTGCCCTCCTTGAATTTAGTTTTTTCCAATGTTTTTCCCTATAAAAAAAAAACGTTGGTGGCGACTCCCTGTTACATATATTTTTTTTTCTCGTTCGCCGCGCCGTCGCGATCCAGGTTGCGACAGATGGCGACTCCGCTGGGGAATTACTTAAGAGAGTCAGGCCAGTTTGATTGAAAGCGCATGTTCTTTTTATATAGCCTTTGTTATCTCGGATTTCTTCCCATTGTCTTATTTTCTATTGACTGACGTGAATGTTTGTTTTTGTTTTAATCGTCTTGTTATTTGTTTCGGTGTCTATGTTTTGCATGTTTATTGAACCCTAGGGTAGGAGACCATGTTACTTTTCCGCAAACATTGAACCCTAGGGTAGACGACTTTGTATATTTGTTCTGTGTTTGTTCTTTGTGCAGAATGGGTAAGGTATAAGGTATGGACTGCCCTTCCACACACTACACTCACAATTATTTGCACACACTTATGAGTGGCGCCCTATACCCGGGCCCCAAATGAAGCTTAAGTTAGGAGGGGTTGGTAACGGAATCGTATGGGATGTACTTCCTATCCGGTATTCGTGAGAACCTCAACCAGAGTTCGACCTCTTATGATATACGCACTTAGTGAATTCCTCACTGTTTGCGTCCATGTCATGATTAGGATCTTGGCTCTGGTGACCTTCTAGATGTCTAGCGGAAGCCACCCAATGTGAGAAATCCACTGTTAGATAAGCTATAGGTCCCAGAAAAGACTTTCAGAGAAAACCCTGACTTAAGGCACAAAAGGGCAGACTTTACCTTGTCTCATTCTCACTTTCCCTTTAAATCCAAATTGATGAATTGCTTACGTGTTCAAAGGGTTACTTTATTCCAAACAAAGGGTGAATCATTTTTCTTTTTCAAAAAAAAAATAGTAATCCTTTAACAAATAAGCAATTCCCTCACTTTTTGTGTACTTATGAGTCCTGGGTTATAGACCTTCCCAATCGTCAAAATGAAAACAAAATTCTATTCAAGCAGATGTGGATGAAGTTGGGAAGATCCATAACCCGTGCGACTTTAGTTTCACATGAGTTTTGCCGACCGCTACTTCTCAAACTGAAAATGTTTTCCAATAAATTGATGAAGAAGTAGTGATTCACAAAACATGGCAGTAACTGATTTCTTTCTCCCTCTCATTGCTCTTGCAGGAAGCTGTTTGGAATTTAGCGGGTACCTTTGAGCAATATGGAAATTAACATGAGATCTGATAGTTGTGACACAAATGTGACCGAATTAAGGAAAGTATTGCACCTTAAGGCCAAGAAGATTGACATGGGTAGTCTGCAAACAATGGGGAGAAAATTAAGCCTGACACAGAAAATGGCTTTTACAAGAAAGTATGGAAAGATTCTGAAGTTGTTAGAAGTGGAAGTGCAAACTGAGGCGATCACTGCCTTAGCACAGTTCTATGACCCACCTCTCAGATGTTTCACGTTTAGAGACTTTCAGTTGGCCCCATCTATTAAAGAATTTGAACAAATCTTGGGGATGCCTTTGGAAGGACAGATACCTTATCGTCATCTTGACCATCATGCGACTATCGCTTCCATCGCCCGTGTTCTGAAGATCCGTCCTGACACCTTAAGGGATGCACAACTAAATAGAAATCAGATCCCCGGATTCACTCGGGAATTTCTCGAGAAACATATGCAGGTCCTGGCAGAAAAGGAAGATTGGGAAGCCTTTATGGATGCTCTAGCTATTACCATCTATGGTGTTGTGTTGTTCCCCAACATTGATAATTATGTGGATTATGATGCTATCGCCGTATTCCTAGCTCGCAAGCACAGGCTTGAGAATCCTGTCACGGCTGTGTTGGCAAATGTGTACTGCACCATGGATTTCTGTCACACACAAGGTGGAAAAAGGGTTGTTTGTTGTCTACCTGTTTTGTATGTATGGCTCACATCACACGTTTTCCACCAAGTTTGTAGGGCCGAATGTCCGGTTTCTGATCTGAAGCTATGTCAGTTGACAGTGAAAAGTGGGCGCGAGTGGGCCAATCACCTCATAGGGCTCACAGCTGAGAAAGTTAGGTGGTATCCCCAATGGTTGGAAGTTGAATCAATTGTTCATCACTGTGGAAATTACCCAAATGTTCCCCTTATTGGTACGCAAGGATGTATCAACTATAATCCCATCATAGCCAAGCGTCAGCTAGCTTATCCTTTGCTTGGACCACCTGATGAAGAGTCTCTCATTCCTTTCGTCTCATATTACTCGAAAGGAAGCTGTGTCCTTGTTATTCGGGATATAGCGAATGCATGGAAGAAAGTCCACCGAAAGGGAAGAGAGCTGGGGGCCTGAAGCCATGATGTCAGAGGAGAATATTATGAGTGGATCTTGAATAGGGTCTCTATTGTTAAATTACCCTTCAGGAGTCCCCCTCGTCTCCAGGAAAATCCTCCTGCCCCTTCACCTGTTGCGGAGGATGAAGCAACCAAGGCGCTAAAGACCAAAATAGAAGAGTTAGCTGCCAGGAACAAGAAGCTAGAGGAAGACTTATTGAGATGTCAGCAAGAATACACCCTCCAGAAAAGGGAGAACCTGGAGAACAAGCAAGCTGTTGAAGAGATCAGGAAGAAACGAAAGATTGATGAGAGCTACATGATAAAACAAGACCAATGTCTTCAAGCGGCCAATTCTCAACTAAAAATGAAGAACAAGCAAAGTGATACCATCCTGGCTGAGAAACGTCTTCTGAAAGATATGCTGGCACAATCAAAAGAAAATGAGCAGAATATCATGGTACAAAAAGAGCTCCTACAGACACAAGTCCACAAATTGGAACAACAGCTCAATGAAATGAAAAAGGCTTGCGAACAAGAGATAAGTGGGGAACGACAACGCACCGTAAACATTGAGCAAGATTGTCAAGAGACCATACGCCTCTTAGAAGCTGAACAAAACGAAACCATTCACTTATGGATGGATCGTTTTGCTAAGTTGGCGTACCGGGCCAACGGGGCTCTAGAAGATCTCCCATTTTTGCTCAAACAAGCGGAAGGAATTGCTAACCCGGTCAACACTCCTAGGGAAATTGCCACGTTCTTAGACTACTGCAGAGGACGAATTTGTAAAATGAGGGAAATGATTGCCCGAGCTAGGGATGGCTGATTTATTTTCCGCTTTGTAACTTGGCACTTTATGGCAATAATGTACTCTTTTCGAAATAATGGATTCCTTTGTCTTCACAACTATCTCATGATAATTTCCATTCAATGCTTTACTTAGTACTTTTGAACGTGACGTTCTGAGGAACAGTCGAAGGATCCGTCAAGTTCCAACATCGCTTCCCGCGTAACCTCGTTCCACTTAATTTTTTCTCTAATTTGCTTATCTTTTCTAAATTTTCTTTTGTGTTTCTTTCTAAAGACATTACGGGTAAACATTCTTACGGGACCAGACTCAGGAAGAAACTCATGGCTGACATAGAACAAGAAAATGAGAATTTGAAGGCTGAGCTCACCTGGTCAGGAACTGAACAACTGGGAGGTCATAGAATTCCCCACGATTTGTACCATTTCATCAAAGTAATCATGTTTTCTGTTCGATCCTGTAGCTATGCTTCGGGATCTCCTTTTGTAACAATAAAAACTTGTTCGTTTGTTTAATAATAAATGCCGTCAGTTTCCAAATAGCTTGATCTGTTTAGTAACCTATTATTTAAACCTTTCTCTTGCTTGTTTTCCTTTTCATTTGCTATGATACACTGAAAATGCAGATCCGAAAGCGATTCATCTGAGAATAGTGAGGATTCGGTCTTATTTCACGATTTTGACTGTCTAACTGATGGCGCCAATGAGGAATATGATGAAGACTACGATCCCTCGCCTGAGTTAACCCGGTTATTGGAACAAGAGGATAAGGAAATTCTGCCCTACTTAGAGATAGCCGAGGTTATCGATTTGGGAATTGGAGGAGTTAAAAAGGAAGTCAAAATTGGTACCTCGTTAAGTAAAGAACAGAGGCAGGAACTGATTGGGTTGTTGAGAGAGTTCAGCGATGTTTTCGCCTGGTCTTACCAAGATATGCCAGGACTGGACAATAGCATTGTCGAACATAGGCTACCATTAAAACCTGAATGTCCGCCAGTAAAGCAGAAGCTGCGACGTATGAAACCTGAGATGCTTTTGAAAATCAAGGAAGAAGTCAAGAAACAATTTGATGCCGGGTTCTTAGCCGTGGCAAAATACCCACAGTGGGTAGCAAATATCGTCCCGGTCCCGAAAAAGGATGGCAAAGTACGAATGTGTGTGGACTATCGCGATTTGAACAGGGCTAGCCCCAAGGATGATTTTCCCCTGCCTCAGATTGATGTTCTGGTCGACAATACCGCACAACATACGATCTTTTCATTCATGGACGGTTTCTCCGGATACAATCAAATTAAGATGGCGCCCGAGGATATGGAAAAAACCACATTTGTCACCTTGTGGGGAACTTTCTGTTATAAGGTGATGTCTTTTGGTCTAAAGAATGCCGGAGCAACTTACCAAAGGGCCATGGTAACCCTTTTCCATGACATGATGCACAAGGAGGTGGAGGTTTACGTCGATGATATTATTGCCAAGTCTAAAACAGATGAAGGACATATGGAAGACCTAAGAAAACTCTTCGAAAGGCTGAGGAAATTCAAGCTTAGGTTGAACCCAGCCAAGTGCACCTTCGGCGCAAGATCCAGGAAATTACTGGGATTCATAGTAAGCAAGAGGGGCATAGAGGTTGACCCTGACAAAGTTAAAGCCATTCTTGACATGCCTCCTCCCCATACAGAAAAGGAAGTTAGAGGTTTCCTAGGGAGATTAAATTACATCGCTCGCTTCATCTCACAGTTGACGGCAACATGCGAGCCAATTTTCAAGCTGCTCCGTAAGAACCAACCAGTTCAATGGAACGAGGATTGTCAAAAGGCTTTTGAAAAGATAAAGCAGTACTTACAGAACCCGCCAGTTTTGATCCCACCTATCCCGGGAAGACCACTCATTTTATACCTTACAGTGTTAGATGAATCCATGGGTTGTGTGTTGGGGCAACATGATGAGACTGGGAAGAAAGAGCATGCCATTTATTATCTAAGCAAGAAGTTCACTGACTGCGAGATGAGGTATTCTGCTCTGGAAAGGACCTGTTGTGCGTTAGCATGGGCAGCCCGACGTTTGAGACAATACATGATAAACCACACTACTTGGCTAGTTTCCAAAATGGACCCTGTCAAATATATCTTTGAAAAACCTGCCTTAACCGGGAGGATTGCTCGATGGCAGGTCCTGCTAACTGAGTACGATATAGTCTATGTCACTCAGAAGGCTATAAAAGGAAGTGTTCTGGCTGACTACCTAGCTCATCAACCCATAAGAGATTATCAGCCCATGCAGTTTGACTTCCCGGACGAAGATATCATGGCCCTGATTGATGAAGAAGGAACCCAAAAGGATAAATGGACCCTAAGGTTTGATGGTGCTTCTAACGCACTAGGACACGGAATCGGAGCAATCCTCATTTCACCTGACAGAGAACTTATCCCCGTTTGTGCTCGATTATGTTTTGATTGCACCAATAACATCGCTGAGTACGAGGCGTGTTCTCTGGGAATCCAAGCAGCGTTAGATGCCAAAGTGAAGAAATTGGAAGTATACGGGGATTCTGCCTTGGTCATTCACCAACTAAAAGGAGAGTGGGAGACTAGAGACAGCAAATTAATTCCCTATCAAACTCGCATCAAGGAGTTGATTAAGGAATTTGATGATGTTTCTTTTCACCATGTTCCCCGAGAGGACAACCAAATGGCTGATGCTTTGGCTACCCTAGCATCTATGTTCAAGGCGAGCAATGATTACGACATGCCTCTCATTGAAATAGTGCGGCACCACGAACCCGCATATTGCCAGATGATTGAAAGGGAGTCAGATGGGAAGCCTTGGTATTACGATATCAAGAGGTATGTCCGAAATCAAGAATATCCCGAAGGTGCTACAGAGAATGATAAGAGAACCCTGCGACGGCTCGCCATGGGTTTCTTCTTAAACGGTGATGTGCTTTATAAGAGAAACTACGACTCTATCCTTCTTCGTTGCATCGACACCGACGAGGCAAGTAAAATCATGAGAGATGTCCACGAGGGATGTTTTGGAACTCACACCAACGGGCACGCCATGTCGAGAAAGATCTTGAGGGCTGGTTACTACTGGATGACCATGGAGTCAGACTGTTTTGCCTATGTTCGTAAGTGTCACAAATGTCAGATATACGCGGACCATATTCACGCTTCACCGTCTTCCCTAAATGTCTTGTCAGCTCCCTGGCCCTTTTCAATGTGGGGTATGGACGTCATTGGACCCATCGAGCCAAGAGCCTCTAACGGTCATCGTTTCATTTTAGTCGCTATCGACTATTTCACGAAATGGGTAGAAGCTGCTTCGTACGCCAATGTGACAAGGAGTGTTGTGGTTAAATTTGTCAAGCGTGAACTGATATGCCGGTACGGTCTGTCGAGTCAGATCATCACTGATAATGGCATGAATTTGAATAACAAAATGATGAAGGAACTTTGTGAAGACTTCAAAATCCACCATCATAATTCCTCCCCGTATCGCCCTAAAATGAATGGGGCAGTCGAGGCAGCCAATAAAAACATCAAGAAGATTGTACAGAAAATGGTTGTGACCTACAGAGATTGGAGCGAAATGCTCCCCTTTGCTTTACATGGGTATCGTACCTCGGTCCGAACTTCAACTGGGGCAACTCCATTCTCCCTAGTTTATGGTATGGAAGCGGTCCTGCCTTTCGAAGTAGAGATCCCTTCTCTTCGAGTAATAATGGAGGCGGAATTAAAGGAAGCTGAATGGACCCAAGCTCGGCATGACCAGTTAAATCTGATTGATGAGAAGAGATTGGCGGCCCTTTGTCATGGACAGCTGTATCAAAAGCGTATGAAACGAGCGTTTGAAAAGAAGGTACGACCTCGACAATTCCGAGAAGGAGACCTAGTCCTCAAGAAAATCTTGCCAATCCAAAAGGACATCCGAGGGAAATGGACACCTAATTACGAAGGACCATACGTCGTGAAGAAGGCTTTCTCTGGAGGAGCTCTAATCCTTACCAACATGGATGGAGAGGATCTACCAATGCCTGTGAACGCCGACGCGGTGAAGAAATATTTTGCCTAAAAAAAAAAAAAAAAAAAAAAAGGGTGCTCACTAGGCTGAAAACCCATGGGGCAGCCTAGGCAAAAATTAGAGCTGCTTGATGAGTCGAAAACCCGGAAGGGCGACTCAGGTAGAATAAAAAGCTACAAGTTCAGGCATAAGGACGAGAACTCTTCAGAGAAGGAAAACTGGTCAGGCAGGCGTATCTTTGTCAAAAGTCATTTCCCAGAAGTAAAATCAGAGGACAGTCTCGAAGTCGTGAGGAAAGATCCGGATTCTTATCACTCGCGGGGAGTCGCTGGAGGGTTCAAAAGGCCTTCTTTCCCTCCCACCTTTATACATATGTTTTGTTACCTTTACCTTCGTTACCAGTGTACATACTTATATTCAATAATAAAATGAGCTTTCCCTTTCCTTCCCCTGAGTCAACGGCTGAATCTTATAAACGAACAAGTTTTTCTTAAGAGGAAATTTTTGAAATGAAAAGTGATGAAATGAAAAGTCGTGGTGAAGCAAAATGTATCCTGGCGTCAGACCTGGCCCGTGAGAAAGCATAACCAATTCTGTTAATTATGTTCCTGGAAGATAGAAATTGTCTCTATCTCATCCATGAGTTATCCTGAAAGCCTATCTTTCGAGAGAGGTCGCTCGAAATGTCGATTCTTTTGATTACTCTTGCTTCTAACCATCTGTTTTGAAGGGTGATGGAACTACGTCACACAGAAATGAAGAACCTGACACCAAGGATCCGGACCAGAAGTTTTCCCTAAGAGAAATTAGTAGATTGGCATCCCCAGTGAAATCACAATCGCCAAAGCTAGCACTTCCCAAGTTCTCACTCCCCAGCAGAACCATAATCATCAAAAAACTACACTCCCCAAATCCTTCCCCAGTGGGACTACACTTCCCGGTCAACCCAAACTGGGGCATCTCCCTGAGTTCGTTCTTTCATTCAAAGGGACAGTTCCCCAAGATTTCATCCAATCATGTCAAACTGGAGCATTTTTCCAGGTTTATTTTTCATTCAAGGGGCAGTCCCCTAACAACCTTCAGTCATATCAAACTGGGGGATCTCCCCAGATTCCCTTTCAAAGGTTGATTCCCTAACAGCATGTAGTCATACCAAACTGGGGGCATCTCCCCAGATCTCATTCTTTTTCCTTAGAAGGACAGTTCCCCGATAACCCCCAGGTTACTCTATCCCAACTCACCTAATACTTTCCCAGTGGTACCTTGAAGGTCACTAAGAAGAGTTATCCTTCCCCAGTGGAACTGTACTTCCTAAACAATTCCAACAGGAGCATCCCCCAGGCAGCTTCCCAAAAACTCGCAGTCAGGACAACCGAGGGGCAATCCCCCACCTTTACCTTTTGCAAACCAAGGGCCACACCCCACATTTATTTTCCTGGCAGTCAAGGGGCAATCCCCCACCTTTACCTTTTACAAACCAAGGGCCACACCCCACATTTATTTTCCTGTCAATCAAGGGGCAATTCCCCACCTTCACCTTTTGCAAACCAAGGGCCACACCCCACATTTATTTTCCTGCCAGTCAAGGGGCAATCCCCCACCTTTACCTTTTGCAAACCAAGGGCCACACCCCACCTTTATTTTCCTGTCAGTCAAGGGGCAATCCCCCACTTTTACCTTTTGCAAATCAAGGGCCACACCCCACATTTGTTTTCCTGTCAGTCAAGGGGCAATCCCCCACCTTTACCTTTTGCAAACCAAGGGCCACACCCCACATTTATTTTCCTGGCAGTCAAGGGGCAATCCCCCACCTTTACCTTTTACAAACCAAGGGCCACACCCCACATTATTTTCCTGTCAGTCAAGGGGCAATTCCCCACCTTCACCTTTTGCAAACCAAGGGCCACACCCCACATTTATTTTCCTGCCAGTCAAGGGGCAATCCCCCACCTTTACCTTTTGCAAACCAAGGGCCACACCCCACATTTATTTTCCTGCCAGTCAAGGGGCAATCCCCCACCTTTACCTTTTGCAAACCAAGGGCCACACCCCACATTTGTTTTCCTGTCGGTCAAGGGGCAATCCCCCACCTTTACCTTTTGCAAACCAAGGGCCACACCCCATATTATTTTCCTGTCAGTCAAGGGACAATTCCCCACCTTCACCTTTTGCAAACCAAGGGCCACACCCCACATTTATTTTCCTGCCAGTCAAGGGGCAATCCCCCACCTTTACCTTTTGCAAACCAAGGGCCACACCCCACCTTTATTTTCCTGTCGGTGAAGGGGCAATCCCCCACCTTTACTTTTCTGCAAACCAAGGGCCACACCCCAATTTATTTTCCTGTCAGTCAAGGGGCAATCCCCCACCTTTACCTTTCTGCAAACCAAGGGCCACACCCCAATTTATTTTCCTGTCAGTGAAGGGGCAATCCCCCACCTTTACTTTTCTGCAAACCAAGGGCCACACCCCAATTTATTTTCCTGTCAGTCAAGGGGCAATCCCCCACCTTTACCTTTCTGCAAACCAAGGGCCACACCCCAATTTATTTTCCTGTCAGTGAAGGGGCAATCCCCCACCTTTACTTTTCCACAAATCAAGGGCCACACCCCATATTTTATCTTCAGTCAAGGGGCAGTTCCCCGCTCTTACCTTCCTATCACCCACTGTATGAAAAAAAAAAAAAAAAAAAAAAAAGAACGGTGTTGATCCGACGTGAATACTAAGTGGAGGAGGTCCACTTTATTCTAAGACATGATGACCCAAAGGACGATGTTATGACCCCCAAGGTCGAATGAGGGAGACCCTGTCAAGTTGCGAGAGACCGTGTCCCAATGGTTTCACCTCTTACTACTTCGAGGCGTAACAAACGGTGTCATGAAACCCACCTCGGATAGAATTGGGTTGCTGCCAAGACCGATGTCAGGTCAACTACAACGAAGGTTCAAAGGTTAATCGAAGTTGTGGACGGGGTGGCCATGATACACCGATCCGATGTTCTATGCTTCGCAAAAGACCGAATTAAGTCCATGTCCCAAGTTGATGATTAGACGGTGTTACTTCAAGTCATACCGGTCACAAGAAAAAGATACTTAGAAATATTTTGAAAGAAAAGAGAAGACAAGCTGATGGATGAAAATTGCATTACATTAATAAAGGGCACTGAGGCCATTACAGAATTAAAACTCCGGAGCCCATCCCGGAACAAGGCTAAGAAAAAAAGAAAAAATCAAGAGTTGGGTGCTGGAGAGTCCGGTCTAGCAGAGGCTGTCCTCTCAGATTCCTCCGACACCGTCTTCAGTTCCATGCTTTGGCCTTCGGGGAGAGGCATCAGTTCGTAAGGAATATCCTCAGGTTCCGAAGCCTGACCCCGGTCCATAGCATATAGGTGGCCACCATGAAATTCATAGTAGACACCTATACCGTTCAGGTTAAGTTGAACAGCGGAATTCCGGTGTACAACCTGGCGAACGGCAGAACTGAAGGCAACATCGGCCAGTACCGAAAATTCAGCCATCTGCTCCTCGGCTTCCATCCGCTCCTTCGCTTGCTCTTCCTGCACATCGGCGAGCTTCCCAGATAGTTCTTTATTTTTCTTGTCCACCTCGGCCTTTGCAGCCTTGGCTTCATCCAGTTCGGTCCGGAGAGCTTTGAGAGCGTCCTCTGAAGCTTTAGCCTTAGCCTCAGCAGCATCTGCCCTCTTGGCAGCCGATGTGTAGGCAGCAGTGAGTTCGGACAGATCCTCCTTGCTCTTAGTCAGCTCCTGCTCCTTCTCGGCCAAAGCAGTCTGAGCCTCGACTCTCAAGGCCTCAGCTTTCTTCATCCGGTCTAGGCATTCCTTAGCCTCGATACCGGAATAGTAAGAGCGGCCTAAAGAGCTGAGGACCCCGGCTGCCTCAACCAAATTAAAAATAGCAGCTTCAGCAGCAGTCTGAGCTTCAGAAGCAGGAAGATCGGCCTTAAGCTTGAAGGGGATGTGGACCCGAGCCGGTGTCCCTCCAACGTACTCTAGAAAGTCCGAAAGGCGGGAGTTGACGACGATGTCGTCGGGTTGAGACCGGACCGGAGAAATATTTACAGGACCGGCCTCCTCCTCCCTTGGTACCTCCACCTCGGCCATAACCGTTGGAGCCTTGCGTTTTTTCGGCTTGGAGGTTGAGCCGATGTTGGACTTCCTTTTAGCTGGGGTCCTTTCAGCCGGTCCCAGAGTCATTGCCTCAATGTTTTCTGCCGGTATGCTCACCACTTTGGCCGGCGTGCGACGAGGAGTCACCCTATTCTCCTGTGCAGCAGCAGCAGCGTTTCGGGCTTCGGCAGCCTCCCTCAGTTTCCTGAGGATGTCTATCCGAGCCATCTCGCCTGGAAGGAAAAAAAGAGACAATGTTAATACCGGTGTGAATATATAATGGAAAAGGGTAAAGTTAAATAATATCTACCAAGGTAAGCATCCCGGCCGGACTCCGTCCCCAAAAGCCTCTTGCAGGAGAACTTGGCAATGGCCGAATAACCCTTCAGAGCGTCCAGGACTTTCTTGGACTCGGTTGACAAGTTACTCTCACTGACGATGTAGGCATTGCTTGTCAGGAGAAAGTGTTCATGAGTCCAACCGGTGTAAAACTTTCTAGAAAAATCAGAATTCTCCCAGAACACCGGCCTACCAGCATTGACCTCGACTTTGACATAGGAGTGTTTGAAACTGACCCTGTCCGTCTTGGCCGATTCGGTGTAACTTTCGAAGTTAACCACCTTTGAGTCGCAGCGGAGGTTGATGAAGCCTAGACCCCCTCCAGAATTACCCCGGCGCATCACCCTGCAATAGGTAAAAAAGAGGGCCACTGTGGGGACGAAGTGGAAGTACTCCCCAAGCACTTCCAAGGACCTTACCAAACCCCAGCCATTGGGATGAAGTTGGCTAGGGGCGCAGTCAAGAAACCGGAGTACCCCCATCTCAAACTCCGTCAATGGAAAGCGGACGCCGATCTTGGAGAAGACCATCTCATACATAAAGAGGTTCCTTGACCCCGGTTGATGGCAGATCCTGTCCGAGGTTAGGGGGCAGAATACAGTAAAGTCGTTTTCATGCCCCACATCAGCATGGACAACGACATCTTCGATGGTGACATCGGCAGCGTCTTCAGCATACCGGGAGACAATCGTCTTTGGGTCTTCATGAACCCAGAAGTAAGGATCTCTGGCCTTCTCAGCTAGCCAGTTGATCCGGTGTGCCAAGACATTTGTCTCAATAGGGTCGGTAATCACAGCAACACCGGTGGAGGAATTTTCAGAAGCCATTCGGACGGTATGGCGAAGAAAGGGAATACAACTGTAAAAGGCCACATCGTCAGTAAGATATAAATCGGCACTGCTTCCCCCTTCACTAGCAGCGCCAAAGTTAAACGAGGAGCCTGACGATGTGTCAAACCCCTCTGTTTCCCACAAAGGCAATTCGGAGAAACGATGCCCTGATGAGACGAACCGATGTAAAGCTCCCGAAGTTGCCCCACTTTGGTGACTCGGACCTCGGCTCGAAACTCCACCCGGCTGACGCCGGGATGTAATTGAAGGAGGACCGGACAGGACCTCAATGGAGTCATTACTCGAACCGGTGTCCCCCATGACCTATCTACGAAATTAAAGTGAAGTTTGGGATGGCTACCTGCTGAGGCGATGCGTGCAGTTCTTTTAGTGCGAGCCAGGTCGTAACACCGGAGGAAAAGCTTGAACGTCGGAGGAGAACTTTGAACACCGGAGGGGTTGAACGTCGGAGAGACAGCACTTCAGTATCAAGAAAGGAGTGAAAATGATGGATCCCCGAAGTTGCTTTTATAGAGGGAGGAGCGGAGATCCAGAACCTTCCGCATTCCGGCCCATGGCCCATTAAAAAGGGCCGACTTTTGGCATTCCGGCCCAATGGCGCGAATTTTAAATTTTGAAAGAGCCAGTTAGCTGGTGACACGTGGAAATGCCCAATCACCCAGTGACGTGGACCACATTTGAGACACGTCAGCTGTTTAAAATGCCACATCATTAAGCCCCACACCGGATTTTGGTCTTGCTTAACCCCTACATCGGTGTTCATATCTTTACTCCCCTTTCACCTCGGAAATTTACATTTCTCTTGTGAAAGAGAGTAAAGAGGGGCATCTGTGAACACCTCTTTTGGTCCGGCCCAAATTGTTATGACACCGGACTCATCCTTGAAATCGGGAACACCGGACAAGGCCTAAGTTAACACCGCACCTCAACTCCGTCCATGAGTCCTCATCTTAACACTCCGCCCATGAGTCCTCAATACTCCGCCCATGAGTCCTCAACACTCCGCCCATGAGTCCTCAACACTTCGCCAACCGCCCTCATTTGCACTCCGCCCCCATGAACGGTGTGGAACTCCGCCTCTTCACACACCGTCCCATAAACGGTGTGGCACTCCGCCCTCTTCACACAACGTTCCACAGGGTGTTAGCCAACATCAACTCCGCCCAAACGTTCGTCCTCACCTCAGGAGTACCTTAAACGGCCGATGTCGCGGATCTGACAACAAAAGACGAGGCGAGTCCGGCCTAAGTAAGACGATCTCATGGTTTGACCGAGGTCAAAATGGGCACACCGGCTGGTAGTAGATCCGGACCAGGAAGGAGAACATCGGCCCCTGTGATTACATTGAAAGATTCAGCCGGTGTGAAGACACATGCAATGGTTCTTAAGGCCCCACATCGGATCAGTGGAGACTCCGTCCAACCAATGGCTTTGCTAACCGGTGTCACAAATTTGACAACGGAGGGGTGAGGTCGGAAGATTGTGCGCGGTGACCTGGAATCGCACTCCCTGGAAAATGGCAGACAGGGAGGCGAAAGTGGGCAATTAAAAAAATCCCACTGAAAACCCTGCTCCCCACCAATGGTAATGGCCAGAGCAGCACACCACTACACAGATGGGCGAGTGGGATTTCTGGTTGTCCCAAAACCCTCAGCCCATGACTCAAAGGCCCTATAAATGCCCCAACCAAGGAAGCTCAGGGGGTTGGCCTTCAGATTCTCCCTCTGCGCGAGAAAACTCTTTTGAAATTCTCTCTGATTCTTCAAGATCCTTAACTGACCTCCCCACCTGAAACCAGTGACTTGCCCTAGTCATCACAAAAGGACTCCTTAGTTCGAAAAAGGGTTTGAAGTTTTCTTTTCTCACTAACACAAAGTCACTGCTCTCACACCGTCCGTATCCCGAACGTACCTCATCACCACAGAGCTGATTCCACTCCAACTCCCATACGTTGTCAATCCTTGTCACTGCTCAACAGCGTTCACTCCGGATCAACCTCCCACAACACCGGTCGCGACCTTCAGATCTCCAGTTCGGGTCCAACTCCGGTTCATTGTCCCTGCCAGCGTACGGGTTCGAAATCAGTCCGACACCGTCACTGTGCTCAACCTCTCATGTCGGTTCATAGCTCGTCATACCGGTTCCACTCCATTCCTTAGTTCTTTTGCTGTTAGTTCCCTTTTTTTGTTTTACTTTCCTGTGAGTTTACTGCTTGTTGATTGTAGTTGTTTGCGTACCTTTAGTTTACGCTGTTAATAGTTTTTACCCTTTTCCATAATAAGTTGACATAATAAAAAACAGTTTTGTAAAAAAATAGTGTCGTACGGGAGCACTCCTGTCTACACAACCCTCTTAGGATTCGTGCACGTGCGAAGAATTTCGCTTTGTATGAATTCCCCTCTTTAATGATATCCATCAACATCTTTTAAATCCCTCTCTAAAATAGCAATATTCAGAACTACGTAACCCTGATTTCTTGATAACTCAAGAATACGTAGGAGCGGGACTTTAACTCCTGTCGGGCCCATCTTTCTTATTTCCTTTTTTTTTCTGTTGTTGATTTACTGCTTTACTTTTTATATTTCCTTCATAAACTTCCCTTTTTTAGTCACTTCCGTGAAAATCAATTTAGACGTGACGTCTTGTTGGTTTCCCCATAGTTTTGTGCCCAAGCCTCGCCATAATTTCATAGGGAAGGGGTACTTAGGACAAGACGTCCCGCTTATCCCTTTCCTATCCCTATCCTTTTATTCTAGGATGTCCAATTTAGACGCGACGTCTTGATGGCATCCTCTCACCCCTCTGTCTCATATCGAAGTCGAGCTTAATTCGGACAAGAACGTCCCATTAACCTCGCTTTGGCCTTCTATGTCTGTACAGTCCTTTCCTCCATTCTATCATTTTTCAAAATAAAAGGGAAGAAACCATGTTTTATTTAAAGCTATTTATGTCGTGCTTTCAGTCTTGGTACTGTCTTTGACAGGCGATGTAGGGTGCTAATACCTTCCCTACTCGTAACCGACTCCCGAACTTAAATCTCATTTTTTTAACCAGTGCCCTCCTTGAATTTAGTTTTTTCCAATGTTTTTCCCTATAAAAAAAAAAAAACGTTGGTGGCGACTCCCTGTTACATATATTTTTTTTTCTCGTTCGCCGCGCCGTCGCGATCCAGGTTGCGACAGTGTATATTGATGATATTATTGCTAAGACCCCGGAAGGAGGAGATCATGTTGAAGATCTACGCCTCATTTTTCAACGCCTACAACAATACGACATGAGACTCAACCCATTAAAGTGTACATTTGCTGTCCCTGGGGGCAGATTTCTGGGTTTCATGCTAACACAAAGAGATGAAGCTTTGGCAGTAGCTCTGGTCAAGGAAACGACTGAAGGCCAACGACCGGTGTATTTCACTGGTAAAACATTGCATGGTGCAGAGTGCCGTTATCAGAAGATTAAAAAGGCAGCACTTGCAGTTGTTTGGGCTTCACGACGCCTAAGACCATACTTCCATGCCCATCCTATCCTAATTTGCACAGACTTGCCACTCCGTACTATACTATTCAAACCAGACCTAGCTGGAAGAATGATCAAATGGGCCGTAGAACTCTCTGAATTTGACATATCCTATGAACCAAGAACTGCTATCAAGGCACAAGTCCTAGCAGATTTCGTAGTTGAGTTAACAGGTTCTAGCCCAGTTGCAGATCACTCACACTGGACGGTATACGTAGATGGGTCTTCCAATAGCAAAGGATGTGGAGCAGGAATTATTGTGGAAAGTGATGACGGGGTACACCTTGAAATTTCACTGCACTTTACCTTCACTACGTCTAACAA
This sequence comes from Clitoria ternatea, assembly GCA_037962975.1. NCBI lineage: Eukaryota > Viridiplantae > Streptophyta > Magnoliopsida > Fabales > Fabaceae > Clitoria > Clitoria ternatea. Next base: position 75,890,344 of record CM075675.1, read on the forward strand.
TCAGGCGGAGTAAGAAGCCTGCTTGGCCGGACTCAGAGCAGCACAAGATATTGGGGCCAAAACTGTCACCCTATGCAGTGATTCTCAATTAGTAATCTCACAAATTCTTGGTGAGTATCAGGCTAAAGAACCTCTGCTACAACAATATCTAGACTGCGTCAATGACTTAAAGCAGCGCTTCGATGAAGTCACTTTCAAGCATGTACCCCGTGAAGAAAATACACGTGCTGATATCCTCTCCAGGTTGGCTAGCACAAAGAAGGCAGGATGCATAACTACGGTTGTACAAAGTACCTTGGCGGAGCCAAGCATTTCCTTTCTTTCCTCAGCATATATGATTAAAAGCCACTCTTTTGATGATAATTCCTGGGTAGCACCGATAGTTCGTTACCTTGTTAATGGACAATTACCCACGGATGATCTTGAGCGACGAAAACTAAAGAAAGAAGCACCTTACTATACACTCCTAGACGGACAGTTATACCGCCGAGGAATCTCTGTTCCTTACTTAATATGCATAAACAAAAATGAGGTGCAAGCTGTGTTAGAAGAAGTCTATGAAGGGCAATGTGGACACCATCCAGGGGCATGTAGTCTTATACGGAAAATACTCAGGGCGGGGTACTGGTGGCCCACCCTGAAGCATGACTCCGCCTCGTATGTTCAAAAGTGCGATCAATGTCAACGATTCGTAAATCTCCACCATACTCCGACGGAAGAAATGTCATCATCAATAACGCCTTGGCCTTTATATCAATGGGGCATGGATATCTTGGGTCCATTCCCAACTGCGCCCGGCGGTATCAAATACTTGATAGTTGGTGTTGATTACTTCACCAAATGGATTGAAGCAGAGGCAGTGGTGCATATTACATCAGCCAGGACTCGCAGATTCGTATATGAAAATATCATTGCACGTTTCGGAGTCCCTGGACGCATAGTCACTGATAATGGCACCCAATTCACAGATCGTAAGTTCACTGAACTTCTGGAAAATCTCAGCATTACGCAGATTTTCTCTTCTGTGGAACACCCTCAAACCAATGGCCAAGCTGAAGTTGCCAACAGAGAAATCTTGAAAGGCCTTAAGAAACGCCTTGGTGAAGCAAAGGGAGATTGGGCAAATCAATTATGCCACGTTCTATGGGCATATAGAACAACCCCTCACTCCACCACAAATGAATCTCCATATCGGCTGACATATGGAGTCGAAGCTATTATTCCCATTGAATTGGCAGCCCCATCAGCTCGAGTCCTCCATTTCAACAGAACCTCGCCCATGAACTCGAGGTCTTGGCGGAGTTCAGAGAGGAAGCCTTTGTAAGGGACCAAGCTGTTAAAGCAAAGGCCGCCAAACGGTATAACATACGTGTTTCTGAACGCCGTTTCAAAGAAGGAGATTTGGTCTTGAGAAGGGCCAATATCAGTAACAAATTTGCACACCAAGGCAAATTGGCACCAACATGGGAAGGTCCATACCAAGTCGTCAAAATTCTGGGCAAAGGCACATACCGCCTAGAAAACTTAGATGGTACTCCGGTCAGGAATAAATGGAACATTTTAAATTTATGCATATATTACAGCTAGTTGGGTAATACGGTATGATCTCTCTCCTAACTTAAGGTTCTTCCCAAATGGGCTTTCCTTGAAAAGGTTCTAATGAGACATATCCCAACTCAGCTCTTTATGTAGTTCCATCATTAATAAAATGCCTTCCTACATTCAATCTTCATTCTAATTTTCAGTTAATTATCCATGGCAGAACTTGTTCCCATGTAGATAAGACACCGGCTCCAACAATTGAAGCATAATGGCACACCTCTTTATTCCATAAAGAACATCCAATGTGCAACAAAGCTTCACAAACGGAGTCAAAAAACTCCTTGGGGGAAAGGATTGGTGTCACAGCTATATGCTGCACCATACCGACCCTAAGGTCCAAAAAACTCCTTGGGGGGAAAGGATTGGTGTCACAGCTATATGCTGCACCATACCGACCCCAAGGTCCTGCAGGCTTCCTGTGGAAAGAATTGGTGTCACAGCTATATGCTGCACCATATCGACCCCGAGTTCTTGCAGGCTTCTTGCAGAAAGAATTGGTGTCACAGCTATATGCTGCACCATACTAGCTCCGAGGTCCAGCCAAATTCCTGCAGAAAGGATTGGTGTCACAGCTATATGCTGTACCATACCAACCCTGGATTCAATAATTTTCACTTGATCAGGAGATACACTCCAATTCAAATTCAAAGGGATGAACGCTCCATCCAAAACTTGACTCCGCCTAACAGCCAATGTTTTACGGAGTACATAATTAACAAACTCAAAGCACTATCAACAAGTCCAAGTAAGTATAACACTTGCGAAAATTGTGCTTCATTGAAATTCCTAAGAGGCTACTACGTCTCATTATTGAATTCACTTCAATGAAATTCTTAAGAGGCGACTCCGCCTCCTTACAGAATTTACTTCATTGAAATTCCTAAGAGGCTACTACGCCTCATTATTAAATTTACTTCATTGAAATTCTTAAGAGGCTACTCTGCCTCCTTACAGAATTCACTTCAATGAAATTCCTAAGAGGCTACTACGCCTCATTATTGAATTTACTTCATTGAAATTCTTAAGAGGCTACTCCGCCTCCTTACAAAATTCACTTCAATGAAATTCCTAAGAGGCTACTACGCCTCATTATTGAATTTACGTCATTGAAATTCTTAAGAGGCTACTCCGCCTCCTTACAAAATTCACTTCATTGAAATTCCTAAGAGGCTACTACGCCTCATTATTGAATTTACTTCATTGAAATTCTTAAGAGGCTACTCCGCCTCCTTACAGAATTCACTTCAATGAAATTCCTAAGAGGCTACTACGCCTCATTATTGAATTTACTTCATTGAAATTCTTAAGAGGCTACTCCGCCTCCTTACAGAATTCACTTCAATGAAATTCCTAAGAGGCTACTATGCCTCATTATTGAATTTACTTCATTGAAATTCTTAAGAGGCTACTCCGCCTCCTTGTAGAATTCACTTCAATGAAATTCCTAAGAGGCTACTACGCCTTATTATTGAATTTACTTCATTGAAATTCTTAAGAGGCTACTCCGCCTCCTTACAGAATTCACTTCATTGAAATTCCTAAGAGGCTACTATGCCTCATTATTGAATTTACTTCATTGAAATTCTTAAGAGGCTACTCCGCCTCCTTACAGAATTCACTTCAATGAAATTCCTAAGAGGCTACTACGCCTCATTATTGAATTTACTTCATTGAAATTCTTAAGAGGCTACTCCGCCTCCTTACAGAATTCACTTCAATGAAATTCCTAAGAGGCTACTACGCCTCATTATTGAATTTACTTTATTGAAATTCTTAAGAGGCTACTCCGCCTCCTTACAGAATTCACTTCAATGAAATTCCTAAGAGGCTACTACGCCTCATTATTGAATTTACTTCAATGAAATTCTCAAGAGGCTACTCCGCCTCATTACTGAATTTACTTCATTGAAATTCCTTAGAGGCTATCCCGCCTCATTGCTGAATTTTACTTCACCAAATTCCTAAAGGGGTTATTCCGCCTCATTATACTTAGTCATATTTCATTAAGTCCTCAAATGATTACGCTGCCTTCTTAATATCATTTTACAAGGCATAAATCCGACGGACTCACACAGTGTTTATATGAACAAGTATTGATTTATAGAAAATACGCTTCATTAAATATTGTCAAAGATTGAAAAGGGTCCAGAGCCTATCCTGGAACAAGGCAATATTATTAAAATGCAAAAAACAAAATTTGCAAAAGAACCCCGGAGCTAATCTTCAAGGCTCAGGTGGCACTCCTTCTTAGTGGGCGGAGCTGGGGTGACTCTCACTGGGTTTGGATAAACTTTGTGAGGGGGGCAAGTCCGCCAAAACATACTCTACATTGGGTGCAGGAATATGACCCCCATGAACAGGCACCATCAATTCACCGTTGATAAATTCATAATAAGGATGGATGCCTGCAGTGTTGAGAGCAACGCCTGGGTTGCGATGACGGAGTTACCGAACAGCCATGCTGAAAGCATTATCAATTGCCGCTTCAGCTGCTTCCAAAGCCGATTGTAATTCTTTATCAAGACGTTTATTGGTGGCATCTGAAGTGGCTTTTTCAGCTTGCAGCTCTTCAACCTGTTTCTCAAGGTTAGTATATGCAGTGGTTGTTTGGTCCAACTCTGCCGCCCAGGTGTCTTCAGCAAAAGTCTTATTAATTTCAAAGAAGACCAACCTCTGCTGAAGTTCGCTCACACCCTCGCCCAATTTTTGGTTCTGCTGATTCAGATTAAAAACTTCTTGTTTCAGCAGAACATTATCAGCCTTCACTCGGGTCAGCTCGCCCACCTCGTCGCTCAGTTTGGTATTTTGATCTTTCAAACCCGAGACTTGCTTTTCCAGAAGGGCCTTGTCAGCTCTGACCCGAGCCAGCTCCTCTTCCAGCTTCTTTATATCAGAGTCGGCGGTGTCAAGATGTTTATCTTTAGCTTTGATCACCTCCGATAGCTGTTCGTTATCATGCTCCAAGCTGCGTATTTTTTCAATAGAATCATGAAATGATTCTTGAAACATGGCGGCCTCAGCAGCTACCTCCGCAATACATGGTACGGAAGCGAGGAAACCATCAATTTCAGCAAGATGCCACCTTGCAGCAGCAGTGGCATCTGCAACTTCCTCAAAGTCGATGTCCAGGCGGAGAATGAAGTCCGGATCACGCCTCTCTGACTGGCGGGATCCCACATTTGAGAAATACAAATAAGGGTTCAGACGAAACCCCGCCAGAGGCAAAGAGACGGATCGCCTAGATGGCTCCCCTGGAACATTGACTAGGAAAACTGCTGTTCCTCGAGCAGTCAAGTCCAGGGCAGGACTCTCAGCTTGGCGGACTGGAGAAGCTTGAATTCCCTCCATCTCCTCCCCCACAACATCTTCTTCAGGAACTCCCTCCATACCGCCCACTTCAGCATTGACATCCACAGCTGGTGTCTCTGGAATCTCTTCCACATCAATGGCAGCATCAGATGATGCCCTTGCCACTTCCCCAACCTTCTCCTTGCCCTTAGTCTTCCTCTTTTGCAAGGGGTGACGATCCACTTCCTCCACCTCAACAGTTTCTGGTTCTTGGCATTTTTTAGATCGCCTTTCAACCTCAACCGTCGAGGACCCTACAACACCCTCTAACGTCACTACGTTAGTGGAAGCAGGGAAAGGAAGAGTTTTTGTCAGAGTAGCAGCCAGATTCCTCCTAGGCTGCATATTGTTTTCCGCATCGATTTCCTGGTGACTCATGCGAATTTGCTTGATACGCTCCATCCCAGGAAATTCAGTGATTTCTCCTGCAAAATAACATACATAAATACAATTAGAAGCTGCAGGAAACAACAGGAGTAATATTCAAGCAACATTGGAATTGTTAATGATAAAGCATTACTCAAGTATCCCTCAGCATCCCGCCCAAGCAGCCTTCGGCATAAAATCTGCTTATGGACGGAGTTGTACTCCTTTAATGTCCGCAGGACTTCCACGGAAGTAGCTGATAGGGCATTCTCCTCAACTTCATAAGCTTGTTTGGTTAGGAGGAAGTGCTCGTGGGTCCACGCTACTGGGAATTTATCAATTCCCTCCTTACTCCGCCAAAAGACGGACTTGTTCTTCCTGACAGAGACTTTTACAAAGCTCATTCTGAAGTGAAGTCCGCCTTCCTTGGCGGAGTCAGTAAACGCCTTAAAGTTCACAATCTTCGGCTCCGCCCGAAAAGTTACAAAACCCATACCGCCAGTTCTCGTATTCACCCTCCTCATGATGCGACAGAAAGCAAAGAACAACGCTACAGTAGGCGTAAATTCCAGATGTTTAGCCAACACTTCAAAGCTACGAACTATCCCCCAACCATTAGGGTGCAGCTGAGAAGGGGCGCAGTCCAGAAATCTGAGTACGCCCATCTGGAACTTATTCAGCGGAAATCGTACCCCCAGCTGGGTAAACAAAATATCGTACATGTATAATGTACGTTCATCTTGAGGACGATGGCATATACGTTCAAACGTCTTCGGCGAACGGACGATGAACCTCCTTTCAAACCTTTCATCCTTCCAGATTGGCACAGACAACTCCATCACCCCACCACTTATTGTTGCATGACCAGAGGAAGTATCTTTAATATCTTCCTCAACCCAACAATAAGGGTCAGTTTCAAGCATTTTTTCCCAGTCCAACCCATGCAACACAACATTCTGACATTCTGCCATCGTTATCACTTGTATTTGGGAAATACCTCCTGATACAAACGAATGTACAGCATTACTAAAACACGCCACGCTGCTGTAAAATGTTGAATCCCTCCCAGTATAGAAAGCCTCATCTTCACTCTCAATATCCGAAAACATAGGGCGAACAGAAACCCTAGAGCACGACTCTGACTTTTTTCCTCTCATCCTCGTTTCAACAAACACACATATAAAGAAAACAAAACCAACCCAATAACAGTGAAGACAGAAAACAGAGGAACAAGAGAGTTATCTTAAAATTTCTGAAGAAGTGATGAACTGAGAACAACAAACAACTTGCGAGAAAGTAACGTCCCAAAAGCAGTTTGAGCACAAAAACGCAAGGTAGAAGACGAAGCAAAACATTTCCTCTCCCAAGAGTTTACCTATTTATAGGCATGGCTTGGGGGGAAATAAGCGGAACCTCAAAAACTTCAAAGATGTGTTTACAGCCATTGGATGAATCTCACTGACGATTCCTTTGATTCTGAAACCGATAGATGAATCTAAGGGCAGGTATTTCCTGGGCCACATTTTCAAAATCCAAGGCCCATGGTAATAACCTCGAAAACGTATTTCAACTGCCATCCCACGCATTTATGTCCCATCATTGGAATGGCAATCGTTACGAGGGCATACGTGGCAATGAGATATTGAAGCGGCAAAACGTGGTTTCGAGGTGCTTTAATGACAGGCGTGGCAAGTAACGACAAAAGCAATAAATGCATGAAAACACTTGTCCGTAAATCCTGAACTAGCAAACGCCGCCTAAACCCATGCCTATAAAAGCTAAAAGTGTTATAGCTTATTAAAGTAACTCCGTCAGTCACTATAACAAGCTAGGGGGCATATAATCCGGTCCCAACACCGGTCCCCAAAAGCATGGTTTTAATGCTTTGCCAGATCAGCATTTTGAACAGGAGAAGTACGTCTCAAATACCTTATAATTACTTTTATACGGAGTACATACCGCCAAAGCACGTTACCCCGCCATGGCATGTAACTCCGCCAAGGCACGTTACTCCTCCAAAGCTTATTACTCCGCCAAGGTGGAAAATATTGAATATCTTATACAGATGCATAAAGTATTTCTAATGCATACTACTCCACCAAGCCATAGGCGGAATATTGAATTTCCTATATTGCGTAGCGAGCCCATACTTATAACCCCGGCATGAGATTGACTCTGTCTTGAGAGGTTGAAAATGGGAATCACGCTGTCACGCATAAAAGGGAACAATGAATAAAATAATAAAGCATTAACGCTTTCCAAGCAAGTGGAAATACCCACTACAGCGATATTACTCGTGAACGACACAGGGACCCACTACCTTTCTTGCATTATGCCAGAAAACAAGGAACGGGTCCTACCAATAATGGAGCACCAGTAACAGGTATATAAACCTCAGCAAAAAGGTATAGAGAGGGCCCCCTCAATTCTGAACCTTACAATTTTACTTGCATAATTCTCTCAGATTTGCTTTCTAAGTCTTACAATATTTCAGAATACTGACTTGAGCGTCGGAGAATAATTGCAGGTACCACCACCAATTGTGTCAAGGCAAAAAAGGCTATTCTAGGCGGACTACCACACGGCCACAGAGTGAGCTGTACTCCACCCCAGTATACAAGGATACTCCGTACTTGCACATATACAAATATCTCCTTGTACCAGATTGACATTACATGTACATTTTGAATTGTTCATCAACCATACTTTTACACCCCCAGTAAAGAACAGTTCAAAAACTGTTAACACTCTTAGTTAAATAGGATGATCCTATAGAAGGGTTGTCTTATCTAACCGAGGGTGTTACATGGGACGCCTTTATCCGTTCCCTTATCACTCGGATCTGTTCTGATGTTTGCTTTGTAATTTCTGGTCCCAACAGTAGACTCTCACCCGTTTCTGACCAACAAAGTGGGGTTCGGCATCTTCGTCCATATAGTGCTTTGTAGGGTGCCATACCGATACTGTTGTGATGGCTGTTATTGTATGTAAACTCAATCAAGGGGAGGTACTGCTCCCAGTTTCCACCATGCTCCAACACACACGCCCTTAGCAAGTCCTCCAGGGTTTGAATCGTTCGCTCGGATTGTCCATCCGATTGGGGGTGGTAAGCGAAACTTAGCCAAAACTTCGTGCCCAATTCCTGGTGCAGGCTGGTCCAAAACCGGGACGTGAACCTAGGATCCCTATCCGATACGATAGAAGTTGGCACTCCATGCAGTCGGACAATTTCTTGGATGTAAATCCGTGCTAACTTATGTAACGGGTACTTCATGTTCACAGGTAGGAAGTGTGCACTCTTCGTCAGTCGGTCAATAATGACCCAAATCGCATCATGTCCCGCTCGGTTTTTGGGCAATCCTATGACAAAGTCCATGGCAATTGAGTCCCATTTCCACACGGGGATCTCCAGGGGTTGCAATGCACCATACGGCTTCTGGTGCTCCACTTTCGACTTCTGACAGGTGATGCACCGAGCCACATATTCTACCACGTTCCTTTTTAATCCGGGCCACCAGAACTGGGTTCTCAGGTCATGGTACATCTTTGTGGCACCCGGGTGGATACTTAGCAAGCTTTTGTGAGCTTTATCAAGCACCATTCTTCTTATTTCTCCTCCACTCGGCACGTATATTCTATTTCTTACTCAGAAGATTCCATCTGACCCCTCAGTCAAGGACAAATCCTTACCTTTGGCCTGAGTCTCCCTCATCTCAGCCAAGTAGGGATCTGACTGCTGTTGCTCGAACACGGATTTCAGGAATTCATTGGTAATCCTCAGCGTGCCGATCATCATTTTCCGAGATAAGGGGATGTCAACATGTAAGTTCATGTCTCGGAACTGTTCCAATAGCTCTACCTCCTTCACCATCATCACTGCTACATGAAGGGATTTCCAACTCAATGCATCGGCAACAACGTTTGCCTTACCTGGATGGTACTTTAGCTCGAAATCATAATCTTTTAAAAATTCCATCCATCTTCTCTGCCTCATGTTCAGTTCCTTTTGGTCGAATAAGTATTTGAGGCTCTTGTGATCACTGTACACTTCAAATCTGGACCCGAACAAATAATGCCTCCAGATTTTTAACGTGAACACCACCGCTGCCAATTCCAAGTCGTGCGTCGGATAATGCTGCTCGTGAGGTCTTAATTGCCGAGAGGCATACGCTATCACCCGGTCTTTCTGCATTAGCATGCATCCTAATCCGAGTCCTGATGCATCATAATAAACCACGAAGCTCTTTTGCAAGTCAGATAATGCCAACACTGGGGCAGTCGTCAACTTGTCTTTCAGTCCTCAGAAACTGCTCTCGCACTCGGAACTCCATACGAAGGGAATGTTTTTCTGAGTCAACTTAGTTAGTGGTAAGGCCAACTTGGAAAAACCCTCAATGAATCTTCTATAATAACCTGCCAGGCCCATAAAGCTCCTTACCTCCGAGACCGACTTGGGTCTCTCCCATGCCATTATAGCTGTCACCTTCGAAGGGTCCACCGAGACACCTTCCTCAAAAATCACATGTTCAAGGAAATGGATTTTATCCATCCAGAAATTGCACTTTGAAAGCTTCGCGAACAGCTGCTTCTCCCTTAACACTTGAAGTACCGCTCGGAGGTGTCCTTCATGCTCCTCAGGAGTCTTGGAGTAGACCAAGATATCATCGATGAAGATTACTATGAATCGGTCTAGATATGGGTGGAATATGCTGTTCATGTAATTCATGAAGACGGCAGGGGCGTTTGTTACACCGAACGGCATCACTACATACTCGTAGTGTCCATACCGAGTCCTAAAGGCAGTCTTTGGGATATCCGAGTCCTTCACTCGGATTTGGTGGTATCCCGATCCTAGGTCGATTTTCGAGAAGACTGAGGCTCTACGCAGTTGGTCGATCAAGTCATCAATTTGGGGCAATGGGTATCGGTTCTTAATCGTGAGTTTGTTTAGCTGTTGGTAATCTATACAAAGTCTCATGCTGCCATCCTTCTTCTTAACAAGCAGCACAGGTGCGCCCCATGGTGATACGCTCAGTCTAATGAATTGTTTTCCGAGTAACTCATCCACTTGCTTCTTCAGCTCGGCTAATTCAGTTGGGGACATTCTATAGGGTGCACTGGAGACTGGCTCGGCTCCAGGAATCAAGTCTATAGAGAATTCAACTTCTCTATTGGGAGGGACACTCAGCACGTCCTCAGGAAACACTTTTGGGAATTCACAGACAGTCAGAATTTTGTTCACTCGGGTTTTGCTTTCACCCTCGGTTAAACAAAGCATCATAAACAGTTGAGCTATACCTTGTGTCGTGTCGTCCTTATTGTGCTGCCTCGGGAAGATTATCCTTCGGTTTCTACAATCCACTAACACCTTGTTGGCTGAAAGCCAATCTATGCCGAGCACGATATCAAGGCCTTTCAGAGGCACACACACAAGATCGAAGGTAAAACTCCGATCGTCCAACACAAACGTTACGCCCTTACACATTGTTGTTGTCAACACCTTAGGGCCAGTCGGGTTGGTTACTTCCAAAGTCCGATCCATATCCATAGTCGGTAATCGCAGTCGTCTTACACACTCATCAGCTACGAAGGAGTGGGTGGCTCCAGAATCAAAAATTACATTAAGTGTATATTTACCGAGTAGGCACTTACTCTGTACCAGGTCATTTGCCTGTGCAGCATCTTCCGCGTTGATTGCGTAAACTCTTCTAGCAGTTGGTTGATCGGCGTCTCTCTTCCAGTTATTTGGGGCAAACATCATATTCCCTCTGGCTCTGCTACCTTTACCGCTCGGTCCTTGGTTATCGTTCCCTCGGTTTCTCTCTTTGAAACCTCCATGACGTGCATTGGGGTTTGCTTGACGAAGTTGGGGGCAGTCGACGCGAATGTGCCCCTTCTCCTGGCAATGAAAGCACTTGACCTCTGTACTATTGCAATTCTGAGCAAAGTGGTCACCACCGCACTTAAAACACTTGCCATATTTTGGTCGTCCACTCATCTGTCTCCCTTGGTTACTGCGATCTTGATATCTGGTAAAGGGTCCATTTCTTCCCACATTTCCTGGCCTCTTGAACCGTGACTGCTGAGGCCTCAAGTAATGGTTGGCTCTGCTGCTCTGGCCCGAGTGGGCCTTGTCATCTTCTTTAAATATTCTACATTTGTTTACTAATGCAGGGAAACTCCTGATCTCTTGATATCTGCAGGCTCTCTTAATATCTGATCTTAATCCATTTTCAAATTTAAGGCACTTGGAGCTCTCCGTCCCTAGTTGTTGGAAAGGTGGGTAGAATAGGCACAACTCCTCGAACCTAGTCGCGTACTCTTCCACAGTCATGGAGCCCTGCTTCAACTCCATAAACTCCAACTCCTTCCGACTCTTTACTGTGTCGGGGAAGTACTTCTCTAAGAAGCATGTCTTGAAATCATTCCAAGTCAGCTGAGCATCATCCTCCGGAAATTGGTTTCTGGCTATCTTCCACCAGTTCTCCGCTTCATCTCGCAACATATACACTGCACATTCCACCTTTTGGGCCTCGGTACAACGAAGACCCCCAAAAATCCTCTCTAGTTCCTGAGTCCATTTAAAAGCTGCCTCAGGGTTACGTCCTCCCTGAAACTCACTTGGTTTCCTCTTCAGGAAGCGGTCCAGCACGTGACCATCCTCAGCTCGAGTCTGGCCCTGCCTCTAGAACACGTCCGCAAAGCGTTGGAATGCTGTGGCTATAGCCTCCATGCTTTGGTGATGCATCATCCCTTATCCTGAAATTAACATTCAAGGATAAGTATAACGAGTCACTCATTACCAATCGGATTTTAGCCTAATGCTCAGTATCTTAACACAGCATACTATTTCTATATGTTATACAATCAATCGGACCAGGAGGGGAAAATCTCCTATCCACTAGTCAATATCAATCAGGTTCAACAATATCACAATAATAATGATCATTCGATCAGAAAGCACACAACCGCTCACACTCGGTAAGCATACCTTGGCCTTGGACCTTTCGGTCTGCTCTGATACCAAAATATAACACCCTCATTTTAATAAATAATTAAACCCAAAAACAGGGAAGAAATTTTCATAAAAACAACCACTGGTCACTCGGCATAGAAAAGAAGAGGAAGGCAAGGAAAAAAAATGAAAGAACATTCATACGCACGACAATCAGTAGAAGGAACAAGGCTTGACCGATCCATTCAGTTCAGCGAAACCCATCGTCGCCTGGGCGAATCCTACAAACAACGTCCACTCGCTTCAGCGTGACCCCACACGCTTGGGCGAAATAGCTCAAGTCGCTCGGGCGAGGGACGATTCGCCTAAGCGATACTCACACAAGAGTCTTCCTGAAACACACTCGCTGGAGCGAGCACCTTGTTCGCTGGAGTGAGAAGTTCACTCGGCATCCTGCCATTCGACTCGGTTTTAGCGTACGGTTCACTCGCGGAGATTCACTTCTTAACCCACTCGGATTCCCCTTAATACGTACCAGTTCTATTTAGACAGCATTCCCACTCCCTGGCTCCACTCGATCGGATTACATATACATATACATTGGCAACCCAAAAATGATTTCCAAGTCACTCACTCGGAATCTATGAAGACTCCTCACTCAGGATAACTCCCACGTCCATTACGCCACTCGGGGTATTCTACTTACTTTTCATTCTGTAACCATATTATTTTCAGCTCTAATTTTCCTACTAAGCCAGGACTCACTCGGGTTCTTTAGCTACTTGCTAATCTATTACAATGGGTCCACTTAGAGTCTTAGGTGTCGTTCCCTGGTCGATGAACTGCTCACTCGGCGGATTCTCACTCGAAAATCGTTGATTATCCTCTACTCATGAAATTTCATAATTGTGACTCACGGGATTCAAACCAACTCCTACTCTAGGCTATGCGACCCCAATCACTCAGATTATTCAACCTCTCATCACTCGGAATGACTCATTATCTCGCTTTCCTCTAACAATAACTTAGCTCCGCTTCTACCCATAGTCACACTGATCTCCTACGCTCGGAAGGTATACTTATACACCCATATTTACCACTCGGACATCACCTACAGTATAGAACAACACACAACACACATATATATATAGGGACGTATTAAATATTACAACGCATTAGCATGTTTTCACTACCCGAAAGTGTTCAAGTTCAGATATAAGGACTAAAATCAAAATACGAGCCGGCCAAGGCTTAACAAGACCTTATACATAGTATTTACATATACACATATATTCCATAGCGCTCGGTTTCTCTGCTTTACACTCGGCCTCTTCTTCATCCTTCATTCCGAGGGATATTCACTGAAAAATGTAACCACTGTAGGGGTGAGCTTTTACATGCAAAATGACAATCAAAGACTCGGTATCAATGCCAGTACGCATACTTACTTTCACTCAGTCGTATTCAGGTTAAACTAAGACCATGCAAATCAGAATGATATCTATAACATACATACTACATAAAGTTCATCTCTATTCACACGTACACATGCATCCACACATTAGGAAGTCATCCATAATACTCAACACATGCTATGCATACTATCTTAATCAGCATCATATCTACATGCATGCCTGCGGATCCGACTTAAGTAATGACTTTAAGTTACAGTTTCCCTCTTACTTGCCGCTCGTCGATCAGCTCTTCCCGTGTGGTACCGGTCTCCCATTGACGTCTCGAGACTCATCTCTAGCTCCTACGGCTACCACGAGCTCTCACAGGATCTAGCCAAGGACTGTAGCTGGAAGCTATTCCCTCGGGGCTCTAGACCTTCCACGGGTCACCCCATTCTTACACATGCAGCTAATGCATTTACCAGCAAGCATCATTACTCAACTAATACCTCCTTCGCAACCATCGTAGTAGGAATAGATTCAACACATTCGTTACATATACCTTGCCAGCCATAACAATATCCATAGCAATCGGACAGTCAAGGTAATATCGTCTGACAAATCAACCAACAAGCACACGTTCATGTTCTCACAGTGTTAACAGAGATAGGACCATGCATTTCATTCATCTAAAACAAGGCTAACAGGCTACATTACCACCATCTGGATCACATGCAATTATTGTACAACTACTATCTTACACACAAGATCCAAAATCAACAATCATGCATATTATTCAATCGTCACAAACACATGCACACACTTAAAACAATACATTCATCCGGTACCGTTCGTGGACCATGCATTTGACATGCAAGCGCCCCCTACCTACGGAAAGGAACTCAAGTAGCTCTCCTACTCTCAACGTTCGGTCTGACGCTCTATCCGACTCGTCCAGATCTCCTTCGCACCGTCACACTCTGAAATCGGCTCAGGGATGAAAAGTTGTTCTTCCCTTGCTTCAATGGTCGTCTTCCACCAGTTGAACGGGACTCTGACCTTCCTTCGGTACCGTCGTTGCGTTCTCCAAAAACGAAGAGCAAAACAGGGGAAGGGAAAAGCAGATAAAAACGAGGAAGAAGAAAAGAGAGGATGCAGCAGTGGAAAAGAACGAGTATCCATGGTGATACAGGGTATATATATATGCATGCGAAGAGAAGGAAGTGGGATGGGAGAACGTGAGTCGCAGCCCACTCACGTAACTCGCCAATCACAAACAGCCATCTTTCACCAACTATGCCTTAATTAAATTGTCATTATTCCTTAAGTTAATCCGATTATGATTATCAATTAACTTCTCACTTTGAAATCAAAACCTTAATAGTTTATTTTTCATTCGGCATTTAACTTTAAAATTGGGATGTTACAGGCACTACCCTAAGCAGAGAACAAAGAGAAGATTTAATCAAGTTGTTGATGGAATTTTGTGATGTCTTTGCCTGGTCTTATCAAGATATGCCTGGGCTCGATGCTAGCATTGTCGAGCATAGACTACCCTTAAAACCTGAGTGCCCTCCAATAAAGCAGAAACTACGTCGAATGAAGCCAGAAATGCTTTTAAAGATCAAAGAGGAGGTTAAGAAGCAGTTTGATGCTGGGTTCCTAGCTGTGGCAAAATACCCTCAGTGGGTAGCCAACATTGTCCCTATCCCAAAAAAGGATGGAAAGGTACGGATGTGTGTGGACTACCGAGATTTGAATAGGGCTAGTCCCAAAGATGATTTTCCCCTACCACAGATCGATGTTTTGGTTGATAATACAGCTCAGCATTCTATTTTCTCATTCATGGATGGTTTCTCAGGGTATAATCAAATTAAAATGGCACCTGAAGACATGGAGAAGACCACGTTTATCACTCTATGGGGCATATTTTGCTATAAGGTGATGTTCTTTGGGTTGAAAAATGATGGAGCGACTTATCAGAGAGCAATGATGACTCTTTTCCATGATATGATGCATAAGGAAATAGAAGTTTATGTGGATGACATCATTGCCAAATCTAGAACAGATGAAGGGCACATTAACAATTTAAGGAAGCTTTTTGAACGGTTAAGAAAGTTCAGGCTAAGACTGAACCCTGCCAAGTGCACGTTCGGTGCAAGGTCAGGCAAGCTGCTAGGGTTTATAGTAAGCAAAAGAGGGATAGAGGTTGATCCCGACAAAGTCAAAGCGATTCTCGAGATGCCTACTCCCCGTACAGAAAAAGAGGCCCGAGGATTCTTGGGAAGGCTCAATTATATTGCCCGATTTATTTCATAATTGACAGCAACTTGTGAACCCATCTTCAAGTTACTCCGCAAGAATCAACCGGGGCGATGGGATGAGAACTGTCAAGCAGCTTTCGAAAAGATTAAGCAGTACCTACAAGAACCACCAATTTTGGTGCCCCCAACCCCAGGAAGGCCACTTATATTGTATCTGACTGTATTGAACGAATCCATGGGTTGCGTGTTGGGACAGCACGATGAAACTAGAAAGAAGGAACATGCTATCTACTACTTAAGCAAGAAGTTCACTGATTGTGAAATGAGGTACTCCGCTTTAGAGCGGACTTGTTGTGCGTTAGCATGGGCCACTAAGCACCTAAGGCAATACATGTTGAGTCACACCACTTGGTTAGTTTCTAAAATGGACCCCGTCAAGTACATTTTTGAAAAACCTGCTCTGACTGGAAGGATCGCTCGTTGGCAAGTGCTATTAACTGAGTACGATATAATATATGTCACTCAAAAGGCCATAAGAGGAAGTGCCCTGGCTGATTACTTGGCACACCAACCCATCAATGATTATCAGCCGATGCAATTTAACTTCACGGATGAAGATATCATGACACTATTCAATGAAGAAGGTGGTCAGAAAGAGAAATGGACCTTGAGATTTGACGGAGCTTCTAATGCATTGGGGCACGGAATTGGGGCTATCTTGATTTCACCCGATAAGGAATTTATCCCTATCTGCGCCAGATTATGTTTTGACTGTACCAATAATATTGCTGAATAGGAAGCATGCTCATTAGGAATCCAAGCAGCGTTGGACGCAAAAGTAAAATTATTGGAAGTTTATGGGGACTCTGCTTTGGTTATCCACCAATTGAAAGGCGAGTGGGAAACTAGGGACAGTAAGTTGATTCCTTATTATGATCATATCAAGGAAATGATCAAAGAGTTTGACGAGATCTCTTTTCATCACGTTCTCCGGGATGACAATCAAATGGCTGATGCTTTGGCTACCCTTGCCTCAATGTTCAAAGTAAGTAGTGACTACGATATGCCTCTCATTGAAGTAAAGAAGCATTGTAAGCCTGCATACTATCAAATGATGGAAAAGGAGTCTGATGGGAAACCTTGGTACCATGATATTAAAAGATATATCCAGAGTCAAGAATACCCCGAGGGTGCTACAGAAAATGATAAGAAGACCCTAAGACGACTCGCCATGGGTTTCTTCTTAAATAGGGATGTGCTTTACAAAAGAAACTATGACTCTATCCTTCTTCGCTGTGTTGATGCTGATGAGGCAAACAAAATCATGAGGGATGTTCATGAAGGATCTCTTGGGACTCACGCTAACGGACATGCCATGTCTAGAAAGATCTTGAGGGCTGGTTATTACTGGATGACCATGGAAGCAGATTGCTTCACCTATGTTCGAAAATGTCATAAATGTCAGATATACACTGACCATATTCATGCACCCCCGTTATCCCTAAATGTCTTGACGGCACCATGGCTCTTCTCAATGTGGGGCATGGATGTCATTGGACCCATCAAGCCAAAAGCCTCAAACGGTCATCGTTTCATCTTGGTCGCCATCGATTATTTCACCAAATAGGTAGAATCGGCTCCATATACCAGTGTAACAAGGAATGTTATGGTCAAATTCATCAAGCGAGAATTGATATGCCGATACGGCCTACCAAGTCAGATCATTACTAACAATGGTATGAATTTGAATAACAAAATGATGAAGGAACTCTGTGAAAGCTTTAAAATTCACCATTACAATTCCTCTCCTTTTCAGCCTGAAATGAATGGGGCGGTTAAGGCGGCCAATAAGAACATCAAGAAGATAGTGCAGAAGATGGTAGTCACTTACAGAGATTGGAGCGAGATGCTCCCTTTTGCTCTACATGGGTATCGCACCTCGGTCCGAACCTCGACAGGGGCAACCCCGTTCTCTCTTGTATATGGAATGGAAGCGGTCTTGCCTTTTGAAGTAGAGATCTCGTCCCTTCGGGTAGTGATGGAAGCAAAATTAGAAGAAGCTGAATGGGTTCAAGCTCGACATGACTAACTAAACTTGATTGATGGTAAAAGATTGATTGCCCTCTGTCATGGTCAGTTGTATCAGAGGCGTATGAAACGAGCATTCGAGAAAAAAGTACGACCTCGACAGTTCCAAGAGGGAGACCTAGTACTCAAGAAAATTTTACCAATTCAAAAGGACAATCGGGGCAAATGGACTCCTAATTATGAAGGACCATATGTTGTGAAAAGGGCTTTTTCTGGAGGAGCCTTGATACTCACTAATATGGATGGTAAGGATTTGCCAATGCCTGTAAACATAGATACAGTGAGAAAGTACTATGCTTAGGGAGGGAATGTCAAAAAAAAAGTCAAAAAAAGGGGGAAAGAAAAGAAAATTAATGCTTGCTAAGCTGAAAACCTGAAAGGGCAGCTTAGGCAAAAGTTAGAACGACCCGGTGAGTCGAAAACCCAAAAAGGGCGGCTCAGGCAAAAGTTAGGGTCAAATTTCTGGTAATGCAAATAAGACCTCTGACTCATAAGTACGAGTCCAAGCTCAGGCACGTGAATAATTGTCGAACTTACCTTTCCAAAAGCAAAGTCGAAGGGTGAACATGAAGTCGTGTTGGGGGTTAAGGCTCTCATCGGTCTCAGAGATTCATTAGAGGATCCATGAATCTTCCCGGTTTTCACCTATCCTTGACCTGTTCTATGTGACCTCATTCATTTCATTTACCTTCTTTATTTTTCTTTCTCTGTACTTGTTTAACGTGCATGAATAAAATTCACCCTCTTTGATACGTGTTATGAATTTGGTTGATCTGATAAAAACATGTGTTTTAATAAAATAAAATGGAAGAATGGTAAACATTTAAAGTTGCAAGGGATAAGATGCTCCTGCTACTCGACCTCATCATGGGTGATCATCGCAGAGACTTGGTCAGGCACGCGCTCCGAAGCTATGGTTGTTTCATTCGTTCTACTTCGTCCATGAGTCATCTCAAGAGTCGCGGTTTCACAGGACCTACCCAGTTTTTTTGAATTTATCCTTGCACTACTTACCATTTTTCTCCAGGTTATCTCACATACAGTCATGCCAGGCATTAACACCTCAATCAAGTCCTTCAAGTCCCTTCCTCGAATCGCCTCAGAACTCCTTTCCTAAATCGCCAAAGTTGGCACCTTTCAATGTTTTCTTCTTCCATCGCCTAAGTAGGCGCCTTCAGAGTCTCATCCTCAACTGTTAAAGTCCGTATCTCTCAAACTCTCCTCCCCAGTGGAATCAATCGCCAAAGATGGCACTTCTCAAGATCTCTTCCCCAATGAATCCAGAACTTTCTAAATCAAGGGGCAGCACCCGAATCACCAAATTCTTCCCCAGTAAAACTACACTTCCCAAAAAAAAACTCAACTAGGGCATTTCCCCGAATTTCTTTTATTCTAGCCAATCTCCAAGATTCCTTCCAACCTGTCAAACTGGGGCATCTCCCCAGGATCACTTTCTTTCAATCAAAGAGTAATTCTTTCAGTCATGTCAAAATGGGACGTCTCCCCCAACCTTTACATTTCCTGCCAATGATGAGTTAATTCGGACGAGACGTCCTGTTAGCTCCCCCAATCTCTGCGTTTCCTGTCAACTGAGGGTTAACCCCACACTTTAATTTCCAGTCGCCTATTCAGGCATCCTTTACTTTCCTGTCCACCTATTCAGGCATCCTTTACTTTCCGTCTGCCTATTCAGGCACCCTTTACTTTCCTGTCCGCCTATTCAGGCATCCTTTACTTTCCGTCCGCCTATTTAGGCACCCTTTACTTTCCGTCCGCCTATTCAGGCATTCCTTGACTTTTCGTCCGCCTATTCAGGCATCCTTTACTTCTAGCCGTCTATTCAGGCACCCTTTACTTTCCTGTCCGCCTATTCAGGCATCCTTTACTTTCCGTCCACCTATTCAGGCACCCTTTACTTTCCGTCCGCCTATTCAGGCACCATTTACTTTCCTATTCGCCTATTCAGACACCATTTATTTCCCGTCCACCTATTCAGGCACCATTTACTTTCTGTTTGCCTATTCAGGCACCATTTATTTCCTGTTCGCCTATTCAGACACCCCTTTTACTTTCCAATCGCCAAAGCTGGTACCCTTTACTTTTAGTCGCCTATGAAGGCAACCTTTACTTTCCATTCTACTAGAAGTCAACCCCGACCTTCTCACCTCTTGTTAACTGAAGGGTTCAAGTGTCAATTCCTAGGTTTTTTTCCCCCTCATCTAATACTTTGACAAAGGTGTTCACGTCTTTACTCCCTTTCCATTTCAAAAGCAAGAAAAAAAAACTTCATGCTTTTCTCATGGAAAAGAAGTAAAGAGGGGCATCTGTGAACACCTATTTCAGCCCATCCACAAATGAAGAAGATTCCCAAAAAAAAAAGGACTCAGAAATGATCATTTTCGAGTGGAAGGACTCAGAATGGATCAAATCCGAGTGGAATATGCTCCTGTTGGAGTAAATCCGAATTGAATGACTCAAGAAGGATCAAATCCGAGTAGAATTGCTCATAATGAGTCAGTTCCGAGTGAAATGCTTCCCTGTTGAAGGTGAATCCGAGTGGAAGGCTCCCTGTCAAGCCATTCCGAGTGGATTATGTCCCTGTTGAAGGTGAATCTGAGTGAAAGGACTCAGAATAGATCAAATCCGAGTGGAATATGCTCCTGTTGGAGTAAATCCGAATGGAATGACTCAAAAAGATCAAATCCGAGTAGAATTACTCACAACGAGTCAGTTCCGAGTGAAATACTTCACTGTTGAAGGTGAATCCGAGTGGAAGGCTCCCTGTCAAGCCATTCCGAGTGGATTATGCCCCTGTTGAAGAGTAAATCCGAATGGAATGACTCAAAAAGGATCAAATCCGAGTAGAATTGCTCACAACGAGTCAGTTCCGAGTGAAATGCTTCGCTGTTGAAGGTGAATCCGAGTGGAAGGCTCCCTGTCAAGCCATTCCGAGTGGAAGGCTTCCTTCAAACCAATTCTGAGTTGTAATTCTTCTTACGATCACCGAGCCCATTTTCACCCAAATCCGACCCATTCCATTAACCATTACCAAGCCATCTTTTCCGAGTTGTACTCCAACCATTTTAGTCGGTTCCGTGTCATTCCTTTCTCACACACTCCTAAGCCAATTTTCAATCGGTTTCTGAGTGACACTTCAGTCAGTCAGCCCTCTTCAAACCAATTTCCGAGCAATACTTAAACCTTTCCCGAGCCCTTTTAGCCAATTAATTCTGAGCCCCCATTTCCACCAATTTCTGAGCCATACTTCAAACCATCATCGAGCCACTTTTCACCCGTTCCCGAGTCATCTTTCACCCATCTCCGAGTCATCCTGTAGCCAATTCCGAGTCACACTTCATACATTTCAGTCGGTTCCGAGTCATTGGTCACTCAGTTTTTGTATAAACAGCACCATTTCACATATTTCAGTCATTACCGAGTGACCCATTTTTCACTCAATTCCGAGCCACTTTCTACCTAATTTCGAGTATTCCTTCGATCATTTCTGAGTGCTCTTCAGGTCTTTCGCCCAAGCGATTCTTGTTACGCTCAAGCGAGAATGGGAGTCCCTCTTCAGTCTGAGCCATTTTTCAGTCAGATCCGAGTCACTTTTCACTCAGTTCTGACTAAATGTTCCAATCAGAATTTCTCTGATTGCCTACTCAATCCAATTGCACACAACATCAACATGATTTCACTCGGTCTTTTGCACAAAAGGGGCCTTTTCTACTCGGATTTAGGAGGCAAAGTGAAGACCGACCCTTTTTTTAACTCAGAATTGACTCCCAATGTGGATGAATGCCGACTGAGAGGCTGATCTGAGTCATTTTCACTCAGAATTCTACCATTCTCACTCGGATTTCCATCATTCTCTCTCGGATTTTCACCATCCTCTCTCGGATTTCCACCTGGCTCCCCCTGTTCGCCCGTGCTGACTTGGATTCCACCACCCAAGTGGATCCAGGAATCCTGGGGGTGGCAGACAGGGGCGGAAGTGGGGGGAATTAAAAATTCCTACCCAGCCGTTGTCCCCCATTTCACTCTAAATGGAAGTGTGAGTTAGTTTTCCACTCTGAGTGGAAGCCTGAGCTGGCCTTCCACTCAGACAAACCTATAAATAGGCAAGGGTTAAAGCACCAAGGGGATACATTTTCATTAAGGGAAAACTCTGGTAAAACTCTCTCCTTCACACCAACTCCTCTCTTCTTCTCCTTCCATCGTCCCTCACCATATCACACATTTCAGTCAGTACCGAGTGACCCATTTTTTACTCAATTCCGAGCCACTTTCTACCTAATTTCGAGTATTCCTTCGATCATTTCTGAGTGCTCTTCAGGTCTTTTGCCCAAGCGATTCTTGTTACGCTCAAGCGAGAATGGGAGTCCCTCTTCAGTCTGAGCCATTTTTCAGTCAGATCCGAGTCACTTTTCACTCAGTTCTGACTAAATGTTCCAATCAGAATTTCTTTGATTGCCCACTCAATCTAATTGCACACAACATCAACATGATTTCACTCGGTCTTTTGCACAAAATGGGCCTTTTCCACTTGGATTTAGGAGGCAAAGTGAAGACCGACCCTTTTTTAACTCAGAATTGACTCCCAATGTGGATGAATGCCGACTGAGAGGCTGATTCGAGTCATTTTCACTCAGAATTCTACCATTCTCACTCGGATTTCCATCATTCTCTCTCGGATTTTCACCATCCTCTCTTGGATTTCCACCTGGCTCCCCCTGTTCGCCCGTGCTGACTTGGATTCCACCACCCAAGTGGATCCAGGAATCCTGGGGGTGGCAGACAGGGGCGGAAGTGGGGGGAATTAAAAATTCCCACCCAGCCGTTGTCCCCCACTTCACTCTAAATGGAAGTGTGAGTTAGTTTTCCACTCTGAGTGGAAGCCTGAGCTGGCCTTCCACTCAGAAAAGCCTATAAATAGGCAAGGGTTGAAGCACCAAGGGGATACATTTTCATTAAGGGAAAACTCTGGTAAAACTCTCTCCTTCACACCAACTCCTCTCTTCTTCTCCTTCCATCGTCCCTCACCATACTGCCCACAATCCTCCACACCGTCCTCTCCTATTCCAATCCATCCACACCCTCACTCAATCATCCTCATTTCTAATCCCAGCACCTTCCCATTCCCTCTAACCCCCTTTCCCTCTCGGACCAGCGTTCCTGCTCCATCACTCGGTTTTGCTCAACTTTCACCCGGTATTCCTCTTATCATTCTGATTTCACTATTTTTACTCGGTTTTCCCTATTTTTACTCAGATTTTCATTTTTCACTCAGATTTTTCATCTTTTCACTAGGATTTTCCTCTTTTCACTCGGTTTTCCCTATTTTTACTCGAATTTTCATTTTTCACTCGGATTTTTCATCTTTCCACTCGGATTTTCCTCTTTTCACTCGGTTTTCCCTATTTTTACTCGGATTTTTCATTTTTTCACTCGGATTTTCTTGTTTCCTACTCGGATTTTCTTCCCGTACTCGGTTTTCACCCATTTTTTTTCTCCTTTCTCCGAATCTACTATTTCTCTTTCTCTCTGGTAGCTTCTGCTTCCCTCTCCCTTTTGCTCCGTAGTCTTTAAAAATAATAATAATAAAGAGAAATGGATGTTTCCTCTTTTTTCTTCTCTTTCAAATCCAAATAAAAATAAAAATAAAACATTTAAAGAACTACGTGACCCTGATTTCTCAAAAGCTCGAGAATACGTAGGAGCGGGAAATAGTTCATGTCGGGCCCATTTTTCTTTATTTAATTTTTAGAGTTTTTCCATTTTTGTCTTGCTGTTAAGAGAAGGAGCGAGGTTAATTTCGACGAGACGTCCTGTTAATCTCATATTTTTTTAATATCTCTTTAAAAAAAGAGGAGCGAGGTTAATTTGGACGAGACGTCCTGTTAATCTCATATTTTTTAAATATCTCTTAAAAAAAGAGGAGCGAGGTTAATTTGGACGAGACGTCCTGTTAATCTCATATTCTTTTAATCTCTCTTTAAAAAAGGAGGAGCGAGCTTAATTTGGATTAGACGTCCTATTAATCTCATTTTTTTTTAAAAAAAGGCGGAGCGAGTCTAATTTGGACGAGACGTCCTGTTAGTCTCATGTAAATATTTCGTGTTTATTTTTGTATGTTTTGTCATCTCGTATATTTCCTTTTCATGAAGAAGTTAAAATAATTATTGGGTTAATTATAATGCACGCTATCAAATTGAGGTAACCGTTTTTATAACGGACAGTTGTGAGGTGCTAATACCTTCCTCACCTGTAATCAGACTCTCGAATCATGGAATTTCATTTTTATAACTAGTGCTTTAATGAAAGATTTTTCCAGTATTTTATCCTAAAAAATATTGGTGGCGACTCCCTGTTTATCTTAAAATCATTTTGAGGGTCGGCCGTGCCGCCGCGATCCCGGTCGCGACAGGGTTTAGGGTTTGGGGTTTGGGGTTTAGGGTTTAAGGTTTGGGGTTTAGGGCTAGGGTTTAATGTTTAGGGGTTAGGGTTTAGGGTTAGGGTTTAGGGTTTATGGTCTAGGGTATTAGGGGTTAGGGTTAGGGATTAGGGCTTAGGGTATCGGGTTTGAGGTTTAGGGTTTAGGGTTTAGGGTTTGTGGTTTAGGGTTTAGGGTTAGGGTTAGGGTTAGGATGTGGGTTTAAGGTTTAGGGTTTAGTGTTTTATGTTTAGGGTTTGGGGTTTAGGGTTTAGGTTGTAGGGTTTAGGGTTTATAGGTTAGGGTTTAGTGGTTGGGGTTTAGGGTTTAGGGTTAAGGCTTTGGGGTTTAGTGTTTAAGGCTAGGGTTTAAGGTTTAGGGTTTAGGGTTTTTGGTTTAGGGTTTAGGGTTTAATGTTTATGGTTTAGGGTTTAGTGTTTAGGGTTTGTGGTTTAGGGTTTAGGGTTTAGGGTTTGGGGTTTTGGTTTTAGAGTTTAGGGTTTAGGGTTTGTGGTCTAGGCTTTAGGGTTTAGTGTTTAGGGTTTAGGGTTTAGTGTTTAGCGTTTACGGTTTGGGGGTTAGGGGTTGGGGTTTAGGGTATTAGGGGTTAGGGCTTAGGGTATAGGTTTGGGGTTAGGGGTTTAGGGTTAATGGTTTAGGGTTTAGGGTTTAGTGTTCAGGGTTTAGGGTTTGTGGTTTAAGGTTTGGGGTTATGGGTTTAGGGTTTGGGGGTTAGGGTTTAGGGTTTAGGGTTAGGGTTTCTGGTTTAGGGTTTAGGGTTTAGGGCTTTGGGGTTAGGGGTTAGGGTTTAGGTGTATTTGTATGTTGAAACAGGTTTTGATGAATGACAAACAATTGAAGGATCAAGAAATTTAAAGGATGTTGTACAAGCAATTAATCAAAAATCTTGAAAATCAAGAATGATTTGCGTCAAGAAATTAAAATGCAAAAGAAATGATTCAAGGCATTTAAAACAAGAGAAATAATTATTCAAGTGCGAAGGAATCAAGAACCATGAGCTATATTGTCCAAAACACATCAAAAATCATCAAAAATTAAGGAAACAGGTGCAGGAGAAGCACAGGAATCGATTCAGAGCTCTAGGAATCGATTCCCAGGTATAAAAGAAGGCAGGAATCGATTCAACTAATGCAGGAATCGATTCATAGGGTTGGGAATCGATTCCCCCTATAGGAATCGATTTATTCATGTTGGAAAAGTCAGGAATCGATTCACTAAGTACAGGAATCGATTCATGATGCCAAGAATCGATTCCCCTTGCCAGGAATTAATTCATTTGATGTTTTTAGTGCAAAAATGAACTGGAAGAATCGATTCATAGCTGGAATCATGCGCTGAATCATGGAAATTATCAATACGCGTTTTTAGAAACTCAACTCTGCTGAATCCTCTCTCGAGACGCTCTAATTGAAACGGCGTTGTATTTATTGAGGCAGACAATTACAATTCTCAAGTCAGGAAACATGGACCGCTGGAAAAATTAATTTTTAAGAGCTAAACTTGAATATAATTTCTTGAGAAAGAAAAATTATTTTGAGTGTTAAAATTTGCATATTATTTTCTAAGAGAGGAAAAATAATTTTTGTGTGCTAAATTTGCATATTCTTTCTTAGAAAGGAAAATATTCTCAAGAGCTTTAATTTGTATATCCACTCTTTTGGAGAGTTATCTTTGTACACCTAAACACCAAAAATTGTAGAGGTTTGGTTTGGGGTTTCAACCTTGTAATTGTGAGATTGAGAGATTGGGTGGGGTGCCCTTGTACTTGTGAGAATTGGGTTCTTAAGTGTGGGACACTAGGAAGCCGCGATTACTCAAAGTTGTATCTCTAATCTTCAATAGTGGAAATCCTCTAAGTGGGTTGCTTAGAGGCGAGACGTACACCGTGTGGTGCAACTCGTATATACCGGTTTGCAAAATTTTCTCTTCCCTAATCTCTTTAAATTTGTGCACTTAAATTGCTTGCTTAATTTGTTACGTTTAATAACTTTGTTATTTAAACTTCTTTATTATTCCTAATTAATTTGCTTGATCAAATTAAGTGCATATTCTCTTAGCTTAATATAAATCGTATATTACTTAGATTAAATTGTTATTACTTGCGATTAATTTTATCATCTTCAATAAGCATAATAATTAAAGAATCAATTTCAAAAGCATTCCAAGTAAAATTTTTAATACCCAATTCACCCCCCTCTTGAGTAATTGAGGCCACTTGGTTAACAAGTGGTATCAGAGCTTGACTCTTGGCAGATCAAGCTTAACAGCTTCAAGAGAACAATGGCCTCAAATTCTTTAAACCTTTTTCCTGAGGGTGGTGCTACAAATCGACCTCCTGCTTTTAATGGGGAAGGTTATGCTTTTTGGAAAGAAAGAATGAAAATTTTTGTTCAATCAATTGACTTAAGAGTTTGGAATGCCATTGAAAATGGTTCTTTTATACCCATGCATACTGTTGATGGTAAACATGTTGAAAAACCCATGGATGATTGGACGAGTGATGAAGAAAAGAAAGTACAGTATAATTATAAGGCTAAAAATCTCATTACTCTTGCATTGGGTCCTGATGAATTTTTTAGAGTAGTAACATGTAAATCTGCCAAAGAAATATGGGATACTCTACAAATTACTCATGAAGGAACTAGCGATGTTAAGGATTCTAAAATTAGTACTTTAACTAGCCAATATAAAAGTTTTAGAATGAATTCTGGTGAAACCATCTTAGAACTTCAAAAAAGGTTTACCTTGATTATTAATCATCTTATTACTCTTGGAAAATCTTACACTAACAAGGAACTTATCCATAAAGTTCTAAAAAGTCTTACTAGGGAATGACAACCTCTTGTCACCGCTATCAAACAATCGCCAAACATAAATGATATGTCTCTTGCCACATTATTCGGTAAGCTTCAAGAGCAAGAACAAGAATTAAAAGACTTAAAAATGGCGGAAGAAGAAGAAAAGTCTTCCAAGAAAAAGGGGCTAGCTCTTAAGGCCCCCTCTATTGAAGAAGACAAATCTGAAAGTGATCAAGGAGACGATGATGATGAGTTAGGCCTATTTGTGAGGCGGTTTGGAAGGCTCATGAAAAACAAAAGATTCCAAAAGGGCTTCACTTCTAAAGGTAAGAAATTCATTCCTAAAGATAGTAATTCCTTACCAACTTGTTTTGAATGTAGAAAGGAAGGACATTTCAAGGCGGACTGATCACAAAAAGAAAAACAAGGATCAGAAAGGAAAAAGGAGAGCATACATAGCATGGGATGACAACGAGGTGAGCAGCTCAGATGAATCTGAGAATGAAGAAGCAAACCTCTGTCTCATGGCCAACCATCAAGACGAAGATGATGAGGTAAACCTCCATGATTTAGATAAAGATGAATTGCTTGATCCGTTTGATGAATTGTATGATAAATTTGTTAAACTTTCTAGTAAGTATAAATTATCTAGAAAAACCATAGAAACTCTTGAAACGCATCGTATCGAACAGGTAAAAGAAAATGAGATTTTGAAAAAGGAAGTAGTAAATGTTCAAGTATGCTTAAAACCAAACCTTGTGAATTTGTTAAGAAATGTGACATTCTAGAAACTAAGGTTTTAGACTTGAGTAAAACCTTAGAAAAATTTACAAATGGTAGAGACAACTTAAATGTTTTGCTTGGAAAACAACAGTGTATCTTTGATAAAACAGGACTAGGTTTCAATGCCTATAAGAAACAAAAGGTTGTGAAACTGCATCACTTTTCATGAAATACAATTATTGTGGTTTTAAAGGACAGTGCATCTAATTGTAATGTTAGAAAACTAGGGCCATAGTTTGTGAGAAAAGTATGGGTTCCTAAAGGAACATTACCTCAAACTAACCTACAAGGACCCAACATAAAATGGGTACCAAGTTCTCTAACTTGACATGTTTTGTAGGTATGCTTTAAAGCGAGTAACACCCATTAGTATTTGGATAGTGGGTGTTCAAAACATATGACGGGAGATAAAAGTAAGTTCATTTCATTTACTCCACGAAATAAAGGATTCGTTACATATAGAGACAACACAAAGGGAAGAATACTAGGAATCGAAAATATTGGTAAAAATTCTTCCACTTCTATAAATGATGTTTTATATGTTGAAGAACTCAAACATAACTTGCTTAGCATTAGCTAATTATGTGATAAGGGCTATAAAATTGTCTTTAAATCAAACTGTTGCATAATTGAAAATAAGCTAGACAAGGAAACAAAATTCGTTGGTCAAAGAGTTGATAATATCTATATGATTAATCTTGATTGTATTACTTCAAATGATGTGCAATGCTTCATAACTAAAGAGGATGAATCACGGCTATGGCATAGAAGAATTGCTCACATTCATTTAGACCATTTAAACAGACTTGTTTCAAAAGATTTAGTAATTGGTTTACCAAAATTGAAATTCAAAAATAAATTCTGTGAAGCATGTCAAAAGGGAAAATAAGTAAAGGTCTCTTTTCAAGCAAAAAATATTGTTTCAACAAATAGACCTTTACAACTTTTACATATGGATTTATTTGGACCTTCAAAAATTAAAAGTTTTGGTGGAAATTATTATGGTCTCGTGATTATGGATGATTATTCTAGATATACATGGACACTGTTTCTTACTCATAAACATGAAGCATATCATGCATTTAAGAAACTTGTCAAGATCATCCAAAATGAACAAAATTTGAAAATAGCATCCATTCGAACGGATCATGGGGGAGAATTTGAAAATCAATCCTTTGAAAAATTTTGTGAAAAATTTGGCATTGAACATAATTTTTCGGCTCCAAGAACTCCACAAAAAAATGGAGTAGTTGAAAGGAAAAATCGATCTTTAGCGGAGCTCGCAAGAACTATATTGAATGAAAGTAACATTGCGAAACATTTTTTGGCCGATGCTGTAACATCCCGAATTTTATAAAAATAATTAAATATGATAAATAAATATTAAATAATTATGAATAAGTTAATGAGTGCCCTAAAAATATTGGAATAATTAAATTGGGATTTATTATATAAAAATTAATTATAATTTATTGAGACTAAATGAGATAAAATTTTACCCGGTTAAAATATGGGTGTCGGACCAAGTATTTCCGATTGAGATGTCGTTGGCCAGGGCTGTAGATAATATTATTAGGAATCCGAATATATATTCGGAATAACTTTTGGATATAGTATTGAGCCTGAATGGAAATCCTGTTTGTTATAAAACGGTGAAATTTCTATGGAGGGGTTAAAATTTAAACACAAAACTCTCTTCCCCTTTCTTATTGTCACAGCACCTTTCTTCTTCTTTGGCAAACCACTTCCTCTTCTTATCCTCTCATGTTCTTCTCCTTCTTCTTCTTCTATTCTCTAAAACCCATGTGTGATGGTGTGCCTTCTTCTCCCACCTTTTTCATTTTCTTAGGAGCTTGAAGGAGAAGCTTGTGGCTTGAACCCTTCTCCCTCTTCTCTTCCATTTTTGTATGGCCCTCCCCCTCTCTTGGGAGCTGTCTCTTTCTTCTCTTGAGGTAAGCTTCTTACCATTTTTCAAGAGCTTAAACCTTTGGTTATGAGTTTCAGGTGTTGGGAGAGTGGTTTATGTATGTGGGTTATTGGTAGGAGCTATTATTATGGAAAACCCTATGGTGGGGTGGTTCTAAATGCAAGTTTTATGAGCCTTTAATGGGGTACACAAAATTAGTGATTTGAATGGTGGACAATGATGATGATTCATGGTGTTATTGAATTTTTATGGAAACCCTAATTTTAGGAATTTGGGGAAAATGTAAAATGTGAGTGAGAAATATATTTAATGATGTTAGTGGGTGATATTGATGGGGGAGAATGGTCATTGGTAATGGTTGATGAATATTAATAATGATGATTAAGTTTTGATGAAACCCTAGCCTTGAGAATTTAGGGAAAACATGTAATGTTAATTTGAGGATTGATTTTAGGTGGAAATACATGATATTTAGAGTATGGGTATTGTTGATGATGTTGGGAAGATACTTATTGATGATGGGGGATGGCACTAATGGAGGTAAATGGTTAGTGATGGTTTAAAGTCATTTGTATGGGAACCCATAGATGGATATGGTCTTTAAATTAATAATGATGAGTTTGAACACCAAAACCATGATGGTTGTGATGGCGTAAACAAATGAAATAAGATTGTGCTTTGATGAGGCCTTAGGCCATAAGGTATGTCATTGAAATGGTTAATTGATTATGGTTTTAAAAGAAGCTAAAAGGATTTATGATGGCTTATATGTGCTTGGAAGCAATATTGGTAAAGAATGTGACATTGTTGTTGTTGGGTTGGTTAACCCTTTTGAGATTTAGAGAATCATGGTTTTGGGAAAGAAATTCCTGAAGCCTAACAAAAGTATATGAATAAGTGTTTTAACAAGTCTAGGACTTGGTATTAAACATTAAGAACTATTGTTAATTACTCAAAATAGTGATAAATGCCTTGTACTGGCTTGACGATTATATGTATGCATATGTATGTATGTTGGTGTAGATATTGTTTCGGGTAAAGGCGACGGAACGATCGGAGCATTAGGAATGAGGCTCTTCCCTCGAGGTAGGAGAGGAGTTTACATTCAAATTGCACGAGTAGAATAATAGTGATTATTGTATGTGATTAATACTCATGCCTGCCTTGCCATGTAGATGTTGTCATAATGTGAATGGCAATTTAATGATCATTGAGAATGGTGTATGAGAATATGTAATAATTGTTATGAAAATATATATATGTGATGATGATAAGTTAAGTTTGATAGGATTAATGAATTGGAATGGAAATTATTGAGTATGAATGGTTGAGGCAAGTTTTAAATACCTAATAAGAGGTGTATGATGTGTTGAATTTGTCCAATTTGGATTGGTTTGAGTTTTGGTGTGTAAGATTGTT
Organism: Clitoria ternatea; assembly: GCA_037962975.1. Taxonomy (NCBI): domain Eukaryota; kingdom Viridiplantae; phylum Streptophyta; class Magnoliopsida; order Fabales; family Fabaceae; genus Clitoria; species Clitoria ternatea. The sequence goes on from CM075675.1 coordinate 75,921,742, forward strand.
AAATTCTCACGTTTCTGCACTTGAACTGGTATTCTCGCTCAAGCGAGATGGATTCTCGCTCAAGCCAGAATCCCCTGTACCAGTAGTATGGCCTTTGGCCTGTTCTCGCTCAGGCAAATGAGGGTCTCGCTCAAGCGAGACGTGTGTGGGATGAGTGGAAGAGTTACTGGATGAATCTGGCTCAAGCGGGTGTGGCCGTGCTTGAGCGAGCGAGAGAGGAAAAGATTTTGGGGGAGGTTTGCTTAAGCAAATAGTGTGGCAAGTTGGACCTCGCTCAAGCGAGTCAGCCTTGATGAGGTACTGGACGTTTTTCGCTCAACCGAGTGGCTGGTGCTAGTGTGCCTCGCTCAAGCGTGCATTCGAGATGGGAGCTTTTGTGAAAATTTTGCTCAAGCGAGTGGACGCCTCGGTTGAGTGAGCAAGCATGGAATAGACACTGGCGTGATTACGCCCGAGCGAGCCGAGGCGCTCAAGCGAGAAGGAATTGTCTCGCTCAAGCGAGTGGGGGTCTCGCTTGAGCGAGTGACCCCTGATGGAAATTTTATTTTCTTTTCTTAGTGACAGGGGCCGCAAGCGCACGGGTTATGTCACGTAATATAAAAGATTATCGTTCTCCACAGGGACTGTGTTCAAAGTACCAGCATATTGAAATTTTAATTATCCACACAATTGATTTTTAAGATTTTTATAAAATAAAGCACAAATTAAAATTGCACAGAATACGAATAAATATAAAAATAAAATTTACTTGACACTTAAAAATCAGAGTTGAGAATATCTTGGGATTTCGGGGGATTAAGACTCTATTTTATGTTAATGAATTTTAACTTTTCATAAATAAGAATCGAATTAAGTTTTCCAAGGCGAATTTTCCAAAAGCTAATTAATATGTTCCTCTCGGAATCCTATTAATGTACCTAACCTATGGAAAGCGTTGCTTAATCCTCAGAAAGGCCCATTATCGTTTTATGAAAATCCCTTTTATTTCCTCAAAAGAATTTTGATTACTTTCACGGTTTTACCGAGGTCACAAAAAGCATTTCAAAAATCTTAGGTTTAGTTCAAAGCTTTCTGGTAAAAATAAATCTTTCGATTCTATTTATTACCTAAACTTACTAATATACCCGTAAGTATACAGTTTTATCATTTAGGTTCTTGTTAGGAATTACTAAAAGCATTAAGCATAATTGAACTAAATGGAAAATAGAAATTTATTTAATTCCAAATCAAAATAACATTAAAATAAAATATTATCATACACCCTTTATCCCAAGATAATTAATTTAGCTACTCATGAAATAATTTAAATTTATATAAATAATGGAAAAATAAAACATACAAGACATGGTAAAAATAAAGACTTACGGGTTTCTCCAAAAGCTCAGAATAATTTACCACTGTAATTTCTTGTTGCAATAATTTCTCCACCAATTACAAATTTAAATTCTCACTTTTACAGCCCTCACACTCTTACAAAATAAAATAAAGAAAAGAAAATAAAAAGAAAGAGAAGAAAAATGAACAGAGAAAGAAAAATGGAAAAGAAGAAAACTAAAGAGAAAAAGAAAGAAAGTAACAAAGAAAAGAAAATAGAATTAAGCTGATGGAATTCGATGGGAAGAAGTTGTCCTTCATTGCTCCTGGTTGCTCTCCCTTTTATAGGCGAATGGATGAATGAATCCAGCTAAGGAAACGCGTTAAAATTTGCAAGTGGGAGAAACTTTCGGTGCATGTGAATTCCAGCTGTGCCAACTTGTTTCCAATTTGCATATTTTAATATTTCCAATAATACGGTGCTTCGATTTATTCAGTTGGTCAAATTTTGAGTGGAAAGGTGCTGGAATTCCACAAGACCGAATGAAAGTTTGCTGTTCGGTATTGGTTGCTGGGCGTTGTTGGTTTACATGTGGCAGGTATGGTGGTATGAGGGACAGTGGAGTTGCTGGACGATGTGGTGGATGGAGCTGGTGTTGGTAGGAGAGGAGTCTGGGCGGTGTGGATGATGGAAAGGAGAAAAGGGACAGCGGATAGAAGAGGGAATGAGACGGTGTTGAAAAGTGAGGACGGTTGAGCGGTGTTGGTTGGAGAGGAGTCTGGGCGGTGTTGGTTGGAGAGGAGTCTGGGCGGTGTTGTGTGGAGAGGAGTCTGGGCGGTGTTGTGGATGGAAAGGAGAGGACGGTGTGTGTTATGGATTAGAAGAAGAAAGGGACAGCGGATAGGGAATGGGACGGTGTTGTGGCTTGAGGACGGTGTAGAGTGATCCGTTGTTTGGAGTTGTGGAGTGTAGGTTGGTTTTCTCTTTTCTGCAAAATCCGAGTGAAAGGGTGCCTTTTATGCTAAAAACCGAGTGAAAATGGTACTGTTCGTACATAAAACTGAGTGAAATATTCACTCGGTGTTGAGATGAGGGGTCGGTATTTAAGAAAACCGGTCGGTTTCGCTTAAGCGAGAGTTTCTCGCTTAAGCGTTCGTTGAAGGAAACCGTCTCGCTCAAGCGGATAAAGGTTTGCTCAAGCGAGAGGCTCTCTTTTTCACTGTTTCACTCGGAGAAACCTTGCTCGGATTTGCTTGTGTTGCTCGGAATTGACTGAAGAGGGACTCAGATCCGACTGAAACCATTCACTTGGCTAAGGTTCATGGAGTTCATTCGGAACTGATTGAAGACTCACTCAGGATCAGAATTTATTCAATCGGTTCCCAAACATTTTCACTCGGCTGTCTCTGAATCTGAACCACTCGGTTAAAACTTTGCTCGGATTTTGCTTTGGAATTCACTCGGAAGTTTCTCACTCGGAATGGCCTCCAGTTTTACTCAGAAACTTGCACTTGAAGGGTTGGAATCTGACTGATTGAATTTCTTTCCGGGTCCGTATCTCTCTTAGCTCGGGAACATAGGTTTCTGACCCAACTCACTCAGTATTCTTCATTGCAGAGATCTCACTCGGACTTAGTGTGAAATTGTGAGAATCTGACCGAGTATGATTCACTCTTGGTCGGATTTTCCTTGCTTGCTTAAGGCATTACTCGGAAATGCTTTGTTCTGCTTGACAATGCCATCTCTGAATGAAACCACTCGGATTCTCCTTAGTCAGCATTTATTCATTCAATGGCATTCCTTCTGCTCGGAATCAATTCACTCGGAATCAGCTTTTTGCACAGAGAAGCACTTGTTCTTTGGTCAGACCTGCTTCAGTCAGCATTCTTCACTCGGATTTACTTCAATCAGCAAATTCTCACTCGGATTCACTTCAATTAGCAATCCTTTCACTCGAGTCAGCCATTTATCACTCAAAATGGCTTTGACAGGGAACATTTCACTCGGATTTTCTCCAACAGTGCAGTATTCCACTCGGCAATGCTCTACTCTGAGTCTTTCCACTCGGATTTGGTCATTTCTGAGTTATCCCACTCGGATTTGGCCATTTTGAGTCGGATTTCAGTGCTCTGAGTCGGATTTCTGCTTTCTGAGTCGGATTTCAGCTTTAAAAAGAGAATTCTTTCCACTTTGGGCTTGTTCTTCTTGTTTCTTTATCATTTTATGGTCGTTTTTCTCTTGTTTTTGACCCTTTATTACCTTAATTCCTGCAAAATAACATACCCAAGTAGACTAGAGTAGAAAGAAAGCAAAAATCGCAATAAATAAAGGAAATACAGTGGATAATGACTAAAATCTTAAGCAATTTAGACCTAATTTATTGTATTATAAAGCACTTATCAAAATACCCCAAACCAAAACATTGCTTGTCCTCAAGCAATCACCATATTCACAAGATAAAATACAAAAAACACTAAACTTAATAAACTAAGGAATCCAAAATAGAGAAACAGATTTATTCAAATGCCAGTTTTATTTTTCTTATGTGAATCAATTTTCAATGTCAAGACTTGAGATACTCTTCTCACAATTTTCACTCAAGTGTTTCAAGGTTTGTGTATCTCTCAAATCATCATAGTCAAAAAATATTACCATAAGCTTGTTAATAAACCAGAAACTCCACAGTTTAGATAGAAAATATGTCAAAGTCTAAAGGTCTTTCAAATGTTGTAACGTGGCCTTGGGTTGTATTGTCAAGGTAGGAATTTCAAAAAAAATGGAATACAAAAGGGCTTTAACAGTCATGAATGATTCAAATTATCATCATAAATTTAACAGAGCAAATTTTTGAATTTTTATGGAATTTTTGGAATTCATTCAATATCATCCTTTTGATTTTCTTTTTTTCTTTTTCTTGCTTTTCTTTGCATCCAATACCATATTTTTCTTAAGTCCTTTTTTATTTCTTTGCTCCACTAAATTTCCAACTTTTTCACCATTAAGAGAATATCAGTCAATGAAAGGTTTCAAAGAAAAATTTTCACTTTTAGGCTCAAAAGGGGCAACTAGGGGTCAAATTATACAAAATTCTAAGGCTTAAGAATAAGACCTAATTGTGCCTTTATCATTCTAAGACATATAATCAAAAACCATTTTGAATCGGTTGAAAAACAAGTTCTAGAATATTAATGACTATGAGATTCACTCAATCAAGAAAATATGGGTTTGGAAAATTTGTTTGATATATAACCCATTTTGGCTCAAGTCTAACCATGGAAAGCCTTTTCAAAGAAAATTTTAATCACATAAGGTTCATTTAAGCATTTATTTGGCATTTAAACAATCAAATTTTGAAAATTTTACTCAAAATTTTGGGGTCCTTAGATACTTTAGCCTTGTGTTCAAAGTAAATATATCATGCAATCATGGTAAATTACAAGATTACAAACAAAATAAGGAAAACACACATGCATGAATAATATAACAATCACACAACAAAACAAAACAGTTAAGTTTTCTTACCTACCACCCCAAACCAGAATTTGACATTGTCCTCAATGTTAAAATGGATGATAAAGGATAAGAAAACTTACCTGTAGTAACCCCAAACCAGCATCTGACATAGTTGGTTTTTTTTTATTCTATTTATTAAAGCTTAAAAATAAAGACATGGGGTTACCTCCCCACAAGTGCTAAGTTTAATGTCTTCAGCCAGACTCTATCCCTCAATCACAGTCAAGAATCAATTAGGGCCTAGAAACTCATACCTTAGTATGGAAAGTGAAGATTTAAGTTTAACATTTGGCCTCACCATGACCTCAGTGTCATGTCTCAGTGGTATGTTACCTTCACTGCTTTTTGATGTTCCTGCAAACTTATTCAGAAAAATAGATTCAAGTGGGTCTTTAAGAAGAGTTTCATCCTTTACCACTTGGTCAACAATTTCAATTCCATAGAAAACATCATTAAAAGGTTTTTCTAAAACATTTTTCAAATTAAAATCAACCTTTTGGTCTCCAACAGTTAGAGACAACTTACCATTTTTGACATCGATCATAGTACCTGCAGTTGCTAAAAATGGTCTGCCTAAAATAATAGGAATCAAAGAATCTTCGTCCATTTCAAGCACAACAAAGTCAGCAGGTATAAAAAATTTTCCTACCTTAATAGGAACATCTTCTAAAATTCCTACAGGATATTTGATAGATCTATCAGCCAACTGTAAAGATATCCTAGTAGGTTTTGGCTCTCCCAATCCTAACTTTTTAGCAACAGATAATGGCATTAAACTCACACTCGCTCCCAAATCACACAATGCTCTATCTATAGCTATGCCACCAATCATACAAGGAATAGAAAAGCTACCTGGATCACGAAGTTTTGGAGGCATTTTCTTTTGAATTAGAGCACTACACCCCTCAGTGAGTGCCACGGTTTCATCTTCCTCAAGCTTTCTTTTGTTGGACAAAATATCCTTCAAGAACTTCGCATAGATAGGCATTTGCTGCAAAACATCTATGAAGGGAATATTGACATACAATTTCTTTAAAACATCAAGAAACTTACCAAATTGTTTGTCCAACTTTGCTCTAGCCAGGCGCTGAGGAAATGGAATAGGAGGTTGATATGGCTTAACCTCTTCTTTCTTTTCTTTTTCTTCTTTATTCATTGGGTAAGATGGAGACTCATCCAATTTCTTTTTCTCTTCACTCTTACCAACTGGACCATCATATTGAGTACCACTCCTAAGAGTGATAGCCATTGCATGGTTGGAAGGTCCAGCCTCAGGTTTCCCAGGAAATGTTCCTGGTGCTCTTTGAGAGTAGGAGGCTTGTTGGGCAATTTGAGTCTCTAATATTTTGTTATGGGTGGTAAGGGAGTCCATCTTTGAAGCTAAGTTCTTTATTGCATCAGAGAATTCATCGTTCTGCTTCTGTTGAGTAGCTACAAATGTCTCCATTAAGGACTCTAGTTTTGATTTCTGTGGATTGTAGGGTCCTTGTTGAGGGTTGTAGTTATTTTGGAATTGAGGTAGCCTATTTTGGAAACCAGGTGGACCTTGTGGAGGTCTGTAGTTACCTTGATAATTTCCACCGTAGTTTCCAATAGCATCCACCTGATGTATTTCTTGTTCTTGATTAGGGGTCATGGCTAAGTTGCAGTTTGTAGCTCCATGTCCTGAAACACCACAAACTTCACAAACAATATTCGTAGCACCTGTTGACCCTATTTTATCAAGGTTTAATGTTAATGCTTCAACTTTGGCAGAAAGCAGGGAAAGAGCATCAACAGAGTACTTACCTGGTGTTTTAGTAGGTAATCCTCTCTCAGAGTTCCATTGGTGAGTGTTTTGAGCTATTTCCTCGATCAGGCTCTCAGCTTCATCAATATTTTTACTCATGAAGGCTCCTCCAGCTGCAGCATCTAAAGAGATCTTTTGTGTGGAAGTTAGTCCATCATAGAAAATATGGATTGTCAACCACCTTTCTATCCCATGGTGAGGACATTCTCTTAGCAACTCCCTGTATCTTTCCAAGGCTTCATACAAGGATTCATCATCTTTTTGTGAAAAATTGATGATTTGTTTTCTCAGCACATCAGTCTTGTTCCTTGGGTACCATTTATTGATAAAAACACTGGACAATTATTCCCAAGTCGTGATGGATCCTTCAGGAAGAGAGTATAACTACGCTCTTGCTTTATCTCTTAAGGAGAAAGGGAAAAGTATTAAGCGAATGGCATCATTGGTGGCTCCGTTCATCTTCAGGGTGTCACAGTATTCAAGAAAGATTTGAAGGTGAAGATTTGGATCTTCGGAGGGTAATCCTCCGAATTGGTTCTGTTGAACCATTGAGAGTAGTGAAGGCTTCAATTCAAAATTGTTAGCCTCCACTGTGGGTCTGAGGATGCTGGATCCTCTTCCATTAGTGCTTGGAGCGGCAAAATCTCTTAAGGGTCTGTGTTGGTCTGCTATTTGTTTTTCTTTTTGTTCTTTTTGTTGTTTTTGTTGTTTTCTTAAAGCTCTAAGGGTACGTTCTATCTCAGGGTCAAATCCTAAGTTTAGATCGACACTACGGCTTCGTCGCATAAATAGAAAATAAATGACAAATAAAACAAATTTTCACAAAAATAAAACAACAACAGATACACAAAATAAAGAACAAAATACAAAATTACAAACAAAATTAAAAATAAAAATAAAAATAAAAATAACAATAAAAATATTAACAAGTATGATCTAATCGAATTTCAATATTGCCGATAATTGAGGGACAACAGTCCCCGGCAACGGCGCCAAAAACTTGACAGGGCCCGCAAGCGCACGGGTTATGTCGCGTAATATAAAAGATTATCGTTCTCCATAGGGACTGTGTTCAAAGTACCAGCATATTGAAATTTTAATTATCCACACAATTGATTTTTAAGATTTTTATAAAATAAAGCACAAATTAAAATTGCACAGAATACGAATAAATATAAAAATAAAATTTACTTGACACTTAAAAATCAGAGTTGAGAATATCTTGGGATTTCGGGGGATTAAGACTCTATTTTATGTTAATGAATTTTAACTTTTCATAAATAAGAATCGAATTAAGTTTTCCAAGGTGAATTTTCCAAAAGCTAATTAATATGTTCCTCTCGGAATCCTATTAATGTACCTAACCTATGGAAAGCGCTGCTTAATCCTCAGAAAGGCCCATTATCGTTTTATGAAAATCCCTTTTATTTCCTCAAAAGAATTTTGATTACTTTCACGGTTTTACCGAGGTCACAAAAAGCATTTTAAAAATCTTAGGTTTAGTTCAAAGCTTTTCGGTAAAAATAAATCTTTCGATTCTATTTATTACCTAAACTTACTAATATACCCGTAAGTATGCAGTTTTATCATTTAGGTTCTTGTTAGGAATTACTAAAAGCATTAAGCATAATTGAACTAAATGGAAAACAGAAATTTATTTAATTCCAAATCAAAATAACATTAAAATAAAATATTATCATACCGCCTTTATCCAAAGATAATTAATTTAGCTACTCATGAAATAATTTAAATTCATATAAATAATGGAAAAATAAAACATACAAGATATGGTAAAAATAAAGACTTACGGGTTTCTCCAAAAGCTCAGAATAATTTACCACTGTAATTCCTTGTTGCAATAATTTCTCCACCAATTACAAATTTAAATTCTCACTTTTACAGCCCTCACACTCTTACAAAATAAAAGAAAGAAAAGAAAATAAAAAGAAAGAGAAGAAAAACGAACAGAGAAAGAAAAATGGAAAAGAAGAAAACTAAAGAGAAAAAGAAAGAAAGTAACGAAGAAAAGAAAATAGAATTAAGCTGATGGAATTCGATGGGAAGAAGTTGTCCTTCATTTCTCCTGGTTGCTCTCCCTTTTATAGGCGAATGGATGAATGAATCCAGCTAAGGAAACGCGTTAAAATTTGCAAGTGGGAGAAACTTTCGGTGCATGTGAATTCCAGCTGTGCCAACTTGTTTCCAATTTGCATATTTTAATATTTCCAATAATTCGGTGCTTGGATTTATTCAGTTGGTCAAATTTTGAGTGGAAAGGTGCTGGAATTCCACAAGACCGAATGAAAGTTTGCTGTTCGGTATTGGTTGCTGGGCGTTGTTGGTTTACATGTGGCAGGTATGGTGGTATAAGGGACAGTGGAGTTGCTGGACGATGTGGTGGATGGAGCCGGTGTTGGTAGGAGAGGAGTCTGGGCGGTGTGGATGATGGAAAGGAGAAAAGGGATAGCGGATAGAAGAGGGAATGAGACGGTGTTGAGAAGTGAGGACGGTTGGGCGGTGTTGGTTGGAGAGGAGTCTGGGTGGTGTTGGTTGGAGAGGAGTCTGGGCGGTGTTGTGTGGAGAGGAGTCTGGGCAGTGTTGTGGATGGAAAGGAGAGGACGGTGTGTGTTATGGATTAGAAGAAGAAAGGGACAGCGGATAGGGAATGGGACGGTGTTGTGGCTTGAGGACGGTGTAGAGTGATCCGTTGTTTAGAGTTGTGGAGTGTAGGTCGGTTTTCTCTTTTCTGCAAAATCCGAGTGAAAGGGTGCCTTTTGTGCTAAAAACCGAGTGAAAATGGTACTGTTCGTACATAAAACCGATTGAAATATTCACTCGGTGTTGAGATGAGGGGTCGGTATTTAAGAAAACCGGTCGGTTTCGCTTGTGCGAGAGTTTCTCGCTTAAGCGTTTGTTGAAGGAAACCGTCTCGCTCAAGCGGATAAAGGTTCGCTCAAGTGAGAGGCTCTCTTTTTCACTGTTTCACTCGGAGAAACCTTGCTCGGATTTGCTTGTGTTGCTCGGAATTGACTGAAGAGGGACTCAGATCCGACTGAAACCATTCACTTGGCTCAGGTTCATGGAGTTCATTCGGAACTGATTGAAGACTCACTCAGGATCAGAATTTATTCAATCGGTTCCCAAACATTTTCACTCGGCTGTCTCTGAATCTGAACCACTCGGTTAAAACTTTGCTCGGATTTTGCTTTGGAATTCACTCGGAAGTTTCTCACTCGGAATGGCCTCCACTTTTATTCAGAAACTTGCACTTAAAGGGTTGGAATCTGACTGATTGAATTTCTTTCCAGGTCCGTATCTCTCTTAGCTCGGGAACATAGGTTTCTGACCCAACTCACTCAGTATTCTTTGTTGCAGAGATCTCACTCGGACTTAGTGTGAAATTGTGAGAATCTGACCGAGTATGATTCACTCTTGGTCGGATTTTCCTTGCTTGCTTAAGGCATTACTCGGAAATGCTTTGTTCTGCTTGACAATGCCATCTCCGAATGAAACCACTCGGATTCTCCTTAGTCAGCATTTATTCATTCAATGGCATTCCTTCTGCTCGGCATCAATTCACTCGGAATCAGCTTTTTGCACAGAGAAGCACTTGTTCTTTGGTCAGACCTGCTTCAGTCAGCATTCTTCACTCGGATTTACTTCAATTAGCAAATTCCCACTCGGATTCACTTCAATCAGCAATCCTTTCACTTGAGTCAGCCATTTATCACTCGGAATGGCTTTGACAGGGAACATTTCACTCGGATTTTCTCCAACAGTGCAGTATTGCACTCGGCAATGCTCTACTCTGAGTCTTTCCACTCGGATTTGGTAATTTCTGAGTTATCCCACTCGGATTTGGCCATTTTGAGTCGGATTTCAGTGCTCTGAGTCGGATTTCTGCTTTCTGAGTCGGATTTCAGCTTTAAAAAGAGAATTCTTTCCACTTTGGGCTTGTTCTTCTTGTTTCTTTATCATTTTATGGTCGTTTTTCTCTTGTTTTTGACCCTTTATTACCTTAATTCCTACAAAATAACATACCCAAGTAGACTAGAGTGGAAAGAAAGCAAAAATCGCAATAAATAAAGGAAATACAGTGGATAATGACTAAAATCTTAAGCAATTTAGACCTAATTTATTGTATTATAAAGCACTTATCACTTAGTTTGATGGTGTTGGACCCCTTTCCTTTATATTGTAAGATGGTTGAGGGAATGTATAGGGATATATAATTAGGACATAATATGGTGGTGTTGAATAATATTTAAAACATTGGGATAACTCGTTTATACCTATAATATATATAATGAGAAACATAAATGTTGACCACCAAGATGGAATACAAAAGAATGGCAAATAGTATTTGATGATGGTGTTATGAGACACACCCTAGAGTGATTATGAGATTAAGGAGAGAATGGTTAAATGACGTAGTACTGGTTATAAACCGATGAATCGGAGATGATATCGGTATCGTGTGACAATAAATGATATTGTGACCACTCCATGAATAAAAGGAAGAATGTTATTATTGATGAAATTATGAATTGCCACTGTATTGTACACAAGTGTGATCTTGTATGTATTATCTAAGATTGTGATGATGGATTATTGTATTGCCATACTAGATATGAGACACCGGTGATGAACAATGAGATGAAAACCACTAAATGAATGTATGACAGTGTTGTTGAATATTATGAGATGTTGTAACACCACTAGTTAATCACAAGTATCGACTTGCATATATGATATGACATACATGTGAAATATATTGAGATAAAAACATACATTTATTTATGGAGCAAATGATATTCCTTGAATGTTACAATGATTGTCATTATTTTTACTTCCATGCGTGGATTGTTATGGAATGAGATTGTAACCATTAAGATGCTAAGTATGGGAATAAAATGCCTTGAGGGGCTTATACATAATTGTATGTTATTGATTGAAAATGTCAAATTAAAATATATCCCTATGCGAGAGGGTGAGATATCCTTACGAGGTTGTTTGACATATACATTATTGCATTTTGCATTCATGGCATGGCATAACATTGAAATGTGGTTACGATCACAGTGATGAAAGATCCTGCAGGATTCTATGAAGGGAGTACCCCTTACGAGGCGGGAAACCAACTTGATGATGATATGATATTGAACCGGTGGTTGCGATCACCTGGTTATTGAAATGAAAAAGGGCTTGCGAGTTCCTATGATGCCTGTGGTTGCGATCACGAGGCGGGAGTACCACTTATGAGGCGGGAAACCATTATGAATTGTTGAACGTGGTTGTGATCACAAGAAAGCACCTTGCGAGGCTGCTAGAGGGAGTACCCCTTGCGAGGCGGGAAACCCAGGTGAATGAATGGTACGGTGGTTGCGATCACCAGATGAAATGAAATGGATCCATTGCATATGCATTAAATAGTTGACATATGCATTAGCCATAGGTGCATGGCATTTGAGATGGGATGACCATGAGAGATGAGGAATCCCTTACAAGGAGGAAGTGAATAAAGATTTAATAAAATGATGATGATGATTGTGAATGCCCTTGATGATAAGTGGAAATATGATTGTGTATGTGCTTGTGCTTGCTTATGTTATGGATTGCGATTCATGATGTTTTGTATGCCTATTATAATAATGTGATGATGATTAAATGATGATTTAATGGTTTTATAGCAAAGCACACATGATGAATATATGCATATACACATGATCACAATATATATTATATTCGTCATTTTGAATGTATAACTCACTCTCCCATATGGTCTCCTTTTTAGCATTGTGATGCAGGTTTACCATGGGATGAGCTTGGGTTTTTGAATTAAAGCTGTTGGCGAAGGTAAATAGTGGTAATGGAATGCCTTGGCCGGCATCAATCGTGCATTTTGATGTAATGATTAAATTATGTATGATATTGTTAATGATTTAATGATTTGGGTATGTATAGGATAATCCTTGTGTTCATGAATGGTGAATATATGTCTAGTATATAAGTGGTGATTTTGATAAGTACTAGAGGAATCAAAAGTTGAATATTGTATATTGATGATGGTGGTGTTATATTAATGCCAATAGGAGAATAAATAGGCCAAATATGAGTTATGGGCAGTAGTTTGGGCATATCCCGGATGCATATATATATATATATATATATATGTATCTTAGGCAATGCATGTATATGTTGTGAGCGAATTAGACGAGTCTGTTCTATTAGGTCTTTGTCGGATATTCGCATGCCTTGCCGAGCCTCTTCTCATATCGTCATATATGGGACTAGGCGTATGCCCGGTATACACATTATTCTTCTGCTATAAACTCTATTATTTTGTATACCGTGATAGGCCATTTAGTTGTCGATCCAGTTTTAGTTTATTATATTTCACCCTTCGGTTTTCTGTGGTTCGGGTGTTGATGTAGTCGAGACGGTGTTTTAGAAACTATTTCAGACGTGAAAAATTTACTCGCAATTTTATTAATTATTATCTTGATTACATCGGGATCCAAGTCCAGAAAATCAGGGGTGTAACAACGGTGGTATCAGAGCGTGGTTTTGCTCTGAATTAGATTTGTTAATTATCATCAGAGTATGGTTACTCTACATTGAAATTGATATCAAGGATGATTGGAGCATGATTGCTCAATTGAGAGGAATTTTGGTGATTGTTAGGATATGGTTGTTCTGTATAGATTTAAGAGTGACAATTATCTTGAGGATGGTATTAAGTTAAGCATTGATGACCCTATATGGATTGGTGAAGGGCTAATTGTCTAAGAATTGTGAATTGATTATAAGGGCAATGCTTTCTTAATGGCTATTCTTGTGAATTATTAGTATAGGATTGTGATGACAGCTCATTGTGGGCTCTGTGAAATTATGATTCATAAGTTATAATTGACGTTTATGGGACTATGTCCAATATCATTAAGGTCGTGTGATACACCTATGGAGCCTAGTTGCTTATTAGTAATCATGAATGACTCGTGAGATTAAATATTGTGGATAAATTATACGATGTGATTAATATGTTTGATTGTGTAAGTCCGGCCAAGTTCCTTACCCTATTTCCTTCCATTGATGAATATATTGTGATTATGCATTGATGTTTATATATTCAGTATAAAAAATTGATTTGATGATGGATCCATGTTGGATGTTAATCATGCAAATGAAATAATGAGTTGATGAATATGAGATATGAAATATGAATTGATATGGTGATAGACCATGAAATGTTGAGTCCTTAATATTTATGTATATTGAAATCGAATTATTTCTTAGGCCTCATGTATGAGTGGTGCTCATGACTTATAGCCAAAACAAAATTTATTGACTGTAAGAGTTATATGCACTAGAATCGATTAAATAAGTGAAGATGAAAGAACCCCAGGATATCAATGTTCATGGAATGAAATTGTTAACTATATTATTGTTGAGAAATAAATTGAAATGCTTGGTTGTGCTAAATTTTGAATGATGGATTTTATATCCTTTGGTACAAGAACCTTATATAGTATATGATACATGTAATTTGTTGTATATCTCTAGATTGGGAACTTGAATATGTGATAAAACGATAAGGTAGTGAAATATGAAATTGCATATGCACCTATTGGGGTTGAACTCGGTTTATAAGTGAGGATCGAGTGAATGATTGATGTAATTTTAACCCACTAGGTGTGGTGACCCTGTTAACTTGGCACGATCTGGTATTATGATCGAACCTTGTGAAAATTAGACCCTATGGTGGTCTAGGCTCTGTGTTGTTTTTATGAGCCATATCTAATGATATTGTGTGTCATAGGAGTGTTCCATAATGGGTACTAGGTAACCCCTTGGACTTTCTAAGTCTGATGAAATGTTAAACCTTATGATTAGTAGATCCATAGTAAGATTTATTGTGTAATGAATTCTTGAGGTTAGAGCCGGCATGAGATAGAATACGAATGATGCATGTAACCCCTGATAATTGATGAATAATAATGTTAAATTCGGGGTATGAATGGTAATGGCTATAGTGTACATGATTATATGGTATAACGTTGGGCCAAATTATGTGCCCTTGACTTTGTGATTAATGAATTAACTATGGGCTATGATAAGGCATTGACCTAACATAGGTGATTTTGCAGTGGTGAGGGAAATTTGATCATGTCATTACCCTTTCTTTGTTCCAGATAGGATGTATCGAAGATAGGAATCACTTAATAATGTGATATGATACGAGTTACGCGTCCAACTTATGGACTTTGGTTGTGAATTGCGAGGAGAATCTCTAGTATGAGAGCTTGTCATATGATTGGGAACCTTATTCTAACCTTGGAGTTGCGTACTTCCTGGGAGTTTAATAACTCATTTAGGCTTGAATTGATTTATAACCAATAATATGTGAATAAGATGACAGACTATTACAATGTTTGATCATAAATTCTAGATGGATGAGGCCCGATGATGTGGTATTTACCTTGTGATGATTGAAATATATGATTGGTACACTACATTATGGTGATGTTAATTAATATGTGATGATTGGTATGGCATGATTTATGCCAAATTAATAGTATAATGAGGACGAGACACACATGTGTTAGTCATGGACTTGTGAGAATTGTCACTAAGCCTTTTATGAATTGGTGTTATTAGAATAAGTGTGACCGATGTGAGCAATGGGAATACGAAATACTGATCCCGATATGGCCTTACATGCCATAGGCATTGTGGCAACATGCACTTATGCGCCGATGTGTTTCTGGTAACCACTATGGGATTGGGACGCCTTCCTGTATGCCGGATGCAGCAACACCTAGGCCGGGCAGGTGTAGGGTTGTAACTACTTATGGTGAATGTACTGAGCCTATCTGGTCGTACCAAGTATGAACCTGTGAGCTCTAATAAGTAAGTTGTGATAAATGATATATGACTCATATAAATGTAGGAAATTTTATGATCATGTCTTGATGGACTTTAGGAAGTACGATGTTATTTTATGGTGACGTTGAGCCTTGCCGAGGTGCGGCCTGAGGTATGGCCTTGCGATATGTATATAGATGGTAAATTTCGAGGACGAAATTCTTTTTAGGTGGGGTGGATTGTAACATCCCGAATTTTATAAAAATAATTAAATATGATAAATAAATATTAAATAATTATGAATGAGTTAATGAGTGCCCTAAAAATATTGGAATAATTAAATTAGGATTTATTATATAAAAAAAATTAATTATAATTTATTGAGACTAAATGAGATAAAATTTCACCCGGTTAAAATATGGGTGTCGGACCAAGTATTTCCGATTAAGATGCCGTTAGTCAGGGCTGTTGATAATATTATTAGGAATCTGAATATATATTCGGAATAATTTTTGGATATAGTATTGAGCCTGAATGGAAATCCTATTTATTATAAAACGGTGAAATTTCTATGGAGGGGTTAAAATTTAAACACAAAACTCTCTTCCCCTTTCTTATCATCACGGCACTTTTCTTCTTCTTTGGCAAACCACTTCCTCTTCTTCTCCTCTCATGTTCCTCCCCTTCTTCTTCTCCTTCCTCTTCTTCTATTCTCTAAAACCCATGTGTGATGGTGTGCCTTCTCCTCCCACCATTTTCATTTTCTTGGGAGCTTGAAGGAGAAGCTTGGGGCTTGAACCCTTCTCCCTCTTCTCTTCCATTTTTGTGTGGCCCTCCCCCTCTCTTGGGAGCTGTCTCTTTCTTCTCTTGAGGTAAGCTTCTTACCATTTTTCAAGAGCTTAAACCTTTGGTTATGAGTTTTAGGTGTTGGGAGAGTGGTTTATGTATGTGGGTTATTAGTAGGAGCTATTATTATAGAAAACCCTAAGGTTGGGTGGTTTTAAATACAAGTTTTATGAGCCTTTAATGGGGTACACAAAATTAGTGATTTGAATAGTGGACAATGATGATGATTCATGGTGTTATTGAATTTTTATGGAAACCCTAATTTTAGGAATTTGGGGAAAATGTAAAATGTGAGTGGGAAATATATTTAATGATGTTAGTGGGTGATATTGATGAGGGAGAATGGTCATTGGTAATGGTTGATGAATACTAATAATGATAATTTAGTTTTGATGAAACCCTAGCCTTTAGAATTTAGGGAAAACATGTAATGTTGATTTGAGGATTGATTTTAGGTGGAAATACATGATATTTAGAGTATGGGTATTGTTGATGATGTTGGGAAGATGCTTATTGATGATGGGGGATGGCACTAATGGAGGTAAATGGCTATAGTGATGGTTTAAAGTCATTTGTATGGGAACCCATAGATGGATATGGTCTTTAAATGAATAATGATGAGTTTGAACACCAAAACCATGATGGTTGTGATGGGGTAAACAAATGAAATAAGATTGTGATTTGATGAGGCCTTAGGCCATAAGGTATGTCATTGAAATGGATAATTGATTATGGTCTTAAAAGAAGCTAAAAGGATTTATGATGGCTTATATGTGCTTGGAAGTAATATTGGTAAAGAATGTGACATTGTTGTTGTTGGGTTAGCTAACCCTTTTGAGATTTAGAGAATCATGGTTTTGGGAAAGGAATTCCTGAAGCCTAACAAAAGTATATGAATAAGTGTTTTAACAAGTCTAGGACTTGGTATTAAACATTAAGAATTATTGTTAATTACTCAAAATAGTGATAAATGCCTTGTACTGGCTTAACGATTGTATGTATGCATATGTATGTATGTTGGTGTAGATATTGTTTCGGGTAAAGGCGACGGAACGATCGGAGCATTAGGAATGCAGCTCTTCCCTCGAGGTAGGAGAAGAGTTTACATTCAAATTGCACGATGGAAGGTGTTAAGAGTGTGATGTCTCGGAATTTCTTGTGGTGTGATCGGCAAATCGTTTGAGAGGTGAAATTATGCCGATTGGAACTGACTGGTCGGTGAATGCTTGGAAAGCATTGGTTTGTAAGTTGTTTTGTGTGGCGGAATCCCTTTATACTGAGTGGACTAAGATATTAAATTCCGAGAGGACTTAGGCATGAATTCCGACTGGACCTGATTGTTTACCGAGTGAATGAATGTCTCGGTTTCCCGGGTGATTAAGGGCCGAGCGTGGTTTCTCGCTTCAGCGAATGAAGGCTTCGCTCCAGCGAGTGTGTGTTGTTGGAAGGCTTGGGGTCGGATTCGCTTAAGCGAATGGTGGTTCGCCCGAGCGAGTTGGTCGGTCTCGCTCAAGCGGATTTGGATCTCGCTTGAGCGAGTACACGCTGTATTGTGGTTCGTTCAGGCGCTGTCGGTGCTTCCATGTGAATGGTTTTAATTCCTTTGCCTTCCTTGTCTTTTCTTCTTGGCCATGGGGCCAGCTCTCATATCTTCATATATGGGAGTGATTTAATTATAGATCCAGGAATGTTATCGTTTTTGTGAAAAATTTACCCCTAAAATTCAGGGTGTCACACACGAGTAGAACAATAGTGATTATTGTATGTGATTAATACTCATGCCTGCCTTGCCATGTAGATATTGTCATAATGTGAATGGCAATTTAATGATCATTGAGAATGGTGTATGAGAATGTGTAATAATTGTTATGAAAATATATATATGTGATGATGATAAGTTAAGTTTAATAAGATTAATGAATTGGAATGGAAATTATTGAGTATGAATGGTTGAGGCAAGTTTTAAATACCTAATAAGAGGTGTATGATGTGTTGAATTTGTCCAATTTGGATTGGTATGAGTTTTGGTGTGTAGGATTGTTAAATTATCACGTTTTTACACTTGAACTGGTATTCTCGCTCAAGCGAGATGGATTCTCGCTCAAGCAAGATGGATTCTCACTCAAGCGAGAATCCCCTGTACCAGTAGTATGGCCTTTGGCCTGTTCTCGCTCAGGCAAGTGAGGGTCTCGATCAAGCAAGACGTGTGTGGGATGAGTGGAAGAGTTACTGGACGAATCTCGCTCAAGCGGGTGTGGCCGCGCTTGAGTGAGCAAGAGAAGAAAAGATTTTGGGGGAGGTTCGCTTAAGCGAATAGCGTGGCAAGTTGGACCTCGCTCAAGCGAGTCAGCCTTGATGAGGTACTGGACATTTTTCGCTCAACCGAGTGGCTGGTGCTAGTGTGCCTCGCTCAAGCGTGCATGCAAGATGGGAGCTTTTATGAAAATCTCACTCAAGCGAGTGGGCGCCTCACTTGAGCGAGCAAGCGTGGAATAGACGCTGGCGTGATTATGCCTGAGCGAGCCGAGGCGCTCAAGCGAGAAGGAATTGTCTCGCTCAAGCGAGTGGGGGTCTCGCTTGAGCGAGTGACCCCTGATGGAAATTTTATTTTCTTTTCTTATTGTGATGGTGTTGGGCCCCTTTCCTTTATATTGTAAGATAGTTGAGGGAATGTATAAGGATATATAATTAGGACATAATGTGGTGGTGTTGAATAATGATTAAAACATTGGGATAACTGACGTGAATATTTTTACAGTCGTGATTCGATCAAATTAGTACATTAAAATTAATTAATGTAGTACTAGGGTGTCAACCTAGGTCGTTCTCTCAAGGATCAACACAAAAATTTAGGAAAAATCAAGTCTTAAACTAATTTTTAACAATTAAAAATAAAAACTCAACAACTAAAATTTTTTACAAACATAAGTTCAACAAACATACAATTGGGGGGGTTTGATTGATTTTTGTTATCACAATTAAAATTAAAAACAAAGTAAATAAAGGATTTAAAACAATAATTAACAAGTGATTGATTTTCTTGGAGTATTGTAAATAAATTTATCCTTGGTTCACTAAAGATAATTTGTATACTTTCATTACTGTCAATTTCTTAGCTCAATTTGAATTAATCAACTAAGCGTCTTTTTCAATTCACAATTCCTTTACTTTCATTAAAAAAAAGAATATTTTAATCAAGCATCCTAATTAAGCAAAAGGAGTCAAGATCGTAAAATCTAGGAATTATTGAGCATATGTAAGAACATCGCCTACATACATAATCTATTCTCAAATTATGGAATTAAGCAAACCATAATTATTAAAAGTGATTATGAAAATATTCATTAAGCATGCATATTTCCTTAATCCATTCTAATTTAAAATCTTATTTTATTCCATTTGAATAATTAAACCGATTAAGCATACAATTTTGATTAAACAAAATGGAATTAAATAAGCAGAGTAAGATTATGAAGAAATAACAATAACAAAAGCATACTGTATTAAAAATAATGACCTCAAAATTACATTACAATATTCTCCAAGAAAATCAATCTAGGGTTTTAGCCCTCCATAATAACAACTACAAAGAAAAAAAACTAACCCGGAATGGAGCAAAGAGGGGGAAGAAGAGAGGAGGAGGCTTTGTGCCTTCCTTTGATGCTTATAGAAACAAAGAGAGAAACGTGAATTCAGGTGTGTTTGAAGCCTTTGGCAATGGTCCTATTTATAGTGAAAGCAAAGGTAAAGGTCTCCTGCTGACAGCGTCAGCAGGACGCTACGCGTCAGCGTTACGAATCTGCTTCCACGCTACGCTTAGTTGTGAGGCTACGCGTGAGGGTTTCTGACTCAGAATACATTATTTCATCCAATAATTCTTCAATAATGCTTGGACACTTGTGCTGCATGTTCCCCACTGAGATAGTGACGTATGTCTATAATGGATTGGCCAATAAGTGTTTTAATATAAATAAATCCTCCACTTCTGAAGTTGCACACAGCCTGTTAATGGGATCCTCGTCACTGTTGACGCTACGCGTGGGCTTGACGCTGCGCGTGGGTGTTGCGAATTTGTTTCCATGCTACGCGTGGTATTGGCGCTACGCGTCAGACCTGATGCTCAATTCATAATTTCCCAATTGCAAACTCAATTATTCACTACAATATAAGGGAAATCAAGTAAGATTTATTATTTCCATTTAAAGATTATCGCCTAATTCAGTTAATATTAAATAAAGCTTGAATTATGAAAATGTGTTAAAATGCATAATATTACACAATTAGCAATGGCAAATTATACACATTTAAAGCAAGGAATTAAGGCTAAATCATGCATCATCAATAACTCATTTATACCCATAATATATATAATGAGAAACATAAATGTTGACCACCAAGATAGAATACAAAAGAATGGCAAATAGTATTTGATGATGGGGTTATGAGACACACCCTAGAGTGATTATGAGATTAAGGAGAGAATGGTTAAATGACGTAGTACTGGTTATAAACCGATGAATCGGAGATGATATCGGTATCGCGTGACAGTAAATGATGTTGTGACCACTCCATGAATAAAAGGAAGAATGTTATTATTGATGAAATTACGAATTGTCACTGTATTGTACACAAGTGTGATCTTGTATGTATTATCTATGATTGTGATGATGGATTGTTGTATTTCCATACTAGATATGAGACACTGGTGATGAACAATGAGATGAAAACCATTAAATGAATGTGTGACAGTGTTTTTGAATATTATGAGATGTTGTAACACCATTGCGGTTAATCGCAAGTATCGACTTGCATATATGATATGACATACATGTGAAATACATTGAGATGAAAACATACATTTATTTATGGAGCAAATGATATGCCTTGAATGTTACGATGATTGTCATTATTTTTACTTCCATGCGTGCATTGTTATGGAATAAGATTGTAACCATTGAGATGCTAAGTATGGGAATAAAATGCCTTGAGGGGCTTATACATAATTGTATATTATTGATTGAAAATGTCAAATTAAAATATGTCCCTATGCGAGAGGGTGAGATATCCTTGCGAGGTTGTTTGGCATATGCATTATTGCCTTTTGCATTCATGGCATGGCATAGCATTGAAATGTGGTTGCGATCACAGTGATGAAAGATCCTGCGGGATTCTATGAAGGGAGTACCCCTTGCGAGGCGGGAAACCAACTTGATGATGATATGATATTGAACCGGTGGTTGCGATCACCTGGTTATTGAAATGAAAAAGGGCTTGCGAGTTCCTATGATGCCTGTGGTTGCGATCACGAGGCTGGAGTACCCCTTGCGAGGCGGGAAACCATTATGAATTGTTGAACGTGGTTGTGATCACAAGAAAGCACCTTGCGAGGCTGCTAGAGGGAGTACCCCTTGCGAGGCGGGAAACCCAGGTGAATGAATGGTACGGTGGTTGCGATCACCAGATGAAATGAAATGGATCCATTGCATACGTATTAAACAATTGACATATGCATTAGCCATAGGTGCATGGCATTTGAGATGGGATGACCACGAGAGATGAGTAACCCCTTGCGAGGAGGAAGTGAATAAAGATTTAATAAAATGATGATGATTGTGAATGCCCTTGATGATAAGTGGCAATGTGATTGTGTATGTGCTTGTGCTTGCTTATGTTGTGGATTGCGATTCATGATGTTTTGTATGCCTATTATAATAATGTGATGATGATTGAATTATGATTTAATAGTTTTATAGCAAAGCACACATGGTGAATATATGCATATACACATGATCACAATATATTTTATATTCGTCATTTTGAATGTATAACTCACTCTCCCATATGGTCTCCTTTTTAGCATTGTGATGCAGGTTTACCATGGGATGAGCTTGGGTTTTTGAATTAAAGCTGTTGGTGAAGGTAAATAGTGGTAATGGAATGCCTTGGCCGGCATCAATCGTGAATTTTGATGTAATGATTAAATTATGTATGATGTTGTTGATGATTTAATGATTTGGGTATGTATAGGATAATCTTTGTGTTCATGAATGGTGAATATATATCTAGTATGTAAGTGGTGATTTTGATGAGTACTAGAGGAATTGAAAGTTGAATATTGTATATTGATGATGGTGGTGTTATATTAATGCCAATAGGAGAATAAATAGGCCAAATATGAGTTATGGGCAGTAGTTTGGGCATGTCCCGGATGCATATATATATATATATATATATTTAGATGTATCTTAGGCAATGCATGTGTATGTTGTGAGCGAATTAAACGAGTCTGTTCTATTAGGTCTTTGTCGGATATTCGCATGCCTTGCCGAGCCTCTTCTCATATCATCATATATAGGACTAGGCGTATGCCCGATATACACATTCTTCTTCCGCTGTAAACTCTACTATTTTGTATACTGTTATGGGCTATTTAGTTGTCGATCCAGTTTTTGTTTATTAAATTTCACCCTTCGGTTTTCTGTGGTTTGGGTCTTGATGTAGTCGAGACGGTGTTTTAGAAACTATTTCAGACGTGAAAAATTTACTCGTAATTTTATTAATTATTATCTTGATTACATCGGGATCCGAGTCCGGAAAATCAGGGGTGTAACAGATGCACTAAATACTGCTTGCCATGTTATGAATCGATGTTTGATAAGACCAATTTTAAAGAAAACTCCCTATGAACTTTACAAAGGTAGGAAACCAAATATTTCTTATTTTCACGTATTTGGATGCAAATGCTTTGTCTTAAACAATGGAAAGGAAAATCTCAGCAAATTCGATGCAAAATCTGATGAAGCAATATTCTTAGGTTACTCATCTACAAGTAAAGTATATCGACTCTTTAACAAATGAACTTGTACAATTGAAGAGTCTATACACATCAAATTTGATGAACTTAACCAAAATCCTCCGAGAAAGGATATTGATGATCTTGTAGGTACATTCCAAGAAATGAACTTGGACAATAAACAAGAAATAAAAAATAAAGGAGATTCAACACAAAATGACGAACCTCAACAAAAGGAATGGATCACCGTAAACAATCACCCCTTGGACAATGTCATAGGTGAAATAACAAAAGGTGTAAGTGCTTGAAACGCTATTAGAAATGCATGCAATCACTTTTCCTTTGTATCACAAATAGAACCGAAAAATATCAATGAAGCTATTATTAATGAACATTGGATGTTAGCCATGCAAGAAGAATTGAATCAATTTGAAAGAAATAAAGTTTGGGAACTTGTGCCAAGACCCAATGACCATCAAATTATAGGCACGAAATGGGTTTTTAAAAATAAGCTAGATGAAAATGGAATAATAACAAGAAATAAAGCTAGATTAGTTGCTAAGGGATGTAATCAAGAAGAGGGAATAGACTATGAAGAAACGTATGCTCCCGTAGCTAGGTTAGAAGCCATAAGATTATTGTTAGCTTTTGCTTGTTGTATAGATTTTAAGCTTTATCAAATGGATGTCAAAAGCTCTTTTCTAAACGGTTATATTCAAGAAGAAGTTTATGTAAATCAACCTCCTAGTTTTGAAAATCACAAATTTCCAAAACCATGTTTTTAAATTGAGAAAAGCTTTATATGGTTTGAAATAAGCTCCAAGAGCTTGGTATGAACGACTCAGTAAATTTCTTCTAGAAAATAATTTTGAAAGGGGAAAGGTTGATACAACACTTTTTATAAAACGTAAAAACCATGACATCCTTTTGGTACAAGTTTATGTTGATGACATAATATTTGGTGCTACTAACGAAATTCTTTGTCAAGAGTTTGCCAAGATTATGCAAGATGAATTTGAAATGTCCATGATGGGAGAACTCACATTCTTCCTTGGGCTACAAATCAAGCAAACAAAAGAAGGAACTTTCATCAATCAAATAAAATACTGCAAAGAACTACTCAAAAGGTTTGAAATGGATAAAGCAAATGAAATAGCCACACCAATGAGTACTTCTTGCTACTTAGACAAAGATGAGAAGGGTAAGGACGTTGAAATAACTAAGTACCGAGGTATGATTGGATCCTTACTTTACTTAACAGCTAGTAGACCCGATATTATGTTTACGGTATGTATGTGCCCTAGATATCAAGCATGTCCTAAAGAATCACATTTTACTGCCGTAAAAAGAATTTTAAAATATCTTTTGGGTACTCAAAATGTTGGCTTATGGTATCCCAAAGGTGTTGAATGTATTCTTGTAAGATATTCTGATTCAGACTTTGCTGGTTGCGAGTTAGATAAAAAAAGTACTAATGGTACTTGTCACTTACTCGGAAGTTCTCTTGTCTCTTGGCATAGCAAGAAATAAGTAAGTGTCGCGTTATCCACAGCTGAAGCAGAATATGTTGCAGCTGGAAGTTGCTTTGCTCAAATCCTATGGATGAGACAACAACTTCTTGATTTCGGTGTTGTTCTAGACCAAATACCCATTAAATGTGACAACACCAGCGCCATAAATATCTCTAAAAATCCGGTTATGCATTCACGGACAAAACACATAGAAATCCGTCACCATTTCATACGAGATCATGTTTTAAAAGGAGTTTGTGTTCTTGAGTATGTTGAAACTTCTAAATAATTGGCGGACATTTTCACTAAACCCCTCCCAAAAGAGCAATTTATAAATATTAGAAGGGAGTTAGGCATTTTAGAAATTTTTTAATTACACTTAAAAATTCATACTTTTGTCTTGAACATATTTTTTAAATTAAAGATTTATTATATTTTATAAATCTTCATATTTTTTAATAAAATCTCTTGTTTTAAGTCCCCATTTAGTGACTATTTAATTAAACATATTTCTTTTACACAAAATAATCTCTTATGAATTACATGATCTCAAAAGTAAAATGCAAATTGGCCATTGATTTTCTTGATTTCTTGATGAAACAAAATCGATGGCACTTGCAAAAAAATTTTTATCCCTCTGAAGCACTACACGAAGAATTGAATTCAAGAATTCAAAAATAAACTTTGTACTGTAACACCCTAATTTCTAATTAAAAAAAACAACCAGTAGGGAAATTATTTTTTTTTCTTTTTTTTTTCTAAATCTTAGAGTTAGCAAAGTCCATATAATCCGCCCCAAATTAAATAAACCGGGTACAACAAGAAGAAGAAGGGAAATGGAAAGCAAGGGAAGATGAGGGCCAACAAAAGCCCTCCAGCAGAGCCCAGCAACGCTCGAGCGAGCCCAAAAGAAATAACACACACTCGCTCGGTATCAGGACAATCGTTCACTCGGTAATGACCTAGTTCACTCGGATTTCATCCCTAAGTCCACTCGGAAACCATGGGGTATTTTCACTCGGACAATCTTCTCAGTCGTCTACCACTCGGTATTTCACTCGTCCCTTGCTCGGCAAGTATAGCCCTTCCTACCCAAGCGCTCGCGCTAACTTAAACCCCCCTTCAAAAGCTTCATAGCTTTCTGTCAGTTCCCTATACGCGTTACACTCGGAATCGGATGAATTACTCTCCAGTCGGAAACACTCTCTCGGCTAGTCCTTATTCAAAAGTATGATTAGGCTATCTACTCTGAATCTTAACAGCTTATCATTTGGGAATCTGCTACGTCAATCCCCACTCGGAGCGGTATGCCCTCATCCCCTCGGAACACTGAACTTCCCTCACTCGGCAACAGGATCACGGATTCGCTCTCTAGATCATAACTTGACTCCCTTCATACTAAGTCTTACCATTCCTACACACTCGGATGAATATGAACATATATACTAATCAGACATCACGCACAAAATTGTATAACATGCAGCATGGCATAAACATAACCATATACATATAAGAGTGTATATCAATATTTACAAACACATTGTCATGATTCCAACCCAAAGGGATTCTTTTCCGTTTTAAAAGACTAACATCAGACACGAGCCAGCCAAGGCATAATCAAAACATTATACACAACAACTACATAAATATAGATATAGTTCCTTGGTGCACAACCAATCCACTCGGTAAGTAGCTCCACCTTACTCGTAGCTCCGAGGGATGTTCACTCAAAATATTGCCACAGCAGGGGTGAGCTTTTATATTTAAAATGACAGTTAATGACCTGGGAGCCCTATGCCCTCCATCACACAACATCACATTTCAAGCAATCATAACGTTATCTAGCTCTTTACTCATGACAGCACCATGCAATCGAAATTCATTCATTCAATACTCAATTATACAAATCTTATCATTTCCGACTTACATATATACATGCAACACATTAATGTCATCATAGCATAAGAGTATATATATATACATATATCTACCTAGTGCACACAGGTCTACTACAGTCGGATCCGACCCCCACTTGATTAATTTTTACGTTGCAACATAGGCTCCAAGCCTTTTTCCTCCAGCTCCAAGCTGGCTCGGCCGTTTTACTGGTACCAAACCGTTTGCCCTCACGTGTAACACAATCACTCCAAGTGACCACGGCAGTGTTACCGGCAGCCCCGAGTCCAACCCGGTAGCTTACTTGAGTCCAACTCAAGACTTTAAGCGTCCAACGCTAGTGCACTCGGCACTGCCTTGAGTCCAACTCAAGGTCTTTTAAGTACATTCTTTTGTGTGTGTTTTCCAATACAATATTACTCCTCCTTTCATTTATCATAGCCATACTCTGCATGCAATTCATTCGTCATTTCATAGCAACACAAATTCATTTTCAACACTCGCATGCAAGGCCACATAGGATAGCAATCAGGATCTACCCATCGTTCCCCGAACAGAGCACCCAGAAGTCACACAATATGTCTCCACTTCATGCATGCACAGGTAAATAATTAACTAGACTCAGTATGACAGCTTAAGGAGCATACACTATATTCACACACGGTCTCATAACACACACATGCATCCACATCCCAACAGTGTATCTCATAAACATATATATATCAATTATAAGCGAACTACCATCGGATTCAATCATCGCATGCCTCAGTACACCAAGCTATCTATCAAATATACATTTCATCACAAACACCCTTAAGCACATATGCATGCATAATAAACCACTCGGAACCCATTCACAAGCTATGCATTTGAAATGCAAAGCGCCCCCTACCTACTGAAGGAAGTTCGAGGGGTTCTTCTATTTCCCGACACTAGTCTGATTGCCTCGCCCAGGCTCACACTCGTTCAGGCATCCTTAGTCGTAGTCGTACCGTGAAACAGGGGCTGTTCGTCTTTTACCCTGATGATCGTCCCTCGCCAGCCGAAGGAACTCCAAGTCTTCAGCAGTGTCGTCGTCGTGCGTTCCCAGGAACAGAACAGTGAAAAGGGGAGAGGAAGACGAAGAACGAAAAAGAGAAGAGAGAGAGAGTACGAGGAAAGAAAAGAAGAGAAGAAGGGGAAGTCTGAAGGAGATGCATAACTTTAGTGACCAAAGGCACATATATAAGCGTATGCATGCGTGAGGAAAAAAAAGAGAGTGGGGGTGGGAAATGCGAATTGCAGTCCCACTCACGTGACTCACCAATCGTAAGCAGCCACCTCTCACCACTAAGCTTAATTAATTTGTCACCATTTCTTAAGTTAAGTTGATTAACAATTAATTTCCTACTTTGCACACTAAAATCTTAATGGTTTATTTCCACTCGGTAATCAACTTCAAAACTGGGATGTTACATGTACAATGCACTCATGTGAATGTTACTTGACTCATGTGCCTTGTCTAGACTCCTTCTTGCAAACCAAAGCCTTTCACGTGAATCATTGACAGAACACGTGAAGAATGCAACAAAACTCCAATTCCTAAAAGGCATTCACGTGAATTTTTGTCTACACAGTAAAATTTGACCAGGAACACATGAAGGAATCAATTCCCCCTCATTTTGAATCGATTCCCACGTTCAAAAATGCTTCCAGAGTCAAAAAGTTTCTCAATGAATCGATTCCCCTCCAAATTGAATCGATTCACGTGCCAAATCATAAGCAATAGGAATCGATTCCTATAGCATTGAATCGATTCACATGTCGTTTGATCCTCACGTTGGTTCTTCTATAAAATTGACAAGACTTCTACTTTTTCCTCACAACATTCTTTGCCATTCTCCAAAAACCTCTCTGTCTCTTCCATCTTCTTCAAAAACATAGCCTCCACATCCCAAAAGAGGAAGAAAAGAAGAGGAGATGCTGGTTCCTCATCCTTAAATATCAATGATCTCTCAAGAGTTTTTGATAATCAAACATAACCTGAGAGGTACCTTGAAAAATTTTCAGAACGACTCCTCATACCTGCTGTGAACACCTATTTCAGTCCGATTGATATCCACAAGTGAAAAGAATACAAGTAAAAAAATAAAAATAAAAATATATATATATAATAATAGTAAAAAAAAATCTGACTCGGAAATGATCATTTCCGAGTAAGATGACTCGGAATGATCATTTCCGAGTAAAGAGGCTCCGAGTGAAATGTGGCAAGGTGATATTATGAGTGGGCTTCAAGAAAATTTCAAAAAATGAAGAAAAAGCTTCAAGAAAGGACCCATGAAAATAAATTCCGAGCAAAATGAGACTATCCGAGTGCAAATTCCCAAGATCCCGAGTTCTGAGTGAGGAGAAGGATTTTGCCGAGTGAAAATTGCCAAAATTCCAATTTTTGAGTGGAAAGAAGGCTGGATCCGAGTGAAAATTGCCAAATTCCAATTCTGAGTGGAAGGAAGGCGGTTTTCGAGTGGACATGTCAAATTCCAAGTTCTGAGTGGAAGGAAGGCGGTTTCTGAGTGGACATGTCAAATTCCAAGTTCTGAATGAGGAGAAGGATTTTGCCGAGTGAAAATTGCCAAAATTCTAATTTCTGAGTGGAAAGAAGGCTGGATCTGAGTGAAAATTGCCAAATTCCAAGTTCTGAGTGGAAGGAAGGCGGTTTCCCAGTGGACATGTCAAATTCTAAGTTCTGAGTGAGGAGAAGGATTTTGCCGAGTGAAAATTGCAAAAATTCCAATTTTTGAGTGGAAAGAAGGCTGGATCTAAGTGAAAATTGCCAAATTCCAAGTTCTGAGTGGAAGGAAGGCGGTTTCCGAGTGGACATGTCAAATTCCAAGTTCTGAGTGAGAAGAAGGTCAGTTCCGAGTGAATATGTCCAAGTTCTAAGTGCTGATTGAAAACAAAGCCGACTCCGAGTTTGATTGGTGGTTGAAACCCTTTTGATTAAAAAACAAAAGCTAGCTCCGAATGAATACATCTGACTGAGTAGGGTCGGTTTTCGAGTGAGAAGAAGGCAATTCTGAGTGAGAAGCCAGCCGAAGCTGAGTGCCAAATTCTGAGTGAGAAGCCAGTCAGATTTTCGAGTGAAGAAAGAGTCTACTGGATAATTCCCAAGCAAGTTTTTTCTGAGTAATTAAATTTCCATCACGTTGCCGAGTGAAACATTTTAGGAGATGCCGAGTGAGTACTCTCTTCAGTCAGCACCGAGCCACCCTTTCAGTCAGCACCGAGTGAAGACTCTCCAGTCAGTACCGAGTGAACCCTCTTCAGTCAGTTCCGAGTCATTTTCTTTTCAGTCAATCCCGATTGAATCACTTTTCAGTCATTCCCGAGCCTTTTTTGGCCAATCATCACCGAGCCCATTTCCACCAGTTCCGAGCCAATTTCACCATTTCTGAGTCCCCTCATTTTCAACCATCACCGAGCCATTCTTTTAGCCATTTTTTAACCATTTTCACCCAATTCCGAGTCGTCCTTTTAAACCAACTTCCAAGCCATACTTAAACCATTTTCGAGTCCTTTCACTCAATTTCCGAGCCATTTTTTTAGCCAATTCCGAGCCATACTTTCACCCAATTCCGAGCCATACGTAAACCATTTCTGAGTCATCTTTCAGCCAATTCTGAGTCATTATTCAACCATTCCGAGTCGTACTCCATCCATTTCAGTCGGTTCCGAGTCATTCTACACTCGGTTTTTGTATAAACTACACCTTTCCACTCGGTTTTGTGCATAAAAGGCACCTTTTCCACTCGGATTGTGGAAAGAAGGCGAAATCCGACCCATATTCCCACCGAGTGCCTTTGCTGACTTGGATTTCCACTATCTAAGTGGATCTTTGACTTGAGGGGGGCGGCTGACAAAGTGACAAAGGAGAGGCCCACTAGATGCTGACCCCTATAGCTGTCTAGGTGCAAGCTGTGTCCACCAACTCCATCCAGGCTGGTCAAGTGGGGCGGCTGGCAAGGAAAAATAATAAAAAAATCCACTTGCCACTGCTGGTGGGCGTCCAGGACCTCTATAAATAGAGAGGATCCTGAAGCCTTCAGGAGAAGGAGCCTTCATTGAGAGAACCCCCAACATCGTGCAGTCCCCTCTCTTTTCCTCCCAAACATCGTCCCTCTCTTCCTCCCTTCACTGTCCCCCTCACACTGTCCCTCTTCCTACAAACCACCACACCGTCCCAACATCCAAACCTTCACACCTGTATCCCCCCTCCTTCCCTCTCCTTTCTCCTGCACCCACACCATCTCCTCACTCTCCTGTATCCACACCATCCTCTAACCCACCAACATCGTCCCCCTCTCCTTATAACCCATACCATCCAGCTCTCTCTCTCTCTCCACTAAAACCCACACGGTTCAACCTCTCCTCTCTCCCAACACCGTCCTCCTCCTACCATACAACACAGCCCTTTCTCTCCTTCTAGACACCTTCAAACTCTTGTCAACCCCCCACTGTTTCACTCGGTATTCATCTTTTCACTCGGTATTCCACTTTTCCCTTGGTTTTTCCATTTTTTACTCGGTTTTTCACCTTTTCACTAGGAATTCCATTTTTCACTCGGTTTTTCACCTTTTCACTCGGAATTCCATTTTTTCACTCGGTACTCCATTTTCCCACTAAAATAAATTGCTGTTATTTTCTTTTCTTTTCTTTTTTTACCCTTTCCTAGGTTTGTAATAAATATATAACAAAAAAATGAGTGCTTCTTACATTTTATTTGGACTAGCATAAAAGTTGTAATGATTATTATTATTCTCATCATTATTGCAATTTTTATTTTTCTATTTAAAAAAAAGGGAAGAGGAGCGAGTTTAACTTAGACGAGACGTCCCGTTAATCTCATGTAAATATTCCATGTTTATTTTGGTTTATTTTTGTATGTTTTGTCGTCTCGTATACTTTCTTTTGATGAAGAAGTTAAAATAATTATTGGGTTAATTATAATGCGCGCTATCATATTGAGGTAACCGTTTTTATAACGGACAGTTGTGAGGTGCTAATACCTTCCTCACCTGTAATTAGACTCCCGAACATGGAATTTCATTTTTATAACCAGTGTTGTAACAAAAGGTTTTCCCGATATTTTATCCTAAAAATATTGGTGGCGACTCCTTGTTTTTTCTTTTCGAACCAAACTAAAAGATCGTTTTGAGGGTCGGCCGTGCCGCCGTGATCCCGGTCGCGACAGATGGCAACTCCACTGGGGACTTAGAGAGTCAAGCCAGTCAATTTGATAGCGCATGTTTTAATTAGCATATTAATTATTTAACTTCTTCCTTTATTTTATTTTCTGTCAATGTTTGTATACGGTTTCTGTTTTGTTTGTGTTTTATCATTTATATGTATGTGTGATTATTTAACCCTAGGTTAGACGACTTTGTATATTTGTTCTGTGTTTGTTCTTTGTGCAGAATGGGGTAAGGTAAAAGGTATTGAATGCCCTTCCACACACTACACTCACAATTACTTGCACACACCTATGAAACCCGGGCCCCAAATAAAGCTTAAGTCAGGAGGGGTTGGTAACGGAATCGTATGGGATGTACTTCCTATCTGGTGTTCATGAGAACCTCAACCAGGGTTCGACTTCTCATGATATACGCACTTAGTGGATTCCCCACTATTTGTGTCCCTGTCATGGGTAGGATATTGGCTCTGGTGACCTTCTAGATGTCTAGTGGAAGCCACCCGGTATGGAGAGTCACTTTTAGACAAGCCATAGGGCCTAGAAAAAAAAACTTTCAACAAAACCCAACCTAGGCCACAAAAGGGCAGACTTTACTTTACCTTATGTCATTTTCACTCTCCCTTTTAAATCCAAATGAATGAATTATCTATCCATTGAGGGTACTCTATTTCAAAAACAATGATTCATTTCCAAAACACCCAGTATACTTCGAATGGATGGATAATTCTCTTTGGATCATGTACCTCCAAGTCCTGAGTTGTAGATTTTCCTGGTCGTCAAAACAAGAAAATCAAAAGAAACAATTTTGGGTCCCTTTAACTGGGGCATCAATGACGATTAAGAAAATCTATGGCTTCTGCAACTTAGACTCGCATGAGTTTTGGAAATCAATGTTTCCCAAAAAAAAAACAATTTTTTTTACATCACATCTTTGGGGAAAACATGAATTTCAAAACATAACAATAACTGATTCCTTTTCTTTGTTTCGATATTCACAGGAAGCAATTCAAAAATTGGCAGTATCTCTGAGCAAGTATGGAAATTAACATGAAACATGACAATTATGGTACAGATGTGACAGTGTTGAAGAAAATATTACATCTCAAAGCTAAGAAAATCGATATAGTTAGTCTACAAGCACTGGGAAAAAGATTAAGTATGACTCAGAAGATGGCCCTTACCAGGAAATATGGGAAGATCTTAAGACTATTGGAGGTGGAAGTCCAAACCGAAGCAATTACAGCCTTGGCACAATTTTATGACCCACCCCTCCGCTATTTCACATTTAGAGATTTTCAATTGGCTCTGTCAATAGAAGAATTTGAACAGATATTGGGGATACAAGTGGAAGGGCAAATTCCCTATCACCATCTTGACCATCACGTGACAACCGCTTCAATTGCTCGTGTTTTAAGAATCTCTCCCGAGGCATTGAGGAATGTGCAAATGAACAGAAATCAAGTTCCCGGGTTCACCCGAGAATTTCTTGAGAAGCACATGCAAATCCTGACTGATAAAGAGGAATAGGAGGCTTTCATGGATACTTTAGCCTTCATTATTTACGGGGTTGTCTTGTTCCCTAATTTAGACAACTATGTGGATTATGACGCTGTTGGTGTTTTACTGGCTCGTAAGCACCGGCTCGAGAATCCAGTCACAGCCATTTTGGCTAATGTGTATTGCACCATGGATTTCTGCCACACACAAGGGGGAAAGAGGATCATTTGCTGTTTACCCGTTTCATACGTATGGCTCACATCTCATGTCTTCCATCAAATATGTAAAGCTGAGTGTCCGATTTCTGATTTGAAATTGTGTCAATTGGCCGTGAAGAGTGGGCATGAATGGGCTAATCACCTCGTAAGCCTTACAGCTGAAAAAGTCAGGTGGTATCCTCAATGGCTAATGGTTGAGTCAATCATCTATAGTTATGGAGGTTATCCGAATGTTCCTCTCATGGGCACGCAGGGATGCATCAATTACAACCCTATTATTGCAAAACGTCAGTTGGCTTATCCTCTACTCGGGCCACTGAATGAAAAACTACTCACTCCTTTCGTTTTGTACTATGCAAAAGGGAATTACACATCCGCTGTTCGGGATATAGCCAATGCGTGGAAGAAGATCCATAGAATGGGAAAAGAATTAGGGGCACGAAGCCATGCTGTAGGGGCCGAATACTTTGAATGGGTCCTGAACAGGGCCTCTATTGTGAAACTGCCCTTCAAAAGCCCTTCATACCAATCTGTGAATAATTTCCCTCCGCCAGTCATCATGGAAGACAAGGTTACCATGGCTCTGAAGGCACAAATAGAAGAGTTGACAACAAAGAATCAAAAGCTAGAAGAAGATCTTTTGAAATGTCAACAAAAGTGCTCCCTTCAGAGGAAGGAAAATTTTGAAGGGAAACATGCTATGGATGAAATGTGAAAGAAGAGGAAGATTGACGAAGACTACAGGGTGAAACAGGACCATTGCCTTTGTGCGGCTAATTCCCAGCTTAAAACAAAAGGCCAACAGAGTGATGCCATATTGGCCGAAAAACAAGTCTTGAAAAACATGCTGACACTATCCAAAGAAAAAGAAAAAGAGACCTCGGTGCAAAAGGAAATGCTGCAAACCCAGGTCCACAAATTGGAGCAACAGCTTGACGAAACGATAAGGGCTTATGAGCAAGAAATACATGATGAACAGAAAAAAGCCTGTGATGTTGAGCAACGCTGCCAAAAGGCCACACGAGCTTTGGGGACTGAGTTAGCTCAACAGGATGAGGTCGTTTATTTATGGATGGACCGTTTCGCCAAGTTGGCATACATAGCTAATGGAATCTTGGAGGATTTTCCCTCAATGTTGAAGTAGGCCGAAGGCATGATCAATCCTTTATCCACCCCAAAAGTGATATTATTATTTCTGAATTATTGCCAGGAAAGACTTTGTAAAATGAGGGACATGATTGCTCGGGCCAGGGATGGTTGAAATGTTGTAATCAAATCTTTCAAGTAATATTGTACCTCTACAGAAGAATGGAATGATGAATAAATCTGCTTTCACAATTGTTTCATGTTAATTTCCACTTTACTGCTTTACCTAGTACTTTTGAACAAGACGTTCTGAGGAACGGTCGGAGAATACGCGCTAAATTCAGAATCGTATCCTGCGTAACATCATTTGTTTTTGTTTTCCTTTTTTCTTTATCTGTTTACTTTTATTTTCCTAACAAAATGTTGTGGTTTCCAAAGACATAACGGGTAGACATCCTTACGCGACTAGGCTTAATACAAGACTCGTGGCTGAAATAGAACAAGAAAATGAGAGCTTAAGAGCCGAAGTCAATCAGTTGAAAGAACAAATGGCTGAGATGGCCAAGCTTCTTGAAAGGAGAGTCACAGAAGGGGATTCTTCAGTAGGCGTTGAAGACGCTAGACAACGACCATCCACTTAGGGTCCTGCTGGAGGGCCAAGCTCAAATCCTGCTGCGCCTCCCCTAACCATTCACGTTAGGAAATTAAACCCTGCTGACACCCAGCAACCTATCTACATAGATGAAGAAGGTAATGCCATACCCTTTCCCCCATATGGATTGCCACCTGGCTATTTCCCACCACTTCAAGAAGAGCCTGATTATCAGGAAATAATCCTTCATATGGCTCAACCAAACGTCCCACCCGTCCGGGATCCTCAAACGATTCCAATTCATACACAAGCCACGCAACCACAAGCTGCTCAAGCAACAGCCAGACCCCACATCTCAATACCTAATGTAAACCCGGCACATGTTTACCAACCAGTTAGGGGTACTAGTCATCATGTCGCTGCAGGTCCAAGTGCTGCTACTGCCACCCAGGAGGGAAGATTAGAGTTCCTGGAAAGGCGTTTAAGAGAAATGGAAAGGACGAATCGATTTGGAATGGGTAGTGCCGCACAACTCTGTCTGATTCTTGATGTTGTCATTCCCCTCAAATTCAAAATGCTAGAATTTGACAAATATCAGGGGCTAACCTGTCCGAAGAACCATCTTACCATGTACTGCCGGAAGATGGCTTCTCATGCTTCCAATGACCCTCTGCTCATTCATTGTTTCCAGGATAGTTTGGCTGGAGCACCTCTGACCTGGTACAATCATCTTGAACGATCTCGTATATGCTGTTGGGAAGATCTGGCAGATGCTTTCATGCAACAGTACAAGTATAATCTGGATATGGCGCCAGATAGAGTACAGTTGTAAAATATGACCAAGAAAGATAACGAGATGTTTAAAGAATATGCCCAACGGTGGCGAGAAGTAGCAGCGCAGGTTGACCCACCTCTATCAGAGAAGGAGGTAATTTCTACGTTTATTGATACACTCCAGTCACCCTTCTACGATAAGATGATTGGAAGCATTTCCTCCTATTTCTCTGATATCGTCACTATCGGAGAAAGAATAGAGAATGGCCTGAGGACTGGGAAGATTACTCGTGGCCCACCTGGGGTTGGAGCAGCAAGAAAACCTTCATTTGGAGAATGTAAGAAAAGAGAAGGAGAGACTAACCTGGTCTCTCACAACCAAAGAAGGAACCAGCTCAGACCACATACTCCCATCACCTTTCCGTCAAATTACCATAACGCGCCACACCCATATGTGGCTGCAATTCCAAATTCGAACCCACCATATTTCCGACCACCAGTTATGCGACCACCTGTACCACCACAAGCACCATACCAACCACCGCAAATGAACCCACCGAATCCAAACCTAAGGAGACAAAATAATGACCACACTCAAGTGCAATTTGATCCAATTCCCATAACCTACACCGAGCTTCTCCCCCATCTTATTGAAAACACACTGGTGGCACCTTGCCCTCTAAAACCGCTTCAACCACCTTATCCCAGAGGGTATGACCCAAATACACGATGTGATTACCACGCCGGTGCACTAGGATATTCCACTGAAAACTGCCCGGCACTGAAATTTAAGGTAAGGGATTTAATCAGAGCTGATTAGATAAGCTTCAAAGAGGGAAGCCTGAATATGACCACTAATCCTCTGCCTAACCATGGGAGGCCAAGTGTTAACGCTGTGGAAAGAGATGAGGAGTGTATTTCCAAGGTTGAGGACATCCAAATGCCATTGGAAACAATTCACTCCCATATGCTTAAGATAGGATTGATAGAAGGATCATGGGATGAAGAGTGCAATGACCTTCAGTCTGCAAAGCGAAAGGACTTCCAAAAAACCCTTCAGGGACTTATGGACAGTCATGTCATAGAAGTTTACCGGCATCGTGAAGGCAGAATAAATATGATACAAGAGCAAAGCCGAGTTCGAGCCCCAAAGCCTCTAGTCATATTTTACAACAAAAACACACCTGTGGCTTCGACTCCTGCTAAAACTGTCATCACGGTGAACGCACCAACCCCGTTCCCTTACAAGGATTCACGAGCTGTACTGTGGAAGTATGGCACTGATGTGGTTGTTACTAGTTATGAGGTAGTTAAGCCTACACCATCATCCCCTATCACAAATATTGCTGGAATTAGGGGTGTCACCCGAAGTGGAAGAGTATATGCTCCCCCAGAACCAAAACTTGACAAAGCTGCAGGGGATGTTAGACCTGGGAAGGGAGAATCCTCTGGTGAGGCAAAGAAGGCCGTAATTGAAGAGGAAGCCCAAGAGTTTCTAAGATTTATTCGTCATAGTGACTACCAGGTGTTGGACCAACTGAACCACACCCCGGCAAAAATTTCTCTGTTGTCCTTGCTAATGAGTTCCGAACCACACCGGAACACACTGATGAAGGTTTTGAATGAGGCATATGTGAAACATGATTTGCCGGTAGATAAGTTTGAAGGCATAGTAGGACACATTGTGGCCAACAACTATCTAACTTTTACGGATGATGAGACACCGGTAGAAGGAAGAGGGCACAATAAAGCCCTTCATATCTCCGTAAAATGCCAAGATCATATCATGGCGAAGGTGCTTGTTGACAATGGGTCGTCCTTGAATGTAATGCCAAAATCTACATTGGCAAAGTTTCCTTTTGATGGGACCCATATGAGACCCAGTTCTATGGTAGTCCGGGCTTTTGACGGAACTCGCCGAGAAGTTATAGGAGAAATTGAACTGCCTATACAAGTTGGGCCATGTACCTTTCAAATCCTTTTTCAAGTCATGGATATTACGCCCGCTTACAGTTGTTTGCTGGGACGACCGTGGATCCATTCGGCTGGGGTAGTTCCTTCCACTCTGCATTAAAAGTTGAAATTCATCATCGACAACAAGTTGGTCATTGTCTCTGGAGAAGAGGACTTATTGGTCAGCAAACCTGCCAACACCCATATATTGAAGCAACCGAGGAAGCCCTCGAAACCTCATTTCAGGCTTTAGAGGTAGCCAATGCAACAAGCATTACAAAGACATCTTTCCCAAATGTGCCTCTGATGGTTGTAAAGACAATGTTGAGAGAAGGATACAAGCTGGGGAAAGGGTTAGGACGAGAATTGGAAGGAAGAACCCAACCTATATGCCTCCTAGAGAACAAGGATAGATATGGTCTGGGATACAAGCCTACAGCAGCTGACAGAAAAAGGATAGGAGAAGAAAGGAGGGAGAGAAGGATTGCTCGCCTTACCAGTCAAGAGTTCAACACTGCTAGAATCCCTATCTATGACCTCTATCAAAGCTTCAGGAGCACCGGGATTATATATCCAGGACAGGTGGCCATGGTTGGAGACGGGCCCAACTATGATGTGGAATTGGTGCATGCTTGCTTACCCGGTCAAGAACTGGACAACTGGGAAATCATGGAGTTCCCCATAACTATCAATCCTTAGTCAAAGTAATTGTTGTTTTCAAAACTTGTCGATCCTTTTGCTATGCCTAAGGCTTTGGGATCTATTTTGTAATAAGGGCAAAAACTTGCTTGTTTATTAAATTAAATGAATGCAGTCCAATTTTATACCTCATCTTTGTTCAATCTCTTTCTTTTAAACCTTCCATTTGCTTGCCTTTCTTTGTTTTCATTTATTATAATATAATACCAAATGCAGATCTGAAAGCGATTCTTATGAGAGTAATGAGAACTCGATTCTATTTCATGACTCTGATAATCCGAATGATTACGTCTATGAGGAGAATGAGGAAGATTTTGAACCTTCACCCGAATTGACGAGATTAATGGAACAGGAAGATAAGGAAATTCAACCTCATCAGGAAAAGATTGAGACCATTAACCTGGGAGATGAAGGAGAAAATAAAGAAGTCAAGATAGGCACCCTCTTGAGCGAACAACGGCAGAGTGAATTGATGAAACTGCTCTGGGAATTTTAAGACATTTTTGCATGGTCGTATCAAGATATGCCGGGTCTGGATAATAACATTGTGGAACACAAGTTACCTTTAAAGCCGGAATGTCCACCGATCAAGCAAAAGTTACGACGAATGAAACCAGAAATGCTTCTTAAGATCAAAGAAAAAGTCAAGAAACAAATCGACGCTGGTTTCTTAGCCGTAGCTAAGTATCCGCAATGGGTAGCCAATATAGTTCCCGTTCCAAAGAAAGTTGGGAAAGTAAGAATGTGTGTGGACTACCGAGACTTGAATCGGGCGAGTCCTAAGGATGATTTTCCTTTACCTCAGATTGACGTACTGGTTGATAACACAGCTCAGCATTCTATCTTCTCATTTATGGAAGGATTTTCGGGATATAACTAGATCAAGATGGCACCAAAAGATATGGAAAAGACCACGTTCATCACTCTGTGGGGTACCTTTTGTTATAAAGTAATGTCCTTTGGGTTGAAGAACGCAGGAGCCACCTATCAAAGGGCAATGGTGACTCTCTTCCATGACATGATGCACAAGGAAATAGAAGTCTATGTGGATGACATAATTGCCAAGTCTAGATCTGAAGAAGAACACATTGTTGACCTGAGAAAACTTTTCGAAAGGTTAAGGAAATTCAAGCTTAGATTGAATCCCACCAAGTGCACTTTTGGCGCGAGATTCGGTAAATTGTTAGGATTCATTGTGAATAAGAGAGGGATAGAAGTTGATCCTGAAAAAGTCAAGGCAATTCTGAAAATGCCTCCTCCTCGTACTGAAAAAGAAGTTCGAGTGTTCTTGGGAAGATTGAATTACATCGCCCGATTCATTTCCCAAATGACAGCAACCTGTGAGCCAATTTTCAAATTGCTTCACAAGAACCAGCCTGGACAGTGGAATGATGATTGCCAGATTGCATTTGAAAAGATAAAGCAGTACTTATTGGAGCCACCAGTCTTGGTGCCGCCCGTTCATGGGAGACCGCTAATTCTATACCTGACCGTGCTGAATGAATCCATGGGATGTGTATTAGGTCAACATGATGAGACTGGGAGGAAGGAATGCGCCATCTACTACTTGAGCAAGAGATTTACTGAATGCGAGATGAGGTATTCATCTCTTGAAAGAACATGGCTGCCCGACGCTTACGGCAATACATGCTTAATCATACTACTTGGCTGGTGTCTAAGATGGATCCCATCAAGTATATCTTTGAAAAACCTACTTTGACTGGGAGGATTTCCCGTTGGCAAGTGTTACTGATAGAATACGACATAACATATGTCACCCAAAAGGCAATTAAAGGGAGTGCGCTAGCAGATTACTTGGCACACCAACCCATTGAGGCTTACCAACCAATGCGGCATGATTTCCCAGATGAGGATATCTTGGCTCTTTCCAAAGAAGAAGATGGTCTGGAAAGCAGATGGATCATGAGATTCGATGGGGCGTCCAACGCACTAGGACATGGAATTGGGGTTATCCTAATCTCGCCTGGTAAGGAATTCATCCCTATTTGCGCTCGGCTGTGTTTTGATTGCACCAACATTGTTGCAGAATATGAAGCATGTTCTCTAGGAATGCAAGCAGCTCTGAACATGGGAATAAAAATCCTAGAAATTTATGGAGATTCTGCTTTGGTTATCCATCAACTAAAGGATGAGTGGGAAACTAGAGATAGTAAACTAGTTCCCTATCATGCTCACATCAAGAAGATGATCAAAAGATTCGATGAAGTTATCTTCTATCATGTTCTACGGGAAGACAACCAAATGGCAGATGCTTTAGCCACCCTAGCCGCTATGTTCGAAGTCAGCAGTGATTATGAAGTACCTCTCATTGAAGTAAAGAAATAACAAGAACCTACCCATTGCCAGGTCATAGAAGAAGAGCCAGATGGCAAACCTTGGTATCATGACATCAATAGATACCTCCAATGCCAAGAATACCCTGAGGGCATCACGGATAATGATAAATGAACTTTGAGAAGGCTAGCTATGGGATACCTATTGAGTGGTAACATACTATACAAGAGGAATTATGATTCTGTTCTCCTCCGGTGTGTTGATACCGTTGAGGCAAACCAGATCATGAAAGATATCCATGAAGAATCTTTCAGAACTCATACGAATGGGCATGTTATGTCAAGGAAAATCCTAAGAGCCGGGTATTATTGGATGACTATGGAAGCAGATTGTTTTGCTTACGTACGGAGATGTCACAAATGTCAAATTTATGCTGATCGCATTCATGCACCGCCTTCATCCTTAAATGTCTTGTCAGCACCATGGCCCTTTTCAATGTAGGGTATGGATGTAATTGGGCCCATTGCGCCAAAAGCCTCAAACGGTCATCGTTTCATTCTAGTTGCCATCGATTATTTCACCAAGTGGGTAGAGGCAGCATCGTACACCAATATGACGAAAAATGTTGTGGTCAAATTCGTCAAGCATGAGCTGATATGCCGGTACGGCCTACCAAACCAAATCATCACAGACAATAGTACAAATTTAAACAACAAAATGATGAAAGAGCTTTGCGAGAACTTTAAAATCTCCCACCACAACTCCTCTCCATACCGTTCGAAAATGAATGGAGCAGTTGAGGCAGCCAACAAAAATATCAAGAAGATAGTGCAAAAGATGGTAGTAACCTACAAAGACTGGCATGAAATGCTCCCTTTAGCGCTGCACGGATACCGAACCTCGGTGTGAACTTCAACTGGGGCAACCCCATTTTCTCTGGTGTATGGAATGGAAGCTGTACTGCCATTTGAAGTGGAAATTCCATCCCTTAGAGTGATCATGGAAGCCAAACTGGAAGAAGCTGAATGGGTCCAGACCAAATATGACTAATTGAATCTGATTGACGGGAAAAGGTTAACCGCCCTTTGCCAGGGACAATTGTATCAAAGACGCATGAAGCGGGCATACGAAAAGAAAGTGCACCCCTGACAGTTCCAAGAAGGTGATTTGGTCCTCAAGAAGATTTTGCCAATTCAAAAAGACGTCCAAGGGAAATGGACACCTAATTACGAAGGACCATATGTTATAAAGAAGGCTTTCTCCGGAGGAGCTCTCATACTCACCAACATGGATGGAGACGACTTGCCAATGCCTGTCAATGCCGATGCAGTGAAGAAATACTTTGCATAATATAATAAAAAAAAAGAAAAAAAAAGAAGAAGAAAAGCTCGCTAGGTTGAAAACCTGAAAAAGTGACCTAGGCAAAAGTTAGAGCAGCAAGATGAGCTGAAAACCTGAAAAGACGGTTCCACAAACTCGACTCTGCAACACAAACCCTTCAAGCCAAAGACAAAAGAGGTCAAAACGGGTATTAGGGTT
Source organism: Clitoria ternatea (assembly GCA_037962975.1). NCBI lineage: Eukaryota > Viridiplantae > Streptophyta > Magnoliopsida > Fabales > Fabaceae > Clitoria > Clitoria ternatea. Next base: position 75,964,156 of record CM075675.1, read on the forward strand.
GTTGTCAAATTACTCCCTCAGAAGCAAAATCAGAGGACGAACACAAAGTCATGATAAAGGGTCAAGTTTCTCATTGCTCTCAGAAGATCACTAGAGAATATATGAGCCTTCCCCTTTCCACTTGCCTTCCATTCTCTATATCTTATCACATCTCTGTGCTTAATATTATTGTCATCCCTACTGTACATACCTGATGATTATAAATAAAAGTCTCCCTTCTTCCTACATGTGTTCATGACTAAATTTTATGAATAAACAAGTTTTTGCCTAAAAGAAATTTTGAAATTGGAAACGAAAGAGCGTAAAGTTATGGGGAACGAAATGCATCCTAGCGCCAGAATTCGCTTGGTATAAGCATAACTATCTCTGCTAAACACGCTCGCCAAAAGTCGGAGGATGTTTCTATTTTATCCATGAGTTATCTTAAAAAGCCAGTCGCCAGGGAAGATTTACCTGTAAGTTTTTATACTAACTCACTCTTTTGTCAAAGGGACACCAAATCCATCATCCAAGAGCAGGTATTCGCCAAAGTTTTCTCTCAGTGATAAGTGCTTTTTAATACAATAAAATAGATTTAGTTTGCTTAGAATTTAGTCATTATCCACTGTATTTCCTTTTATTTATTGCGATTTTTACTTTCTTTCCACTCTATTCTACTTGGGTATGTTATTTTGCAGGAATTAAGGAAATAAAGGGTCAAAAACAAGAGAAAACCGACCTACTCCACAAACTCTGTCCTCAATCCAGAACACCGCCCAGACTTTTCCCCAACCGACACCGCCCAAGTTCCTAATCCATGACACCGCCCAAGCTCCTAATCCATGACACCGCCCAAGCTCTTAATCCATGACACCGCCTAGATTCTTCACCCAACCAGACTCCTCTCCTTTCCATCAACAACACCGTCCCATTCCCTATCCGCTGTCCCCTTCTAATCTATACCACACACCATCCCACTTCACCTCTCCTTTCCAATACTCCACACCGCCCAACAATCCTCTTCAACACCTACACCGCCCATACTCCTTTCCTTTCCAACACTCTCAACTCCGCCCAACCGTCCTCACCTCTCAACACCGCCCAACCGTCCTCACCTCTCAACACCGCCCAACCGTCCTCACCTCTCAACACCGCCCAACCGTCCTCACTTCACACACCGCCCAACCGTCCTCACCTCAACACACCGCCCAACTTCCCAACACCGTCTCCCTTTCTTCTTCTAATACATAACATCGCCCAGTAACCCTCTCAACTCCGCCCAGACTCTTAAACCACAACACCGTCCAGCAGTACTCTCCACACCGCCCAGACTCTTCACAGGCCCAACACCAGATCAATTGAACACCGCCCAGAAACACCGGCTCCATCCACCACACCGTCCAGCAACTCCACTGTCCCTCATATCACCATACCTGCCACATACAAACCAACAACGCCCAGCAACTAATACCAAACAGCAAGCTTTCACTCGGTCTTGTGGAATTCCAGTACTTTTCCATTCAGAATTTGCCCAGCTGAATAAATCCAAGCACCGAATTATTGGAAATATTAAAATAATGCAATTTGGGACAGTTGGAAGTCACATGCACCGAAAGTTTCTCCCACTTGCAAATTTTAACGCGTTTCCTTAGCTGGATAAATTCATCCATTCGCCTATAAAAAGGAGAGCAATGAACAACTTCTTTCCAGTCAAAAATCAATTACCATCAGATTTCTTTTCTTTTCTTCGTTACTTTCTCTCCTTTTCTCTTTAGTTTTCTTCTTTTCCATTTTTCCTTCTCTGTTCGTTTTCCTTCTCTTTCTTTTTATTTTCTTTTCTTTCTTTTATTTTGTAAGAGTGTGAGGGCTGTAAAAGTGAGATTTTAAATTTGTAATTGGTGGAGAATACTGTAACAAGGAAATTCAGTGGTAAATTATTTTGAACTTTTGGAGAAACCCGTAAGTCTTTATTTTTACCATATCTTGTATGTTTTATTTTTCCATTTTTTACATGAATTTAAATTATTTCATGAGTAGCTAAATTAATTATCTTGGGATAAAGGGGGTATGACAATATTTTATTTTAATGTTATTTTGACTTGGAATTAAATAAATTTCTGTTTTCCATTTAGTTCAATTATGCTTAATGCTTTTAGTAATTCCTAACAAGAACCTAAATGATAAAACTGTATACTTACGGGTATATTAGTAAGTTTAGGTAATAAATAGAATCGAGAGATTTATTTTTACCAGAAATCTTTGAACTAAACCTAAGATTTTTGAAATGCTTTTTGTGACCTCGGTAAAACCGTGAAAGTAATCAAAATTCTTTTGAGGAAATAAAAGGGATTTTCATAAAACGATAATGGGCCTTTCTGAGGATTAAGCAGCGCTTTCCATAGGTTAGGTACATTAATAGGATTCCGAGAGGAACATATTAATTAGCTTTTGGAAAATTCGCCTTGGAAAACTTAATTCGATTCTTATTTATGAAAAGTTAAAATTCATTAAATATAAAATAGAGTCTTAATCCCCAAAATCCCAAGATACTCTCAACTCTGATTTTTTTTTTAGTGTCAAGTAAATTTTATTTTTATTCGTATTCTGTGCAACTTTAATTTGTGCTTTATTTTATAAAAAATCTTAAAAATTAATTGTGTGGATAATTAAATTTCAATATGCTGGTACTTTGAACACAGTCCCTGTGGAGAACGATAATCTTTTATATTACGCGACATAACCCGTGCGCTTACGGGCCCTGTCAAGTTTTTGGCGTCGTTGCCGGGGACTGTTGTCCCTCAAATATCGGCAATATTGAAATTCGATTAGATCATACTTGTTAATATTTTTATTTTTAGTTTGTTTTATTTCTAGTTATTTATTTTTATTTTTATTTTCAAAGATCACACTTGATCTTTGTTTGTTATGGAATTCTTAACAGGTGCTACTGACTTTTATTGTTCGATTTGTGGTGATTCAGGTCATACTATTACAAATTGTTATTTTGCGATATCCTTAAACCACAATGAACAAGAATTTCATTAGTTGGATGCTATTGGGAACTATAACCATAGCAGTGATTTTAGAAGCTTACCAGTATTCCAAAACTATCCTCACCAGAAATCCAAACTTGAAAAACTGATGGAAAATTTTATAAGCACCCAAGAAAAATGAAATGAAGAGTTCTCAAATGCCATAAAAACCTTAGCTTCAAAGGTGGACTCTCTGGCCACCCATAACAAAATTTTGGAAAATCAAATTGTCCAACAAACCTCTTTTTCTATGAAAACACCAGAAACATTTTCTGTAAAACTTGAGGTAGGACCATCTAACCACACCATGGACATCACTCTTAGGAGTGATACTCATTATGATGATCCGGTTGGCATAACTAAAGAAGAAGCTAAGGAAGAGAAGAAATTTGATGAGTCTCTATCTCATCCGATAATTGAGGAGAGCAGTACACTGATCCAAAAGAAGGTACTGCCCAAGCTTCAGAATCCAGGTATTCTAGAGGTTATTCCTATCAAGGTAGGAAAATTTTACATACCTCTTAACTTTGTTATGCTTGAAATAGATTTTATTGACAAAGTGGTAGAGAAAGAGGTAATCCAAAACCTCCCTCTTGATCCACTTGAATCTGTTTTATCTTATGACTTTTCAGGCATTTCAAAAATACACTTCTGTGATTTTTTGGCTAAAAGAGAACTGATCCCTAAAGTGGAATTCAGACCACTAAAACCTGTGTTCAGGTATGAATTGTATAGTTGAAGCAGGTTCAGAAAAGTCTGGCTGAAGACTTAAAACTTAGCACTTGTGGGGAGGTAACCTCATGTCTTTAATAAATAAATAAAAAAAACAAAAAAAACAAAAAACAAACAAAAAAAAACAAAAAACAAAAAACAAAAAACCAACTATGTCAGATGCTGGTTTGGGGTTACTACAGGTAAGTTTTCTTATTCTTTATCATCCATTTTAACATTGAGGACAATGTCAAATTCTGGTTTGGGGTGGTAGGTAAGAAAACTTAACTGTTTTGTTTACGTTGTGTGATTGTTATTTTGCATGTGTGTTTTCCTTGTTTGTAATCTTGTAATTTACCATGATTGCATGATAAATTTACTTTGAACACAAGGCTAAAGTATCTAAGGACCCCAAAATTTTGAGTAAAATTTTCAAAATTTAATTGTTTAAATGCCAAATAAATGCTTAAATGAACCTTATGTGATTAAAATTTTTTTTGAAAAAGACTTTCCATGGTTACAACCTTTGAAAGACCTTTAGACTTTGACATATTTTCTATCTAAACTGTGGAGTTTCTGGTTTATTAACAAGCTTATGGTAATATTTTTTGACTATGATGATTTGAGAAATACACAAACCTTGAAACACTTGAGTGAAAATTGTGAGAAGAGTATCTCAAGTCTTGACATTGAAATTTGATTCACATAAGTAAATAAAAATTGGCATTTGAATAAATCTGTTTCTCTATTTTGGATTCCTTAGTTTATTAAGTTTAGTGTTTTCTGTATTTTATCTTGTGAATATGGTGATTGCTTGAGGACAAGCAATGTTTTGGTTTGGGGTATTTTGATAAGTGCTTTTTAATACAATAAAATAGATTTAGTTTGCTTAGAATTTAGTCATTATCCACTGTATTTCCTTTTATTTATTGCGATTTTTACTTTCTTTCCACTCTATTCTACTTGGGTATGTTATTTTGCAGGAATTAAGGAAATAAAGGGTCAAAAACAAGAGAAAACCGACCTACTCCACAAACTCCGTCCTCAATCCAGAACACCGCCCAGACTTTTCCCCAACCGACACCGCCCAAGTTCCTAATCCATGACACCGCCCAAGCTCCTAATCCATGACACCGCCCAAGCTCTTAATCCATGACACCGCCTAGATTCTTCACCCAACCAGACTCCTCTCCTTTCCATCAACAACACTGTCCCATTCCCTATCCGCTGTCCCCTTCTAATCTATACCACACACCGTCCCACTTCACCTCTCCTTTCCAATACTCCACACCGCCCAATAATCCTCTTCAACACCTACACCGTCCATACTCCTTTCCTTTCCAACACTCTCAACTCCGCCCAACCGTCCTCACCTCTCAACACCGCCCAACCGTCCTCACCTCTCAACACCGCCCAACCGTCCTCACCTCTCAACACCGCCCAACCGTCCTCACTTCACACACCGCCCAACCGTCCTCACCTCAACACACCGCCCAACTTCCCAACACCGTCTCCCTTTCTTCTTCTAATATATAACACCGCCCAGTAACCCTCTCAACTCCGCCCAGACTCTTAAACCACAACACCGTCCAGCAGTACTCTCCACACCGCCCAGACTCTTCACAGGCCCAACACCAGATCAATTGAACACCGCCCAGAAACACCGGCTCCATCCACCACACCGTCCAGCAACTCCACTGTCCCTCATATCACCATACCTGCCACATACAAACCAACAACGCCCAGCAACTAATACCAAACAGCAAGCTTTCACTCGGTCTTGTGGAATTCCAGTACTTTTCCATTCAGAATTTGCCCAGCTGAATAAATCCAAGCACCGAATTATTGGAAATATTAAAATAATGCAATTTGGGACAGTTGGAAGTCACATGCACCGAAAGTTTCTCCCACTTGCAAATTTTAACGCGTTTCCTTAGCTGGATTCATTCATCCATTCGCCTATAAAAAGGAGAGCAATGAACAACTTCTTTCCAGTCAAAAATCAATTACCATCAGATTTCTTTTCTTTTCTTCGTTACTTTCTCTCCTTTTCTCTTTAGTTTTCTTCTTTTCCATTTTTCCTTCTCTGTTCGTTTTCCTTCTCTTTCTTTTTATTTTCTTTTCTTTCTTTTATTTTGTAAGAGTGTGAGGGCTGTAAAAGTGAGATTTTAAATTTATAATTGGTGGAGAATACTGCAACAAGGAAATTCAGTGGTAAATTATTTTGAACTTTTGGAGAAACCCGTAAGTCTTTATTTTTACCATATCTTGTATGTTTTATTTTTCCATTTTTTACATGAATTTAAATTATTTCATGAGTAGCTAAATTAATTATCTTGGGATAAAGGGGGTATGACAATATTTTATTTTAATGTTATTTTGACTTGGAATTAAATAAATTTCTGTTTTCCATTTAGTTCAATTATGCTTAATGCTTTTAGTAATTCCTAACAAGAACCTAAATGATAAAACTGTATACTTACGGGTATATTAGTAAGTTTAGGTAATAAATAGAATCGAGAGATTTATTTTTACCAGAAAGCTTTGAACTAAACCTAAGATTTTTGAAATGCTTTTTGTGACCTCGGTAAAACCATGAAAGTAATCAAAATTCTTTTGAGGAAATAAAAGGGATTTTTATAAAACGATAATGGGCCTTTCTGAGGATTAAGCAGCGCTTTCCATAGGTTAGGTACATTAATAGGATTCCGAGAGGAACATATTAATTAGCTTTTGGAAAATTCGCCTTGGAAAACTTAAATCGATTCTTATTTATGAAAAGTTAAAATTCATTAAATATAAAATAGAGTCTTAATCCCCAAAATCCCAAGATACTCTCAACTCTGATTTTTTTTTTTAGTGTCAAGTAAATTTTATTTTTATTCATATTCTGTGCAACTTTAATTTGTGCTTTATTTTATAAAAAATCTTAAAAATTAATTGTGTGGATAATTAAATTTCAATATGCTGGGACTTTGAACACAGTCCCTGTGGAGAACGATAATCTTTTATATTACGCGACATAACCCGTGCGCTTGCGGGCCCTGTCACTCAGCAAGACCTATTGTTCGTACTTCAGTAGAACATAGACTGAAGATCTCTCCTGAGGAAAACCGCAAAATGGACTCAACTCCCTCAACCAGGATATTTCTTTGATCAGGCTTAAGAGGACTTATCCATCCCCAGTGAATTCACCATTACCAAACTAGCACCTATCATGCTCCTCTCAATAAAAAGCTCAAACTGGGGCATCTCCCTAAATCTCTCTTCCAAACTGGGGCATCTCCCCAGATCTCCCTTCCGAACTGGGGCATCTCCCCAGATCTCCCTTCCAAAGTAGGGCATCTCCCCGGATCTCCCTTCCAGACAAGAGCATCTCCCCAGATCACTCTTCCAAAAATGGGGCATCACCCCAAAGCTCTAGATCCTCGTTAATTTGGACGGGACGTCCTGTTAACCCCCAGATCATTCTTCCAAAAATGGGGCATCACCCCAAAGCTCTAGATCCCGGTTAATTTAGACGGGACGTCCTGTTAACCCCCAGATCATTTTTCCAAAATTGGGGCATCACCCCAAAGCTCTAGATCCTGGTTAATTTGGACGAGATTTCCTGTTAACCCCCAGATCACTTTTTCCAAAACTAGGGGCATCACCCCAGGCCTTCTCCTTTCAAACAAAGGGCAATATCCCAAGATTCTTTCAAACTATCTCAAACTGGGGCATCACCCCAGATTTATTCTCTTTCAGTCAAAGGCTTCAGTCATGGCAAGCCGGGGCATCACCCCGAGCTTTTAGGTACAGAGAGTTAATTCGGACGAAACGTCCTGTTAGCTCCCCCAATTTTCATCCTTTACTTTTCTGTCGCCGATCAAATGGCACCCCTTTACTTTCCTGTCGCCAATCAAATGGCACCCCTTTACTTTCCTGTTGCCGATCAAATGGCACCCCTTTACTTTTCCTGTCAACTGAGAGGCAACACCCTCACCTTTTACTTTTCCTATCAACCGAGAGGCAACACCCTCACCATTTACTTTTTGTGTCAACCGAGAGGCAACACCCTCACCTTTACTTTTCCTGTCAACCGAGAGGCAACACCCTCACCTTTTACTTTTCCTGTCAACCGAGAGGCAACACCCTCACCTTTTACTTTTCCTGTCAACCGAGAGACAACACCCTCACCTTTTACTTTTCCTGTCAACCGAGAGGCAACACCCTCACCATTTACTTTTCCTGTCAACCGAGAGGCAACACCCTCACCTTTTACTTTTCCTGTCAACCGAGAGGCAACACCCTCACCATTTACTTTTCCTGTCAACCGAGAGGCAACACCCTCACCATTTACTTTTCCTGTCAACCGAGAGGCAACGCCCTCAACTTTTACTTCCTCAACCAATCAAGAGGCAATACCCTCAACCTTTTACTTCTCCTGTCAACCGAGAGGTAACACCTTCATCTTCTACTTTTCCAGTCAGCTCCTAGGTTTTCTCCCTCATCTGATACTTCAACGATGGTGTTCACGTCTTTACTCTTTTTCCATTTCAAAAGCAAGAAGAAACTTCATGCTTTTTCTCATGAAAAAGAAGTAAAGAGGGGCATCTGTGAACACCTATTTCAGTCCGATTGATATCCACAAGTGAAAAGAATACAAGTAAAAAATATATATATATAATAATAGTAAAAAAAAATCTGACTTGAAAATGATCATTTCCGAGTAAGATGACTCAGAATGATTATTTCCAAGTAAAGAGGCTCCGAGTGAAATGTGGCAAGGTGATATTATGAGTGGGCTTCAAGAAAATTTCAAAAAATGAAGAAAAAGCTTCAAGAAAGGACCCATGAAAATAAATTCCGAGCAAAATGAAACTATCCGAGTGCAAATTCCCAAGATCCCGAGTTCTGAGTGAGGAGAAGGATTTTGCCGTGTGAAAATTGCCAAAATTCCAATTTTCGAGTGGAAAGAAGGCTGGATCCGAGTGAAAATTGCCAAATTCCAAGTTCTGAGTGGAAGGAAGGCGGTTTCTGAGCGGACATGTCAAATTCCAAGTTTTGAGTGGAAGGAAGGCGGTTTCCGAGTGGACATGTCAAATTCCAAGTTCTGAGTGAGGAGAAGGATTTTACCGAGTGAAAATTGCCAAAATTCCAATTTCTGAGTGGAAAGAAGGCTGGATCTGTAACATCCCTGATATTTTAATGAAAATTATGAAATGGGAAATGTCAGTGAATGTTTAGAAATTCTATTTAGTATTTATTCTGTTTGAGCCGGTGTCTAGATCGGTCTCAGAAGCGCGGACAGGCGAAGCTGAAGATCGGATGAGTAAGGAAGAGCGGGCAGGGCTAGGTGGTCTGGTCCAACCGTTGTGAGGAGAGCGCCTCACATGGTGTCATAGCCCGGATCAACCTCATACTAACTGAAACAACGGGTATGTGTGATAAAGAGACGAGAGCGGATGATATATCCGACCTATCGGGTTGTAGCTCGGATTTCCGAGGTATAAACATTAAGTTAGGACGGCGGGGCCGATATTTATATCGGACCTATACTCTTGCGAATTATTAGGGGATTATGACTACTTGGACGTTGAAGGGATAAACACGTGTAATTGATTTGATAACCATGCAATAGTTTAAAATAGTGAAATTGATTAAATTTAGTAAGAATACAAATAAAATAAAGGAAAAGACGATCTTGCCCATGAGTTATATATGTGTATGGAGATTCTCTTCCTTCCCTCTGGATTATTCACAAGTTACCTTTGCTATTAGTTTGTTCCTTCTCTTCCGTTTTTCTCTTCTCTCTTAACGCTGATCTGCATGCACTAGAGTGAGACTCCATTTGTGTCTGAACTTCAATTTAACCCCATTCCTGTGATCGAGACTTCAAGGTGAGTCTACTGATCCGTTCCAATTATGATTCCCTTATTTCTTTTATTCTTTAGCTGTTAAGGGCCATGCATGGCTATATTCATGGCTGTTCTCCAATCCTCTGGTGAGTGTGAGTCCAGATGTTGTCCATGAACTAGGGGCGTGGAGGTGATGAGCTATACTTTATGATTCGTAGGTAGTAGGCTAAACAGCGGAAGACTAAGTGAAGGAGTTGAGACTTCGAAACCAGTGCTCGGAGGAAAGAATTGACACAAAGAACAGATCATCGAAGCGTGGAATCAGAGTAAGGGGGTGTTCGGGTTATAATTAATTAGAATAGGACTCGCTTCTAATTCAAGTCCTTGGGTTGCGTAAACGGGTTAAGGAAAATGTTACTAAACGTGGTGTGTGTTTATACTTGTGCATGTGTGATAGTGTACATTGATGAGTTGAGAATTGGATGTGTGGTTGAGTTATCATGCATGATCTTGAAATATTTAATATTGACGTAATCAGTGTTATGCGACTCTGGGTTAGCAAGCAGGCTACCCGAGGGATGAGAAAATTGATATCTAATGTGAAATGATCAGTGTTGTGTGACTCCGGGTTAGCAAGCAGGCTACCCGAGGGATGAGAAAATTGATATTATTATGAAAGGTAAATTGTTGAATGATTATGTGGTATGGGATGGCCGACGGTATATGATAGCCCCTCATTTCCGGCTCCCGTGGTTTTCGTGCCCAGTTGAGCTACCCAGTGGTCAAGTAGGACCCAGTGGTCGAGGTGGAGAGTCAAGCAGGACTCAGTGAACCAAGCAGGGTTCACGGGGTGTCAAGTAGGACCCCCAGCTGAAGGCCAATCCTTTAGTATCCGGATACTAGGAGTCAGATTGTATGAGAGTCAGTTGTGATCATAATGTATGTAATGAATGTGATGTATGTAATAAATGCGATGAATGTGAGGAAATGGATGGAATTGTGTAGTTGGTTTAATACAGTTACTGTATGAAATACTCTATGTTCCGGTATGTTTATTTAGAAGTAATGATTGATGTGTATGTATAGATATGCATGTGTATTTGTTAAGATCCGTTCTAAATTAATTATTATGCCAAACACTCACCCTTGCATATTTTTTTAGTAACCAGAGGCAGGGAGGGGGAAGGAGCCGTGGAGCTGGGCCAAGGGGGAGAACGGTGCCAAGGTCCGGACGAATTTGAGTGACTCTTTATAGAGTCTTATTTGTGTGTAAAAACTTCTTATTATAGTTACTAGTTGTGTGTAATACAGACCGGATTGAATGAAAAATATATATATTTCAAAAATATTACTGTTATGTGCATATGTTTTTATGGTAACTTCTTGGGTTCACTGGACCATTTGTTAGAGCGAAGTGTTGGGAGTCCGGTTGTATGTTTTGTATAATCCGATGTGTGAAAGGTGTTCGTTCAACGAACAGCACCTCGTCTAAGTGAGAGTCCAGAATCTCGCTTAGACGAGTAGGGGCCTCGCGTAAGCGAGACGCCCTGATTTCCTTTCTCTCATCCGTTGTGTTCATATTACATTGTTTTTCTCTAAATATCGATTAATTTTCAAGGAAAAAGGAGAATTTACTGTAAAATGTAATCGTTTGAATAAAAATAAATGTAAAAATAATTTAGGACGTTACACTTGGTATCAGAGCGGTTCTTTCTAGAGCCGGTGTGTGGGCCGATCTAGTGAATGTGATAGTTTTATGAAAGATTATTGTATTTTGTTGTGTTGAGATTGTGTGTGGTCTGGCACCGTTCCCTTGGCACTCCATTGGCGTAGTATTCTATGAATATAAGGTAAATCTATGATCCCCTGACTGATCTTGGTTATTAATGGTGATGTGTTTACTTATTGTAGAATTACTAAATGGCCGAAAAAAACTAGTTTCGGTGGGAGGAGATGACCTCTCCTTGAAATTTTTGTAAATGATGAATAGGACTGAATCTAGTCCACCCTACAAATATTAGGCGAGATAGGACAGAGATGAAACACACGAACGACAAATTGAATTGGAAATGATATTTAAAGTAAGCATATATATATATATGTGTGCGTATTGAAGTGGACATCTACAAATGGGTATAACTCATAAAGGTTAACTCTTGTAGTGAAATGAGAATGGTAAGTGTGTTGGTAACTATAAGTCTGTTTGAATACTGAAGTTTGATAATGCATAGAATGAAATAAGTTGACGAATGCCCTAATATGATTATTCTTGGGAAGGGTGAATTCCCTATATCCTTCTACCTTGTGTGAACGATGATAGATGTTAGTTGCTTATTTTTTTTTTTGGTGTTGAATCTACTTGATGAACAATACGAAAACCCTCAGGATAAAGGAATGAATTGTAGTAATAAATTGTCTTGTATTGAGTGCAAAGTTAGAGAACCATTGGTGGTATGAGTAAATAGAAGGGGTTTATGAATAAATCAAGAGATGATGGTTGGACGTAGTTTAAGAGATTAGGTGCAATAGTACTTGTGATTAAAGAATGTTGATTTTATGAAGTTGGAGGATAGAGGATTGAATGGATGAATGATGATGTAATGTGAATTAACAACGTTGTCGTAAGGTTAATTTTAGGGGGGGTGAACCTCCTATATTATTTTTATAAAGCAGATTTAATTAAGTGCTATAGGTATGTCATATTCCTATTGTTAGACGATTGATTAATGGATATTAAGAGAAACTATGAGTAATTGATGAATGACGGTGTAAGAATACCTGTACAAGTTGAAGGTAATAAACGCAGAGTAGCTAGTAATAATTTTCAGTGATATAATTGGCGAGGCGATATTTTACTCAAGAAAGGACTAGGAGGATGTATCATATGAATGATGGTCAAGTGAAGTATATGTACATTGGATCGCTACGTACATGATAAGAGAAGTAATGAATGGATGACATTAAAAGGAAGTGATTAAGAAGTAGTTGAATAGATAGATAATGAGAACGAAAAGAAGTTTTACTTAGTCGTTTGGACCTTGCATTGATATTAGTGTTACATGGGAATCATAGCGACTGGCCACCGTGGGTTCCTTTTAACACTAATTCAATATAGAGTTGCCAATAGACATAGGGAAATGAATTGTGGTGTAAACAGTTTGCATATCGATCGATGATGTAAATAGTTGGATTGTATACCCGACTTTCACATGACTTAACTACAGAGTGTTGAACTCCTGAGACTGATCACCTCAGGTAGTTGCACTGGTAGTCGAGATCATGTGGAGTCGAGGAGATAGACATATTGTGACCAATCTTGGGTGATCAGATTTAGAAAAGAGAAATGTATGGTTCGTATTTCTGAAATTGGTAAATGATTAGAAATGAGGAATAAATAAAGATGAGGTTTGGTAACTGACGAATAATGAGTATAGACAAGTAAATATTGTGGCATGGTAGTTATTATGAATTATTGCTAGATTTCTTTGAAAGGAAATTGGATAGCTCGAGTCCCTCCTAAGGTACACTTAGTGAGGAATTGATGAAGTATCGATAGGAATTAAGGAAATAAGATAAACCAAAGGAGAGTCCGATCGTGTGGCCGAGAAAATGCGAATTAGGTTTCCAAACTGTAAAGCAATGCTTGACTTCTGCACTAGTACTTACACTACTTAATATGATGAAGGAGTTTGTAGTATAGTGTGAAGCATCTAAGTTTGGTTTAGGATGTGTACTGATGCTGGATGACAGATAGATTGCCTATGCTTTAGGACAATTGAGACCACATGAACAGAATCACCCCACTCATGAATTGGAGCTTGCAGCAGTGGTATTTACATTAAAAATCTGGCGTCATTATTTACAGGGTTCTTGTTTTGTGGTATTTAGTAACCCTAAGAGTTGAAATACTTATTCGATCAGAAAGAATTAAACATGAGACAGAGGAGATGAGTGGAATATCTGAAAGAGTATGATTTTGATTTGAAGTACCCCATTATGTTGGAATGAGAACGGCGATGCCCTTTATCCGGGGCCTGAGATGATTCAAGAGATGAACGAACAAATCACTTTAATCCGAGAGAAGATAAAAATTGCTCAAGACCGGCAAAAGAGCTATTATGACAATCGGCATAGACCCCTTGAATTCCAAGTGGGTGATTGGGTGTTCCTAAGAATTTCGCCAACCAAAGGTGTAGGTCGAATTTTGAAGAGTCAAAAGCTTAATCCGAAGGATATTGGACCATACCAAATACTAGAGCGGATTAGTGAAGTTGCATATCGGCTGGATCTTCCCCAATCATTGACTAACATTCATAACGTGTTCCACGTATCACAACTTCGAGCCTACATTCCGTGTGATACCATGATTGTACCAAGTGACTCCATTGAAGTGAAGGAGAACTTGACGGTGGAGGCCGTACCAATTGGTATTGAAGAGCACCAAATCAAACGTTTAAGGAACAAGGAAGTACAGCTGGTAAAGGTGAAGTGGCAGAATTTTCATTGGATAAACTACACTTGGGAGTTAGAATCCGATATGAGGCGGATGTACCCTCATCTTTTTCAACCGGAACACTGATTTCGGGGACGAAATCTCATTTTAGGGGGGGTGAGTGTAACATCCCTGATATTTTAATGAAAATTATGAAATGGGAAATGTCAGTGAATGTTTAGAAATTCTATTTAGTATTTATTCTGTTTGAGCCGGTGTCTAGATCGGTCTCAGAAGCGCGGACAGGCGGAGCTGAAGATCGGATGAGTAAGGAAGAGCGGGCAGGGCTAGGCGGTCTGGTCCAACCGTTGTGAGGAGAGCTCCTCACACGGTGTCATAGCCCGGATCAACCTCATACTAACTGAAACAACGGGTATGTGTGACAAAGAGACGAGAGCGGATGATATATCCAACCTATCGGGTTGTAGCTCGGATTTCCGAGGTATAAACATTAAGTTAGGACGGCGGGGCCGATATTTATATCGGACCTATACTCTTGCGAATTATTAGGGGATTATGACTACTTGGACGTTGAAGGGATAAACACGTGTAATTGATTTGATAACCATGCAATAGTTTAAAATAGTGAAATTGATTAAATTTAGTAAGAATACAAATAAAATAAAGGAAAAGACGATCTTGCCCATGAGTTATATATGTGTATGGAGATTTTTTTCCTTCCCTCTGGATTATTCACAAGTTACCTTTACTATCAGTTTGTTCCTTCTCTTCCGTTTTTCTCTTCTCTCTTAACGCTGATCTGCATGCACTGGAGTGAGACTCCATTTGTGTCTGAACTTCAATTTAACCCCATTCCTGTGATCGAGACTTGAAGGTGAGTCTACTGATCCGTTCCAATTATGATTCCCTTATTTCTTTTATTCTTTAGCTGTTAAGGGCCATGCATGGCTATATTCGTGGCTGTTCTCTACTCCTCTGGTGAGTGTGAGTCCAGATGTTGTCCATGAACTAGGGACGTGGAGGTGATGAGCTATACTTTATGATTCGTAAGTAGTAGGCTAAACAGCGGAAGACTGAGTGAAGGAGTTGAGACTGCGAAACCAGTGCTCGGAGGAAAGAATTGACACAAAGAACAGATCATCGAAGCGTGGAATCAGAGTAAGGGGGGTGTTCAGGTTATAATTAATTAGAATAGGACTCGCTTCTAATTCAAGTCCTTGGGTTGCGTAAACGGGTTAAGGAAAATGTTACTAAACGTGGTGTGTGTTTATACTTGTGCATGTGTGATAGTGTACATTGATGAGTTGAGAATTGGATGTGTGGTTGAGTTATCATGCATGATCTTGAAATATTTAATATTGACGTAATCAGTGTTATGCGACTCCGGGTTAGCAAGCAGGCTACCCGAGGGATGAGAAAATTGATATCTAATGTGAAATGATCAGTGTTATGTGACTCCGGGTTAGTAAGCAGGCTACCCGAGGGATGAGAAAATTGATATTATTATGAAAGGTAAATTGTTGAATGATTATGTGGTATGGGATGGCCGACGGTATATGATAACCCCTCATTTCCGGCTCCCGTGGTTTTCATGCCCAGTTGAGCTACCCAGTGGTCAAGTAGGACCCAGTGGTCGAGGTGGAGAGTCAAGCAGGACTCAGTGAACCAAGCAGGGTTCACGGGGTGTCAAGTAGGACCCCCAGCTGAAGGCCAATCCTTTAGTATCCGGATACTAGGAGTCAGATTGTATGAGAGTCAGTTGTGATCATAATGTATGTAATGAATGTGATGTATGTAATGAATGCGATGAATGTGAGGAAATGGATGGAATTGTGTAGTTGGTTTAATACAGTTACTGTATGAAATACTCTATGTTCCGGTATGTTTATTTAGAAGTAATGATTGATGTGTATGTATAGATATGCATGTGTATTTGTTAAGATCCGTTCTAAATTAATTATTATGCCAAACACTCACCCTTGCATATTTTTTTAGTAACCAGAGGCAGGGAGGGGGAAGGAGCCGTGGAGCTGGGCCAAGGGGGAGAACGGTGCCAAGGTCCGGACGAATTTGAGTGACTCTTTATAGAGTTTTATTTGTGTGTAAAAACTTCTTATTATAGTTACTAGTTGTGTGTAATACAGACCGGATCTAATAAAAAATATATATATTTTAAAAATATTACTGTTATGTGCATATGTTTTTATGGTAACTTCTTGGGTTCACTGGACCATTTGTTAGAGCGAAGTGTTGGGAGTCCGGTTGTATGTTTTGTATAATCCGATGTGTGAAAGGTGTTCGTTCAACGAACAGCACCTCGTCTAAGTGAGAGTCCAGAATCTCGCTTAGACGAGTAGGGGCCTCGCGTAAGCGAGACGCCCTGATTTCCTTTCTCTCATCCGTTGTGTTCATATTACATTGTTTTTCTCTAAATATCGATTAATTTTCAAGGAAAAAGAAGAATTTACTGTAAAATGTAATCGTTTGAATAAAAATAAATGTAAAAATAATTTAGGACGTTACAGGATCCGAGTGAAAATTGCCAAATTCCAAGTTCTAAGTGGAAGGAAGGCGGTTTCCGAGTGGACATGTCAAATTCCAAGTTCTAAGTGAGGAAAAGGATTTTGCCGAGTGAAAATTGCCAAAATTCCAATTTCTAAGTGGAAAGAAGGCTGGATCCGAGTGAAAATTGCCAAATTCCAAGTTTTGAGTGGAAGGAAGACGGTTTCCGAGTGGACATGTCAAATTCCAAGTTCTGAGTGAGAAGGTCAGTTCCGAGTGAATATGTCCAAGTTCTAAGTGCTGATTGAAAACAAAGCTGACTCCGAGTTTGATTGGTGGTTGAAACCCTTCTGATTAAAAAACAAAAGCTGGCTCCGAATGAACACATCCGAGTGAGTAGTGTAACACCCCGAATTTTATAAAATGATTAAATATGTGGAATAAATAATAAATAATTAAACATGAGCTGATTTATGTCCCAAAAATATTGAAATAATAAAATTGGGATTTATGAGAATTATTCGTAATTTATTAAGGCTTTAAGAGCTAAAATTATACCCGGTTAAGATATGAGTGTCGGACCAGGTATCTCCGATTGAGATGCCATTGGTCAGGGCAGTAAAGAATATTATGGGGAATCCGAATATATCTTCGGAATAATTTTTGGATATAGTATTGAGCCCAAACAGAGAACCTGTGTATTATAAAACGGTAAAGTTTTAATAAGAGGATTAAACTTAAAACTAAATACCCCTTTTTCCCTTTCTCATTTCCGTAACCCTCTTCTCTCATTTTGGCAAAACCATTGCTTCTCCTTCCTCTATTATTTCTCTTCTCTATTCTTTCCTCCTTCTTCATCTCTTCTTCTTCCAAAACTCTAGACAAGGTGGTGTCACCTTCATCCATCTCCATTTTCGTTTAAAGGGTCTTGAAGGAAGCTTGAGGCTTGAAGTTCCTCTCTTTTTACCCCCCCATTTTCGTAGCACTCTCTCCCTCTTCTTGAACCCATTTTATTTTTGGGTGTGAGGTATGAAATACTCATCATCTAGTTGAGTTTTTTCCATAGATATGTGGTAGTATGAGTTTGGGAGCCATACAAGTGAATGGGTGTTTATTAGAATCATTTAATGTATGAGCCCTAAGGTGGGTGGCCATGAATATGAGGTTTTCATGAGGGATAAATGTAGTAGATGCATGTATGTTGGAAATAGATGGAAGATTGGTGATCAATTATGTATGTGGTTGGATTTTAGTGAAAACCCTAACCCTAGGATTTGGGGGAAATGGGTAATAATGCCATGAAAAAGGATTTTTAGTGAAAACCCATGATAATATGTGTGTGGGTGTTGTTAATGATGGAGATTGGTGGTTAATAGAAATGGTTATTGAGTTTTGATGAAAACCCTAAGTGTAATGATTTGAGGATTTTGGCTAAATAGGTGATTTTAATGATTTTTAATGCCTTAGAATGATTTATAAGAAGGGAATGAATCTTTAGAATCATTGGGATTGATTAATAAGGTTGATAATATTTTGAACTATGTTCATGAGGTTGTGTAAGATGATAAATGCTATAAGGATGTGTTAATTGATGATGGTCTTGATTGGGGCCAAGAGGCTTATAATGAATTTGAATGAATTATGATGATGAGTAGTGAACCACATGATGATTTAAAGGTCTTATGAGTAAGGGCCATAGTATTGTTGTTGTTGGATTTGTTTAGCCCTTTAAGATTTAGAGAATCTTGGTTTTGGGAGAGGAATTCCCGAAGCCTAACATGAGCGTGTAAATGGGATTTAGACAAGTCTAGGACTTGATAATGAGTTTTAGGGGATGATGCCTTATGATGGTATATTAATAGCATGTATATGTATGTTTATGATAGGATTATGTTCCGGACGATGATGCGGAACGATCGAAGCAATCAAAGCACTTGGATTGCGGTTCTTCTCTTGAGGTAGGAGAGGAGTTTACATTTCAATTGCATGAGTGAATAATTGATGATTGATGTGTATGATTGCACTCATGCTTGCCTTGCCATGATTATGTTGAATGATGAGATAATTGATAATGTGATGAATATTATGCTTGGCAATGGTGGATTCTTGGGAATGATATATATATATGTGTGTATATGAATTGATGATGAGTGTTTAGTGTCCCTTTAATGGGGGTGATATTTATGTTGATAGAGAAATTGTTTAAAGTGTGAAGCTATGCCTTAATATTAATGCATAGTTGAGGAACTAATATAGCCAAATAGAGTTTTATGAGAATTGAATGGCATGTGATAGTTCCAAGAGCCCATATATGTAGTTTATGACTTGTAGGCATTGGAATGGGCCAATTCCAATGAGAATAGGCCATTGAGTTGCATAAAAATGTCTTGAAACGGTCTAAATGCACTTATATGCATAAGTCCCTCAATTTTGAGAATTTTTGGGTGAGGCCGGTGGCCACACGTCACAAATAATATATTTTAGCTTGTGACAAATTTTGATGGTCATTGGATTTGAATTGAATGAGATTGGGTGATTGGAAGTTGAAATTTTGGTGTTGTTCTACATAAAAATAGTAGCAGGGCTGTCTTGAATCGATTCGAGACCCTTTAAATCGATTCAAGAGGTGCTGTTTTCACTATTTTGGGCTCCAGGGGCGTTCAAATCGATTCATAAGAGTTTTAATTGATTCAAGACCCTCTGTTTGTCAAATTTTGAGATTTTAGGATGCTTGAATCGATTCGTACGAGTCTGAATCGATTCAGAGCCCTGTTATGGCCACTGTTGTGTTGTTTTTCCAACTGGTCTGTTTTCTTTGCTGTTTTTGGCCCGTTTGGGCACCTTAATGACATTTTTGGCCTCCGACGTCTGCATGAAAGTTATAGATAATTGTGTTTTGGAGGTGTGAGAATTGGTCTCACATTAATTGGAGTTTTCTAACTCTTATTAGGCATAAAACACCGGACCTACTACGTCACAAAATTCAAGTTTAAGAGGGTTTTGAACCCAACTTTTTATGGTGGCTAAATTGGGACTAATAGGTGATATTTACAACATGTCCCACTATTATTAAGACTAAAAGTGAGCTTTTCCCATGTCTTAGTATTAAAAGTTAACATGGGCTTATTATTGCTCAAAACCCCTTTATTAGGTAAAAATGAGAGATTTTATTAGGGGTAGGTGATGATGGTGTGTCTTAGTGGTGTTGATATTGATTGTGGCATGTTATGAAAACATGGATATTTGACAGGGCCCGTAAGCGCACGGGTTATGTCACGTAATATAAAAGATTATCGTTCTCCACAGGGACTGTGTTCAAAGTACCGACATATTAAAATTTAATTATCCACACAATTGATTTTTAAGATTTTTTATAAAATAAAGCACAAATTAAAATTGCACAGAATACGAATAAATATAAAAATAAAATTTTCTTGACACTTAAAAATCAGAGTTGAGAATATCTTGGGATTTCGGGGGATTAAGATTCTATTTTATGTTAATAAATTTTAACTTTTCATAAATAAGAATCAAATTAAGTTTTCCAAGGCGAATTTTCCAAAAGCTAATTAATATGTTCCTCTCGGAATCCTATTAATGTACCTAATCTATGGAAAGCGCTGCTTAATCCTCAGAAAGGCCCATTATCGTTTTATGAAAACCCCTTTTATTTCCTCAAAAGAATTTTGATTACTTTCACAGTTTTACCGAGGTCACAAAAAGCATTTCAAAAATCTTAGGTTTAATTCAAAGCTTTCCGGTAAAAATAAATCTCTCGATTCTATTTATTACCTAAACTTACTAATATACCCGCAAGTATACGGTTTTATCATTTAGGTTCTTGTTAGGAATCACTAAAAGCATTAAGCATAATTGAACTAAATGGAAAACAGAAATTTATTTAATTCCAAGTCAAAATAACATTAAAATAAAATATTATCATACCCCCTTTTATCCCAAGATAATTAATTTAGCTACTCATGAAATAATTCAAATTCATATATATAATGGAAAAATAAAACATACAAGACATGGTAAAAATAAAGACTTACGGGTTTCTCCAAAAGCTCAAAATAATTTACCACTGTAATTCCTTGTTGCAATAATTTCTCCACCAATTACAAATTTAAATTCTCACTTTTACAGCTCACAACTCTTAAAATAAAATAAAGAAAAAGAAAGTAAAAGAAAAAAATGGGAACGGGACAGAGAAAGAAAATAAGAGAAATAAAACAAAAGAAAAAGAAAAGAAAAGAAGAAGAAGAACGAAGAAGAAAAAGAAAGAAAAGAAAGAAAATAGAAGCGGAAAAGGAAACAAAGAAAAGAGAAAGGAAAGAAGAATTGGAACGAGGCTGATGCTAATTGATGGGAAGAGATGATTGATGCTGGATGCTTGCAACTTCTTCTTCTTTTATAGGCGATGAAAAGGGGGGATCCAGCTAAGAAACGCGTTGTAATTGCAAGTAGGAGGAAACTTTCGGTGCATGTGAGTTCCAGCTGTGCCAATTTGCATTATTTTAATATTTCCAATAATTCGGTACTTGGATTTATTCAGCTGGGCAAATTCTGAGTGGAAAAATGGGTCGGTTTTCATCTTTTCTGTAAAATCCGAGTGAAAGGGTGCCTTTTGTGCTCAAAACCGAGTAAAAATGGTACTGTTCGTACATAAAACCGAGTGAAATCTTCACTCGGTGTTGAGTTGAGGGGTCGGTATTTAAGTAAATCGGTTGGTTTCGCTTGAGCGAGAGTTTCTCGCTTAAGCGTTTGTTGAAGGAAACCGTCTCGCTCAAGCGGATAAAGGTTCGCTCAAGCGAGAGGTTCTCTTTCACTATTTCACTCGGAGAAACCTTGCTCAGATTTGCTTGTGTTGCTCGGAATTGACAAAGAGGGACTCGGATCCGACTGAAACCATTCACTCGGCTCAGGTTGATGGAGTTCATTTGGAACTGATTGAAGACACACTCGGCTCAGATTCAATCGGTTCCCAATCATTTTCACTCGGCTGTCTCTGAATTTGAACCACTCGGTTAAAGCTTTGCTTTGGAATTCACTCGGTCACATTCATTTGGATACATTCACTCGGATTTGCTTTGAAATATTTCAGTCAGCCTTCATTCCTTGAAATGATACACTCGGAAGTGCCTTCTTGCTTTTTACTCGGAATGGCCTTTAGTCGTCAATCAACTCACTCGGAATGGCCTTCACTTTTACTCAGGAACTTGCACTTGAAGGGTTAGAATTTGACTGATTGAATTTCTTCTTATGTCTGAGCCTTGCTTTGCTCGAAAATGCATCTTTCTGACCTAACTCACTCGGATGTGCTTTCCTTGGAGACTTCTCACTCGGGCTCAGTGTGAAACTTGAGAGTCTACCCGAGTATGATTCATTTTCGGTCGGATTTTTCCTTCCTTGCTAAGAATTACTCGAAAATGCTTTTGTTCTGCTTGAGAATGCCATTTTCTCTGAGTGAGATCACTCGGATTCCTCCTTAGTCAGCATTTATTCATTTCAGTGGTCTCTTCTACTCGGAATCCATTCACTCGAAACAGCTTTTTGCTCGGATTGGTTGCAAATCAGAAAGCTCCCACTCGGATTCACTTCAATCAGCAAGCCTTTCACTCGGAGAATAGCTTTGGACAGCATCTATTCAACGTCAGTCCCCTTTTTCACTCGGAATGGACGTAGTCGGGGAAGCCTCCACTCAGAATCTCCTCCAACCGAGACTCCTTCCATTTCGGCATTGAACCTCAGCCATTTATCACTCAGAATGGCTTTGACAGGGAACTTTCCACTCGGATTTGGCTCCAACAGTGAAGTATTCCACTTGGCAATGCTCCATTCTGAGTCGTTCCACTTGGAAAGGCTCCATTCTGAGCCATTCCACTTAGATTTACCTTCAACAGTGCACTATTCCACTTAGACTTGCTCTATTCTGCGTAATTCCACTCGGATTTGGTCCTTTCTCAGTCATCCCACTCGGATTTAGTCATTTTGAGTCGGAATTCAGCATTTCTGAGTCGGATTTCAACATTCTGAGTCAGATTTTAGCATTCTGAGTCGGATTTCAACATTCTGAGTCGGATTTCAACATTCTGAGTCGGAATTCAGCATAAAAAAAGAGTTCTTTCTACTTTGGGCTTCTTCTTCTTGTTTCATTATCATTTTATGGTTGTTTTTCTCTTGTTTTTGACCCTTTATTACCTTAATTTCTGCAAAATAACATACCCAAGTAGAATAGAGTGGAAAGAAAGCAAAAATCACAATAAATAAAGGAAATACAGTGCATAATGATTAAAATCCTAAGCAAACTAGATCTATTTTATTGTATTATAAAACACTTATCAAAATACCCCAAACCAAAACATTGCTTGTCCTCAAGCAATCACCATATTTACAAGATAAAATACAGAAAACACTAAACTTAATAAACTAAGGAATCCAAAACAGAGAAACAGATTTATTCAAAT
This sequence comes from Clitoria ternatea, assembly GCA_037962975.1. Lineage (NCBI taxonomy): Eukaryota > Viridiplantae > Streptophyta > Magnoliopsida > Fabales > Fabaceae > Clitoria > Clitoria ternatea. The sequence goes on from CM075675.1 coordinate 75,987,140, forward strand.
GCCAGTTTTATTTTTCTTATGTGAATCAATTTTCAATGTCAAGACTTGAGATACTCTTCTCATAATTTTCACTCAAGTGTTTCAAGGTTTGTGTATCTCTCAAATCATCATAGTCAAAAAATATTACCATAAGCTTGTTAATAAACCAGAAACTCCACAGTTTAAATAGAAAATATGTCAAAGTCTAAAGGTCTTTCAAAGGTTGTAATGTGGCCTTGGGTTGTATTGTCAAGGTAGGAATTTCAAGAAAAATGGAATACAAAAGAGCTTTAATAGTCATGAATGATTCAAATTATCATCATAAATTTAACAGAGCAAATTTTTGAACTTTTATGGACTTTTTGGAATTTTATTCAATATCATCCTTTTGATTTTCTTTTTCTTTTTCTTGCTTTTCTTTGCATCCAATACCATATTTTTCTTAAGTCCTTTTTTTATTTCTTTGCTCCACTAAATTTCCAACTTTTTCACCATTAAGAGAATATCAGTCAATGAAAGGTTTCAAAGAAAAATTTTCTCTTTTAGGCTCAAAAGGGGCAACTAGAGGTCAAATTATACAAAATTCTGAGGCTTAAGAATAAGACCTAATTGTGCCTTTATCATCCAAAGACATATAATCAAAAACCATTTTGAATCGGTTGAAAAACAAGTTCTAGAATATTAATGATTATGAGATTCACTCAATCAAGAAAATATAGGTTTTGAAAATTTGTTTGATAAATAACCCATTTTGGCTCAAGTCTAACCATGGAAAGTCTTTTCAAAGAAAATTTTAATCACATAAGGTTCATTTAAGCATTGATTTGGCATTTAAACAATCAAATTTTTAAAAATTTTACTCAAAATTTTGGGATCCTTAGATACTTTAGCTTTGTGTTTAAAGTAAATTTATCATGCAATCATGGTAAATTACAAGATTACAAACAAAATAAGGAAAACACACATGCATGAAAAATATAACAATCACACAACAAAACAAAACAGTTAAGTTTTCTTACCTACCACCCCAAACCAAAATTTGACATTGTCCTCAATGTTAAAATGGATGATAAAGGATAAGAAAACTTACCTGTAGTAACCCCAAACTAACATCTGACATAGTTGGTTTTTTTTTTATAGAATAAAAGCTTAAAATAAAACAACAACTTTTTATAGGGTTACCTCCCTATCAGTGCTAAGTTTTAAGTCTTCAGCCAGACTTCTCACCGTTTGGATTTACTCATCAGGAGCATCAAACAAGTCCAAGTCACTTGCTTGTTGTATTGGTTGACCTGTCAGATAGTGCTTTACTCTCTATCCATTTACCCTAAATGTACCAGATTTCTCGCTCCATAGTTCGACAGCTCCAAAGGGAAAGACTTTTGTCATCTTGAATGGTCCCGACCATCGGGATCTCAGTTTACCTGGAAAAAGCTTCAATATGGAATTAAACAGTAAAACTATATCACCTGGATTAAATGTTCTCTGTTGGATGTGACGATCATGCCATTATTTGGTTTTTTCTTTATAAATTCTGGCATTTTCATATGCATCTAGACGGAGTTCTTCAAGCTCATTTAATTCCAACAATCTTTGTTCACCTGCAGCCTTATGATCAAAGTTAAGAGTTTTAACAACCCAAAAAGATTTATATTCTAGCTCAACAGGTAAATGACAGGGCTTCCCATATACTAGCTTAAAAGGCGTGGTTCCAATGGGAGTTTTGTATGCGGTTCGATACGCCCATAAGGAATCATCTAACTTAATAGACCAATCCTTACGTGATGTATTCACCACTTTTTGAAGAATATTTTTAATTTCCTGATTGGATACCTCAACTTGTCCACTAGTTTGTGGGTGATAAGGTGTAGCAATCTTATGCCTAACTCCATATTTCTTTAGAAGGGTCTGAAAAGTTTTCTCAATAAAATGAGACCCTCCATCACTTATAACACATTTTGGAACCCCAAACCTTGGAAATATTATTTTCTTGAAAAGTTTAATAACAGTCTTAGCATCAGAATGGGGTGAAGCAATGGCTTCCACCCATTTTGACACATAGTCAACTGCCACTAATATGAACTGATTTCCAAAAGAGGAAGGAAAAGGTCCCATAAAATCAACACCTCATACATCAAACAATTCAACTTATAAAATGGTATTCGATGGCATTTCTTGTCTCTTACCAATGTTACCTGTTCTTTGGCAAGCATCACAAGTTAGAACATACTTACGTACATCCTTAAAAATATTTGGCCAATAGAACCCAGCTTGCAATATTTTAGCAGCTGTCTTGGAGGTGCTCATGTGCCCTCCACAGGAAAGAGAATGGCAATGATCCAAGATAGCATGGATATCATCTTGTGAAACACATCTCCGAATCATACCATCTGCACATTGCTTGAAAAGGAGTGGTTCATCCCAATAATAATGCTTGACATCTACATAAAACTTTTTCCTTTACAGAATGCTAAGATCAGGAGGTAAGATACCACATGCAAGAAAATTTACAAAATCAGCATACCAAGGAACACGTTGGATACTAAGATTCAAGAGTTGTTCATCTGGAAAAGATTCATTGATGGGAATATTATCTATTTCTTCTTTTTCAGATGTCAACCTAAATAGGTGGTCAGCAACCAAGTTCTCGGTACCCTTCTTATCCTTAATTTCCAAGTCAAATTCTTGCAATATTAGAATCCACCTAATTAATCTAGGCTTTGCTTCCTTTTTATTCAATAGATACTTAATGGCAGAGTGGTCAGTGTAAACAGTAACATGTGAACCTACCAAATAAGACCTAAATTTATCAAAAGCAAAGACAATAGCTAATAGTTCTTTTTCAGTTGTGGCATAATTTACCTGAGCATCATCTAGCGTCCGGCTGGCATAATGAATTACATGGAGCTTTTTATCCTTTCTTTGCCCCAACACAGCCCCCACTGCGTAATCACTCGCATCGCACATCAGCTCAAATGGGAGTTTCCAATCAGGTGGTTGTACGATGGGGGCAGAGATTAGAGTTTGCTTAATCCTGCAAAAACCTTCCATACAAGATGAATCAAAATTGAAAGGCACATCCTTACCCAGAAGAGTTGTAAGAGGCTTTGTGATCTTGGAGAAATCTTTAATGAACCTGCGATAAAACCCTGCATGTCCAAGAAAACTCCGAATACCTTTCACATTTGTGGGTGGAGGCAATTTTTCAATTACTTCCACTTTAGCCTTATCAACTTCTATACCTCTCTCAGACACCAGGTGTCCAAGAACTATGCCTTCTCTTACCATAAAATGACATTTTTCCTAATTTAGAACCAAATTGCTTTCTTCACAACGCTGCAAGACTTGGCACAAATTTGTTAAACAATTATCAAAATCCAAACCATGCACTGAAAAATCATCCATAAAGACTTCCATCACATTTTCAATAAGGTCAGAAAAAATTGCTTGCATACACCTTTGAAAAGTCGTAGGTGCATTACATAAACCAAAAGGCATACGTCTGTAAGCATAAGTCCCATAAGGGCAAGTGAAGGTAGTCTTTTCTTGATCAGATGGATGAATGGGAATTTGATGAAAACCTGAATACCCATCCAAATAACAGAAATAAGAGTGTTTTGCAAGTCTTTCAAGCATCTGATCAATAAAAGGGAGGGGAAAATGATCTTTTTTCGTGGCGCTATTTAACTTCCTATAATCAATGCACATGCGCCAACCAGAGACAATCCTAGTAGGAATCAAGTTATGTTTATCATTTTTAATCACAGTTATTCCCCCCTTTTTAGGCACCACATGGATAGGACTTACCCATTTACTACTATCAACAGGATATATGACTCCAGCATCAAGCAATTTCAAAATTTCCTTTTTAACCACTTCTTGCATTTTAGGATTTAATCTCCTAAGTGGTTCTACTGTAGGCCTACTTTCATCTTCTACAGTAATCCTGTGCATACAAAGAGAAGGGCTAATCCCTTTGATATCATCCATTGTATAACCTATTACCTTTCTATACAACCTAAGTTGTTTCAAAAGTTTTTCAGTTTCAGATGGATTCAATTCAGCATTAATAATCACAGGATATGTGGAATTAAGGCCAAGAAGCTCATACCTTAAAGAAGCTGGTAAAGGTTTTAATTCCACATTGGGGCTTACCACTTTGTCACACATGACCTCAGTGTCATGTGGGGCCTTAGAGCAATCAGATGTTTCTGTCAGCTCAATCATGAAAACAGTTTCAAGTGGGTCATTAGGAAGGGTTGCTTCCTTTACCACTTGTTTGAAAAATCCACAGTACAGCAAACATCATTATAAGGTTTTTCTAAAACATTTTTCAAGTTGAAGTCAACCTTTTGGTCTCCAACAGTTAGAGACAACTTACCATTCTTGACATCGATCACAGCACCTGCAGTTGCTAAAAATGGTCTGCCTAAAATAATAGGAATCAAAGAATCTTCGTCCATTTCAAGCACAACAAAGTCAGTAGGTATAAAAAATTTTCCTATCTTAATAGGAACATCCTCTAAAATTCCTACAGGATATTTTACAGATCTATCAGCCAATTGTAAAGACATCCTAGTAGGTTTTAGTTCACCCAATCCTAACTTTTCAGTAACAGATAATGGCATTAAACTCACACTTGCTCCTAAATCACACAATGCTTTATCTATATTCATGTCACCAATCATGCAAGGAATAGAGAAACTACCTGGATCTTGGAGCTTGGGTGGAAGTTTCTTTTGAATTAGAGCACTGCACTCTTCAGTAAGTGCAACTGTACCATCTTCCTCCAGTCTTCTTTTGTTGGACAGAATGTCCTTCAGGAACTTTGCATATGTGGGCATTTGCTGTAAAGCATCTGTAAAAGGAATATTAATATACAATTTCTTTAAAACATCAAGGAACTTACCAAATTGTTTGTCCAACTTTGCTTTGGCTAAGCGCTGAGGAAATGGAATGGGAGATTGATATGGCTTAACCTCCTCCTTCCTTTTTTGTGGTTTCTTTTCTTCAATTACTGGATGAGATGAAGATTCATCGACTTTCTTTTCCTCCTTTGCTGTCTTGTCAACTGGCCCATCGTATTGAGTACCACTCCTAAGAGTGACAGCTATGGTTTGGTTAGATGGTCCAGCCTCTGGTTTTCCAGGAAATGTTCCTAGTGCTCTTTGAGAATAGGAGGCTTGTTGGGCAATTTGATTTTCCAGTATTTTGTTGTGAGTGGCAAGAGAGTCCACTTTTGAAGCCAAGTTTTTTATTGCATCAGAGAATTCATCATTTTGTTTAAGTTGAGTAGCTACAAATGTCTCCATCAAGGATTCTAGCTTTGATTTTTGTGGAATATAGGTTCCTTGTTGAGGTTTATAGTTACTTTGGAATTGAGGTGGTCTATTTTGGAAGCCAGGTGGACCTTGTAGAGGTCTGTAGTTACCTTGATAATTTCCACCATAGTTTCCAATAGCATCCACCTGATGCATTTCTTGTTCTTGATTAGGAGTCATTGCTAAATGGCAGTTTGTAGCTCCATGTCCTGAAACACCACAAACTGGTGTTTTAGAAGGTAATCCTCTCTCAGAGTTCCACTGGTGAGTGTTTTGAGCTATTTCCTCAATCAGGTTCTCAGCTTCATCAACATTTTTACTCATGAAGGCTCCTCCAGCTGCAGCATCTAAAGAGATCTTTTGTGTGGAAGTTAGTCCATTATAGAAAATATGGATTGTCAACCACCTTTCTATCCCATGGTGAGGACATTCTCTTAGCAACTCCCTGTATCTTTCCCAGGCTTCATACAAGGATTCATTATCTTTTTGTGAAAAATTAATGATTTGTTTTCTCAGCACATCAGTCTTGTTCCTTGGGTACCATTTATTGATAAAAGCACTGGACAATTATTCCCAAGTCGTGATGGATCCTTCAGGAAGAGAGTATAACCACGCTCTTGCTTTATCTCTTAAGGAGAAAGGGAAAAGTCTTAAGCGAATGGCATCATTGGTGGCTCCGTTCATCTTCAGGGTGTCATAGTATTCAAGAAAGATTTGAAGGTGAAGGTTTGGATCTTCGGAGGGTAATCCTCTGAATTGGTTCTGTTGAACCATTGAGAGTAGTGAAGGCTTCAATTCAAAATTGTTAGCCTCCACTGTGGGTCTAAGGATGTTAGATCCTCTCCCATTAGTGCTTGGAGCGGCAAAATCTCTTAAGGGTCTGTGTTGGTCTGCCATTTGTTTTTCTTTTTGTTCTTTTTGTTGTTTTTGTTGTTTTCTCAAAGCTCTAAGGGTACGTTCTATCTCAGGGTCAAATCCTAAGTTTAGATCGACACTACGGCTTCGTTGCATAAATAGAAAATAAATGACAAATAAAACAAACAATTACAAAAATAAAACAACAACAGATACACAGAATATAGAACAAAATACAAAATAAAAATAAAAATAACAATAAAAATATTAACAAGTATGATCTAATCGAATTTCAATATTGCTGATATTTGAGGGACAACAGTCCCCAACAACAGCGCCAAAAACTTGACAGGGCCCGCAAGCACACGGGTTATGTCGCGTAATATAAAAGATTATCGTTCTCCACAGGGACTGTGTTCAAAGTACCGGTATATTAAAATTTAATTATCCACACAATTGATTTTTAAGATTTTTTATAAAATAAAGCACAAATTAAAATTGCACAGAATATGAATAAATAAAAAAATAAAATTTACTTGACACTTAAAAATCAGAGTTGAGAATATCTTGGGATTTCGGGAGATTAAGATTCTATTTTATGTTAATAAATTTTAACTTTTCATAAATAAGAATCAAATTAAGTTTTCCAAGGTGAATTTTCCAAAAGCTAATTAATATGTTCCTCTCGGAATCCTATTAATGTACCTAATCTATGGAAAGCGCTGCTTAATCCTCAGAAAGGCCCATTATCGTTTTATGAAAACCCCTTTTATTTCCTCAAAAGAATTTTGATTACTTTCACGGTTTTACCGAGGTCACAAAAAGCATTTCAAAAATCTTAGGTTTAATTCAAAGCTTTCCGGTAAAAATAAATCTCTCGATTCTATTTATTACCTAAACTTACTAATATACCCGCAAGTATACGGTTTTATCATTTAGGTTCTTGTTAGGAATCACTAAAAGCATTAAGCATAATTGAACTAAATGGAAAATAGAAATTTATTTAATTCCAAGTCAAAATAACATTAAAATAAAATATTATCATACCCCCTTTTATCCCAAGATAATTAATTTAGCTACTCATGAAATAATTCAAATTCATATATATAATGGAAAAATAAAACATACAAGACATGGTAAAAATAAAGACTTACGGGTTTCTCCAAAAGCTCAAAATAATTTACCACTGTAATTCCTTGTTGCAATAATTTCTCCACCAATTACAAATTTAAATTCTCACTTTTACAGCTCACAACTCTTAAAATAAAATAAAGAAAAAGAAAGTAAAAGAAAAAAATGGGAACGGGACAGAGAAAGAAAATAAGAGAAATAAAACGAAAGAAAAAGAAAAGAAAAGAAGAAGAAGAATGAAGAAGAAAAAGAAAGAAAAGAAAGAAAATAGAAGCGGAAAAGGAAACAAAGAAAAGAGAAAGGAAAGAAGAATTGGAACGAGGCTGATGCTAATTGATGGGAAGAGATGATTGATGCTGGATGCTTGCAACTTCTTCTCCTTTTATAGGTGATGGAAAGGGGGGATCCAGCTAAGAAACGCGTTGTAATTGCAAGTGGTAGGAAACTTTTGGTGCATGTGAGTTCCAGCTGTGCCAATTTGCATTATTTTAATATTTCCAATAATTCGGTGCTTGGATTTATTCAGCTGGGCAAATTTCGAGTGGAAAAATGGGTCGGTTTTCATCTTTTCTGCAAAATCCGAGTGAAAGGGTGCCTTTTGTGCTCAAAACCGAGTGAAAATGGTACTGTTCGTACATAAAACCGAGTGAAATCTTCACTCGGTGTTGAGTTAAGGGGTCGGTATTTAAGAAAACCGGTTGGTTTCGCTTGAGCGAGAGTTTCTCGCTTAAGCGTTTGTTGAAGGAAACTATCTCGCTCAAGCGGATAAAGGTTCGCTCAAGCGAGAGGTTCTCTTTCACTGTTTCACTCGGAGAAACCTTGCTCAGATTTGCTTGTGTTGCTCGGAATTGACAAAGAGGGACTCGGATCCGACTGAAACCATTCACTCGGCTCAGGTTGATGGAGTTCATTTAGAACTGATTGAAGACACACTCGGCTCAGATTCAATCGGTTCCCAATCATTTTCACTCAGCTGTCTCTGAATTTGAACCACTCGGTTAAAGCTTTGCTTTGGAATTCACTCGGTCACATTCATTTGGATACATTCACTCGGATTTGCTTTGAAATATTTCAGTCGACCTTCATTCCTTGAAATGATACACTCGAAAGTGCCTTCTTGCTTTTTACTCGGAATGGCCTTCAGTCGTCAATCAACTCACTTGGAATGGCCTTCACTTTTACTCAGGAACTTGCACTTGAAGGGTTGGAATTTGACTGATTGAATTTCTTCTTATGTCCAAGCCTTGCTTTGCTCAAAAATGCATCTTTCTGACCCAACTCACTCGGATATGCTTTCCTTGGAGACTTCTCACTCGGGCTCAGTGTGAAACTTGAGAGTCTACCCGAGTGTGATTCATTTCTGGTCGGATTTTTTCTTCCTTGCTAAGAATTACTCAGAAATGCTTTTGTTCTGCTTGAGAATGCCATTTTCTCTGAGTGAGATCACTCGGATTCCTCCTTAGTCAGCATTTATTCATTTTAATGGTCTCTTCTACTCGGAATCCATTCACTCAGAACAGCTTTTTGCTCGGATTGGTTGCAAATCAGAAAGCTCCCACTCGGATTCACTTCAATCAGCAAGCCTTTCACTCGGAGAATAGCTCTGGACAGCATCTATTCAACCTCAGTCCCCTTTTTCACTCAGAATAGACGCAGTCGGGGAAGCCTCCACTCAGAATCTCCTCCAACCGAGACTCATTCCATTTTGGCATTAAACCTCAGCCATTTATCACTCGGAATGGCTTTGACAGGGAACTTTCCACTCAGATTTGGATCCAACAGTGAAGTATTCCACTCGGTAATGCTCCATTCTGAGTAGTTCCACCCGGAAAGGCTCCATTCTGAGCCATTCCACTTGGATTTACCTTCAACAATGCACTATTCCACTCGGATTTGCTCCATTCTGAGTAATTCCACTCGGATTTGGTCCTTTCTCAGTCATCCCACTCGGATTTGGTCATTTTGAGTCGGAATTCAGCATTTCTGAGTCAGATTTCAACATTCTGAGTCAGATTTCAGCATTCTGAGTCGGATTTCAACATTCTGAGTCAGATTTCAGTATTCTGAGTCGGAATTCAGCATAAAAAGAGAGTTCTTTCTACTTTGGGCTTCTTCTTCTTGTTTCATTATCATTTTATGGTCGTTTTTCTCTTGTTTTTGACCCTTTATTACCTTAATTTCTGCAAAATAACATACCCAAGTAGAATATAGTGGAAAGAAAGCAAAAATCATAATAAATAAAGGAAATACAGTGCATAATGATTAAAATCCTAAGCAAACTAGATCTATTTTATTGTATTATAAAGCACTTATCAATATTCACCACTAATGACATGATATGATGATAATGATGAGGGGATGATTGTATGACAATTTATTTGTTTTAAATCGATGAATCGGAGATGATATCGATAATGAATAATGATGGATGATGTTGTTGATCATTTCCTTGATTAAAAGGATGATTATTATTATTGATAATTATTGAATGCCATTATGAATGATACAAGTGTGATCTTGTATGTGTGGTTTGAAATGTATTAATAAATTATTGTATTACCATACTAGTTGAGAAACCATGGCAATGACAAATGAAATGAAAATCCACTAAGTGAATGAGTGGTAATATTTATGAATGATATGTAATGATGTGATGCCATAGTGGTTAATTACAAGTATTGTCTTGCATGTGTGATATGAAATATATATATATATATATATATATATATATATATATATAAAAGATGTTAAATGAAATGCCACATGTAAAACTTGAAAGCAATGGCTAAAACCAACAATGATAAAATCCACTAAGGTGTATATGGTGGTGTTGGTGATTATGATGATGATGATTGATGAGTGGCATTTAGGATGCACAGTGTGAGAAATGCATTTGATTTGCATTGCATTGCATCCATGGCATATCGATCGCTGTCTATGTGGAATACTAGGGGGTTCCACTAGGCGGGCCCAGTGGGAGGGCGGCTCAGTGCACGAGCATTCTTGTTAATTCCCCTGTGACTCGGTGTGTGAGTCACGAAGCTGTCCATAGTTTGGTGATGAGGCATCCTATGTGGCGGGCCCTGTGGGCGAGCGGCTCTATGGTGAGCGAGTTTACCTCGGTGTCCGACGGGGCACGGCTCTCTCGATGTGTGTTCGGGAGGGGCCGGTAACACTTTTGGCAGGTGAGGCCATGTTGTTGATCCGCAAGTCACGGGGTGACTAGTGCTACAGATTGGCGATAGCGGTTTGGTACCAGTAAAAGATGTTGTTGAGATGCATGCATGCTTTGAGATATGTGTACACATTTTACTACTGCAGTAAGGGCATAGTAGCACACCTATGCTTGACCCACAACTTGGTGTTTATTCCCACAGTCGGATCCGCAATCGTTGTTGATTATTCTATTGTGCATATGCATTATCCATAAGAGCATTTTCATATAGCATGGAGATATGCCAGAATATGATGATGATTGATGATGATTGAGATGATGGTATTGGTGTTGATGAGATGAGAAGTTAATATAATGAAAGACCACATAAAAGTAATGAATGATATGAATATATGAAATGATGTTGAATATGACGATATGTATGATATGGCCCAATGTAATGAAGAGCGTATTTGTTTATGATTTGAGATGATGATGTTAGCCCATGGTGGCTTGATGAAAGACCAGAATGGTCTATGTTGATGATGTTGGCCCATTGTGGCGATGTGATAGATACGTGTTGGCCCATTGTGGCGGTGTTATAAATGTGTATATGCTTGCTTTGCTATGATTTGATGCATAAGCATGAAATGAATATATATATATTGTTGAATTAATAATCTATGATGATTGTTGTTGAGTATAGCAAAGCATACATGATGTTGATATGCATATGCACATAATTTCAATTGTATTCATATCGTCATTTGAAATGTATAACTCACTCTCCCATGTGGTCTACTTTTTAGTATTGATGCAGGAAAACCATGGGATGAGGATGTTTAAGAAATAAAGCTTTTGGGAAGGTAAATAGGTGTAAAGGAATGCCTTGGCCGGCAGCATTGTAATTTAACGTGTTATGTATATGATGAATAGTATGATGTTGTAATTATTGATATTGATGGACGAATTATGAATATGTATACACTTGGATGATGTACTAATAGTGGAGATATATGAATTGGGGTTGGACTGATTTTGATCTATTATAAATATGAATGTTGGAGATGTATGTTGTATGATCATACAGATAGGTATATATATACATCGTAGGCATTGCATGCTTTTGTGATTATGTAAAATGATGATGGTTGTATATTAGACTTACCATATGCCATTGCATGCTTGCCGAGCCTTTTCTCATATCTTCATATATGGGACTAGGCGTGTGCCCAGTATACACATTCTTCTTCCGCTGTAAACTCTGTTATTTTTGTATACCGCATGGGCAAACTATTTATCGATCCAGTTATAGGTTACTTAATCTCACTCTTTGGTTTTCTGTGATTTGGGTCTTGACGTGATCATGATGATGTCTGGGAAATGTTTTTCAAACGCGAAAAGTTTATTCATAATTTAATTAATTATGACGATTACATCGGGATTCGAGTACAGAAAACCAGGGGGTGTTATAAGTAGGGTCGATTTTCGAGTGAGAAGAAGGCAATTCTGAGTGAGAAGCCAGCCGAAGCTGAGTGCCAAATTCTGAGTGAGAAGCCAGTCAGATTTTCGAGTGAAGAAAGAGTCTACTGGATAATTCCCAAGCAAGTTTTTTCCGAGTAATTAAATTTCTATCACGTTGCCGAGTGAAACATTTTAGGAGGTGTCGAGTGAGTACTCTCTTCAGTCAGCACCGAGCCACCCTTTCAGTTAGCACCAAGTGAAGACTCTCCAGTCAGCACCGAGTGAAGACTCTCCAGTCAGCACCGAGTGAACCCTCTTCAGTCAGTTCCGAGTCATTTTCTTTTCAGTCAATCCCGATTGAATCACTTTTCAGTCATTCCTAAGCCCTTTTTGGCCAATCATCACCGAGCCTACTTCTACTAGTTCCGAGCCAATTTCACCATTTTTGAGTCCCCTTATTTTCAACCGTCACCGAGCCATTCTTTTATCCATTTCTGAACCATTTTCACCCAATTCTGAGTCGTCCTTTTAAACCAACTTCCGAGCCATACTTAAACCATTTCCAAGTCCTTTCACTCAATTTCTGAGCCATTTTTTTAGCCAATTCCGAGCCATACTTTCACCCAATTCCGAGCCATACGTAAACCATTTCCGAGTCATCTTTCACCCAATTCCGAGTCATTATTCAACCATTCCGAGTTATACTCCAACCATTTCAGTCGGTTCTGAGTCATTCTACACTTGGTTTTTGTATAAACTACACCTTTCCCCTCGGTTTTGTGCACAAAAGGCACCTTTTCCACTCGGATTGTGGAAAGAAGGCAAAATCCGACCCATATTCCCACCGAGTGCCCTTGCTGACTTGGATTTCCACTATCCAAGTGGATCTTTGACTTGAGGGGGGCGGCTGACAAAGTGACAAAGGAGAGGCCCACTAGCTGCCAACCCCTATAGCTGTCTAGGTGCAAGCTTTGTCCACCAACTCTATCCAGGCTGGTCAAGTGGGGCGGCTGGCAAGGAAAAATAATAAAAAAATCCACTTGCCACTACTGGTGGGTGTCTAGGACCTCTATAAATATAGAGGATCCTGAAGCCTTCAGGAGAAGGAGCCTTCATTGAGAGAACCCCCAACATCGTGTAGTCCCCTCTCTTTTCCTCCCAAACGCTGTCCCTCTCTTCCTCCCTTCACTGTCCCCCTCACACTATCCCTCTTCCTACAAACCACCACACCGTCCCAACATCCAAACCTTCACACCTGTATCCCCTCTCCTTTCTCCCGCACGCACACCATCTCCTCACTCTCCTCTATCCACACCGTCCTCCAACCCACCAACACCGTCCCCCTCTAATTATAACCCATACCATCCAGCTCTCTCTCTCTCTACTAAAACCCACACGGTTGGTGATTATTATTTTTCATATATTGGAATGAAGAGTTCAATGAAAGAGAATCAAGTTTGTATAATATGAACTCAATGTAATGTTTGTGCCAAGTTTAAACACAGAAGTTGTAATATAGTATAGTTGTCGTTCCACTAGGGAGGTGTTAGAATGAAGATCTTAGTTTTGATTTGATTAGGCAGAAAGTTTTTAGTTTGTTTTGTTGTGAATGATGTTGAATGAAAAAACGAATAACTAACAGAGAATCAAATTTGTAAAAGATACAGTGAATGGTTTTTGAGAGAAATCAATTTTGTAAAACAGGGATTGGCTTCATCACATCTTCACCTTCTGTAAGCTGTATAAGTTTTTATATAAGTAAATTAAAAAGATAATTTCTACGTCACAATCACAGTCATTTGTATCGATCCCTCGACTACAAAATTCATAATAATGATTTCAAACCGCTGATCCCTCAGTCACTTTGAAATCATCCCAGCATTATCGATCGATTGTTTTGACGTTTATTACGTTAGACGCCATCCCTGGCTACCTACTCACAATAAGTATTTCTTTCAGATCTGCTTTCAAAAGTCACTTCCTAGCATACTTGAGAAAACTTAAAACAAGAAAATAGTGATCAAGTACTTTCAGGCATTAAACACAGAAGGAAATACAGAAACTTATCAAATCTCATTACTAAATAAAAACTTATAACAACATTACTTCAGTGTTGAATGGATTACAGCCAATCCCATAAGGGAGTTTAGTTACTCATGCTTTGCATTTTCACCTTCAAAATATGAATATAGAAAATAATGAAAACGATTGGATTGTGAAGGAGATACAGGGGATTACAGGGATGAGTCTGATGTTGTTTGCAGCTTGATTTATAGAGGTTATGCTCTAGCTTCCCATGCCCACTTGCATAGAACCCATGCAGCATCTTTTAGAGACTTGTAGAAACACAAGAAAGTGGGTGAGTTGGCATCGCATCATTGGTGAATAAAGAATTAAGAGACCCATGCTGTATGAGTCACGCTTAAGCTTGATAGTCACGCTCAAGCGTGAAGGGTCCTGATACTCATTAAACGTTTCACGCTTAAACTACTACAGCCACGCTCAAGCGTGGCCTTCCTTGTCCAACTCACGCTTGCCCACGCTTGATTCATGCTGGTTCCTCACTTAGGCTTTCATTTTTATCATTCCACGCTTAAGCGCCTAGTGTTCACGCTCAAGCGTGAGAGGTCCTGATGCTCTCCAACTTGTTCAAGCTCAAGCTTGCTTGTTCAAGCTTAAGCTTGGTTGTTCAAGCTTAAGCTTGTTGTCTTCAAATGCTCCTGATCACGCTTAAGCTTGCTCTTTCACGCTTAAGCTTGCCCTTTCACGCTTAAGCTTGCCCTTCCACGCTTAAGCTTTCCTGCTCAAGCTTAAGCTTAATCTTTCACGCTTAAGCTTGCCTGCTCAAGCTTAAGCTTGCCTTGCTTTCCTGTTGAATTTCCTGCAACTTTCCAAGAGTTTTAACACAATATTTCTTTTATACACCTATCCATCACTACTTAAAAGATTCATGCTCACTTCCTTTAATAATTCATCAATTTAGCTCAAGTCTTTACAAAATTAGTTCAAATAAGTCATGAAATCAATGCTTAATCAACACTTATCAACGGTTCAACCTCTCCTCTCTCCCAACACCGTCCTCCTCCTACCATACAACACAGCCCTTTCTCTCCTTCTAGACACCTTCAAACTCTTATCAACCCCCCACTGTTTCACTCGGTATTCCACTTTTCCCTCGGTTTTTCCATTTTTCACTCGGTTTTTCACCTTTTCACTCAGAATTCCATTTTTCACTCGGTTTTTCACCTTTTCACTCAGAATTCCATTTTTTCACTCGGTACTCCATTTTCCCACTAAAATAAATTGCTGTTATTTTCTTTTCTTTTCTTTTTTTACCCTTTCCTAGGTTTGTAATAAATATATAACAAAAAAATGAGTGCTTCTTACATTTTATTTGGACTAGCATAAAAGTTGTAATGATTATTATTATTCTTATTATTATTGCAATTTTTATTTTTCTATTTAAAAAAAAGGGAAGAGGAGTGAGTTTAACTTAGACGAGACGTCCCGTTAATCTCATGTAAATATTCCGTGTTTATTTTTGTTTATTTTTGTATGTTTTGTCATCTCGTATACTTTCTTTTCATGAAGAAGTTAAAATAATTATTGGGTTAATTATAATGCGCGCTATCATATTGAGGTAACCATTTTTATAACGGACAGTTATGAGGTGCTAATACCTTCCTCACCTGTAATTAGACTCCCGAACATGGAATTTTATTTTTATAACCAGTGCTGTAACGAAAGATTTTCTCGATATTTTATCCTAAAAATATTGGTGGCGACTCACTGTTTTTTCTTTTCGGACCAAACTAAAAGATCGTTTTGAGGGTCAGCCGTGCCGCCGCGATCCCGGTCGCGACACCTGCTCATTGGCTTGATGTTCCGCTCTTCGACAAACATGATTTTCTGGTACTCAACATCCTTAGGCAACAAAATCTTTTGGAGTTCGTCGCACTTGAAGAAAATCACATTTATCCTGAGTTGATTAGAGCCTTCTACCTAACATTAAGGATATCTAATGGACGCTGCCTAGCCAAAATCAAAGGGGTAACCATTACCCTTGATGATAATGTTCTCCATCAAGTTGGGAAGCTTCCACTCAATAATGTTGATTTCTTTGGCTTTGAACCTTTTCCCGATTGGGAATATAATTCTATTGATGCTCGTGCTTTTCTAAGCCTATCTTCTACTTCCAAAAGCACCGTTGGGGAGCTAAACATTGATCATCACCTTCTGCACTACTTCTTGGTCAAAATCATTCTTCTAAAAGGGTCAAACAATGCTAGAGTAAGTGAGAACCAAACTCTTATTCTTTGGGCTATGCTCCATGAAAAAGAGATAAACTGGACCAAACTTATTCACAATCATATGTTTGACTCTAAGAGACTCACAAAACTTCCTTATGCTATTTTAATCACCAAGCTTCTCAAACATTTCAATGTTGATCTTTCAAATAAAGTAAAGGAAGCAGTTGGGCGTAAAGGTAAAATAGGGAGCACTCATCTCTCAAAAATGGGTTGGCACAACCAAGATGGTGCTTGGCAATACTCACCTCCAAATGTACAAAGCAGTGATGACAATGATGATCAATCTCAACAGCAAGTATTTCCACCACCTCTTATAAATCCAAATGATGCTTTCTTTAATAGGTTGACCTCTCATTTTGATACCCGCTTTGATGCAATAAATGCTCGCTTTGATGGGATGACTTCTCGCATTAATGGAATGGAGAACAATATGAATGCACGTTTTGACCAAATAGAAGACAACATGACCACCCACTACAGTGAACTCTCTCAACAATTTTCTAATTTCCAATTTTTTAATCCTTAAAGTTAGTCTTTGTTGTATCCATCTTTACATGTATCCTGTTTAATAAAATTTTGTTGTTTGTTTATTTCTCTTTGATTTTTGATGATGCCAAAGGGGGAGATAAAATCTAAATTCAACATCTCCATATATCCTTATTAAATTGCATGATTAAGGGGGAGCCAATGTGTCATCACAAGTGGTACACTAATGCATGAAAATTATAATTGAATTTGATAAGGGGAGTTCTATACTTTGAAAATATAATTGTTATGAAACTAACACCCCAGAGATGAACAATTGTTGTCATCATCAAAAAGGGGGAGAATGTATTTGTATGTTGAAACAGGTTTTGATGAATGACAAACAATTGAAGGATCAAGAAATCTAAAGAATGTTGTACAAGCAATTAATAAAAAATCATGAAAATCAAGAATGATTCAGGTCAAGAAATTAAAATGAAAAAGAAATGATTCAAGGCATTTAAAACAAGAGAAATAATTATTCAAGTGCCAAGGAATCAAGAACCATGAGCTATATTGTCCAAAACGTATCAAAACACATCAAAAATTAAGGAAACAGGTGCAGGAGAAGCACAAGAATCGATTCAGAGCTCTAAGAATCGATTCCCAAGTATAAAAGAAGGCAGGAATCGATTCAACTAATGCAGGAATCAATTCATAGGGTTGGGTGTAACACCCCTATTTTTATTTTTTATATTAAAATTTTGAAGGAATTAAATTATGGTTCTTTAGAACTTTTTAATCTACGTATTATTTATGATTTTTTGGAATTTTTTTGGAATTTTGGAATTTTTTAATAAAAATAATATTTTTTTAAATAATTTTAAATTCATATAAGTGACTTAAATTAAAAATATTTACAAGAAAGTGAATTGAAATTATAAGAAAATTTTCTAAAATCCATTTCAAGTAGACTTATCTAAAAATTATCGGTTTGAGAAAAATCTTGATTTTTTCCAATCGTTAAAAAATTTGAAACGTATCAATAAATTTTTATTAACAGAAAATTTTAGATTTTTAAAATTTCAGCTTTATATTACTTATTATAAAATTAGTAGGGACTGATATAATATCGCTAAATTTCAAAAAGGACTCATTTTGAATATTTAAAATATACCGAGTGAAGGGTTACTATTTGACTTAATAATTTTGCCGACAATTACTATGCAAATCACTGTGCATGTATGAAATTTTCAAAAGATGCACAGTAACCTGGAATAAAAAATTCAAAAATGCATAGTACTTTTATATTAAAATAATGGAATGCATAGTAAATTTTTTTCCTATAAATACCGAAGGATTTCTTCTTTAGAATTCACAATTTCAGATTAAGTTTTCTTAATATAGTAGTGCTAGTGAGATAGTGGTGGAAGTGGGAGAGAGAAGAAAAGTTTTTGGAGAGAAGGTTCTGCCAAAATCCTAAGGTAAGAATACTTCTCTTTTATATTTTTTGGGTTATTTTCATATCGTTTTTAGAAATCTGTTATTATACTGAAAATAATATTATTTTAAGTTACTATTCTGCATAGTAAACACTATTTCAATAGTAAATTACTATTTCAATAGTAAATTACTATTCAAATAGTAAATTACTATTTACTGTTACTATTTACTGTTACTATTCACGATTTACTATTTACCGTTACTATTCACGTTTTACTATTTACTGTTACTATTCACGTTTTACTATTTACCGTTACTATTCACGATTTACTATTCACTATTCACTATTCACTATTCAAAATTTACCATTTCTGTTTTAAGTAGTAATCTTAATCTTCGTCTTATGCTTATACTGAAATAAGATTGGTATTAATATTTTTAGAAATCGGAGGCGCAAAGCAAATCCATTTTGGGTAACAATTCAAGGTAAGGGGGAGTGAGATAAGAGTATAATATGAAAAGACATAAGAATAATGGGAGGAGTCCCCTACTCCTTTTAAATCTGATAATATTATTATTTTAAAATATTAACTTTTTTTAACTTAAAATTTATAATAAATTTTAAATTAAATATCCGGTTTAACTAACTCTAACATACCTATACAAAGACTTGGACCATTATGACCTATATGGACTGGACAATACCTATGCAAGGACTTGGACCATTATGACCCATATGGACTGAACTATACCTATGCAAGGACTGGATTATATGGACTTACATATACCTATGCGAGGAATTGACCAAAAGGACTAAAATTGACTATATTAATAACCATTAAATTTTGTATTATGATATGTATTAATGATATTTAATTGATTTGATTATGATTTGATTATGATTGATTGATTGATGATATTTAGTTATGATTGATATTGTTTAATTTTGATTGATGATATTGTAATGTGGAGTTTGAGCATATAGCGAGCATGACGGAAAGCTAAAATTCAGTAAGAATTTCTTACCTTACTCTTTAAATTTTATTATCTTTTATTTCTTCTTAGAAATTATTTTTATTAACTTTATTTTCAATATTTAGAATAAAAAAATTAGTATTTATTTTAGAAAGAAAATATTTTATGAGATTTTATTTAATTAAATCTTGAGTTAAAGAAAAATTTTGTAATTTTAAGTATTTTTGGTTAATAATTATTCTCTTTTAATAAAACAAAATTTTTTGAAAGAAAACTATTTTATTTTTTCCAACTTAATAACTAAATATATTTGGAAATAATTGAGATTCCTAAATTTGATTTTGTTAAGATTTAATTTGAGAAAGATTATGTAAAGTTTTATATGATAAAGTTTTTAGATATTTAAGGCTTAGAAACTCAATTTCCGTGAGATTTGAAAACTGTACCAAATTTATTTCTGTGGGACAGAAATTCAGAGAACTGAGAAAATGTACAGTTTATTGAAATGATATTGTAAACCTTTAAGGGATTTAATAATTGAGTTTCTAAAAGCCTTAACCAACTCAATACGCGAGTAGTTCATGCATCATGGATAATGAAAGTGAAATGAAATAATATTGTCTGGGGACGGATTATAGAAACCGAGGATACATTAGAGGAGGCTTAATTACGAGCCTTGGGATGAGAGAGTGTGAAAGGGTGCTTCAGGGGACCTGGGGTAGCTCCCTAGTGTCGGGTACTTTCACAATAAAAACTTTCTCAATCTGACTAGTCTCTAAGTGTTTCCATGCCAGTTGAGCTGTTCATATTATTATTATCCGGACTTATGGAACAGTGTAAACTCCTGGTTGGCCCAGTGCAAATTAAAATTTAAGGGCCCACATATATAAGTAAGTTATGATGAAGATATTGCATAACATTCATGCATTCATAATTGATTGTGTATGTGATTGTGATTGATATTATTATGTATTGGTTGTGAAAACCCTTTGTTGCTTATGTCTTATTCGGAAATATTATATTCTGTTTCTCACTCCTTTCTCCGTGTTTTTGTTTCATATATTCTAAATTGATGGTTCAGAGGGAAGGATCGAAGAATATCAGCAGTAAATATAGCACGTTCTAGAAAGGGAGCTCGGTATGAATACCGTGGTCCAATGAATAAATAATGTTAATTAGTAACTGCTTCTGGGCCATGGAGTTTCCTCTCTTTCTTATAATGTTTAATGTTTATTTTCTTCGGATGAATGTACAAATACTTTATAAAGTTTTTAATAATATTTGTGAGGTATTTCAGAAATAATGTATATAATTTATTCCGATAGTTTCTTTTTAACAATCATATCTTTAGTAAAAAAAAAATTACGAATTTTTCTAGAATTTATTAAGGTGTAACAGAGGGTGTTACAAAGTGGTATCAGAGCAGTTAATCCAATAGGCCTGGGGAAAAGGTCTATCTTGCTTTGTCTGTAAACTCTGTATAGGTAGAATATCTGACTTGGTAGTAACTGTGATTGATGTGACAAATCTCAGTTACTGTGAAACAGGAAACTAATGGCTGGAAACGATCTTGCTGGAGTTGTAGAACGCTTAATCAATGCAATGGGAGCACGTGAAGGTCAAGGTAATGATGCCTTGAGAAGACTGGACCTATTCGAAAAGCGCAATCCACCTCGTTTCAAGGGAGGATATAACCCTGATGGAGCACAAATCTGGATTCGAGAGATAGAGAAGATCTTTCGAGCATTGCAATGTAATGAAGCTGATAAGGTAGTCTTCGCTACTTATGCCTTATCTGAGGATGCCGAACATTGGTGGGATAGCATGCGTAAACAATTCGAAGTCAACGACGTGGAGATCACTTGGGACTATTTCAAGGATATGTTTCTGGAAAAATACTTTCCAGCTGATGTTAAAGAGAAAAGACAATTCGAATTCCTGTCGCTGACCCAAGGAAATATGACCGTTGGAGAGTACGCATCCAGGTTTGAAGAGCTATCTCGTTTTCATTCTCATTATAATGATGCTACTAATGAAAGAGATCGGTGTGCAAAGTTTGTAAATGGACTGCGGCCAGAAATTAAGGAAGCTATACGAATGCAGGAAATCCGTGAATTTTCTGTATTGGTAAATCGCTGCAGGATCTTTGAAGAAGACCATAAGGATAGAATGACCAAAAGTTGTGAGCCCATTCACAAGGCAGGAGAAATAAGAAGTGGAGGACCTCACCATCACCAAAGAAGAGATTTCAGAAAGAATAAGCCTTACCAAGCACCATTTCGTCGGTTTGGAGCAGCATCTGTTCCTAACAGACCCCAAGCTTCAACTGGAAGCTATTACCCAACATCTGCACCAAATTTTAAATGTTTTATCTGTGGAGGACCCCATTTGAAAAGGGATTGTCCTAAAAACACTTATGTTTGCTTTAAGTGTAACAAACCAGGTCATCATATCAAGGATTGCCTAGAGATGAAGAGAGAAAACCCTGAAGGTGCAAGTACAAGCATAAATACTCAAGGAGGCGCGCACAGTGCAGTCGGAAGGCCAAAAGCAAAAGGAAAGGTTTTTGCAATCACTGGAGAAGAAGCATCTCATGCTGATTCCATGGTAGAAGGTAAGTGTATCATTAATAAGATTTCTTTAACTGTTATGTATGACTCAGGTGCATCACATTCCTTTATTGCCAATGACTGTGTAGAAAAACTAAAATTACCTGTGATAGAACTTCCATTTGACTTATCTGTACATACTCCTGGAAACAATCCCATTGTCACTTCCAAAGCTTGTTGGAAATGCCCTATTGTCATAGATGGTAGGGACTTTAAGGCTAATCTTTTCTGTTTACCCCTTTCTGGCTTAGAAGTTATTATTGGGCTAGATTGGTTGTCTGACAATCATGTTCTAATAGATTGTCATAATAAAACCATAATGTTTAAAGAACCAGTGAATTTGAATCCTGAGGATTCGAGATTTCTAACCGCCAACCAAGTGAGTGCCTCTTTAAAAGGAGGGGCTCAAGGATTCATGCTATTGCTTTCAACGAAAGGAGAGCAAGAATCAAAAATCAAAAATCTGCCGGTTGTGTGTGAATTTCCTGACGTTTTTCCTGAAGATATCCCTGGTTTACCCCCAGAAAGAGATGTGGAATTTTCCATTGATTTAGTACCTGGAGTTGGACCCATTTCAATTGCACCATACCGAATGTCACCTCTAGAATTAGCAGAGTTGAAGAAACAACTTGAAGAGATGATAGAGAAGCAGTTTATACGACCCAGTGTATCCCCCTGGGGTGCATCAGTGTTGTTGGTTAAGAAGAAGGATGGTAGCATGAGGTTGTGTGTAGATTATCGACAACTGAACAAGGTGACGATCAAGAACAGATACCCTCTGCCAAGGATTGACGACTTGATGGATCAGCTGCGTGGTGCCACGGTGTTCTCCAAAATTGATTTGAGGTCTGGATACCATCAAATAAGGGTGAAGAAAGAAGATGTAACGAAAACTGCTTTTAGAACACGCTATGGCCATTACGAATATCTAGTAATGCCTTTTGGTGTAACTAATGCACCAGCCGTATTCATGGATTACATGAATAGGATTTTTCATCCATATCTAGATAAATTTGTAGTGGTGTTCATTGATGATATATTAGTGTACTCTAAAAGCAGAGAAGAACATGTTGAACACTTGAAGGTTGTGTTGGAAATCCTGAAAAAGAAACAACTGTATGCAAAGTTGTCGAAGTGTGAATTCTGGTTGGAAGAAGTAAACTTTTTAGGACATGTAATTAGTCAAGGAGGAATAGCTGTAGACCCTTCCAAGGTGGAGGCGGTTTTAAAATGGGAGAGACCAACCACGATCACTGAGATTAGAAGTTTCTTGGGCTTGGCTGGATACTATAGGAGATTCATTGAAGGATTTTCAAAGCTAGGATACCCATTGACCAAGTTAACACGGAAAGGACAACCTTTTGTGTGGACGACACAATGCGAGAATAGTTTCCAAGAGCTGAAAGATCGACTTACTTCTGCGCCGGTGTTAGTACTCCCTGATCCACATCAAAGTTTTGAAGTTTACTGTGATGCGTCTAAACAAGGACTAGGAAGTGTACTCATGCAAGACAAGAAGGTTGTAGCCTATGCGTCGCGTCAATTAAGGCAACACGAGATTAACTACCCTACCCATGACTTAGAGTTAGCCGCTGTAGTTTTTGCCTTAAAGATTTGGAGGCATTATCTATACGGTGCAACATTCGATGTGTTTAGCGATCATAAGAGTCTCAAGTATTTATTCGACCAAAAGGAGTTAAACATGAGGCAACGGAGATGGATGGAGTTCTTAAAGGACTACGACTTTGAGTTGCAATACCATCCTGGAAAAGCGAACGTAGTAGCTGATGCTTTAAGTCGAAAGTCTCTACATGCGTCCACGATGATGATTAAAGAGCTGGAATTGATAGAGAACTTCAGAGATCTTAACCTAGCAGTAAAGGTTAATGCTAACAGCTACAGATTAGGAACGTTGCAAGTGACAAATGAATTCCTGAGGCAAGTTTTAGAGGCTCAACGAGAGGATGAATTCCTGCAAGAGAAGAAAGAACTCTTGAAACAAGGAAAAGAAGTCGAGTTCAATGTGGGAAACGACCAATTATTGAGGTATAAGGATCGAGTGTGTATCCCTGATCAAGAGGAGTTGAGGAAAGCAATTTTGGAAGAAGGCCATAAAAGTTATATGAGCATTCATCCCGGAGCTACTAAAATGTATCAAGATTTGAAGAAGTTATTTTGGTGGCCTGGAATGAAGAAAGCGGTGGCAGAGTATGTGGCTGCATGTCTAATTTGCCAGAAGGTTAAAGTGGAACACCAAAAACCCCCTGGAATGCTACAATCAATGGAAATACCAGAATGGAAATGGAATAGCATTACCATGGATTTTGTGACTTCTCTACCCAAAACTCCATTAGGACATGATTCGATATGGGTAATAGTTGATAGACTAACAAAGTCTGCCCACTTTATTCCCATCAACATTCGTTACTCTATGGAGAAGCTGGCAAAATTATACATCGAGGAGATTGTGAGATTGCATGGAATTCCTTCAAGTATCATTTCTGATCGGGACCCTCGTTTTACATCACAATTCTGGAAGAGCTTGCACAAGGCTATGGGAACAAGACTGCGTCTGAGTTCAGCATATCATCCTCAGACGGATGGACAATCAGAAAGAACAATCCAATCTCTAGAAGACTTGTTACGAGCTTGTGTGTTAGAGCATAAAGGAAGTTGGAATCAATTCTTACCATATGTGGAGTTTACCTACAACAACAGTTTCCATGCTAGCATTGGCATGGCACCTTTTGAAGCATTATATGGAAGAAAATGTAGGACCCCGCTATGTTGGTTTGAGACTGGTGAAAACTTGATGCTAGGACCAGAGTTGGTACAACAAACCACGGATAAAATCAAAATAGTTCAGGAAAAGATGAAGGCAACACAGAGCAGGCAGAAAAGTTACTATGACAAAAGAAAAAAGCCGCTCGAATTTCAAGAAGGCGATCATGTATTCTTGAAAGTCACACCTATGACTGGGGTCGGTCGGGCAATGAAATCTCGAAAACTAACTCCTAGATTTATCGGTCCATACCAAATAATTCATAAAGTTAGTCCCCTTGCCTACCAAATAGCATTACCACCTTTTCTTTCTAATATCCATAATGTTTTTCATGTGTCAAACTTGCGAAAGTATATATCTGATCCTACACATGTTATTGAACCTGATGTCATACAAGTTAAAGATAATCTTACATATGATGCACCACCTGTTAGAATAAGTGACAGAAGAATAAAACAATTAAGAGACAAGACAATTCCGCTTGTAAAGGTTATTTGGAGTGAAACGAGAGGAGAAGATGCTACATGGGAACTAGAAACTGAGATGAAAGAGTCTCATCCTCATTTATTTTACTGATTATGTAAATTTCGAGGACGAAATTTTCTAAGGGGAGTAGAGTTGTAACACCCCTATTTTTATTTTTTATATTAAAATTTTGAAGGAATTAAATTATGGTTCTTTAGAACTTTTTAATCTACGTATTATTTATGATTTTTTGGAATTTTTTTGGAATTTTGGAATTTTTTAATAAAAATAATATTTTTTTAAATAATTTTAAATTCATATAAGTGACTTAAATTAAAAATATTTACAAGAAAGTGAATTGAAATTATAAGAAAATTTTCTAAAATCCATTTCAAGTAGACTTATCTAAAAATTATCGGTTTGAGAAAAATCTTGATTTTTTCCAATCGTTAAAAAATTTGAAACGTATCAATAAATTTTTATTAACAGAAAATTTTAGATTTTTAAAATTTCAGCTTTATATTACTTATTATAAAATTAGTAGGGACTGATATAATATCGCTAAATTTCAAAAAGGACTCATTTTGAATATTTAAAATATACCGAGTGAAGGGTTACTATTTGACTTAATAATTTTGCCGACAATTACTATGCAAATCACTGTGCATGTATGAAATTTTCAAAAGATGCACAGTAACCTGGAATAAAAAATTCAAAAATGCATAGTACTTTTATATTAAAATAATGGAATGCATAGTAAATTTTTTTCCTATAAATACCGAAGGATTTCTTCTTTAGAATTCACAATTTCAGATTAAGTTTTCTTAATATAGTAGTGCTAGTGAGATAGTGGTGGAAGTGGGAGAGAGAAGAAAAGTTTTTGGAGAGAAGGTTCTGCCAAAATCCTAAGGTAAGAATACTTCTCTTTTATATTTTTTGGGTTATTTTCATATCGTTTTTAGAAATCTGTTATTATACTGAAAATAATATTATTTTAAGTTACTATTCTGCATAGTAAACACTATTTCAATAGTAAATTACTATTTCAATAGTAAATTACTATTCAAATAGTAAATTACTATTTACTGTTACTATTTACTGTTACTATTCACGATTTACTATTTACCGTTACTATTCACGTTTTACTATTTACTGTTACTATTCACGTTTTACTATTTACCGTTACTATTCACGATTTACTATTCACTATTCACTATTCACTATTCAAAATTTACCATTTCTGTTTTAAGTAGTAATCTTAATCTTCGTCTTATGCTTATACTGAAATAAGATTGGTATTAATATTTTTAGAAATCGGAGGCGCAAAGCAAATCCATTTTGGGTAACAATTCAAGGTAAGGGGGAGTGAGATAAGAGTATAATATGAAAAGACATAAGAATAATGGGAGGAGTCCCCTACTCCTTTTAAATCTGATAATATTATTATTTTAAAATATTAACTTTTTTTAACTTAAAATTTATAATAAATTTTAAATTAAATATCCGGTTTAACTAACTCTAACATACCTATGCAAAGACTTGGACCATTATGACCTATATGGACTGGACAATACCTATGCAAGGACTTGGACCATTATGACCCATATGGACTGAACTATACCTATGCAAGGACTGGATTATATGGACTTACATATACCTATGCGAGGAATTGACCAAAAGGACTAAAATTGACTATATTAATAACCATTAAATTTTGTATTATGATATGTATTAATGATATTTAATTGATTTGATTATGATTTGATTATGATTGATTGATTGATGATATTTAGTTATGATTGATATTGTTTAATTTTGATTGATGATATTGTAATGTGGAGTTTGAGCATATAGCGAGCATGACGGAAAGCTAAAATTCAGTAAGAATTTCTTACCTTACTCTTTAAATTTTATTATCTTTTATT
Source organism: Clitoria ternatea (assembly GCA_037962975.1). NCBI lineage: Eukaryota > Viridiplantae > Streptophyta > Magnoliopsida > Fabales > Fabaceae > Clitoria > Clitoria ternatea. Next base: position 76,014,018 of record CM075675.1, read on the forward strand.
TCTTCTTAGAAATTATTTTTATTAACTTTATTTTCAATATTTAGAATAAAAAAATTAGTATTTATTTTAGAAAGAAAATATTTTATGAGATTTTATTTAATTAAATCTTGAGTTAAAGAAAAATTTTGTAATTTTAAGTATTTTTGGTTAATAATTATTCTCTTTTAATAAAACAAAATTTTTTGAAAGAAAACTATTTTATTTTTTCCAACTTAATAACTAAATATATTTGGAAATAATTGAGATTCCTAAATTTGATTTTGTTAAGATTTAATTTGAGAAAGATTATGTAAAGTTTTATATGATAAAGTTTTTAGATATTTAAGGCTTAGAAACTCAATTTCCGTGAGATTTGAAAACTGTACCAAATTTATTTCTGTGGGACAGAAATTCAGAGAACTGAGAAAATGTACAGTTTATTGAAATGATATTGTAAACCTTTAAGGGATTTAATAATTGAGTTTCTAAAAGCCTTAACCAACTCAATACGCGAGTAGTTCATGCATCATGGATAATGAAAGTGAAATGAAATAATATTGTCTGGGGACGGATTATAGAAACCGAGGATACATTAGAGGAGGCTTAATTACGAGCCTTGGGATGAGAGAGTGTGAAAGGGTGCTTCAGGGGACCTGGGGTAGCTCCCTAGTGTCGGGTACTTTCACAATAAAAACTTTCTCAATCTGACTAGTCTCTAAGTGTTTCCATGCCAGTTGAGCTGTTCATATTATTATTATCCGGACTTATGGAACAGTGTAAACTCCTGGTTGGCCCAGTGCAAATTAAAATTTAAGGGCCCACATATATAAGTAAGTTATGATGAAGATATTGCATAACATTCATGCATTCATAATTGATTGTGTATGTGATTGTGATTGATATTATTATGTATTGGTTGTGAAAACCCTTTGTTGCTTATGTCTTATTCGGAAATATTATATTCTGTTTCTCACTCCTTTCTCCGTGTTTTTGTTTCATATATTCTAAATTGATGGTTCAGAGGGAAGGATCGAAGAATATCAGCAGTAAATATAGCACGTTCTAGAAAGGGAGCTCGGTATGAATACCGTGGTCCAATGAATAAATAATGTTAATTAGTAACTGCTTCTGGGCCATGGAGTTTCCTCTCTTTCTTATAATGTTTAATGTTTATTTTCTTCGGATGAATGTACAAATACTTTATAAAGTTTTTAATAATATTTGTGAGGTATTTCAGAAATAATGTATATAATTTATTCCGATAGTTTCTTTTTAACAATCATATCTTTAGTAAAAAAAAAAAATTACGAATTTTTCTAGAATTTATTAAGGTGTAACAGAGGGTGTTACATTGGGAATTGATTCCCCCTATAGGAATTGATTCATTCATGTTGGAAAAGCCAGGAATTGATTCACTAAGTACAGGAATCGATTCATGATGCCAAGAATCGATTCCCCTTGCCAGGAATCGATTCATTTGATGTTTTTAGTGCAAAAATGAAGTGGAAGAATTGATTCATAGCTGAAATCATGCGCTGAATCATGGAAATTATCAATACGTGTTTTTAGAAACTCAACTCCTCTGAATCCTCTCTCGAGACTCTCTAATTGAAATAGCGTTGCATTTATTGAGGCAGACAATTGGAATTCTCAAGTCAGGAAACATAGATCGCTGGAAAATTAAGTCTTCCAATGCATTAATTAAGGAATCAGTGGAAATTTGTTTTTGGCAGCAAGTCCCTTGAAATGCCTATAAAAGGAGAAGAAGTGAAGAGGCAGAAACACACCCAGCAAGCAACAAAATTCCCTTGTTTTCCTTCTTACTCTCTCTGTTTTTCTCATTGCTCTCTACTTCTCAATTGATCTCTTCTTTATTATTTGGAAAATTATTTTGAGAGTGAATCTTATGAGAAAAATTAATTTTTAAGAGCTAAACTTGAATATCATTTCTTGAGAAAGAAAAATTATTTTGAGTGTTAAAATTTGCATATTATTTTCTAAGAGAGGAAAAATAATTTTTGTGTGCTAAATTTGCATATTCTTTCTTAGAATGGAAAATATTCTCAAGAGCTTTAATTTGTATATCCACTCTTTTGGAGAATTATCTTTGTACTCCTAAACACCAAAAATTCTAGAGGTTTGGGTTGGGGTTTCAACCTTGTAATTGTGAGATTGAGAGATTGGGTGGGGTGCCCTTGTACTTGTGAGAATTGGGTTCTTAAGTGTGGGACACTAGGAAGCCGCGATTACTCAAAGTTGTATCTCTAATCTTCAATAGTGGAAATCTTCTAAGTGGGTTGCTTAGAGGCGAGACGTACACCGTGTGGTGGAACTCGTATATATCGGTTTGCAAAATTTTCTCTTCCCTAATCTCTTTAAATTTGTTCACTTAAATTTCTTGCTTAATTTGTTACGTTTAATAACTTTGTTATTTAAACTTCTTTATTATTCCTAATTAATTTGCTTGATCAAATTAAGTGCATATTCTCTTAGCTTAATATAAATTGTATATTACTTAGATAAAATTGTTATTACTTGCGATTAATTTTATCATCTTCAATAAAAATAATAATTAAAGAATCAATTTCAAAAGCATTCCAAGTAAAATTTTTAATACTCAATCCACCCCCTCCCCTCTTGAGTAATTGAGGCCACTTGGTTAATATTAGGTTTAAAGGTTTAGGGTTTAGGGTTAGGGTTTAGGGTTAGGGTTTAGGGTGTAGGGTTTGGGGTGTAGCATTTAAGGTTTAGGGTTTTAGGGGTTAGGGTTCGGGGTTAGGGTTTAGCGTTTAGGGTTTAGTGTTTAGGGTTTTAGGTTTAGGGTTTAGGGTTTAGGGTTTAGTGTTTAGTGTTTTGGGTTTAGTATTTAAGGTTTAGGGCTTGGGTTTTATGGTTTAGGGTTAAGGGTTTAGGGTTTAGGGTTTAGGGTTTAGGGTTTAGGGTTTGGGGTTTACGATTTAGTGTTTAGGGTTTAGGGTTAGGGTTTGGGGTTTAGGGTTTAGGGTTTAAGGTGTAGGGTTTAAGGTCTAGGTGTTAGTCCTCAAATTTTCATTAAAATCTAAAATAAAAATTTCATAAAAATTATAAAAATTAGTTTAATTTGTTAGAAAATTAGGATTTAAATTCAATAAATGAGTGTTGTTGGAAATAATCTGCCCTTGATCAATTTTCTCTAGTTTTGCAGTGAAAAAGTTAAGAAATCAAGAGAAAATTACACTGGAGGAGCTGACGCGTAGCCTCACCCCACGCGTAGCATCAAGAGCTACTTTTGATGCTGACGCTACGCATCAAACCCACGCGTAGCGTCAGTGCTGCGCAGTCTCCACTCCCACTTTGGCCAACCACCCCACTTGGACCCAATAATGGCCACCCCACTCAGCACAAGGGCCACCCCACTCATCACAAATGGCCAAATTACAGTGGAAACACGTCCAAGTGGCCAAGCATGATTGATTTTAATTATTTGAAGTGGCCATTATCAGCTGCTTAATGGAAGCTGAGTCAGGGGTCTGACGCTTAGCGTCACAAGGACGCGTAGCGTCAGCACCCTTGCTCAGCCCTATAAATAGGGCCATCCAACACCATTCAACACATCCTATTCCATACACTTCTCTTCTCTTCTCTCTTGTGCTCGACTTTGAGTACTTCTTTTGTGAGTTGTAGTTCTAGAATAGTTTTCTAGATACTTGAGTGTGTTCCGGTGTATTGTGATCGTTGTAACGTGAAGTTTCCATCGTCTTCTTCGTAATGTCAAACTCTGTAAGTGTTGTTTTTACTTTTACCATGTGTAACTAATCTGTTTATGTTGGAATTGGTGAACTAATCTATTGAGTATAATGTTGTGAATTCGACCTCTGCATGTTTATGATTCAAGTCCATGTTAGTATTTCAACCTTTTATTAATATGAACGTCAAACGGGAGAATGATTTTCATGTGTATCGAAACTGGTTTTATTAGTGTAAATGTCAAACGGGAGAATGATTATTTATGCCGTATTGAAACTTGTTTTGACGAAAGTAAAAAGTTGGAATACCCTTGGTATCTCAATTCTATAGGGGTTGTTAACCATTGTTGCCATAAGGCCAGGTCTTAATGCAAGTTTTTACTGAGAAAGCTCACGAGGGATCGGACTTTACAGTGAATTCTTAGAATTTATATCACGAGGGATCGGTTATAATGATTTTAAGCTGCAATGACATGAAACTTGATGATTAAATATGCATGTCTTGAGTTCCTCATTGTTATTCTAGATTAGGGATCCAATTTCCAACATAATTTGTTTATCTGTGTTTATCTCAAGTATCTTACCTATTCTAGATTACAACTCAACTTTTTTAGATAGATTTTATTTTATTTTTATCCTATGAATCACTCAACCATGCTATCTTGTGAATATTGTATAAACTGTACATAAATCATTCTTTTGTTCATAATTTCCTTCATATTTACCATAGTAAATAGAAGATTACTGTTGTTATTGGACTTTCAATCCCAGTGGAACGATATCTAAATTTCGAAAACTACAAACGATTGGTGCGCTTGCCAATTCACAAAGCCCGGTTACAACCGACGGGCTAACAAGTTTTCTGGCGCCGTTGCCGGGGATTGAATTGTTTCAGTAAAACAGTAAAATTTTAATTACCGTGGTAAATATTTTTTTTTTACCTTAGATAATTTTTTTTTTATTTATTTCTTATCATTATTACACTAACTTTCTTTGTTTAGTTTGTGTATGCAAACTCGATCTACCACAGGTAAAATTTATTTTGATCCTGAGATAGAAAGGTTTGTAAAGAAAATCAAGTCTTTGAAATCTAAAACACAAACTAATTCTTCTTCTACTTCAAAAATTTTTGAAAATTCAAATATGGTTGCTGAAAGGAGAACATTGGGACAGTTTGCTGCTATAAATGGTCCACCCCGAGTTTCGGGAATGTTTCAAGGACCAGTTTTACCAGTGGAAATTAAACCTGCCACTTTAAACATTATTCAAAACAACCAATTTGCTGGTTTAAATCATGAAGAACCGTATGAACATTTAACTATTTTTTATGAGTTATGCAGCACAATTGGTTTTGAACCCAATCAAGAAGAGTCTGTTTACATGAGACTCTTTCCTTTTTCATTGATTGGGAAAGCAAAAGAATGGTTTAAATCTTGTCCACCGGGTAGTTTTGCAAACTGGTCCGATGTTGAAAGAAAATTTTTGGAAAGATTTTACTCTCCTTCAAAATATTTTGAAGCAATGACAGCCATACACTCTTTTTCCCAAACTAATGATGAATCATTAGGAGAAACATGGGAACGATTCAAGGCACTCTTGAGAAAATGCCCAAACCACAACCTGAACGATGCCGAGAAGGTAAGAATCGTTTACCATGGTTTATTGCCTCAGTTTAAGATGATGTTAGATGCTTGTGCAGGTGGTTCTTTAATGAACAAGACTGTGGAAGAAGCCATAGAAATATTGGAATCAATGGCTGTTAGTGACCGACAAGCAAAGCATGAAAGAGGTAATATGCAAAGGAAGCCAGGAATGCTCGAATTGGGAGTAAATGATGCAGTGTTGGCTCAGCAAAAATTACTGACTCAACAAATTGAAGTTATGAGCAAGCAATTGGAAAAACTTCAAATTGCTCAAGTAGCATCACCACCCCCTGCTCAACTTAAAGCATGTACGCACTGCATAGGAGAACAACCATGTGGTTACTGTGGAAATAAGCAAGAGCAAGCCAATTTCATGAACCATCAAAGAGCACCCTTAGGTAATTATCCTTTTAATCATGGAAATTCTTTTCCTAACAATTACCTGCTGGGTTGGCAAAATCAGAATATTGGCTGGAGACAAGATGCTGGACCTTCCAACAGACCTCCTAACAATCAATTCAAGCAACAACAAACTGACAATGCAAGGTTGACAAGAATAGAGGAAGCTATTCAACAGTTATTGCAGTTTGTAGAGACAAATGAAGCTGCCCGAAAAGCATCAGACATACAAATGGGTCAGCTCGCAAAAGAAATAGCTGAATTAAAGAGTTCTGGGTTTTCTGCAAACACTCAAAACCCAAGGGAACAATGTAATGTTGTTTCTATTGATGTTGTAAAAATTGATTGTAAAGAAAAGAGTGAGAAAAAGAAAGAAGAAGAAGAAAAAGAAAGTGAAAAAATAGAAAAAAATGAAAAAAATGAAAAAGAAAAAAATATGCAAAGAGATACAGAGCAAGAAACAAACTGTATTACCCCGAAAAAATGTAAAGATCCGGGGAGTTTCACCATTCCTGTAACAATCGGAAATATCAACATCAGGAATGCATTATTAGATTTAGGGGCTAACATTAACTTGATACCTCTAGATTTAATAAAACGCATTGGTGAATATGAGCTAAAAGAAGCAAAGACAGAATTACAGTTTGCAGATCGCTCTGTCAAAAAGCCTGTTGGGATTGTGGAAGATGTGTTAGTAAAGGTTGACAAGTACCACTTCAAAGTTGACTTTATGGTACTGGATATGAAGGAGGATACTGAGATCCCCCTGATCCTAGGAAGACCTTTCATGAAGACTGCAAAAATCAAAGTGGATGTTGATCAAAGTATGGTTGCAGTCAAAGTTTATGGAGAAGAAGTAAGCTTCAGTGCTCATGAACACCTCAGGATAAGTAATGAGGAAAAAGTTTACCCTTCAACCAAACTAGGTATATCTCTTCCCAATCAATTAAATTGTTTTAAATTAACCGATGCTTTGAAAGATGAAAAACAGGTAATTAGGCATCGGAAAAGAAGAAGAAGGAAGAAAAAGACAGGTGATTCCTCAAAGAATATTGGGAAACCACCTGATTAATCAGAGGTAATGTCTGGCTGGAGACATTAAACCTAGCGCTCAATGGGAGGCAACCCATTCTTTTCTTTTTGTTTTTAAAGTTATTTTTAACATAAAAAAAAACACAAAATTCTTTTTGAAGTTTAAAAAAGGGGTTTTAAATTTGAAAAGAAAAAGGTTTTAAAATCAAAATTTTGAAAAATTAAAACAGAAGCCCACGCGTAGCGCCTACTTGACGCGTAGCGTGGACTCTGAATTTTGGTTCTGATGCGTAGCGTCCCAACCACGCGTAGCGTCAGAGCCCACGTTCAGTTTTTAAAACTGAACCAGAGAGGCCCATCTTAGGTTTTAAAACCTAAGAACTCTTCTCTGCCTCACTTAAGACTTCAAACCTAATTTTCGAAACTCCCTTTTCTCTCTTCCAAACCCCTTCAATCCCATTGCTCAAGGAATCACAAGTAAGTATTCTAATCCCTTCTCTTTAGTTGTGTTTTTGATTTTTAATTTGTAGAAATAAATGTGGTTAGGATTAGGATTAGAAGACCATTGGGATTGATTGCTGTTAGGAGTTAGGGATTGAATGGATGTAGTGCAGGTTGAAAAGGGGTTGCTGCTGTGCAACCCCTGTTTTTTTCTTTTTTCTGCGCATCCCACGCGTAGCGTCCCACTGACGCGTAGCGTGAGGATGAACTGTAAGCCCACGCGTAGCGTCCCACTGACGCGTAGCGTGGGCAGAACAGGCTGATGCGTAGCGTCACACCACGCATAGCGTCAGCCTCTGTTTTTAAATCTTGCTGTTTGTTTGCTGTTTGCTGTTTTCTTTTGAAATTAATAAATTTTCTTAGTTTATATTTATACTTTCTTGCAACTTTGTATGAATTTTGAATAAATTGTATTTTGTTTTGTATATTATTTGAATATATGTATGTTAATTTCTTTAATTATTAAAAATTCAAAAATATGTCGTTGAATTGCATTTTTATTTGTGAAAAATTTTAGAAAACCCAAAAATATTTTACAAATAATTGTTTGCTTGTGTGTGATTTATTTAGTGTGTTTAATTTTAATTTTTTACTTTTTTCAGATGGCACCTAAGAAATCCATTCCCACAGCTGGTCCCTCTAAAAGACAGAGGAAATCCACAGACACTGACACCACTTCTGAGGATCCGGATTCTCAGAGACAGGAGGTATTGGGACCAAGGGATCCTAATAGATTTCGCACTGATGCGAAGTGGGCGAGATTTCATCAGATCAAGGGCCAGAGACTGATCTGGGAGAGGGTCCTTGATCTGAGTGCAGGAGACTATCCTGAGCTGCAGGATAGAGTACAGCAGAGGAGATGGGGACCTCTATTCTCCCTACCTACTGAGGGGGACCCCATCTTAGTGATGGAGTTTTACGCAAATGCTTACAGGACCCGCCAGGACGCACCAAATCTTGGGCAGCAGCGGACGAGTTGGGTTAGAGGCCGGCATATCTCTTATGACCGGGACACCATCAGTACCCTACTGGGTAACCCTTGGGAGCCTACTCCCGAGGATGACACTTGTTTCTGGAAGGAAAACAGAAACAAAATTCTTGCTGAGGGAGAGTTAGGATACTCCCTCGAGGAGGTTGCTCATTTTCTGAGCAAGGATGGAATCTTTTTCAACCTGAGTAGGGTTGGAAGGAGTCCATCTAACCTCCTCAAGACCCAGCTTACCCCCATAGCCCAGGCGTGGTCCCACCTCATGCTCCATAATATCACTCCTGTCACCCATCTTTCTTCCCTTCCAGTGGAGCGTTGTTGCCTCCTTTATTCCATCCTCCAGGGCCACACCATTGATATCGCCGAGCTTATCTCCGAGCAGATTCACTTTTATGCCCTTGGGTATAAAGTGAATCGCCCCATACCCTTTCCTCTCATCATATCTGCCTTACTGAGGAGGCAGGGAGTCATTGTACCTTCACCCGAGTTTACTAGTTCTTCAGGGAGAGTCCCTAAAGTTCTAGTAAACAGAGATTATTTTGTGCAGCAGTGCGAGCTTCCACCACTAGAGCAGGAGGCTCAGCCCCGACCTCGGAGGAGGAGACCACCAGTGCAGCCTCCATCTGCTGATGCTGTTACACAGGGCTTTGCCCGGATGACACTTGAGCATCAGCATATGATGCAGATGATGGCTGTCACTCACAGAGCTTATATTCATCTTCACGATGAATTTTATCAGTACAGGTTACAGGGAGAGGGAGCACCTTATGTCACCCCAGCCGAGTTTTCAGCACATGTAGCTTGGCCTGGAGATTTACCCACCTACCCTGAGACTGGTGGATCTTCTAGTGCACATCATGACTCTGATGGTGATGATGAGGAGGAGGAGGAGGAGGATGATGATGATCAGATGGAGGATTGAGGATGCCATCTTCATTTATTTTGAGTACATTTATTTTTAGTTGATGTTTACATTTACATTTACAGTTATATTTACATTTTATATTATGGTATTTTATTATTTGTGTGGTGTGTTATTCGTTTTTGCATAATTTATTTGAAAAATAAAAGAAAAATAAAATTTTCTTTTAATTAAATGAATCAGATTTTCGTTAGTAAGTTAGTTTATACACTTAGAGTTTTTACACAATAAAACCAATTTTGTTAAAATCAATTTTTGATTCTTTATAACTTAGGAATTTTGATAAATTTAATTACAATAAGTTTATTAACCATCAAGCAAAATTTCAAATAACCCGGTGAGTTGAGAGATCCTTTTTACACACTTGAGGGTTTTAATCGACATATTTTCAATTCGAATTGATTTTGCTTTAATCTCTGATGTGTGTTGTTGTACAGAGAATTCGGGAAAATGATCAAGGCACATTTATTGGTGAAACGAAACCTTGGGCCAAACAGCTTACCTTGGTAAAAAGTCTTTTATCCTTTGCAAGCCCATTTGAGCCTAAAATAAAATTCTTTGGTACCCTTATAGCCTAAATTTGTTTTTACCATTCCCTATACTTGATTGATTAAAAGAGCAGTTGAAATAAATGAAAAATATTTTGAGTGTTCTCACAAAAATGGGGAGTGAAAATAAGCAACTTGATTCTTTTCAAAAAGAAAATATGGAAGAGAAAAGTCAAAAATAGTGAAAAGAATCAAGTTGGGGGTATTTATTTTTCATCAATAAAAAAAAAATAAATGAGAGTTTGGATCAAGAGAAAGCCTAAGGATTGTAAAATGCTCTTTTATGATTTCAGGTTTTTGAATTCCAAGAAAAACCATTGATTCTTGTAAACCAAGCCTCATTACAACCCGTGAAAAGACCTTGTGATTTCCGAATTAACTCTGTATAAATAACCATTGATTAGATGACAAACAAAGTTAAATTCGTTTGATTTTATGATTGATTGAGTGAAACAGGTTACCAATTGCATAGAGATAAACACTTGTGAGGTAAGCCTGAAATTCTGCTTGATTGTTAATAGAATATTGTAAATAATTTTATCATTAAACCTTTGTTATATTTGATATCAGTTTTTGATTATTACAAAATAGTTGAAATTGTGTAATTATTTTTTGTGATAAATTTTCGGACTAACTTAAAAATTTGATTTCAAATTTTTATTCTTCTTATTTTTCTCTCTTGCTCGAGGACGAGCAATGTCTCAAGTTGGGGGTATTTGTTAGTCCTCAAATTTTCAATAAAATCTAAAATAAAAATTTCATAAAAATTATAAAAAATAGTTTAATTTGTTAGAAAATTAGGATTTAAATTCAATAAATGAGTGTTGTTGGAAATAATCTGCCCTTGATCAATTTTCTCTAGTTTTGCAGTGAAAAAGTTAAGAAATCAAGAGAAAATTACACTGGAGGAGCTGACGCGTAGCCTCACCCCACGCGTAGCCTCACCCCACGCGTAGCATCAAGAGCTACTTTTGATGCTGACGCTACGCATCAAACCCACGCGTAGCGTCAGTGCTGCGCAGTCTCCACTCCCACTTTGGCCAACCACCCCACTTGGACCCAATAATGGCCACCCCACTCAGCACAAGGGCCACCCCACTCATCACAAATGGCCAAATTACAGTGGAAACACGTCCAAGTGGCCAAGCATGATTGATTTTAATTATTTGAAGTGGCCATTATCAGCTGCTTAATGGAAGCTGAGTCAGGGGTCTGACGCGTAGCGTCACAGGGACGCGTAGCGTCAGCACCCTTGCTCAGCCCTATAAATAGGGCCATCCAACACCATTCAACACATCCCATTCCATACACTTCTCTTCTCTTCTCTCTTGTGCTCGACTTTGAGTACTTCTTTTGTGAGTTGTAGTTCTAGAATAGTTTTCTAGATACTTGAGTGTGTTCCGGTGTATTGTGATCGTTGTAACGTGAAGTTTCCATCGTCTTCTTCGTAATGTCAAACTCTGTAAGTGTTGTTTTTACTTTTACCATGTGTAACTAATCTGTTTATGTTGGAATTGGTGAACTAATCTATTGAGTATAATGTTGTGAATTCGACCTCTGCATGTTTATGATTCAAGTCCATGTTAGTATTTCAACCTTTTATTAATATGAACATCAAACGGGAGAATGATTTTCATGTGTATCGAAACTGGTTTTATTAGTGTAAATGTCAAACGGGAGAATGATTATTTATGCCGTATTGAAACTTGTTTTGACGAAAGTAAAAAGTTGGAATACCCTTGGTATCTCAATTCTATAGGGGTTGTTAACCATTGTTGCCATAAGGCCAGGTCTTAATGCAAGTTTTTACTGAGAAAGCTCACGAGGGATCGGACTTTACGGTGAATTCTTAGAATTTATATCACGAGGGATCGGTTATAATGATTTTAAGCTGCAATGACATGAAACTTGATGATTAAATATGCATGTCTTGAGTTCCTCATTGTTATTCTAGATTAGGGATCCAATTTCCAACATAATTTGTTTATCTGTGTTTATCTCAAGTATCTTACCTATTCTAGATTACAACTCAACTTTTTTAGATAGATTTTATTTTATTTTTATCCTATGAATCACTCAACCATGCTATCTTGTGAATATTGTATAAACTGTACATAAATCATTCTTTTGTTCATAATTTCCTTCATATTTACCATAGTAAATAGAAGATTACTGTTGTTATTGGACTTTCAATCCCAGTGGAACGATATCTAAATTTTGAAAACTACAAACGATTGGTGCGCTTGCCAATTCACAAAGCCCGGTTACAACCGACGGGCTAACACTAGGCTTTAGGGTTTTGGGTTTTGGGTTTAGGGTTTAGGGTTTAGGGTTCGGGTTTAGGGTTTAGGGTTTAGGGTTTAGGTTTAGGGTTTAGGGTTTAGGGTTTAGGGTTTAGGGTTTCAGGGTTTAGTGTTTAGAGTTTAGTGTTTAGTGTTTAAGGTTTGTGGTTTAGGGTTTCGGGTTCAAGGTTTAGGGTTTAGGGTTTAGGTTTTAAGGTTTACAGTTGAGGGTTTAGTAGTTACGGTTTAGGGTTTAGGCTTTGGTGTTTAGGGTTTAAGGTTTAGGGTTTAGGGCTAGGGTTTAAGGTTTAGGGGTTAGGGTTTCTGGTTTAGGGTTTTGTGTTTAGGGTTTAGGGTTTAGTGTAACATCCCCGTTTTAAAAATTAAATGTTGAATGAAGAATAAACCATTAAGACTTGATTTCAACTAGAAATAACTGTTAATTGTATTTAACTAAGTAGATTTAAGCCACTAAAATATGAAAATGGTGATGGTCAGGGGATGGAGTGGAGTGCACGTGGCTGCTGCAGCACACACTCTCCCATCCCACTCTTCTCTTATTCATGCGCATGTACACACCTATATATATATATATCATGAGCCTGTAGTGAGGAACGCACTTACTCTTTCTTTAGACTCTCTCCTCCGTCACTTCATCCTCTACTTCCTCTCTTCGTCTCCATTTTTCTTCTTCTTCCATCTTACTCTTCGCTCCTGGAGATCTTGATTCCAGTACTGAAGAACGAACCACACTTCATCCCAGAATCAGGCGCAGAATACGACAAAGCCAAGGAAGACCGGACGAACCAGGAGAAGGACATCGGACCCAACAACAAGAACGGAAAAGGTTTCCGAGGATTCTTCTAAAGGTAGGGGGCGCTTGCATGTCAAATGCATGGTCTAAGAACGGTACCGGATGAATGTATTGCTGAGTGCGTGTGTGTATGTGCATGTTTTTATAATCATTAGAACTGATGCTGTGCGTGTGTGCATGTATTCACAATTACTAAAACTGATGCATGATTTGAGATTCTGATAGTGATCTTCGTGGCGATGGCGTAGTCTGCTCGTGGATGATAATGATGGATCTATTTTGTTGTTACTATGAAAAGTATGTATGTGCATGTTCTTATTTGGATTGCTCAATGTTGTTAGTCTGATGACCGATTGTAATATGCGCTGGTGTGACTGACTGAATGATGACGAGTAGTGGAGGATATTCATTCTTACTTAATGACTACGGTAAGGTGTTCATGGCGCGATGATGTGTAATAATGAATGTGTTAGTTGCATGAGTAAGAATGGGGTGACCCATGGAAGGTCAAGAACCCCAAGGGAAATGACTTCCAGTTACCAACCCTGGCTAGATCCCAATAGAGCTCGTGGTAGCCGTTGGAGCTAGAGAAGTGAGTCTCGAGACGCCGTGGGGAGGCCGGTGCCACCTGGTAAGAGCTGAGGGACGAGGGGCCAAAAGAAAAAGGGGGCTGTAACTGAGAGTCTTTACCCGAGTCGGATCCGCAGGCATGCATATAGAAATAAGGCTGATTGTGGTGATGTATAAATCTATGTATGTGCAAGTGTATGATTTTGAATGCATGATTATATATTTGGATGTGGAATAAACTCGGTGAATTATGTGTGTCATGAACATTGTTGAATTGTATGATTTTGGTTACTTGAGAAAGGTTGAGGTATAGCAGGAGCGTGTACTGACGCTGATACCGAGTCTGTGAGTATCATTTTACATGTAAAAGCTCACCCCTGCAGTGGCCATTTTCAGTGAATGTCTCTCGTGAGGAGGATCAGAAGCAGAGCTGGAATGCTGGGCGGAGTGCGGATGCATTTCGAAGGTTTAATTAAGGCGTTGTTAGATGAAGCCCAGACTGGCTCATACCGGATGTTAATGTTTTTCTTTGGGAATGAATAGAACTCTACGGGCAAGGAGAAGTCCGATTTTGTATTGTAAATATTGATGTGCACTTTTATGTATATATATGGATGTATGGTTTTGGTGTGCGTGATGCTATGTGCTGCCTTGTTTCCTAATTATGCTTTAATAGATACGCAGGGACAGTATGATTTGAGCAGGATATAGCCCAGTCAGAGTAAATTGAGAATTGTCTTAGGAAAACTTATGTCGGATACGTTGGGCGGAGTCGTATCCCGCCCGAAGTGGGGGAGCAAATTGCCCAAGCGCGAGGACTCACGCTGAAGCGAGTAAATACTAGAGCGAGATATCGACCTTTACCCTTCCTATCCGTTGTGATACTAACGTAATCCGGACCCCGGTGTTGAACCCCGGATTTGGGCGTTATGGCTAAGTCCGCCCTGGCGTCGTCATACTTAGTTGAGCTGGGTGGAATAGGTTCAGATCCCTCCTTTCTCCACAACCTACTAACGTATGTGTACTCTGTAACTTCTCATTTTTTCTGAGTGAAAGGCGAGTGTGAGGATTTACTTAGTGAACCCTTGTCCTTACCCGATGGAGGAAATTACCTTGTAGTTGTGTTAAAGAGGCGTTATGTAGATTTCGTTTAGGCGGCGTCATACCTCGCCCAAGTAACTAGGACAGCCCGCCCAAGATAAATATACCCCGCCTAGCCAAGTAGGATGATTCTAATTTCGCCTTTCCACCAAATTTCTTCTATCCGCTGCTGTATTACCATACTCCGCCTGGACGGTGTAAGACCCCGTCTAAGCGAATGAACGGTGTTGCGCAATCCGCCCTAATGTTAGTACGTTACGATAAACCCATCGAGCCGGTCTCAGTTTTAGTTTTCCCTGTAGGTTGCTATGTGCGAGTGAAGGCTTTTCGTTCTTCCCTTGCCTGCTCCCTCATATATCGAATAATACGGGACTGTTTTGTGAAAAATTTTCTGATATTTGTTTGGAAATTTTCTTTTTAGTTACAATTAATTAGGGTGTTACATTTTGGTATCAGAGCGGACCGAAAAGTCCAAGGCCAAAGTATGCTTACCAAGTGTAAGCGGTGGTGTCTGTGTCTTTTGATTGAATGGTTGAAATTGTTCTGATGCTGGTTGACCTGATTGATGATTGTCTTGAAGACAAGGGGTTGTTTTCCCCTGGTCCGATTGTGTGTATGACTTAGGCGAATGACATAATGTGCTAAGTTATTAATTGTTGGACTAATAATTAGATCGGTAGTAAGTGGCTCCGTATACTTATCCTTAAATGTCAATTCCAGGATAAGGAATGGCGCATCGTCAAAGTATGGAGGCTATAGCCACAGCATTCCAACGCTTTGCTGATGTGTTTGAAAGGCAAGGCCAAACTCAACCTGAGGATGGCCATGTGCTGGACCGCTTCCTGAAGAGGAAGCCGAGTGAATTCTTAGGAGGACGGAACCCTGAGGCGGCGTTCAAGTGGACTCAGGAATTAGAGAGAATTTTTAGGGGTCTTCGCTGTACCGAAGCCCAGAAGGTGGAATGCGCAGTGTATATGCTGCGAGATGAAGCGGAGAATTGGTGGAAGATAGCTAGGAGCCAATTCCCCGAAGGTGACAATCACCTGACGTGGAACGATTTCAAGGCCTGCTTCCTAGACAAATACTTTCCCGACACAGTGAGGAGTCGGAAAGAGCTGGAGTTTATGGAGTTAAAACAGGGCTCCATGACTGTGGAAGAATACGCGACCAGATTTGAGGAATTGTGCCTATTCTATCCGCCCTTCCAGCAGCCAGGAACGGAGCACTCCAAGTGTCTTAAGTTTGAGAACGGACTGAGATCGGATATCAAGAGGGCCTGCAGATACCATGAAATCCGGAGTTTCCCTGCCTTAGTGAACAAGTGTAGAATATTCGAAGAGGATGACAGGGCCCATTCGGGCCAGTGCAGCAGAGCCAATCAGCACCTGAGGCCTCAGCAATCACGTTTCAAGAGGCCAGGGAACGTGAGGAGGAATGAACCCTTCACCAGATATCAAAACCATAATGACCGAGGAAGACTGATGAGTGGGCGACCAAGGTATGGCGGGTGCTTTAAATGTGGCGGTGATCATTTTGCTAAGGAATGCAATGATACAAATGTTAAATGCTACCACTGCGGAGAGAAGGGACACGTTCGCCCGGACTGCCCCCAACTCCGCCAGGCAACCACCAATGTGCGTCAAGGAGGATTTCAAGATCGAACCAGAGTGAATGATAACCAACGACATGGAGGCAGAGGCAACGGAACCAGAGGAAATATGATGCATGCCCCGAACAGTCGAGAGAGGAACACCGGCCCAACAGCGACAGGAAGGATCTACACCATCAATGCAGAGGATGTTGCACCAGCAAACGATCTAGTACAATGTAAGTGCTCACTTGGAATGAATACGCTTAATGTTGTTTTCGATTCGGGGGCAACCCATTCTTTTATAGCTGATGAGTGCGTGAAACGGTTGAAGCTACCAACTGTGTCTATGAACCGGACTTTAGAAGTGGCCAGCCCCACTGGCCCTAGTGTGTTCGCATCGTCTATATGTAAAAATGTAGCATTTGAGTTGTATGATCGGAGTTTCACCTTCGATCTGATTTGCATGCCCTTAAAGGGTCTTGATATTGTGCTTGGAATAGATTGGCTTTCAGCCAATAAGGTATTAGTAGATTGTAGAAACCGAGAGATAGTTTTCCCAAAACAACCCACTGAAGATGGCGCGGCACAAGGTATAACCCAACTATTTATGATGCTTTGTCTAACCAAAGATGAGAATGAGACCCTAGCGAATGAAATTCCGGTTGTCTGCGAATTCCCAGAAGTGTTCCCAGAGGACGTCCCGAGTGTACCTCCCCATAGAGAAGTTGAATTCTCTATAGACTTGATCCCTGGAGCCGAACCGGTCTCCAGTGCACCCTACAGAATGTCCTCAACTGAATTGGTAGAGTTGAAGAAACAAGTGGATGAGTTACTTGAGAAGCAGTTCATTAGACCAAGCGTGTCACCATGGGGCGCGCCTGTGCTACTTGTTAAGAAGAAGGATGGCAGCATGAGACTTTGTATAGATTATCGACAGCTTAACAAACTCACAATCAAGAATCGATACCCACTGCCTAGAATTGATGATTTAATTGACCAGCTGCGTGGAGCCTCAGTCTTCTCAAAAATCGACTTACGATCGGGATATCACCAAATCCGAGTGAAGGACTCGGACATTCCTAAAACTGCCTTTAGGACTAGGTATGGTCACTATGAGTATGTAGTGATGCCGTTCGGTGTGACAAACGCCCCTGCTGTTTTCATGAATTACATGAACAGCATATTCCACTCCTTCTTAGATCGATTTGTTGTTGTCTTCATCGATGATATTCTAGTTTATTCTAAGACATCTGAGGAACATGAAGGACATCTCAGGACGGTACTCCAAGTGTTGAAGGAGAAGCAATTGTTTGCAAAGCTTTCAAAGTGCGAATTTTGGATGGATGAGATCCACTTCCTCGGGCATGTGATCTCCAAGCGAGGCGTCTCGGTGGATCCTGCGAAGGTAGCTGCTGTAATAGCGTGGGAGAGGCCCAGATCGATTTCGGAAATAAGGAGTTTTATGGGCTTGGCAGGATATTATAGAAGGTTCATCGAAGGTTTTTCTAAGTTGGCATTACCCCTGACTAAATTGACTCGAAAAAATGTTCCTTTTGTGTGGAGTCCGGGGTGTGAGAGCAGCTTCCAAGAGCTGAAGAATAAGTTGACAACTGCTCCGGTGTTGGCATTACCTGAGTTACGAGAAAGCTTCGTGGTCTATTGTGACGCGTCCGGACTCGGATTAGGATGTGTACTCATGCAGAAAGATCGAGTGATAGCATATGCCTCTCGACAATTGAGACCCCACGAACAGCATTATCCGACCCATGACTTGGAGTTGGCAGCAGTAGTTTTTGCATTGAAAATCTGGAGACATTACTTGTACGGATCCAAATTTGAAGTGTACAGCGATCATAAGAGCCTTAAATACCTATTCGACCAAAAGGAGCTGAACATGAGGCAGAGAAGATGGATTGAGTTTTTGAAGGACTATGATTTCGAGTTGAAATACCACCCAGGTAAGGCAAATGTCGTAGCAGACGCATTGAGTCGAAAATCCCTCCACATAGCAGCCATGATGGCAAAAGAAGTTGAGTTGTTGGAGCGGTTCCGAGACATGAACTTGCATGTTGATGCCCCTTCCTCTCAGAAGATGACAATCGGTACGTTGAGGATTGCCAACGAATTCTTAAAATCCGTGTACGAACAGCAACAAGCGGACTCTTACCTAGCTGAAATAAAGGAAATTCAGGCTAGAGGGAAGGATTTATCCTTGGCAGAAGGGTCAGATGGGATCTTCCGGGTGAGGAACAGAATATACATACCAAGTGAAGGAAGATTGAGAAGAATAGTGCTTGATGAAGCCCACAAAAGCCTACTCAGCATTCACCCAGGAACCACGAAGATGTACCACGACTTGAGGAGACAGTTTTGGTGGCCCGGACTAAAGAAGGATGTGGCGGAGTACGTGGCCCGGTGTATCACTTGTCAGAAATCGAAGGTAGAGCACCAAAAACCATACGGTGCAATGCAGCCTCTAGAAATCCCCGTGTGGAAATGGGACTTAATTGCGATGGATTTTATCATGGGATTACCCAAAAACCGAACGGGCCATGATGCCATTTGGGTCATTGTTGACAGATTGACGAAGAGTGCACACTTCTTACCTGTAAATATGAAGTACCCATTGCATAAATTGGCTCGAATCTACATTCAAGAAGTTATTCGACTGCATGGCATACCTACTTCCATCGTCTCAGATAAGGACCCTAGATTTACGTCCAGATTTTGGACCAGCATGCATCAAGAACTGGGGACGAAGCTTTGGCTTAGTTCTGCCTACCACCCCCAATCGGATGGACAATCCGAGCGAACGATTCAGAGTCTAGAAGACTTATTGAGAGCGTGTGTGTTAGAGTACGGTGGGGACTGGGAGCAGTACCTTCCCTTGATCGAGTTTACGTACAACAACAGCCATCATCACAGCATTGGCATGGCACCTTACGAGGCATTATATGGGCGTAGATGCCGTACCCCACTCTGTTGGTCGGAAGCGGGTGAAAGTCTATTACTGGGACCAGACATCGTGAAGCAAACCACAGAACAGATCCGGGTAATAAGGGAGAAGATGAAAGCATCACAAGACAGGCAGAAGAGCTACCATGACAAACGCATCAAGCCAGTGGAATTTCAAGTCGGAGATCGAGTGTTTCTAAGAACCTCTCCGAGTAAAGGAGTTGGACGAGCCTTAAAAAGTAGGAAGTTAAGCCCTCGCTACATCGGACCTTATGAGGTAGTAGAACAGATTGGCCCCGTGGCATACCGCCTCGCGTTACCAACTCACTTGTCCCGATTACACAACGTTTTTCATGTGTCTCAGCTAAGGAAGTATTTGCATGACCCCAGCCACACGATGCCTGACGACGAGGTAGAGATCAAGGAAGACCTAACCGCTGTGACTACACCGGTTGGAATCGTGGATCAATCGGTAAAACGCTTAAGGAACAAGAACGTAAGGCTGGTTAAGGTGGAGTGGCAGCAAGGCAAGATCACCTCCTGCACGTGGGAACGCGAAGACGCCATGCGACAGCAGTACCCCGAATTGTTTACCTACGTAAGTACCGACTGAATTTCGGGGACGAAATTCTTTTTCAGTGGGGGAGAACTGTAACATCCCCGTTTTAAAAATTAAATGTTGAATGAAGAATAAACCATTAAGACTTGATTTCAACTAGAAATAACTGTTAATTGTATTTAACTAAGTAGATTTAAGCCACTAAAATATGAAAATGGTGATGGTCAGGGGATGGAGTGGAGTGCACGTGGCTGCTGCAGCACACACTCTCCCATCCCACTCTTCTCTTATTCATGCGCATGTACACACCTATATATATATATATATCGTGAGCCTGTAGTGAGGAACGCACTTACTCTTTCTTTAGACTCTCTCCTCCGTCACTTCATCCTCTACTTCCTCTCTTCGTCTCCATTTTTCTTCTTCTTCCATCTTACTCTTCGCTCCTGGAGATCTTGATTCCAGTACTGAAGAACGAACCACACTTCATCCCAGAATCAGGCGCAGAATACGACAAAGCCAAGGAAGACCGGACGAACCAGGAGAAGGACATCGGACCCAACAACAAGAACGGAAAAGGTTTCCGAGGATTCTTCTAAAGGTAGGGGGCGCTTGCATGTCAAATGCATGGTCTAAGAACGGTACCGGATGAATGTATTGCTGAGTGCGTGTGTGTGTGCATGTTTTTATAATCATTAGAACTGATGCTGTGCGTGTGTGCATGTATTCACAATTACTAAAACTGATGCATGATTTGAGATTCTGATAGTGATCTTCGTGGCGATGGCGTAGTCTGCTCGTGGATGATAATGATGGATCTATTTTGTTGTTACTATGAAAAGTATGTATGTGCATGTTCTTATTTGGATTGCTCAATGTTGTTAGTCTGATGACCGATTGTAATATGCGCTGGTGTGACTGACTGAATGATGACGAGTAGTGGAGGATATTCATTCTTACTTAATGACTACGGTAAGGTATTCATGGCGCGATGATGTGTAATAATGAATGTGTTAGTTGCATGAGTAAGAATGGGGTGACCCATGGAAGGTCAAGAACCCCAAGGGAAATGACTTCCAGTTACCAACCCTGGCTAGATCCCAATAGAGCTCGTGGTAGCCGTTGGAGCTAGAGAAGTGAGTCTCGAGACGCCGTGGGGAGGCCGGTGCCACCTGGTAAGAGCTGAGGGACGAGGGGCCAAAAGAAAAAGGGGGCTGTAACTGAGAGTTTTTACCCGAGTCGGATCCGCAGGCATGCATATAGAAATAAGGCTGATTGTGGTGATATATAAATCTATGTATGTGCAAGTGTATGATTTTGAATGCATGATTATATATTTGGATGTGGAATAAACTCGGTGAATTATGTGTGTCATGAACATTGTTGAATTGTATGATTTTGGTTACTTGAGAAAGGTTGAGGTATAGCAGGAGCGTGTACTGACGCTGATACCGAGTCTGTGAGTATCATTTTACATGTAAAAGCTCACCCCTGCAGTGGCCATTTTCAGTGAATGTCTCTCGTGAGGAGGATCAGAAGCAGAGCTGGAATGCTGGGCGGAGTGCGGATGCATTTCGAAGGTTTAATTAAGGCGTTGTTAGATGAAGCCCGGACTGGCTCATACCGGATGTTAATGTTTTTCTTTGGGAATGAATAGAACTCTACGGGCAAGGAGAAGTCCGATTTTGTATTGTAAATATTGATGTGCACTTTTATGTATATATATGGATGTATGGTTTTGGTGTGCGTGATGCTATGTGCTGCCTTGTTTCCTAATTATGCTTTAATAGATACGCAGGGACAGTATGATTTGAGCAGGATATAGCCCAGTCAGAGTAAATTGAGAATTGTCTTAGGAAAACTTATGTCGGATACGTTGGGCGGAGTCGTATCCCGCCCGAAGTGGGGGAGCAAATTGCCCAAGCGCGAGGACTCACGCTGAAGCGAGTAAATACTAGAGCGAGATATCGACCTTTACCCTTCCTATCCGTTGTGATACTAACGTAATCCGGACCCCGGTGTTGAACCCCGGATTTGGGCGTTATGGCTAAGTCCGCCCTGGCGTCGTCATACTTAGTTGAGCTGGGTGGAATAGGTTCAGATCCCTCCTTTCTCCACAACCTACTAACGTATGTGTACTCTGTAACTTCTCATTTTTTCTGAGTGAAAGGCGAGTGTGAGGATTTACTTAGTGAACCCTTGTCCTTACCCGATGGAGGAAATTACCTTGTAGTTGTGTTAAAGAGGCGTTATGTAGATTTCGTTTAGGCGGCGTCATACCTCGCCCAAGTAACTAGGACAGCCCGCCCAAGATAAATATACCCCGCCTAGCCAAGTAGGATGATTCTAATTTCGCCTTTCCACCAAATTTCTTCTATCCGCTGCTGTATTACCATACTCCGCCTGGACGGTGTAAGACCCCGTCTAAGCGAATGAACGGTGTTGCGCAATCCGCCCTAATGTTAGTACGTTACGATAAACCCATCGAGCCGGTCTCAGTTTTAGTTTTCCCTGTAGGTTGCTATGTGCGAGTGAAGGCTTTTCGTTCTTCCCTTGCCTGCTCCCTCATATATCGAATAATACGGGACTGTTTTGTGAAAAATTTTCTGATATTTGTTTGGAAATTTTCTTTTTAGTTACAATTAATTAGGGTGTTACATTTAGTGTTTAGGATTTAGGGTTTAGAGTTTAGGTTTATGGTTTGGGGTTTTGGTTTTAGAGTTTAGGGTTTAGGGTTTGGTGTTTAGGCTTTAGGGTTTAGTGTTTAGGGTTTAGGGTTTAGTGTTTACTGTTTACGGTTTGGGGTTTAGGGTTTGGGGTTTAGGGTATTGGGGGTTAGGGTTTAAGGCTAAGGGTATAGGTTTGGGGTTTAGGGTTTGGGGTTTGGGGTTTAGGGTTTATGGGTTAGGGTTTAGGGTTTTTGGGATTATGGTTAGGGGATAGGGGATAGGGTTTAGGGTTTAGCATTTAGGGTTAAGGGTTTAGGGTTTAGGGTTTTGGATTTAGCATTTAAGGTTTAGGGTTTTGGGTTTATGGTTTAGGGTTAAAGGTTTAGTGTCTAGGGTTTAGGGTTTAGGGTTTAGGGTTTAGGTATGGGGTTTGTGTTTAGGGTTCAGGGTTTAGGGTTTAGGGTTTGGGGTTTATGATTTAATGTTTGGGGTTTAGGGCTAGGGTTTAGGGTTTAGGATTTAGGGTTTAAGTTTTAGGGTTTAGGGTTTGAGGTTTATGGTTTAGTGTTTGTGGTTTAGGTTTTAGGGTTTAGGGTTTAGCATTTATGGTTTAGGCTTTGGGGTTTATGGTTTAAGGTTGAGGGTTTAGCGTTTAGGGTTTGGGGTTTAGGGTTTATGGTTTATAAATTAGGGTTTAGGGTTTAGGGTTTATGGTTTAAGGTTTAGGGTTTAGGGTATGGGGTTTTGTGTTTAGGGTTTAGGATTTAGGGTTTGGGGTTTGGGGTTTGGGGTTTAGGGTTTGGGGTTTAAGGTGTAGGGTTTGGGGTTTAGGATTTAGGGTTTAAGATTTCAGGTAAGGGTTTAGTGTTTAGGGGTTAGGCTGTAGGGTTTATGGTTTAAGGTTTAAGGTCTAGGCTTTAGAGTTTGGGGTTTGAGGTTTAGGGTTTAGGGTTTGGGTTTAGGGTTTAGGGTTTAGGGTTTAAGGTTTTGGGTTTAAGGTTTGGGGTTTAGGGTTTGGGGTTAAGAGTTTAGCGTTTAAGGTTTAGGGATTGGGGTTTGTGGGTTAGGGTTTAGGGTTAGGGTTGGGGTTTAGGGTTTAGAGTTTAGAGTTTGGTGTTTAGGGTTTGGGGTTCAGGGTTTAGGGTTTATGGTTTATGGGTTACAGTTTAGTGTTTAGTGTTTAGGGTTTTGGGATTAGGGTTTAGGGTTTAGGGTTTAGGGTTTGGGGTTTAGGGTTTAGGGCTAAGGTTTAGTGTTTAAAGGTTAGGGTTTATGGTTTAGGGTTTAGGGTTTAGGATTTATATTTGGGGTTTAGGGTCTAGGGTATTAGGATTTTTGGTCTAGGGTTTAGGGCTTAGGGTATCGAGGTTGTCGTTTAGGGTTTATGGTTTAGGTTTTCAGGTTCAGGGTTTAGGGTTTAGGGGTTAGGGTTTGTGGTTTTGGGTTTAGGGTTTAGAGTTAGGGTGTGGGTTTAGGGTTTAGGGTTTAGGGTTTAAGGTTTATGGGTTAGGGTTTAGTGGTTAGGGTTTAGGGTTTAGGGTTTAGGCTTTAGGGTTTAGGGTTTAAGGTTTAGGGGTTAGGGTTTAGCGGTTAGGGTTGCTGGTTTAGGGTTTAGTGTTTAAGGTTTAGGGTTTAGTGTTTAGGGTTTGTGGTTTAGGATTTAGAGTTTGGGGGTTTTGTTTTAGCGTTTAGGGTTTAGGGTTTGGGGTTTAGGCTTTAGGGTTTAGTGTTTAGGCTTTAGGGTTTAGGGTTTAGTGTTTAGTGTTTAGGGTTTGAGGTTTAGGGTTTAGGGTTTAGGGCTTGTGCTTTAGGGTTTAGGGTTAAGGGTTGGGGTTTAGGGTTTAGAGTTTAGAGTTTAGTGTTTAGGGTTTGGGGTTTAGGGTTTATGGTTTAGGGTTTAGGGTTTATGGGTTACGGTTTAGTGTTTAGTGTGTAGGGTTTAGGGATTAGGGTTTTAGGGTTTAGGGTTTAGGGTTTGGGGTTTATGGTCTAGGGTATTAGGGGTTAAGGTTAGGGTTTAGGGCTTAGGGTATTAGGTTTGTGGTTTAGGGTTTGTGGCTTAGGGTTTCAGGTTGAGGGTTTAGGGTTTAGGTTTTATGATTTAGGGTTTAGGGTTAAGGTATGGGTTTAGTGTTTAGTGTTTAATGGTTAGGGTTTGAGGTTCAGGCTTTAGGGTTTAGTGTTTAAGGGCTAGGGTTTAGTGGTTAGGGTTTAGGGTTTAGGGTTAAGGGTTTAGGGTTTATGGTTTAAGGCTAGGGTTTAGGGTTTAGGGGTTAGGGTTTCTGGTTTAGGGTGTAGTGTTTAGGGTTTCTGGTTTAGGGTTTAGGGTTTAGAGTTTAGGGTTTAGGGTTTAGGGTTTGAGGTTTTTGTTTTAGAGTTTAGGGTTTGCGGTTTGGGGTTTATGCTTTAGGGTTTAGTGTTTAGGGTTTAGGGTTTAGTGTTTAGCGTTTATGGTTTGGGGTTTAAGGTTTGGGGTTTAGGGTATTAGGGGATAGGGTTTAGGGCTTAGGCTATAGGTTTGGGGTTAGGGGTTTAGGGTTTAGGTTTTATGGTTTTGGGTTTTGGGTTTTGGGTTTAATGTTTAGGGTTTAGGGTTTAGTGTTTAAGGTTTAGGGCTTAGGGTTTAGGTTTTGGGGTTTAGGGTTTAGGTTTTGGGGTTTGGGGTTTAGGGATTAGGGTTTAGGGCTAGGGTTTATGGTTAGGGTTTTGGGTTTAGCATTTAAGGTTTAGGGTTTGGGGTTTATGGGTTAGGGTTGACGGTTTAGTGTTTAGGGTTTGGGGTTTGGTGTTTAGGGTTTAGGGTTTAGGTTTAAGGTTTAGGGTTTAGGGTATGGGGTTTTGTGTTTAGGGTTTAGGGTTTAGGGTTTGGAGTTTAGGGTTTAGGGTTTAGGGTTTAGGGTTTGGGGTTTACGATTTAGGGTTTGGGGGTTTAGGGCTAGGGTTTAGTGTCTAAGGTTTAGGTTTTATGGTTTAGGGCTTAGGGTTTGGGGTTTAAGGTTTAGGGTTTAGGGTTTAGGGTTTAGGGTTTTGGGTTTAGGGTTTATGATTTAGGGTTTGGGTTTAGGTTTAGTGTTTAGGGTTTAGGGTTTAGGGTTTACAGTTTTAGGTTTAAGGTTTAGGGTTTAAGGTTTGGAGTTTAGGGTTTGGGGTTTAGGGATTAGCGTTTAGGGTTTAGGGATTAGGGTTTATGGTTTAGGGTTTAGGGTTAGTGGTTAAGGGTTTAGGGTTTATGGGTTAGGGTTTAGTAGTTAGGGTTTAAGGTTTATGCTTTGGTGTTTAGGGTTTAAAGTTTAGGGTTTAGGGCTAGGGTTTAGGGTTTAGGGGTTAGTGTTTAGGGTTTGTGGTTTAGGGTTTATGGTTTAGAGTTTAGGGTTTATGGTTTTAGGGTTTTGGTTTTAGAGTTTAGGGTTTAGGGTTTGGGGTTTAGGCTTTAGGTTTAGTGTTTAGGGTTTAGGGTTTAGTGTTTACTGTTGATGGTTTGGGGTTTCAGGTTTGGGGTTTAGGGTATTAGGGGTTATTGTTTAGGGCTTAGGGTATAGGTTTGGGGTTTGGGTTTGGGGTTTATGGTTTAGGGTTTATGGTTTAGGGTTTAGTGTTTAGAGTTTAGGGTTTGTGGTTTAGGGTTTGGGGTTTGGGGTTTAGGGTTAGGGTTTAGGGTTTGGGGTTTAGAGATTAGGGATTAGGGCTAGGGTTTATGGTTAGGGTTTCTGGTTTAGGGTTTAGGGTTTATGGTTTAGGGTTTAGGGTTTAGGGGTTAGGGCTTAGGGTTTAGGTTTAAAGGTTTAGGGTTTAGGGTTTGGGGGTTAGGGTTTAGGATGTAGGGTTTAGGGTGTAGCATTTAAGGTTTAGGTTTTAGGGATTAGGGGTAGGGGTTAGGGTTTAGGGTTTAACGCTTAGGGTTTAGTGTTTAGGGTTTAAGGTTTAGGGTTTAGGGTTTGGGGTTTTGGATTTAGCATTTAAGGTTTAGGGTTTAGGGTTTATGGTTTAAGGTTGAGGGTTTAGTGTTTAGGGTTTAGGGTTTAAGATTTAGGGTTTAGATAAGGGGTTTGTGTTTAGGGTTTAGGGTTTAGGGTTTGGAGTTTATGATTTAGGGTTTAGGGTTTAGGGTTTAGGGTTTAGGGTTTAGGGTTTATGTTTTAGGGTTACGATTTAGGGTTTAGGGTTTGGGGTTTAGGGTTTAGGGTTTAGGGTTTAGCTTTTAGGGTTTGGGGTTTAAGGTTTAGGGTTTACAAATTAGGGTTTAGGGTTAAGGGTTTAGTGCTTAGGGATTAGGGTTTAGGGTTTAGCGCTTAGGGTTTAGGGGTTAGGGTTTAGGGTTTAGGGTTTGGGGTTTAGGGTTTAATGTTTAGGGTTTTGGATTAAGCATTTAAGGTTTAGGGTTTGGGGTTTATGGTTTAGGGTTGAGGGTTTAGTGTTTAGGGTTTATGGTTTATGGTTTAGGGTTTACGTAAGGGGTTTGTGTTTAGGGTTTAGGGTTTAGGGTTTGGGGTTTAGGGTTTGGGGTTTATGATTAAGTGTTTGGGGTTTAGGGCTAGGGTTTAGGGCTATGATTTAGGGTTTAGGGTTTAGGTTTTGTGTTTAGGGTTTAGGGTTTAGGGTTTAGGGTTTATGGTTTAGGGTTATTGGTTTCGGTTTTAGGGTTTAGGGTTTAGTATTTATGGTTTTGGCTTTGGGGTTTAGGGTTTAGGGTTTAGGGTTTAGCTTTTAGGGTTTAGGGTTTAGGGTTTAGGGTTTACAAATTAGGGTTTATGGTTTAAGGTTTGTGGTTTAAGGTGTAGGGTTTAGGGTATGGGGTTTTATGTTAGGGTTTAGGGTTTAGGGTTTAGGGTTTTTGGTTTAGGATTTAGGAATTAGGATTTAGGGTTTAGGGTTTATGGTTTAGGATTTAGGGTTTGAGATTTAGGGCTAGGGTTAAGTGTTTAGGGGTTAGGCTATAGGGTTTATGGTTTAGGGTTTATGGTCTAGGCTTTAGGGTTTAGGGTTTGAGGTTTAGGGTTTTGGGTTTGGGTTTAGGGTTTAGTGTTTAGGGTTTAGGGTTTTGGGTTTTGGGTTTTGGTTTGGGATTTAGGGTTTGGGGTTTGGGGTTTAGCCTTTAGGGTTTAGGGATTGGGTTTTGTGGTTTAGGGTTTAGGGTTTAGGGTTGGGGTTTAGGGTTTAGATTTTAGAGTTTAGTGTTGAGGGTTTGGGGTTCAGGGTTTAGGGTTTACGGTTTAGGTTTTAGGGTTTATGGGTTATGGTTTAGTGTTTTGTCTTTAGGGTTCGGGGTTTAGGGTTTGGGGTTTAGGGTTTAGGGTTTGGGGTTTAGTGCTAAGGTTTGGTGTTTAAAAGTTAAGGTTTATGGTTTAGGGTTTAGGGTTTAGGATTTATATTTGGGGTTTAGGGTCTAGGGTATTAGGGTTTAAGGTTTAGGGCTTAGGGTATAGGGTTGTGGTTTAGGGTTTATGGTTTAGGGTTTCAGGTTTAGGGTTTAGGGTTTAGGGGTTAGGGTTTGTGGTTTAGGGTTTAGGGTTTAGAGTTAGGGTATGGGTTTAGGGTTTAGGGTTTAGGGTTTGGGGTTTAAGGTTTAAGGTTTAAGGTTTAGGGTTGAGGGTTGGGGGTTGGTGGTTTAGGGTTTAAGGTTTAGGGTTTAGGGTTTAGGGTTTAGGGTTTACTGTTTAGGGTTTGGGTTTTAGGGTTTAAGGTTTAGGGTTTTTAGTGGTTAGGGTTTAGTGTTTAGGGTTTGTGGTTTAAGGTTTAGGATTTATGATTTAGGGTTTAGGGTTTAGGGGTTAGGGTTTAGGGGTTAGGGTTTAGGGTTTAGGTTTTGGGGGTAGGGTTTAGGGTTTAGGGTTTAGGGTTTAGGGTTTAGGGTTGGGGTTTAGTGTTTAGGGTTTAGTGTTTAGCGTTTAGGGTTAGGGGTTCAGGGGTCAGGGTTTAGGGTTTAGGGTTTAGGGTTTATGGGCTATGGTTTAGGGTTTAGGGTTTAGGGTTTAGGGTTTGGGGGTTAGGATTTAGGGTTTGGGGTCTTGGGTTAGGGTTTAGTTTTTAGGGGTTAGGGTTTATGGTTTAGGGTTTAGGGTTTAGGGTTTAGGGTCTAGGCGTTAGGGTTTAGGATTAGGGGTTTGGGGTTTAGGGTTTAGGGTTTAGGGTTTAAGGTTTAGGGTTTAGGGTTTATGGTTTAGGGTTTAGGGTTTATGGTTTAGGGTTTAGGGTTTAATGTTTAGGGTTAGGGTTTAGGTTTTAGGGTTTAGGGGTTGGGGTTTAGTGTATTAGGGGTTTGGGTTTGGGGTTTGGGGTTTAGGGTTTAGGGTTAGGGTTTAGTATTTAAGGTTTATGGGTTGGGGTTTATGGTTTAGGGTTTAAGGTTTAGGGTTTATAAGTTATGGTTTAGGGTTTAGGTTTGTGGTTGAAGGTTTAAGGTCTAGGGTATGGGGTTTTGTGTTTAGGGTTTCTAGCTTAGGGTTAGGGTTTATGGTTTAGCGTTGGGGGTTTAGGATTTAGGGTTTGGGGTTTAGGGTTAGGGTTTAGTGTTTAGGGTTAGGGTTTGTGGTTTAGGGTTTATGGTTTTGGGTTTTTTGTTTTAGAGTTTAGGGTTTAGGGTTTGGGGTTTAGGCTTTAGGTTTAGTGTTTAGGGTTTAGGGTTTAGTGTTTACTGTTTATGGTTTGGGGTTTCAGGTTTGGGGTTTAGGGTATTAGGGGTTATTGTTTAGGGCTTAGGGTATAGGTTTGGGGTTTGGGTTTGGGGTTTATGGTTTAGGGTTTATGGTTTAGGGTTTAGTGTTTAGAGTTTAGGGTTTGTGGTTTAGGGTTTGGGGTTTGGGGTTTAGGGTTAGGGTTTAGGGTTTGGGGTTTAGAGATTAGGGATTAGGGCTAGGGTTTATGGTTAGGGTTTCTGGTTTAGGGTTTAGGGTTTAGGGTTTAGGGTTTAGGGGTTAGGGCTTAGGGTTTAGGTTTAAAGGTTTAGGGATTAGGGTTTGGGGGTTAGGGTTTAGGATGTAGGGTTTAGGGTGTAGCATTTAAGGTTTAGGTTTTAGGGATTAGGGGTAGGGGTTAGGGTTTAGGGTTTAGCGCTTATGGTTTAGTGTTTAGGGTTTAAGGTTTAGGGTTTAGGGTTTGGGGTTTTGGATTTAGCATTTAAGGTTTAGGGTTGGGGTTTATGGTTTAAGGTTGTGGGTTTAGTGTTTAGGGTTTAGGGTTTAAGATTTAGGGTTTAGATGAGGGGTTTGTGTTTAGGGTTTAGGGTTTAGGGTTTGGAGTTTATGATTTAGGGTTTAAGGTTTAGGGTTTAGGGTTTAGGGTTTATGTTTTAGGGTTTAGGATTTAGGGTTTAGGGTTTGGGGTTTATGGTTTAGGGTTTAGGGTTTAGCTTTTAGGGTTTGGGGTTTAAGGTTTAGGGTTTACAAATTAGGGTTTAGGGTTAAGGGTTTAGTGCTTAGGGATTAGGGTTTAGGGTTTAGCGCTTAGGGTTTAGTGTTTTGGGTTTAGGGTTTAGGGTTTGGGGTTTAGGGTTTAATGTTTAGGGTTTTGGATTAAGCATTTAAGGTTTAGGGATTGGGGTTTATGGTTTAGGGTTGAGGGTTTAGTGTTTAGGGTTTATGGTTTATGGTTTAGAGTTTACGTAAGGGGTTTGTGTTTAGGGTTTAGGGTTTAGGGTTTAGGGTTTAGGGTTTAGGGTTTACGTAAGGGGTTTGTGTTTAGGGTTTAGGGTTTAGGGTTTGGTGTTTAGGGTTTAGGGTTTAGGATTTGGGGTTTATGATTAAGTGTTTGGGGTTTAGGGCTAGGGTTTAGGGCTATGATTTTGGGGCTAGGGTTCAGGGCTATGATTTAGGTTTTATGTTTTAGGGTTTAGGGTTTAGGGTTTAGGGTTTAGGGTTTATGGTTTAGGGTTAGTGGTTTAGGTTTTAGGGTTTAGGGTTTAGGGTTTAGGGTTTGGGGTTTAGGGTTGAGGGTTTAGCTTTTAGGGTTTAGGGTTTAGGGTTTAGGGTTTACAAATTAGGGTTTAGGGTTTAAGGTTTGTGGTTTAAGGTTTAGGGTTTAGGGTATGGGGTTTTATGTTAGGGTTTAGGGTTTAGGGTTTAGGGTTTTTGGTTTAGGATTTAGGATTTAGGATTTAGGGTTTAGGGTTTATGGTTTAGGATTTAGGGTTTGAGATTTAGGGCTAGGGTTAAGTGTTTAGGGGTTAGGCTATAGGGTTTATGGTTTAGGGTTTATGGTCTAGGCTTTAGGGTTTAGGGTTTGAGGTTTTGGGTTTTGGGTTTGGGTTTAGGGTTTAGTGTTTAGGGTTTAGGGTTTTGGGTTTTGGGTTTTGCTTTGGGATGTAGGGTTTGGGGTTTAGGGTTTAGTATTTAGGGTTTAGGGATTGGGGTTTGTGGTTTAGGGTTTAGGGTTTAGGGTTGGGGTTTAGGGTTTAGATTTTAGAGTTTAGTGTTGAGGGTTTGGGGTTCAGGGTTTAGGGTTTACGTTTTAGGTTTTAGGGTTTATGGGTTACGGTTTAGTGTTTTGTGTTTAGGGTTCAGGGTTTAGGGTTCGGGGTTTAGGGTTTAGGGTTTGAGGTTTAGGGCTAAGGTTTGGTGTTTAAAAGTTAAGGTTTATGGTTTAAGGTTTAGGGTTTAGGATTTATATTTGGGGTTTAGGGTCTAGGGTATTAGGGGTTAGGGTTTAAGGTTTAGGGCTTAGGGTATAGGGTTGTGGTTTAGGGTTTATGGTTTAGGGTTTCAGGTTCAAGGTTTAGGGTTTAGGGGTTAGGGTTTGTGGTTTAGGGTTTAGGGTTTATAGTTAGGGTATGGGTTTAGGGTTTAGGGTTTAGGGTTTGGGGTTTAAGGTTTAAGGTTTATGGTTTAGGGTTGGGGGTTGGTGGTTTAGGGTTTAGGGTTTAGGGTTTAGGGTTTAGGGTTTAGGGTTTACTGTTTAGGGTTTTGGTTTTAGGGTTTAAGGTTTAGGGTTTTTAGCGGTTAGGGTTTAGGGTTTAGGGTTTGTGGTTTAAGGTTTAGGATTTAGGATTTAGGGTTTAGGGTTTAGGGTTTAGGGTTTAGTGTATAGGGTTTAGGGTTTAGGTTTTAGGATTTAGGGTTTATGGTTTAGGGTTTAGGGTTTAGGGTTAGGGTTTAGGGTTTAGGGTTGGGGTTTAGTGTTTAGGGTTTAGTGTTTAGTATTTAGGGTTAGGGGTTCAGGGGTCAGGGTTTAGGGTTAGGGTTTAGGGTTTATGGGTTATAGTTTAGTGTTTAGGGTTTAGGGTTTAGGGTTTGGGGTTAGGATTTAGGGTTTGGGGTTTTGGGTTAGGGTTTAGTTTTTAGGGGTTAGGGTTTATGGTTTTGGGTTTTGGGTTTAGGGTTTAGGGTCTAGGCTTTAGGGTTTAGGATTAGGGGTTTGGGGTTTAGGGTTTAGGGTTTAGGGTTTAAGGTTTAGGGTTTAGGGTTTATGGATTATGGTTTAGGGTTTATGGTTTAGGGTTTAGGGTTTAATGTTTAGGGTTAGGGTTTAGGTTTTAGGGTTTAGGGGTTGGGGTTTAGTGTATTAGGGTTTAGGGTTTAGGGTTTAGGGTTTAGGGTTTAGGGTTTAGGGTTTAGGGTTTAGGGTTTAGGGTTTAGGGTTTAGGGTTTAGGGTTTAGGGTTTAAGGTTTGGGGTTTAGGGTTTATGATTTTGGGTTTTGGGTTAAGGAGTTAGGGTTTGTGGTTCAGGGTTTAGGGTATCAGGGTTTAGGATTTAGGGTTTGGGGTTTAGGGTTAGGGTTTAGTGTTTAGGGGTTAGGGTTTGTGGTTTAGGGTTTATGGTTTAGGGTTTACGGTCTAGGCTTTAGGGTTTAGGATTAGGGGTTTGGGGTTTAGGGTTTATATGTAGGGTTTATGGTTTAGGGTTTTGTGTTTATGGTTTAGGGTTAGGGTTTTGGTTCTAGGGTTTAGGGGTTGGGGTTTAGCGTATTAGGGGTTTGGGTTTGGGGTTTGTGGTTTAGGGTTTAAGGTTTAGGGTTTAGCATTTAAGGTTTAGGGTTTGGGGTTTATTGTTTAGGGTTTAGGGTTTAGGGTATTAGGAGTTTGGGTTTGGGGTTTATGGTTTAGGTTTTATGGATTAGGGTTTAGGGTTTAGTATTTAAGGTTTAAGGTTTATGGTTTATGGTTTAATGTTTAGGGTGTGAGGTTTAGGGTTCAGGGTTTAAGGTTTAAGGTTTAGGGTTTATGGGATAGGGTTTAGGGTTTAGGGTTTGGGGTTTAGGGTTTAGTGTTTAAGGTTTAGGGTTTAGTTTTTAAGGTTTAGGGTTTAGGGTTTGAGGTTTTGTGTTTAGGGTTTGGTATTTAGGGTTTGGGGTTTAGGGTTTAGGGTTAGCCTTTAGTGTTTAGGGGGTTGGGTTTATGGTTTAGGGTTTAGGGTTTAGAGTTTAGGGTCTAGGGTTCAGGGTTTAGGATTGGGGGTTTAGGGTTTAGGGTTTAGGGTTCAGGGTTTAAGGTTTAGGGTTTTGTGTTTAGGGTTTACGGTTAGGGTTTAGGGTTTAGGGGTTGGGGTTTAGCGTATTAGGGGTTTGGGTTTGGGGTTTGTGGTTTAGAGTTTAGGGTTTAGGGTTTAGCATTTAAGGATTAGGGTTTGGGGTTTATGGTTTAGCGTTGAGGCTTTAGCGTTTATGGTTTGGGTTTTAGGGTTAGGGGGGTTTATAGGTTAGGGTTTAGGGTTTGTGGTTTAAGGTTTAAGTTTAGGGTATGCGGTTTTATGTTTAGGGTTTATGATTAAGGGTTAGGGTTTCTGGTCTAGGGTTTAGGGGTTAGGGGTTAGGGTTTAGGGTTTAGGGTTTGTGGTTTAGTGTTTAGTGTTTAGGGTTTGGGGTTTGGGGTATTAGGGGTTAGTGTTTAGGGCTTAGGGTATAAGGTTTGGGGTTTAGGGTTTATGGTTTATGGTTTAGGGTTTAGGGTTTAGTGTTTAGGGTTTAGGGTTTGATGTTTTGGGTTTAGGGTTTGGGGTTTTGGGTTTAGTGTTTAGGGTTTAGGAATTAGATTTTTGGGCTAGGGTTTAGGGTTAGGGTTTCTAGTTTAGGGTTTAGGGTTTAGGGTTTAGGGTTTAGGGTTTAGGGTGTAGGGTTTAAGTTTTAGGGTTTATGGTTTAGGGGTTTGGGTATAGGGTTTGGGGTTTAGGCTTTACGGTTTTGGGTTTTGGGTTTTAGGTTAAGGAGTTAGGGTTTGTGGTTCAGGGTTCAGGGTATTAGGGTTTGGGGTTTAGGATTTAGGGTTTGAGGTTTATGGTTAGGGTTTAGTGTTTAAGGGTTAGGGTTTGTGGTTTATGGTTTATGGTTTAGGGTTTAGGGTCTAGGCTTTAGGGTTTAGGATTAGGGGTTTGGGGTTTAGGGTTTATGGTTTAGGGTTTAATGTTTAGGGTTTTGTGTTTAGGGTTTAGGGTTAGGGTGTAGGTTTTAGGGTTTAGGGGTTGGGGTTTAGCGTATTAGGGGTTTGGGTTTTGGGTTTGTGGTTTATGGTTTAGGGTTTAGGGTTTAGTATTTAAGGTTTAGGGTTTGGGGTTTATGGTTTAGGGTTTAGGGTTTAGGGTATTAGGAGTTTGGGTTTGGGGTTTGTAGTTTAGGGTTTATGGATTAGGGTTAGGGTTTAGCATTTAATGTTTAGGGTTTTGGGTTTATGGTTTAGTGTTTAGGGTGTGAGGTTCATGGTTCAGGGTTTAGGGTTTAAGGTTTAAGGTTTAGGGTTTATGGGATAGGGTTTAGGGTTTAGGGTTTGGGGTTTAGGGTTTAGTGTTTAAGGTTTAGGGTTTAGTTTTTAAGGTTTAAGGTTTAGGGTTTGGGGTTTTGTGCTTAGGGTTTAGGATTTATGGTTTGGGGTTTAGGGCTAAGGTTTAGTGTTTAGGGTTAGGGTTTGTGGTTTAGGGTTTAGGGTTTAGGGTTTAGGGTTTAGGGTTTGTGGTTTGGGGTTTAGGGTTTGGGGTTTAGGGTCTAGGGTATTAGGGGTTAGGGTTAGGGTTTAGGGCTTAGGGTATCGGGTTTGGGGTTTAGGGTTTATGGTTTTGGGTTTTAGGTTTAGGGTTTGGGTTTAGGGTTTACGGTTTTGGGTTTTGGGTTTTAGGTTAAGGAGTTAGGGTTTGTGGTTCAGGGTTTAGGGTATTAGGGTTTGGGGTTTAGGATTTAGGGTTTGAGGTTTATGGTTAGGGTTTAGTGTTTAGGGGTTAGGGTTTGTGGTTTATGGTTTATGGTTTAGGGTTTAAGGTCTAGGCTTTAGGGTTTAGGATTAGGGGTTTGGGGTTTAGGGTTTATGGTTTAGGGTTTAAAGTTTAGGGTTTTGTGTTTAGGGTTTAGGGTTAGGGTATAGGTTTTAGGGTTTAGGGGTTGGGGTTTAGCGTATTAGGGGTTTGGGTTTTGGGTTTGTGGTTTATGGTTTAGGGTTTAGGGTTTAGTATTTAAGCTTTAGGGTTTGGGGTTTATGGTTTAGGGTTTAGGGTTTAGGGTATTAGGAGTTTGGGTTTGGGGTTTGTAGTTTAGGGTTTATGGATTAGGGTTAGGGTTTAGCATTTAAGGTTTAGGGTTTTGGGTTTATGGTTTAGTGTTTAGGGTGTGAGGTTCATGGTTCAGGGTTTAGGGTTTAAGGTTTAAGGTTTAGGGTTTATGGGATAGGGTTTAGGGTTTAGGGTTTGGGGTTTAGGGTTTAGTGTTTAAGGTTTAGGGTTTAGTTTTTAAGGTTTAAGGTTTAGGGTTTGGGGTTTTGTGCTTAGGGTTTAGGATTTATGGTTTGGGGTTTAGGGCTAGGGTTTAGTGTTTAGGGTTAGGGTTTGTGGTTTAGGGTTTAGGGTTTAGGGTTTAGGGTTTAGGGTTTGGGGTTTGGGGTTTAGGGTTTGGGGTTTAGGGTCTAGGGTATTAGGGGTTAGGGTTAGGGTTTAGGGCTTAGGGTATCGGGTTTGTGGTTTAGGGTTTATGGTTTTGGGTTTTAGGTTTAGGGTTTGGGTTTAGGGTTTACGGTTAAGGGTTTGGGGTTTGGGGTTTAGCATTTAGGGTTTAGGGCTAAGGGTTTAGGGTTTAGTGTTTAGGGTTTAAGGTGTAGGGTTTAGGGTTGGGGTTTATTGTTTAGGGTTTAGAGTTTAGCATTTAGGGTTAAGGGTTTAGGGGTCAGGGTTTAGGGTTCAGGGTTTATGGGTTAGGGTTTAATGTTTAGGGTTTAGGGTTTAGGGGTTAGGGTTTAAGGATAGGGTTTAGGGTTTAGGTTTTGGGATTTAAGCTCTAGGCTTTTGGGTTTAGGGTTTGGGGTTTAGGGATTAGGGTTTAGGGGTTAGGGTTTTGGGTTTAGCATTTAGGGTTTAGGGCTAAGGGTTTAGGGTTTAGTGTTTAGGGTTTAAGGTTTGGGGTTTAGGGTTTAGGGTTTGGGGTTTAGGGTTTAGGGTTTACCATTTAGGGTTTAGGGATTGGGGTTTATGGTTTAGGTTTTAGGGTTGGGGTTTAGGTTTTAGAGTTTACCATTTAGGATTTAGGGTTCAGGGTTTTGGTTTTGGGTTTTGGGTTTAGGGTTTACTGGTTAGGGTTGAGAGATAAGGTTTCGGGTTTAGGGTTTAATGTTTATAGTTTGGGGTTTAGGGTAAAGGGTTTAGGGTTTAGGATTTACAGGTTAGGGTTTAGTGGTTAGGGTTTAGTTTAGGCTTTCGGATTTAGGGTTTAAGGTTTAGGGATTAGGGCTAGGGTTTAGGGTTTGGGGGTTAGGGTTTCTGGTTTAGGGCTTAGTGTTTAGGGTTTAGGGTTTAGGGTTTGTGTTTTAGCGTCTAGGGTTTGGGG
Source organism: Clitoria ternatea (assembly GCA_037962975.1). NCBI lineage: Eukaryota > Viridiplantae > Streptophyta > Magnoliopsida > Fabales > Fabaceae > Clitoria > Clitoria ternatea. Next base: position 76,050,020 of record CM075675.1, read on the forward strand.
TTTGGGGTTTAGGGTATTAGGGGTCAGGGTTTAGGGCTTAGGGTATAGGGTTTGGGGTTTAGGGTTTATGGTTTATGGTTTACGATTTAGGGTTTAGGGTTTATTGTTTAGGGTGTGTGGTTTAGGGTTTGGGGTTTCGGGTTTAGGGTTTAGGGTTTAGGAACTAGGGTTTAGGGCTAGGGTTTAGGGTTAGGGTTTTTGGTTTAGGGATTAGGGGTTATGGTTTATGGTTTAGGTTTTAGGTTTAAAGGTTTAGGGTTTAGGGTTTGGGGGTTAGGGTTTAGGGTGTAGGGTTTAGGGTGTAACGTTAAATGTTTAAGGGTTTAGGGGTTAGGGGTTATGTGTTAGGATTTAGGGTTATGGGTTAGGGTTTAGTGTTTATGGTTTAGTGTTTAGGGTTTAGGGTTTAGGGTTTGGGGTGTAGGGTTTAGTGTTTAGGGTTTGGGGTTGATGATTTAGGGTTTAAGGTTTAGGGTTAAAGGTTTAGGGTTTAGGGTTTAGGGTTTACTGTTTAGGGTTTGGGTTTTAGGGTTTAAGGTTTAGGGTTTTAGTGGTTAGGGTTTAGGGTTTAGGGTTTGTGGTTTAGGGTTTAGGATTTAGGGTTTAGGGTTTAGGGTTTAGGGTTTAGGGTTTAGGGTTTAGGGTTTAGGGTTTGGGGTTTAGGGTTAGGGTTTAGGGTTTAGGGGTTAGGGTTTAGGGTTTAGGGTTTAGGCTTTAGGCTTTAGGCTTTAGGATTAGGGGTTTAGGGTTAGGGTTAGGGTTTAGGGTTTAGGGTTTAGGGTTAGGGTTTATGTTTTAGGGTTTAGGGGTTTGGGTTTAGCGTATTAGGGGTTTTGGTTTAGGGTTTGTGGTTTAGGGTTTAGGGTTTAGGGTTTAGTATTTAAGGTTTAGGGTTTTGGGTTTAGGGTTTAGAGGTTAGGGTTTAGGGTTTAGGTTTGTGGTTAAAGGTTTAAGGTCTAGGGTATGGGGTTTTGTGTTTAGGGTTTATGGTTTAGGGTTAGGGTTTATGGTTTAGCGTTTGGGGTTTAGGATTTAGGGTATGGGGTTTAGGGCTAGGGTTTAGTGCTTAGGGGTTAGGGTTTGTGGTTTAAGGTTAAGGGTTTAAGGTCTTGGCTTTAGGGTTTGGGGTTCAGGGTTTAGGGTTTAGGGTTTGGGGTTTAGGGTTTAGCGTTTAGTGTTTAGGGTTCAGGGTTTAGGGTTGAGGGTTTAAGGTTTAGGGTTTATGGTTTAGGGGTTAGGGTATAGGGTTTGGGGTTTACGGTTTACGGTTTTGGGTTTTGGGTTTTAGGTTAAGGAGTTAGGGTTTGTGGTTCAGAGTTTAGGGTATTAGGGTTTGGGGTTTAGGATTTAGGGTTTGGGGTTTATGGTTAGGGTTTAGTGTTTAGGGGTTAGGGTTTATGGTTTAGGGTTTAGGGTTTATGGTTTAGGGTTTAGGGTTTAGTGTTTAGGGTTTAGGGTTTGATGTTTTGGGTTTGGGGTTTGGGGTTTTGCGTTTAGTGTTTAGGGTTTAGGAATTAGATTTTTGGGCTAGGGTTTAGGGTTATGGTTTCTAGTTTAGGGTTTAGGGTTTAGGGTTTAGGGTTTAGGGGTTTAGGGGTTTAGGGTTTAGGGTTTAGCGTTTAGTGTTTAGGGTTTAGGGTTTAGGGTTTAGGGTTTAAGTTTTAGGGTTTAGGGGTTAGGGGTTAGGGTATAGGGTTTGGGGTTTAGGCTTTACGGTTTTGGGTTTTGGGTTTTAGGTTAAGGAGTTAGGGTTTGTGGTTCAGGGTTTAGGGTATTAGGGTTTGGGTTTAGGATTTAGGGTTTGAGGTTTATGGTTAGGGTTTAGTGTTTAGGGGTTAGGGTTTGTGGTTTATGGTTTATGGTTTAGGGTTTAGGGTCTAGGCTTTAGGGTTTAGGATTAGGGGTTTGGGGTTTAGGGTTTATGGTTTAGGGTTTAAAGTTTAGGGTTTTGTGTTTAGGGTTTAGGGTTAGGGTGTAGGTTATTTTAGGGTTTAGGGGTTGGGGTTTAGCGTATTAGGGGTTTGGGTTTTGGGTTTGTGGTTTATGGTTTAGGGTTTAGGGTTTAGTATTTAAGGTTTAGGGTTTGGGGTTTAGGGTTTAGGGTTTAGGGTTTAGGGTATTAGGAGTTTGGGTTTGGGGTTTGTAGTTTAGGGTTTATGGATTAGGGTTAGGGTTTAGCATTTAAGGTTTAGGGTTTTGGGTTTATGGTTTAGTGTTTAGGGTGTGAGGTTCATGGTTCAGGGTTTAGGGTTTAAGGTTTAGGGTTTTGGGATAGGGTTTAGGGTTTAGGGTTTGGGGGTTAGGGTTTAGTGTTTAAGGTTTAGGGTTTAGTTTTTAAGGTTTAAGGTTTAGGGTTTGGGGTTTTGTGCTTAGGGTTTAGGATTTATGGTTTGGGGGTTAGGGCTAGGGTTTAGTGTTTAGGGTTAGGGTTTGTGGTTTAGGGTTTAGGGTTTAGGGTTTAGGGTTTAGGGTTTAGGGTTTAGGGTTTAGGGTTTGGGGTTTAGGGTCTAGGGTATTAGGGGTTAGGGTTAGGGTTTAGGGCTTAGGGTATCGGGTTTGGGGTTTAGGGTTTATGGTTTTGGGTTTTAGGTTTAGGGTTTGGGTTTAGGGTTTACGGTTAAGGGTTTGGGGTTTGGGGTTTAGCATTTAGGGTTTAGGGCTAAGGGTTTAGGGTTTAGTGTTTAGGGTTTAAGGTGTAGGGTTTAGGGTTGGGGTTTATTGTTTAGGGTTTAGAGTTTAGCATTTAGGGTTAAGGGTTTAGGGGTCAGGGTTTAGGGTTCAGGGTTTATGGGTTAGGGTTTAATGTTTAGGGTTTAGGGTTTAGGGGTTAGGGTTTAAGGCTAGGGTTTAGGGTTTAGGTTTTGGGATTTAAGCTCTAGGCTTTTAGGTTTAGGGTTTGGGGTTTAGGGATTAGGGTTTAGTGGTTAGGGTTTTGGGTTTAGCATTTAGGGTTTAGGGCTAAGGGTTTAGGGTTTAGTGTTTAGGGTTTAAGGTTTGGGGTTTGGGGTTTGGGGTTTAGGGTTTGGGGTTTAGGGTTTAGGGTTTACCATTTAGGGTTTAGGGATTGGGGTTTATGGTTTAGGTTTTAGGGTTGGGGTTTAGGTTTTAGAGTTTACCATTTAGGATTTAGGGTTCAGGGTTTTGGGTTTAGGGTTTTGGGTTTAGGGTTTACTGGTTAGGGTTGAGAGATAAGGTTTCGGGTTTAGGGTTTAACGTTTATAGTTTGGGGTTTAGGGTAAAGGGTTTAGGGTTTAGGATTTACAGGTTAGGGTTTAGTGGTTAGGGTTTAGTTTAGGCTTTCGGATTTAGGGTTTAAGGTTTAGGGATTAGGGCTAGGGTTTAGGGTTTAGGGGTTAGGGTTTCTGGTTTAGGGCTTAGTGTTTAGGGTTGAGGGTTTAGGGTTTGTGTTTTAGCGTCTAGGGTTTGGGGTTTGGGGTTTAGGGTATTAGGGGTTAGGGTTTAGGGCTTAGGGTATAGGGTTTGGGGTTTAGGGTTTATGGTTTATGGTTTACGGTTTAGGGTTTAGGGTTTATTGTTTAGGGTGTGTGGTTTAGGGTTTGGGGTTTCGGGTTTAGGGTTTAGGGTTTAGGAATTAGGGTTTAGGGCTAGGGTTTAGGGTTAGGGTTTTTGGTTTAGGGGTTAGGGGTTATGGTTTATGGTTTAGGTTTTAGGTTTAAAGGTTTAGGGTTTAGGGTTTGGGGGTTAGGGTTTAGGGTTTAGGGTTTAGGGTGTAGTGTTAAAGGTTTAAGGGTTTAGGGGTTAGGGGTTATGTGTTAGGATTTAGGGTTATGGGTTAGGGTTTAGTGTTTATGGTTTAGTGTTTAGGGTTTAGGGTTTAGGGTTTAGGGTGTAGGGTTTAGTGTTTAGGGTTTGGGGTTGATGATTTAGGGTTTAAGGTTTAGGGTTAAAGGTGTAGGGTTTAGGGTTTAGGGTTTACTGTTTAGGGTTTGGGTTTTAGGGTTTAAGGTTTAGGGTTTTAGTGGTTAGGGTTTAGGGTTTAGGGTTTGTGGTTTAGGGTTTAGGATTTATGGTTTAGGGTTTAGGGTTTAGGGTTTAGGGTTTAGGGTTTAGTGTTTAGGGTTTAGGGTTTAGGGTTTAGGGTTTGGGGTTTAGGGTTAGGGTTTAGGGTTTAGGGGTTAGGGTTTATGGTTTAGGGTTTAGGCTTTAGGCTTTAGGCTTTAGGATTAGGGGTTTAGGGTTAGGGTTAGGGTTTAGGGTTTAGGGTTTAGGGTTAGGGTTTATGTTTTAGGGTTTAGGGGTTTGGGTTTAGCGTATTAGGGGTTTCGGTTTAGGGTTTGTGGTTTAGGGTTTAGGGTTTAGGGTTTAGCATTTAAGGTTTAGGGTTTTGGGTTTATGGTTTAGAGGTTAGGGTTTAGGGTTTAGGTTTGTGGTTAAAGGTTTAAGGTCTAGGGTATGGGGTTTTGTGTTTAGGGTTTATGGTTTAGGGTTAGGGTTTATGGTTTAGCGTTTGGGGTTTAGGATTTAGGGTATGGGGTTTAGGGCTAGGGTTTAGTGCTTAGGGGTTAGGGTTTGTGGTTTAAGGTTTAGGGTTTAAGGTCTTGGCTTTAGGGTTTGGGGTTCAGGGTTTAGGGTTTAGGGTTTGGGGTTTAGGGTTTAGCGTTTAGTGTTTAGGGTTCAGGGTTTAGGGTTCAGGGTTTAAGGTATAGGGTTTATGGTTTAGGGGTTAGGGTATAGGGTTTGGGGTTTACGGTTTACGGTTTTGGGTTTTGGGTTTTAGGTTAAGGAGTTAGGGTTTGTGGTTCAGGGTTTAGGGTATTAGGGTTTGGGGTTTAGGATTTAGGGTTTGGGGTTTATGGTTAGGGTTTAGTGTTTAGGGGTTAGGGTTTGTGGTTTAGGGTTAATGGTTTCGGGTTTAGGGTCTAGGCTTTAGGGTTTAGGATTAGGGGTTTGGGGTTTAGGGTTTATGGTTTAGTGTTTAAAGTTAAGGGTTTTGTGTTTAGGGTTTAGGGTTAGGGTGTAGGTTTTAGGGTTTAGGGGTTGGGGTTTAGCGTATTAGGGGTTTGGGTTTTGGGTTTGTGGTTTATGGTTTAGGGTTTAGGGTTTAGTATTTAAGGTTTAGGGGTTGGGGTTTATGGTTTAGGGTTTAGGGTTTAGGGTATTAGGAGTTTGGGTTTGGGGTTTGCAGTTTAGGGTTTATAAATTAGGGTTAGGGTTTAGCATTTAAGGTTTAGGGTTTTGGGTTTATGGTTTAGTGTTTAGGGTGTGAGGTTCATGGTTCAGGGTTTAGGGTTTAAGGTTTAAGGTTTAAGGTTTAGGGTTTATGGGATAGGGTTTAGGGTTTAGGGGTTGGGGTTTGGGGTTTAGTGTTTAAGGTTTTGGGTTCAGTTTTTAAGGTTTAGGGTTTAGGGTTTGGGGTTTTGTGCTTAGGGTTTGGGATTTAGGGTTTGGGGTTTGGGGTTTGGGTTTTGGGGTTTAGGGCTAGGGTTTAGTGTTTAGGGGTTAGGGTTTGTGGTTTAGGGTTTATGGGTTAGGGTTTAGGGTTTGGGGTCTATGGTCTAGGGTATTAGGGGTTAGGGTTAGGGTTTAGGGCTTAGGGTATCGGGTTTGGGGTTTATGGTTTTGCGTTTTAGGTTCAGGGTTAGGGTTTAGGGTTTACGGTTAAAGGTTTGGGGTTTGGGGTTTAGCATTTAGGGTTTGGGGCTAAGGGTTTAGGGTTTAGTGTTTAGGGTTTAAGGTTTGGGTTTGGGGTTTAGGGTTTAAGGTTTAGGGTTTATCATTTAGGGTTTAGGGATTGGGGTTTATGGTTTAGGGTTTATGGTTTAGGGTTGGGGTTTAGGTTTTAGAGTTTAGCGTTTAGGGTTTGTGGTTCAGGGTTTAGGGTTTAGGGTTTAAGGTTTAATGTTTGTAGTTTGGGGTTCAGGGTAAAGGGTTTACGGTTTAGGGTTTAGGGTTTAGGGTTTAGGGTTTAGGCTCTAGGATTTAGGGTTTAAGATTAGGGATTAAGGCTAGGGTGTAGGGTTTAGGGGTAAGGGTTTTTGGTTTAGGGCTTAATGTTTAGGGTTTAGGGTTTAGGGTTTATGGGTTAGCATTAGGCGTTTAGGGTTTGGGTTTGGGGCTTAAGGTATTAGGGGTTAGGGTTTAGGGTTTAGTGTTTAGGGTTTGTGGTTTAGGGTTTGGGGTTTATGGTTTGGGGTTTAGGGTTTAGGGTTTAGGAATTAGATTTTAGGGCTAAGGTTTTTGGTCTAGGGTTTAGGGGTTAGGGTTTATGGTTTAGAGTTTAGGTTTAAAGTTTTAGGGTTTAGGGTTTGGGGGTTAGTTTTTAGGGTGTAGGGTTTAGGGTGTAGCGTTAAAGGTTTAAGGTTTTAGGGGTTAGGGGTTATGTGTTAGGATTTAGGGTTACGGTTTAGGGTTTAGTGATTATGGTTTAGTGTTTAGGGTTTAGGGTTTAGGGTTTGGGGTTTAGGGTTTAGTGTTTAGGGTTTAGGGTTTGGGGTTGGTGGTTTAAGGTTTAAGGTTTAGGGTTAAATGTTTAGGGTTAAGTGTTTAGGGTTTAGGTTTGGGGTTTAGTGTTTAGGGTTTAGAGGCTAGCATTTAGGGTTAGGGGTTCAAGGGTCAGGGTTTAGGGTTTAGGGTTTAGGGTTTAAGGTTTAGGGTTTAGGGTTTATGGGTTAGGGTTTAGGGTTTAGGGTTTATGTTTTATGGTTAGGGCTAGGGTTTAGTGTTTAGGGGTAAGGATTTACGATTTAGGGTTTAGGGTTTAGTGTTTTGGGATTTAAGGTCTAGGGTTTAGGGTTTAGGGTTTATGGTTTAGGGTTTAGGGTGTAGGGTTTGGGGTTCAGGGTTTAGGGTATTAGTGTTCTGGGTTTATGGCTTAGGGTATAAGGTTTAGGGTTTAGGGTTTAGGGTTTAGGGTTTAGGGTTTAGGGTTTAGGGTTTGTGGTATAGGGTTTAGGGTTTGGGGTTTAGTGTTTAGGGTTTAGGGTTTAGGAATCTGGGTTTAGGGCTATGGTTTAGGGTTAGGGTTTCTGGTTTATGGTTTAGGGGTTGGGGTTTATGGTTTAGGGTTTAAGTTTAAAGGTTTAGGGTTTTGGGTTTGGGGGTTAGGGTTTAGGGTGTAGGGTTTAGGGTGTAGCGTTGAAGGTTTAAGGTTTTAGGGGTTAGGGGTTATGTGTTAGGATTTAGGGTTATGGTTTAGGGTTTAGTGTTTATGGTTTAGTGTTTAGGGTTTAGGGGTTAGGGTTTGGGGTTTAGGGTTTAGTGTTTAGGGTTTGGGTTTGGTGGTTTAGGGTTTAAGGTTTAGGGTTAAAGGTTTAGGGTTTAGTGTTTAGGGTTTAGGGTTTAGGGTTTATGGTTTCAGGTTTAGGGGTTAGGGTTTAGAATTTGTGGTTTAGCGTTTAGCGTTTAAGGTTTGGGGTTCGGGGCTTAGGGTATAGGGTTTGGGGTTTGTGGTTTATAGTTTAGGGTTTAGGGTTTAGGGTTTAGGGTTTATGGTTTAGGGTTTAGGGTTTGTGGTTTAGGGTTTGGGGTTTGGGGTTTAGGGTTTAGGGTTTAGGGTTTAGGAACCTGTGTTTAGGGCTATGGTTTAGGGTTAGGGTTTCTGGTTTAGGGTTTAGGGGTTATGGTTTATGGTTTAGGGTTTAGGTTTAAAGGTTTAGGGTTTAGGGTTTGGGGGTTAGGGTTTAGGGTGTAGGGTTTAGGGTGTAGCGTTGAAGGTTTAAGGTTTTAGGGGGTAGGGGTTATGTGTTAGGATTTAGGGTTATGGTTTAGGGTTTAGTGTTTATGATTTAGTGTTTAGTGTTTAGGGGTTAGGGTTTGGGGTTTGGGGTTTAGTGTTTAGGGTTTGGGGTTGGTGGTTTAGGGTTTAAGGTTTAGGGTTAAAGCTTTAGGGTTTAGGGTTTAGGGTTTAGGGTTTAGGGTTTATGGTTTCAGGTTTAGGGGTTAGGGTTTAGGGTTTGTGGTTTAGCGTTTAACGTTTAAGGTTTGGGGTTCGGGGCTTAGGGTATAGGGTTTGGGGTTTGGGGTTTATGGTTTAGGGTTTAGGGTTTAGGAACTAGGGTTTAGGGCTATGGTTTAGGGTTAGGGTTACTGGTTTAGTGTTTAGGGGTTAGGGTTTATGGTTTAGGGTTTAGATTTAAAGGTTTAGGGTTTAGGGTTTGGGGGTTAGGGTTTAGGGTGTAGGGTTTAGGGTGTAGCGTTGAAGGTTTAAGGTTTTAGGGGTTAGGGGTTATGTGTTTAGGGTTAGGGTTAGGGTTTAGGGTTTAGGGTTAGGGTTTATGTTTTAGGGTTTAGGGGTTTGGGTTTAGTGTATTAGGGGTTTCGGTTTAGGGTTTGTGGTTTAGGGTTTAGGGTTTAGGGTTTAGCATTTAAGGTTTAGGGTTTTGGGTTTATGGTTTAGAGGTTAGGGTTTAGGGTTTAGGTTTGTGGTTAAAGGTTTAAGGTCTAGGGTATGGGGTTTTATGTTTAGGGTTTATGGTTTAGGGTTAGGGTTTATGGTTTAGCATTTGGGGTTTAGGATTTAGGGTATGGGGTTTAGGGCTAGGGTTTAGTGCTTAGGGGTTAGGGTTTGTGGTTTAGGGTTTAGGGTTTAAGGTCTAGGCTTTAGGGTTTGGGGTTCAGGGTTTAGGGTTCAGGGTTTGGGGTTTAGGGTTTAGCGTTTAGTGTTTAGGGTTTAGGGTTTAGGGTTCAGGGTTTAAGGTTTAGGGTTTATGGTTTAGGGGTTAGGGTATAGGGTTTGGGGTTTACGGTTTACGGTTTTGGGTTTTGGGTTTTAGGTTAAGGAGTTAGGGTTTGTGGTTCAGGGTTTAGGGTATTAGGGTTTGGGGTTTATGGTTAGGGTTTAGTGTTTAGGGGTTAGGGTTTATGGTTTAGGGTTTATGGTTTAGGGTTTAGGGTCTAGGCTTTAGGGTTTAGGATTAGGGGTTTGGGGTTTAGGGTTTATGGTTTAGGGTTTAAAGTTAAGGGTTTTGTGTTTAGGGTTTAGGGTTAGGGTGTAGGTTTTAGGGTTTAGGGGTTAGGGTTTAGCGTATTAGGGGTTTGGGTTTTGGGTTTGTGGTTTATGGTTTAGGGTGTAGGGTTTAGTATTTAAGGTTTAGGGGTTGGGGTTTATGGTTTAGGGTTTAGGGTTTAGGGTATTAGGAGTTTGGGTTTGGGGTTTGCAGTTTAGGGTTTATAGATTAGGGTTAGGGTTTAGCATTTAAGGTTTAGGGTTTTGGGTTTATGGTTTAGTGTTTAGGGTGTGAGGTTCATGGTTTAGGGTTTAGGGTTTAGGGTTTAAGGTTTAAGGATTAGGGTTTATGGGATAGGGTTTAGGGTTTAGGGGTTGGGGTTTGGGGTTTAGTGTTTAAGGTTTTGGGTTCAGTTTTTAAGGTTTAGGGTTTAGGGTTTGGGGTTTTGTGCTAAGGGTTTGGGATTTAGGGTTTGGGGTTTGGGGTTTGGGTTTTGGGGTTTAGGGCTAGGGTTTAGTGTTTAGGGGTTAGGGTTTGTGGTTTAGGGTTTATGGGTTAGGGTTTAGGGTTTGGGGTCTATGGTCTAGGGTATTAGGGGTTAGGGTTAGGGTTTAGGGCTTAGGGTATCGGGTTTGGGGTTTGGGGTTTATGGTTTTGGGTTTTAGGTTCAGGGTTAGGGTTTAGGGTTTACGGTTAAGGGTTTGGGGTTTGGGGTTTAGCATTTAGGGTTTGGGGCTAAGGGTTTAGGGTTTAGTGTTTAGGGTTTAAGGTTTGGGTTTGGGGTTTAGGGTTTAAGGTTTAGGGTTTATCATTTAGGGTTTAGGGATTGGGGTTTATGGTTTAGGGTTTATGGTTTAGGGTTGGGGTTTAGGTTTTAGAGTTTAGCGTTTAGGGTTTGTGGTTCAGGGTTTAGGGTTTAGGGTTTAGGGTTTAAGGTTTAATGTTTGTAGTTTGGGGTTCAGGGTAAAGGGTTTACGGTTTAGGGTTTAGGGTTTAGGGTTTAGGGTTTAGGCTCTAGGATTTAGGGTTTAAGATTAGGGATTAAGGCTAGGGTGTAGGGTTTAGGGGTAAGGGTTTCTGGTTTAGGGCTTAATGTTTAGGGTTTAGGGTTTAGGGTTTCTGGGTTAGCATTAGGCGTTTAGGGTTTGGGTTTGGGGCTTAAGGTATTAGGGGTCAGGGTTTAGGGTTTAGTGTTTAGGGTTTGTGGTTTAGGGTTTGGGGTTTATGGTTTGGGGTTTAGGGTTTAGGAATTAGATTTTAGGGCTAGGGTTTTTGGTTTAGGGTTTAGGGGTTAGGGTTTATGGTTTAGAGTTTAGGTTTAAAGTTTTAGGGTTTAGGGTTTGGGGGTTAGTTTTTAGGGTGTAGGGTTTAGGGTGTAGCGTTGAAGGTTTAAGGTTTTAGGGGTTAGGGATTATGTGTTAGGATTTAGGGTTACGGTTTAGGGTTTAGTGATTATGGTTTAGTGTTTAGGGTTTAGGGTTTAGGGTTTGGGGTTTAGGGTTTAGTGTTTAGGGTTTAGGGTTTGGGGTTGGTGGTTTAAGGTTTAAGGTTTAGGGTTAAATGTTTAGGTTTAAGTGTTTAGGGTTTAGGTTTGGGGTTTAGTGTTTAGGGTTTAGAGGCTAGCATTTATGGTTAGGGGTTCAAGGGTCAGGGTTTAGGGTTTAGGGTTTAGGGTTTAGGGTTTATGGGTTAGGGTTTATGGGTTAGGGTTTAGGGTTTATGTTTTATGGTTAGGGCTAGGGTTTAGTGTTTAGGGGTAAGGATTTACGGTTTAGGGTTTAGGGTTTAGGGTTTAGGGTTTAGTGTGTTGGGATTTAAGGTCTAGGGTTCAGGGTTTAGGGTTTAGGGTTTAGGGTGTAGGGTTTGGGGTTCAGGGTTTAGGGTTTAGGGTATTAGTGTTCTGGGTTTAGGGCTTAGGGTATAGGGTTTAGGGTTTATGGTTTATGGTTTAGGGTTTAGGGTTTAGGGTTTAGGGTTTGTGGTTTAGGGTTTAGGGTTTGGGGTTTAGTGTTTAGGGTTTAGGGTTTAGGAACCTGGGTTTAGGGCTATGGTTTAGGGTTAGGGTTTCTGGTTTATGGTTTAGGGGTTGGGGTTTGAGGTTTAGGGTTTAAGTTTAAAGGTTTAGGGTTTAGGGTTTGGGGGTTAGGGTTTAGGGTGTTGGGTTTAGGGTGTAGCGTTGAAGGTTTAAGGTTTTAGGGGTTAGGGGTTATGTGTTAGGATTTAGGGTTATGGTTTAGGGTTTAGTGTTTATGGTTTAGTGTTTAGGGTTTAGGGGTTAGGGTTTGGGGTTTAGGGTTTAGTGTTTAGGGTTTGGGGTTGGTGGTTTAGGGTTTAAGGTTTAGGGTTTAGTGTTTAGGGTTTAGGGTTTAGGGTTTATGGTTTCAGGTTTAAGGGTTAGGGTTTAGAATTTGTGGTTTAGCGTTTAGCGTTTAAGGTTTGGGGTTCGGGGCTTAGGGTATAGGGTTTGGGGTTTGTGATTTATAGTTTATGGTTTAGGGTTTAGGGTTTAGGGTTTATGGTTTAGGGTTTAGGGTTTGTGGTTTAGGGTTTGGGGTTTGGGGTTTAGGGTTTAGGGTTTATGGTTTAGGAACCTGGGTTTAGGGCTATGGTTTAGGGTTAGGGTTTCTGGTTTAGTGTTTAGGGGTTAGGGTTTATGGTTTAGGGTTTAGGTTTAAAGGTTTAGGGTTTAGGGTTTGGGGGTTAGGGTTTAGGGTGTAGGGTTTAGGGTGTAGCGTTGAAGGTTTAAGGTTTTAGGGGTTAGGGGTTATGTGTTAGGATTTAAGGTTATGGTTTAGGGTTTAGTGTTTATGATTTAGTGTTTAGGGTTTAGGGGTTAGGGTTTGGGGTTTAGGGTTTAGTGTTTAGGGTTTGGGGTTGGTGGTTTAGGGTTTAAGGTTTAGGGTTAAAGCTTTAGGGTTTAGGCTTTAGGGTTTAGGGTTTATGGTTTTAGGTTTAGGGGCTAGGGTTTAGGGTTTGTGGTTTAGCGTTTAGCGTTTAAGGTTTGGGGTTCGGGGCTTAGGGTATAGGGTTTGGGGTTTGTGGTTTATGGTTTAGGGTTTAGGGTTTAGGAACTAGGGTTTAGGGCTATGGTTTAGGGTTAGGGTTTCTGGTTTAGTGTTTAGGGGTTAGGGTTTATGGTTTAGGGTTTAGATTTAAAGGTTTAGGGTTTAGGGTTTGGGGGTTAGGGTTTAGGGTGTAGGGTTTAGGGTGTAGCGTTGAAGGTTTAAGGTTTTAGGGGTTAGGGGTTATGTGTTAGGATTTAGGGTTGTGGTTTAGGGTTTAGTGTTTATGGTTTAGTGTTTAGGGTTTAGGGATTAGGGTTTGGGGTTTATGGTTGAATGTTTAGGGTTTGGGGTTGGTGGTTTAGGGTTTAATGTTTAGGGTTAAAGGTTTAGGGTTTAGAGTTAAGGGTTTACTGTTGGGGGTTTGGGTTTTAGGGTTTAGGGTTTAGGGCTTTTAGCTGTTAGGGTTTAGGGTTTAGGGTTTGTGGTTTAGGGTTTGTGGTTTAGGATTTAGGATTTAGGATTTATGGTTTAGGGTTTAGTGTTTAGGGTTTAGGGTTTAGGGGTTGGGGTTTAGGGTTTATGGTTTAGGGTTTAGGGTTTAGGGTTTAGGGTTGGGGTTAGTGTTTAGGGTTTAGTATTTAGCGTTTAGGGTTTAGGGTTTAGTGTTTAGGGTTAGGGGTTCAGGGGTCAGGGTTTAGGGTTTATGGTTTAGGGTTTATGGGTTAAGGTTTAGTGTTTAGGGTTTAGGGTTTGTGGTTTATGGTTTAGGGTTTAGAGTTTAGGGTTTGGTGTTTATGGTTTAGGGTTTAGGGTTTGGGGTTTAGGGTTTATGGTTTATGGTTTAGGGTTTAGGGTTTAGGGTTTTGGGTTTAGGGTTTAGGTTTTGAGGTTTAGGGCTAGTGTTTAATATTTAGGGGTTAGGGTTTAGGGTTTACAGTTTGGGGTTTGGGGTTTAGGGTCTAGGGTATTAGGGGTTAGGGGTTAGGGTTTATGGCTTAGGGTATCAGGTTTAGGGTTTAGGGTTTTTGGTTTAGGGTTTTAGGTTCAGGGTTTACGGTTTACGGTTTAGGGTTTGGGGTTTAGGGTTTAGGGTGTGGGTGTGGGGTGGGGTTTAGGCTTTAGGGTTTAAGGTTTAGGATTTAGGGTTTAAGGTTTAACGTTTAGGGTTTGGGGTTTAGGGTTTAGGGTTTGTGGTTTATGTTTTAGGGTTTACGGGGTAGGGTTTTGTATTTAGGGTTTAGGTTTTAGGGTTTATGGTTTAGGGTTTAGGGTTGAGGGTGTGGGTGTGGGTGCATGGTTTAGGGTTTGGGGTTTAGGGTGTAGGATTTAGGGTTTGAGGTTTAACGTTTAAGGTTTGGGGTTCATGATTCAAGGTTTAGGGTTTAGGGTTACAGGTTAGGATTTAGTGTTTAGGGTTTAGAGTTTAGGGTTTAGGATTTATGGTTTAGGGGTTATGGTTTAGGGTTTATGGTTTAGGGTTTCTGGTTTAGGGTTTAGGGTTTAGGGTTTATGGTTTTGGTTTTAGAGTATTGGGTTTAGGGTTTAGGGTTTGGGGTTTAGCGTTTAGTGTTTAAGGTTTGGGGTCTAGGGTTTAGGGTTTAGGGTATTAGGGGTTAAGGTTTAGGGCTTAGGATATAGGGTTTGGGGTTTGGGGTTTGGGGTTTAGTGTTTAGGGTTTAGGGATTAGTGTTTACTGTTTAGGGTTGAGGGTTTATGGTTTAGGGTTTAGGGTTTTGGGTTTGGGGTTTAGGGTTGGGGTTTAAAGGATTAGGGTTTAGGGGTTACGTTTTAGCATTTAGGGTTTAGTGTTTACGGTTTAGGGTTTATGGTTTCGTGTTTGGGTTTAGGGTTTAGGGTTTTAGGTTTTGGGTTTGGGGTTAATTGTTTAGGGTTTAGGGTTTATGGTTTAAGGATTAGGGTTGGGGTTTTAGCGTTTAGCGTTTAGAGTTTAGGGTTTAGGGTTTAGGGTTTAAGGATTATGGTTCAGGGTTCAGGGTTTAGGGTTTAGGGTTTAGGGTTTAGAGTTTAGGGTTTAGGGTTAAGGGTTTAGAGTTTATCGTTTAGGGTTTGGGGTTCAGGGTATAGGGTTTAGGGTTTAGGGTTTGTGGTTTCAGGTTTAGGGGTTAGGGTTTAGGGTTTGTGGTTTAGTGTTAGCGTTTAGGGTTTGGGGTTTAGGGTATTAGGATTAATGGTTTATGGTTTAATGTTTATGGTTTAAGGTTTGGGGGTATAGGGTGTAGGGCTTAGGGTATAGGGTTTAGGGCTTAGGGTTTATGGTTTATGGTTTAGGGTTTAGGGTTTAGGGTTTGTGGTTTAGGGATTAGGGTTTAGGGGTTAGGGTTTAGGATTTACTGTTTAGGGTTTGGGTTTGAGGGTTTAGGGCTTAGGGTTTTTAGCGGTTAGGGTTTAGGGTTTACGGTTTGTGGTTTAGGGTTTAGGATTTAGGATTTAGGATTTATGGTTTAGGGTTTTGGGTTTGGGGTTTACAGTTTACGGTTTAGGGTTTTAGGTTTTGGGTTTAGGAGTTAGGGTTTGTGGTTTAGGGTTTAGGGTATTAGGGTTTGGGGTTTAGGATTTAGGGTTTGGGGTTTAGGGTTAGGGTTTAGTGTTTAGGGTTAGGGTTTGTGGTTTAGGGTTTAGGTTTAGGGTTTAGGGTCTAGGTTTTAGGGTTTAGGATTAAGGGTTTAGGGTTTAGGGTTTAGGGGTTGGGGTTTAGTGTATTAGGGGTTTGGGGTTTATGGTTTAGGGTTTAGGGTTTAGCGTTTAAGGTTTAGGCTTTGGGGTTTATGGTTTAGGGTTTAGGGTTTAGGGTATTAGGAGTTTGGGTTTGGGGTTTGCAGTTTAGGGTTTATGGATTAGGGTTTAGGGTTTAACATTTAAGGTTTAGGATTTGGGGTTTATGGTTTAATGTTTAGGGTGTGAGGTTCATGGTTCAGGGTTTAGGGTTTAAGGTTTAAGGTTTAGGGTTTATGGGATAGGGTTTAGGGTTTAGGGTTTGGGGGTTAGGGTTTAGTGTTTAAGGTTTAGGGTTTAGTTTTTATGGTTTAGGGTTTAGGGTTTATGGTTTTTTGTTTAGGGTTTGGGATTTAGGGTTTAGGGTTTGGGGTTTAGGGCTAGGGTTTAGTGTTTAGGGGTTAGGGTTTGTGGTTTAGGGTTTAGGGTTTAGGGTTTAGGGTTGGGGGTTTTAGGGTCTAGGGTATTAGGGGTTAGGGTTAGGGTTTAGGGCTTAGGGTATCGGGTTTGGGGTTTAAGTTTTTGGGTTTTAGGTTCAGGGTTAGGGTTTACGGTTTACGGTTAAGGGTTTGGGGTTTGGGGTTTAGCGTTTAGAGTTTAGCGCTAAGGGTTTAGTGTGTAGTGTTTAGGGTTCAAGGTTTGGGGTTTGGGGTTTAGGGTTTAGGGTTTAGCATTTAGGGTTTAGGGATTGGGGTTTATGGTTTAGGGTTTAGGGTTTAGGGTTGGGGTGTATGTTTTAGAGTAAAGCGTGTAGGGTTTGGGGTGTAGGGTTTAGGGTTTTGGGTTTAGGGTTTACTAGTTAGGGTTTAGGGTTTAAGGTTTAACGTTTATAGTTTGGGTTTTAGGTTAAAGGGTTTAGGTTTAGGGTTTAGGGTTTAGGGTTTAGGGTTTAGGCTCTGGGATTTAGGGTTTAAGATTAGGGATTAAGGCTAGGGTTTAGGGTTTAGGGGTAAAGGTTTCTAGTTTAGGGCTTAGTGTTTAGGGTTTAAGGTTTAGGGTTTGGGGTTTGGGGTTTAGGGTTTAGGGTTTAGCATTTAGGGTTTAGGGATTGGGGTTTATGGTTTAGGGTTTAGGGTTTAGGGTTGGGGTGTATGTTTTAGAGTTGAGCGTGTAGGGTTTGGGGTTTAGGGTTTAGGGTTTTGGGTTTAGGGTTTACTAGTTAGGGTTTAGGGTTTAAGGTTTAACGTTTATAGTTTGGGTTTTAGGTTAAAGGGTTTAGGTTTAGGGTTTAGGGTTTAGGGTTTAGGGTTTAGGCTCTGGGATTTAGGGTTTAAGATTAGGGATTAAGGCTTGGGTTTAGGGTTTAGGGGTAAAGGTTTCTAGTTTAGGGCTTAGTGTTTAGGGTTTAAGGTTTAGGGTTTAGCTTTTAGGGTTTGGGGTTTGGGGTTTAAGGTATTAAGGGTCAGGGTTAAGGCTTAGGGTATAGGGTTTGGGATTTGGGGTTTATGGTTTATGGTTTATGGTTTATGGTTTATGGTTTATGGTTTAGAGTTTAGTGTTTAGGGTTTGTGGTTTAGGGTTTGGGGTTTAGGGTTTAGGGTTTAGGGTTTAGGGTTTAGGGTTTAGGAATTAGATTTTAGGGCTAGGGTTTAGGGTTAGGGTTTTTGGTCTAGGGTTTAGGGTTAGGGTTTATGGTTTAGAGTTTAGGTTTAAAGGTTTATGGTTTAGGATTTGGGGGTTAGTTTTAAGGGTGTAGTGTTGAGGGTGTAGTGTTGAAGGTTTAAGGTTTTAGGGGTTAGGGGTTATGTGTTAGGATTTAGGGTTTAGTGTTTATGGTTTAGTGTTTAGGGTTTAGGGTTTAGGGTTTGGGGTTTAGGGTTTAGGGTTTAGGGTTTAGGGTTTGGGGTTGGTGGTTTAAGGTTTAAGGTTTGGGGTTAAAGGTTTAGGGTTTAGTGTTTAGGGTTTATGGTTTGGGGTTTAGGGTTTATGGTTTACGGTTTAGGGTTGGGGTTTAGTGTTTAGGGTTTAGAGTTTAGCATTTAGGGTTAGGGGTTTAGGGTTTAGGGTTTAGGGTTTAGCGTTTAGGGTTTGGGGTTTAGGGTTTAGGGTTTAGGGTTTAGGGTTTAGGGTTTAGGGTTTAGGGTTTAGGGTTTAGAGTTTATCGTTTAGGGTTTGGGGTTCAGGGTATAGGGTTTAGGGTTTAGGGTTTGCAGTTTCAGGTTTAGGGGTTAGGGTTTAGGGTTTGTGGTTTAGTGTTTAGCGTTTAGGGTTTGGGGTTTAGGGTATTAGGGTTTATGGTTTATGGTTTAATGTTTATGGTTTAAGGTTTAGGGGTATAAGGTTTAGGGCTTAGGGTATAGGGTTTAGGGCTTAGGGTTTATGGTTTATGGTTTAGGGTTTAGGGTTTAGGGTTTGTGGTTTAGGGATTAGGGTTTAGGGGTTAGGGTTTAGGATTTACTGTTTAGGGTTTGGGTTTGAGGGTTTAAGGTTTAGGGTTTTTAGCGGTTAGGATTTAGGGTTTAGGGTTTGTGGTTTAGGGTTTAGGATTTAGGATTTAGGATTTATGGTTTAGGGTTTAGGGTTTGGGGTTTATAGTTTACAGTTTAGGGTTTTAGGTTTTGGGTT
Source organism: Clitoria ternatea (assembly GCA_037962975.1). Lineage (NCBI taxonomy): Eukaryota > Viridiplantae > Streptophyta > Magnoliopsida > Fabales > Fabaceae > Clitoria > Clitoria ternatea. The sequence goes on from CM075675.1 coordinate 76,067,229, forward strand.
TAGGAGTTAGGGTTTGTGGTTCAGGGTTTAGGGTATTAGGGTTTGGGGATTAGGATTTAGGGTTTGGGGTTTAGGGTTAGGGTTTAGTGTTTAGGGTTAGGGTTTGTGGTTTAGGGTTTATGGTTTAGGGTTTAGGGTCTAGGTTTTAGGGTTTAGGATTAAGGGTTTAGGGTTTAGGGTTTAGGGTTTAGGGGTTGGGGTTTAGTGTATTAGGGGTTTGGGGTTTATGGTTTAGGGTTTAGGGTTTAGTGTTTAAGGTTTAGGGTTTGGGGTTTATGGTTTAGGGTTTAGGGTATTAGGAGTGTGGGTTTGGGGTTTGTAGTTTAGGGTTTATGGATTAGGGTTTAGGGTTTAGCATTTAAGGTTTAGGATTTGGGGTTTATGGTTTAATGTTTAGGGTGTGAGGTTCATGGTTCAGGGTTTAGGGTTTAAGGTTTAAGGTTTAGGGTTTATGGGATAGGGTTTAGGGTTTAGGGTTTTGGGGTTAGGGTTTAGTGTTTAAGGTTTAGGGTTTAGTTTTTATGGGTTAGGGTTTAGGGTTTGGGGTTTTGTGTTTAGGGTTTGTGATTTAGGGTTTAGGGTTTGGGGTTTAGGGCTAGGGTTTAGTGTTTAGGGGTTAGGGTTTGTGGTTAGGGTTTAGGGTTTATGGTTTAGGGTTTGGGGTTTAGGGTTTAGGGTATTAGGGGTTAGGGTTAGGGTTTAGGGCTTAGGGTATCGGGTTTGGGGTTTAAGGTTTTGGGTTTTAGGTTCAGGGTTAGGGTTTACGGTTTATGGTTAAGGGTTTGGGGTTTGGGGTTTAGCGTTTAGAGTTTAGCGCTAAGGGTTTAGTGTGTAGTGTTTAGGGTTGAAGGTTTGGGGTTTAGGGTTTAGGGTTTAGGGTTTAGGGTTTAGCATTTAGGGTTTAGGGATTGGGGTTTATGGTTTAGGGTTTAGGGTTTATGGTTGGGGTGTATGTTTTAGAGTTGAGCATTTAGGGTTTGGGGTTCAGGGTTTAGGGTTTAGGGTTTAGGGTTTAGGGTTTACTGGTTAGGGTTTAGGGTTTAGGGTTTAAGGTTTAACGTTTATAGTTTGGGTTTCAGGTTAAAGGGTTTACGGTTTAGGGTTTAGGGTTTAGGGTTTAGGGTTTAGGCTCTAGGATTTAGGGTTTAAGATTAGGGATTAAGGTTAGGGTATAGGGTTTAGGGGTAAAGGTTTCTAGTTTAGGGCTTAGTGTTTAGGGTTTAAGGTTTAGGGTTTAGCGTTTAGGGTTTAGGGTTTGGGGCTTAAGGGTTTAGGGTTTAGGGTTTAGGGTTTAGTGTTTAGGGTTTGGGGTTTTGTGTTTAGGGTTTGGGATTTAGGGTTTAGGGTTTGGGGTTTAGGGCTAGGGTTTAGTGTTTAGGGGTTAGGGTTTGTGGTTAGGGTTTAGGGTTTATGGTTTAGGGTTTGGGGTTTAGGGTTTAGGGTATTAGGGGTTAGGGTTAGGGTTTAGGGCTTAGGGTATCGGGTTTGGGGTTTAAGGTTTTGGGTTTTAGGTTCAGGGTTAGGGTTTACGGTTTATGGTTAAGGGTTTGGGGTTTGGGGTTTAGCGTTTAGAGTTTAGCGCTAAGGGTTTAGTGTGTAGTGTTTAGGGTTCAAGGTTTGGGGTTTAGGGTTTAGGGTTTAGGGTTTAGGGTTTAGCATTTAGGGTTTAGGGATTGGGGTTTATGGTTTAGGGTTTAGGGTTTATGGTTGGGGTGTATGTTTTAGAGTTGAGCATTTAGGGTTTGGGGTTCAGGGTTTAGGGTTTAGGGTTTAGGGTTTAGGGTTTATTGGTTAGGGTTTAGGGTTTAGGGTTTAAGGTTTAACGTTTATAGTTTGGGTTTCAGGTTAAAGGGTTTACGGTTTAGGGTTTAGGGTTTAGGGTTTAGGGTTTAGGCTCTAGGATTTAGGGTTTAAGATTAGGGATTAAGGCTAGGGTATAGGGTTTAGGGGTAAAGGTTTCTAGTTTAGGGCTTAGTGTTTAGGGTTTAAGGTTTAGGGTTTAGCGTTTAGGGTTTAGGGTTTGGGGTTTAAGGTATTAGGGGTCAGGGTTTAAGGCTTAGGGTATAGGGTTTGGGATTTGGGGTTTATGGTTTATGGTTTATGGCTTATGGTTTATGGTTTAGAGTTTAGTGTTTAGGGTTTGTGGTTTAGGGTTTGGGGTTTAGGGTTTAGGGTTTAGGGTTTAGGGTTTAGGGTTTAGGAGTTAGATTTTAGGGCTAGGGTTTAGAGTTAGGGTTTTTAGTCTAGGGTTTAGGGTTAGGGTTTATGGTTTAGAGTTTAGGTTTAAAGGTTTATGGTTTAGGGTTTGGGGGTTAGTTTTTAGGGTGTAGGGTTGAGGCTGTAGTGTGTTAGGATTTAGGGTTTAGTGTTTATGGTTTAGTGTTTAGGGTTTAGGGTTTAGGGTTTGGGGTTTAGGGTTTGGGGTTTAGGGTTTAGGGTTTGGGGCTGGTGGTTTAAGGTTTAAGGTTTGGGGTTAAAGGTTTAGGGTTTAGTGTTTAGGGTTTATGGTTTGGGGTTTAGGGTTTATGGTTTACGGTTTAGGGTTGGGGTTTAGTGTTTAGGGTTTAGAGTTTAGCATTTAGGGTTAGGGGTTCAAGGGTCATGGTTTAGGGTTTAGGGTTTAGGGTTTGGGGATTGGGGTTTAGCGTTTAGGGTTTAGGGCTAAGGGTTTAGGGTTTAATGTTTATGATTTAAGGTTTGGGGTTTGGGGTTTAGGGTTTGTGGTTTAGGGTTTAGGGTTTATCATTTAGGGTTTAGGGATTGGGGTTTATGGTTTAGGGTTAAGGGTTGGGGTTTCGGTTTTAGAGTTTAGCGTTTAGGGTTTGGGTTTAGGGTTTAGGGTTTAGGGTTTACTGGTTAGGGTTGAGGGTTTTGGGTTTAGGGTTTAGGCTTTAAGGTTTAACGTTTATCGTTTAGGGTTTAGGGTTTAAGGTTTAGTGTTTAGGGTTTTGGGTTTGGGGTGGGTGGTTTAAGGTTTAAGGTTTAGGGTTAAAGGTTTAGGGTTAAGTGTTTAGGGTTTAGGGGTGTGTTTGAATGTGATAAAAGGTACAAGGATTTTGATAATGACAAAACGCTCTTGAAGAAATTCTTGCAAAAACAAAGACATAGAATCAGACCCAGAAACAGCACGAAGCTAATCGATTAGGAAGCCCAGTCTAATCGATTAGGGTGATTCTGTTTTGGAACAACTGCAACAGGACATACGCTAATCGATTACAGAAATTGATATAATCGATTAAAGAGCTACTGGAATTACAGTAATCGATTACACACATGACATAATCGATTACCAAAATCAAAAATGGCATTAAAAGCATCAGGTATAAAGGCTAATCGATTAAGGAAATTCATCCAATCAATTAGAAGGCTACTGGAAGTAAGCTAATCGATTACCAGGACTATATAATCGATTACGTAGCTGCGAAGTCAAATTAAATGCATCAGGTATCATCCCTAATCGATTACAGGCCAAGAAATAATCGATTAGAAGCCCTCTGACTTGAAGCTAATCGATTACACATAAAGGGATAATCGATTACAGCACGATCTGGAATGAAAAATTCAAAGTGTAATCGATTACAGCTCGAGGCGTAATCGATTACGAAAGTGGGAAAACACATATTATTGGGAAACCAGCACATGTCTCCACCATTTCTTCAGACCCCAACTATGTGCAACGGCTAGGAAGAAGAAAGGCACTCCTCAAGCTCTCAAATGGCTCTATAAATTCAAGAGGAACTCAAGCACAAAACACACAACTAGAAGCTATCATTCTTCACTTGTTCTTGTGCTTAGTAAGCCATCTTTCTTGTATATTCTGAGTTTAAATTTGTACATCCTCTCATCTTGAGAGTTAGAATTTGTGTGATCTTTCACTTGTACATTTACTCTATTAAGAGAGTCATTTCCTTGTAAACACTTCATCAAACACAAAGGTTTTCACTCTAGGATTGAGTGGTCACAAAGGTTGGGGTTCAACCTTTGGGTATTGAGAGTTTGAGAGATTGGGTGGGTTACCCTTTGCTAGTGAGGATTGAGTTCTTGAGTGTGGGACACTAGGAAGCTGCAATTGCTCATAGCTTGTATCTCTAAACTACAATAGTGGAAATCCTCTAAGTGGGTTGCTTAGAGGCGAGACGTACACCGGTGTTGGTTGAACTCGTTATATTGGTTTGCAAGCTCCTCTCCCTTACTCTTTTACTTTCATATACTGCAATTGGTTGATTTGTGTTGATTGATTATGAATTGCATACTTGAGCTTGTCTAATTTGATATATTTCAAATACTGCCCACCAAGTGTTTGTTAAATTGCTTCAGCTATATTTATCCTTGTGGTGCATTGCATACTATCTTTAACTTGATTTCACTTGCATATTCTTGTAAATTTGGATATAAAAATCAAGTTCAAAGGCATTCCAATCAAAGTTTTTAAAACTCAATTCACCCCCCCTCTTGAGTATTGAGGCCACTTGAACAACAAGTGGTATCAGAGCTTGACTCTTGGTAAATTAAGCTTAACAGCTTCAAGAGACTAGATGGCCTCAAGTTCTCATAACCTTTTTCCCGAGGGTGGTGCTATAAACAGACCTCCCGCTTTCAATGGGGAAGGCTATGCGTTTTGGAAAGAAAGAATAAAAATCTTCATTCAATCTATTGATTTGAGAGTTTGGAATGCCATTGAAAATGGTCCTTATATACCAATGCATACTATTGATAGTAAAAATGTTGAAAAACCTATGGATGAATGGACTAGTGATGAAGAAAAGAAAGTGCAATATGGCTATAAGGCAAAGAATCTCATCACTATGGCATTAGGTCCAGATGAATTTTTTAGAATAATGACTTGTCAATCCGCTAAGGAAATATGGGATACTCTACAAGTAACTCACAAAGGTACTAGCGATGTGAAGGACTCCAAGATTAGTACCTTGACAAGTCAATATGAAAGTTTTAGAATAAACTCGGGGGAAACCATAGTAGAAATGCAGAAGAGATTTACTCTCATTATTAATCATCTCATTACTCTTGGCAAAGTTTACACTAACAAAGAACTTATGCATAAAGTTTTAAAAAGTCTTAGCAGGGAATGGCAACCACTTGTCACAGCCATAAAACAATCTCCAAGCATCAATAAGATGTCTCTTGCAACACTCTTTGGGAAATTACAAGAGCAAGAGCAAGAACTAAAAGTCTTGAAGCTAGCGGAGGAAGAAGAAAAATTCTCCAAGAAGAAAGGCTTAGCTCTCAAGGCCACCTCTATACATGAAGAAGAATCGTGCAGTGATCTTGGTGAAGAAGAAGAATTTGGATTGTTTGTAAAAAGATTCGAAAAGTTCATGAGAAACAAACGATTCCAAAAGAACTTCAAAACACAAGGTAAGAAATCTACCCCTAATGAATCATCTTCCTCACCTAGTTGTTTTGAATATGGGAAAGAAGGACACTTCAAGGCCAATTGCCCAAATCTTAAAAAGAAGGGCAAAGAGAAAAAGGGAAGAAGAAGAGCTTATATCGCGTGGGATGAAAACGAGATAAGTAGCTCGGATGACTCAGAAAATGAAGAGGCAAACCTTTGCCTCATGGCAAATCACCAAGAAGAAGATGATGAGGTAAATCTTCATGACCTTGATAAGGGAGAATTACTTAATGCTTTTAATAAATTATATGAAAAATTTGTGAAAGTCTCTAATAGACTTAAGGTGTCTAGAAAAACTAGTGACACTCTAGAGATGCACCTTATGGAAGTGTGTAAAGAGAATGATTGTTTAAAAGAAGAACTGGAAAATGCTCAAACATGTTCTAAGAGTAAACCTTGTGATTTTGCTAAGAAATGCTTTGATCTAGAAAATAAAGTCCTAGATCTAAAAAAAACTTTAGAAAGATTTACAAATGGTAGAGATAATTTGAATGTACTTCTTGGAAACCAAAGATGCATGTTTGACAAAACCGGTTTAAGATACAATTCCGCTAAAAAGGAAAAGCATTACAAAAACTTCTTTGTACCTCCTATAAAATCATCTTCGCCCTTTATGAAATTTAATCATTACGGTTTTAAAGGTCATAACTCTTCGAATTGTAATGTTAGAAAATTAGGGCCAAAGGTTATAAGAAATGTGTGGGTTCCCAAAGAGACATTACCACAAGCTAACCTTAAAGGACCCAACATAAAATGGGTACCTAGTTCTCTAAACTGATCTTGTTTTGTAGGTATGCTTCAAGGCAAGCAACACCAATTGGTATTTAGATAGTGGGTGTTCAAAGCATATGACGGGAGACATAAGCAAGTTCACATCATTTACTCCCAAAAGAAAATGAAGCGTCACCTATGGAGACAACACCAAGGAAAGGATCCTAGCCATCGGAAATATTGGTAAGAGTTCTTCCACATCCATAAGTGACGTGTTGTTTGTTGAAGGCCTCAAACATAATCTACTTAGCATTAGTCAATTATGTGACAAAGGATATAGAGTTTTGTTTGAATCAAATTGTTGCATAATTGAGCATAAGGTTAATAAGGAAATTAAATTTGTAGGCAAAAGAATCGATAATATTTACATGATTGACATGGATAGTTTGTCCTCAAATGATGTACAATGCTTCATGACTAGAGAGGATGAAACTTGGCTATGGCATAGGAGAATAGCTCATATACATGTAGACCACTTGAACAAACTTGTTTCTAAGGAGTTAGTAATTGGTTTACCAAAGGTCAAATTTGAAAACAAATTTTGTGATGCATGTCAAAAGGGGAAACAAGTAAAGGCATCCTTTCAATCTAAAAACATTGTTTCCACACAAAGGCCTTTACAAGTTTTGCACATGGATCTTTTTGGACCATCCAAAATCAAGAACTTTGGTGGCAACTACTATGGTCTAGTGATTGTAGATGACTATTCTAGATATACATGGACCTTGTTTCTTGCTCATAAAAATGAAGCATATCATGCATTCAAGAAACTTGCAAAGATTATCCAAAATGAGCAAAATTCTAAAATTACATCCATTAGAACCGATCATGGGGGAGAATTTGAAAATCAATCTTTTGAAAAGTTTTGCGAAAAACATGGTATCAATCACAATTTTTCAGCTCCTAGAACTCCACAACAAAATGGAGTAGTTGAAAGGAAAAATAGATCCTTGGTGGAGCTTGCAAGAACCATGTTAAATGAAAACAATATTGCAAAACATTTTTGGGCCGATGCGGTAAACACCGCTTGTTATGTTATGAATAGATGTTTAATAAGGCCTATTCTAAAGAAAACCCCCTATGAACTTTACAAGGGCAGAAAACCCAACATTTCACACTTTCATATTTTTGGATGTAAATGTTTTGTGCTCAATAATGGAAAAGATAATCTAGGAAAGTTTAATGCAAAATCTGATGAGGCAATCTTCCTAGGGTACTCTCAATCTAGTAAATCTTATAGAATATTCAACAAACGCACGAATACCATAGAAGAATCCATTCATGTTAAATTTGATGAAAATAGCCATGACCCTCCAAGAAAGGAAGATGTTGATGATCTTGTAGGTACTCTTCAAGAATTGTCCTTAGATGACAAGGAAGGAGAAATCAAAGACACAAATGCAGCAAAACATGAGGAACCACAACAATGAATCACTTTGAAGGATCATCCTCTAGACAAAGTCATAGGTGAAATGACAAAAGGTGTAAGTACTCGTAATGCAATTAGAAATACATGCAATCATTTAGCCTTTGTATCGCAAATAGAACCCAAATGCATTAATGAAGCTATTATTGATGAACATTGGATGTTGGCCATGCAAGAAGAGCTAAATCAATTTGAAAGAAATGAAGTTTGGGAGCTTGTGCCGAGACCCAATGATCACCAAATAATAGGAACCAAATGGGTATTTAGGAATAAATTGGATGAAAATGGTATTATTACTAGGAACAAAGCTAGGCTAGTAGCTAAAGGCTATAATCAAGAAGAAGGCATTGATTATGAAGAGACATATGCACCCGTAGCTAGATTAGAAGCAATTAGACTACTATTAGTCTTCGCATGCTGTAGGGACTTCAAATTGTACCAAATGGATGTTAAAAGTGCTTTCTTGAATGGATACATTCAAGAGGAAGTATATGTTGATCAACCTCCAGGTATTGAAAACCATCAATTTCCAAATCATGTTTTCAAATTAAAGAAAGCTCTGTATGGTTTGAAATAATCTCCAAGAGCTTGGTATGAAAGGTTGAGCAAATTTCTTTTAGAAAATCATTTTGAAAGAGGGAAGGTTGATACAACTTTATTCATAAAGCACAAAAAGAATAACATACTATTGGTACAAGTTTATGTTGATGATATAATATTTGGTGCCACTAATGAATCAATGTGCAAGGAGTTTGCTAAGTTAATGCAAGAAGAATTTGAAATGTCTATGATGGGGGAAATCACTTTCTTCCTTGGACTACAAATCAAGCAAACCAATAAAGGCACATTCATTAATCAATCCAAGTACTGCAAAGAACTACTTAGAAAATTCAACATGGACAAAGCAAATGATATTGCCACACCCATGGGCACTTCATGCTATTTGGACAAGGATGAGAAAGGTAAGGATGTTGAACTCACAAAATATAGAGGTATGATAGGATCCTTACTTTACTTAACCGCTAGTAGACCGGATATCATGTTTGCTATGTGTATGTGTGCTAGATACCAGGCTTGTCCTAAAGAATCACATCTCACTGCAGTAAAAAGGATAATGAAATATTTAGTTGGGACTCAAAATGTTGGTTTATGGTACCCCAAAGGGGTTGAATGCACTTTAGTTGGTTACTCTGATTTAGATTTTGCAGGATGTAAACTCGACAGAAAAAGCACTAGCGGAACATGTCACTTGCTTGGTAGTTCTCTTGTTTCTTGGCATAGCAAGAAACAAGTAAGTGTTGCGCTATCAACAGCTGAGGTAGAATATGTTGCAGCTGGTAGTTGTTGTGCTCAAATCCTTTGGATGAGACAACAACTTCTAGACTTTGGAGTTGTATTGGACCATGTGCCTCTTAAGTGTGATAATACTAGTGCTATCAATATCTCAAAGAATCCTGTAATGCATTCTAGAACCAAACATATTGAGATTAGACATCATTTCATTAGAGATCATGTATTAAAGGGTGATTGTATACTTGAGCATGTTGAAACTTCTAGGCAACTAGCAGATATTTTCACCAAACCTTTAGCTAGGGAGCAATTCATCCATATTAGAAGAGAATTAGGAATTCTTGACATGAATAATGTGTTTGAATGATGAAGTATTTTGATAAAAACAGTATTATATGGCATGATTGTATGAGTTGGTTATTATAAGTGGTATGATTGATTAATATTACAACTCTCCTGTGTGAAAACTGCAAACTCTTGAACTAGATAATCGATTATATACATCTGCATAATTGATTAATAAGCTCCTGTCTCGTTGATAATCGATTACGAATTGCCATCTAATCGATTACCAAGCCTCTGTTTTATGCATAATGGATTACTTGTTGATCCATAATCGATTACAAAGCCTCTGTTTCAGGTGCAAGACGTTTCATCTTCCCAGTAATCGATTACCATACTACCACAATCGATTAGGACGTTTCTGTTTTCTCACTAATCGATTACTCAACTCTCGTAATCGATCACACTATGTACGAAACGATTCAAATTCCCCAGAAATAGTGAGCTAATCGATTAGAAATGCCTCGTAATCGATTAGTATCAGTACTAGCACAGTCAAACGCTGCTTCCCAAGGTCTGCTCAAATTCTTCACTCCTTTAACTCACCTCACTCCCTTCTAGACCTAATTTTTCCCTATAAATACCCTTCTCTTCACCCTCTCATCTCACACTACCTCCTTCCTCTTCAAATCTCTCAAAGTTTTGCCTCTCTTTTTCTTCTTTTCCTCACCATGTCTTCCTCCCGCACCGTCAAAAGAGTAAGATCCTCCATGGCCCAAGCCCATAACCCCCTAGACTTTTCTAGGTTCTTCTCCTCTCCTAGAGACCTCCAAAAATTTTGTCAATAATTTTTCTGAAAAGGATATCATGACTCCCCACTACACCATTGCTGAGACCTTCGATAACTATAGCCTCACCTTCACCCAATGCCTTCACCATTACAACCTTTTTCCCTTCCTCACCCTTAAGGAAGAGCAGTATTATCCTGAGCTTATTCGAGTTTTCTATTGCAATCTCAAACTTGTAAATGGGATGGTCGAATCAAAGGTCAAAAATAAGACCATAAAGCTCACCAACACCCAGCTTGCTGTAATTTCTCTGCTGCCACTAAACGATGCTGAGTTTGATGGAGGAGACCCTGAGGATGAATAGGGTTTCAATGCTCTTACTGCCCGTCAATCATTGTGGAAGGCTGATCGCCCCAGGAGCAACCACAAATTGGTAGGACACTTGACCATGAACAACAGCCTCCTACACTTTTTCTTGGTCAAGATGTTGGTTCCCCGTGGTGGGAACTATGCTTTGGTAGAAGAGGATGATGTCCTCTTGATGTGGGCTATGCTGAACCATAAAGAAATCAACTGGATTCAAATGGTCAACCTTCACATGCGCCACGCCAAGGACCAACAAAAGCTCCCATACGCCATCCTACTCACCAAAATATTCAAACATTGTGGAGTGGACCTGGCTGGAGAACTCTCGAAGAAGGTGCCTTCAAAAGCATGCATTAGCACTCATCACCTCACTAAGATGGGTCTTGTTTTTCTAAACGGAGCATGGTACTCACGAATGGAAGGCATTCATGCCAACATTCCCTTTGAAGCTCTTACTGATGATGAGCCCGTTCCTCCTCCTCCTGCTGCACCTCAAGCCTCTTCATCTGCCCCTGCTGACCCATTTGCATCGCTCTATGCTCACCTTGACCGCCGCTTCGATCGCCTCGAAAACTCCCTTCAAGAATTTTCAATGACCGAGCAACAACATTTTGAGATGATGCAACAGCGTTATGAAGAGCTGTCCCATCAAGTCTCCGAACTTCAATTTTTCAACCCGGATAATTAGATCCATTTTTATGCTTTGATCATTATGTTTTCTCAGTTTATGCATCAGTTTTCTCATTTCCTTGATTGTACTTCCCCTTAAATTTTCATGAATAAAATCTGTCTTTCCATGACTTTAATTGCCTTATTATTTTTGATGATTCCAAAGGGGGAGAAGCAATAGTTGTTGTTCATCTGTTCTTCTGCTTAAATGATAAACCGTTTTAATTATCTCCAAGGCATTAATTCCTAAAGATAGGGGGAGATTTTTAAGAGATAAGAGATTTACTTGTAAAAGTGATATCTTTTAATAGATAAGAGCTTCTTGAAAAGATAAGTGATAATCTGATTTTAGAGATAAGGAAAAATTCAAATGTTTTTGCAGATACAAAATTAGAGATAATTATTGTTTAAACTAACAATCCTCAAGAGATGAACATGGTTGTCATCATCAAAAAGGGGGAGAATGTGTTTGAATGTGATAACAGGTACAAGGATTTTGATAATGACAAAACACTCTTAAAGAAATTCTTGCAAAAACAAAGACATGGAATCAGACCCAGAAACAGCACGAAGCTAATCGATTAGGAAGCCCAGTCTAATCGATTAGGGTGATTCTGTTTTGGAACAACTGCAACAGGACATAAGCTAATCGATTACAAAAATTGATATAATCGATTAAAGAGCTACTGGAATTACAGTAATCGATTACACACATGACATAATCAATTACCAAAATCAAAAATGGCATTAAAAGCATAAGGTATAAAGGCTAATCGATTAAGGAAATTCATCCAATCGATTAGAAGGCTACTGGAAGTAAGCTAATCGATTACCAGGACTATATAATCGATTACGTAGCTGCGAAGTCAAATTAAATGCATCAAGTATCATCCCTAATCGATTACAGGCCAAGAAATAATCGATTAGAAGCCCTCTGACTTGAAGCTAATCGATTATACATAAAGGGATAATCGATTACAGCACGATCTGGAATGAAAAATTCAAAGTGTAATCGATTACAGCTCGAGGCGTAATCGATTACGAAAGTGGGAAAACACATATTAGTGGGAAACCAGCACATGTCTCCACCATTTCTTTAGACCCCCACTATGTGCAATGGCTAGGAAGAAGAAAGGCACTTCTCAAGCTCTCAAATGGCTCTATAAATTCAAGAGGAACTCAAGCACAAAACACACAACTAGAAGCTATCATTCTTCACTTGTTCTTGTGCTTAGTAAGCCATCTTTCTTGTATATTCTGAGTTTAAATTTGTACATGCTCTTATCTTGAGAGTTAGAATTTGTGTGATCTTTCACTTGTACATCTACTCTATTAAGAGAGTCATTTCCTTGTAAACACTTCATCAAACACAAAGGTTTTCACTCTAGGATTGAGTGGTCACAAAGGTTAGGGTTCAACCTTTGGGTATTGAGAGTTTGAGAGATTGGGTGGGTTACCCTTTGCTAGTGAGGATTGAGTTCTTGAGTGTGGGACACTAGGAAGCTGCAATTGCTCATAGCTTGTATCTCTAAACTATAATAGTGGAAATCCTCTAAGTAGGTTGCTTAGAGGCGAGACGTACACCGGTGTTGGTGGAACTCGTTATATTGGTTTGCAAGCTCCTCTCCCTTACTCTTTTACTTTCATATACTGCAATTGGTTGATTTGTGTTGATTGATTATGAATTGCATACTTGAGCTTGTCTAATTTGATATATTTCAAATACTGCCCACCAAGTGTTTGTTAAATTGCTTCAGCTATATT